>CM072525.1:46906320-47021320 GCA_036898135.1 Oncomelania hupensis | reverse complement strand
CTCCTTGTTTGTGTATGGGGTCTGTTGGATCAGCTTGGGAATATTGGACGCTTTCTGCCAGGTGGTCACTAGGGCTTCCTATGATGTTATTATTTAGCAATGTAGGCATTTTATATGTATGTGTTTTGTTGATAATTTATAATGATGTTTGTATTCTATTTTGTTTTTGTAAACGGGGGTTCGATAAGTTGGGGTGAAGCCTCAGCCGTGCCCTGCGTGGGATGTCTTTATTGTAAAGTGACTGGCTGGTGGAGAGCTTTCGGTTTTACCACTAGGGTTGTTTCAGCAGATCTTTTATGCGGATCTGGGATTGTCCGGTCCTGATTTGGCTGGGAAGAGTCCGCTGGACCTAAAGCAATAATCATGTAATGTAATGTAATGTAATGTAATGTAATGTAATGTAATGTAATGTAATGTAATGACGAAGAATAGGAGGAGGACGGACGTTCTCCGGATTGTTAAGGAGGCGACTCTGTATGTATGAAATGCCTGGCTTGATTGAGGAATTGCATAACATACTTCTATACTGATGTATATGTTAACAAACAATCCAACAAATAACAAACAGTAAAACGTTCATATAATCTGTCGCTGCATAGACGGCAACCATGGAGTGTTTCTGGACTCTGAAGTGGACGGTGTGATGTACAGCCCTTTCTACCAACTAGGGAAAGACTATCCTCCAAACAGAGACTGCCAGTGGGTCGTGCATACGGACCTGCCAACGAGAATACTTCAGTTTCATTTTGTAGACTTGGATCTGGAGGTATAATCAATTCAAAGTTTGTGAGATGCCACGTGTATTGAGTTTGCCTTGTGAATCCTTTGGGAATATTTAATTTATGAGGGCAATAAAGGATTTCTGGGTTGGTCTTTGTATGGGTCCCACATGTCCTTTATGATTCTCCAGTCATTGTTTTAGCTGGTTTCAGCATTTCAAAAGGGCTGTCCAACGGCTTGTAACTAAACAAATCTAATAATACATTTATTTATTACATTAAAAAGCACAGTTGTAACTTTACCTAATTATTTTTTAAGACACGGCTGCTACAACGATGTTTATATATATAATAAGGAATAATAGTAGTAGTAGTAGTAGTAGTAGTAGTAGTAGTAGTAGTAGTAGTAGTAGTAGTAGTAGTAGTAGTAGTAGTAATAATAATAATAATAATAATATCCTATCCTATGAATAATAATAATAATAATAATAATAATAATAATAATAATAATATCATATCCTACGAATAATAATAATAATAATAATAATAATAATAATAATAATAATAATAATAATAATAATAATAATAATACAATGCTACTGTTTACCATAGGTCAAAGACTATAAGGGCATGTGCCTAGACAGTGTTACTATCAGAATGAATGCCAGCAACACCCCAGGTTTGACGTAAGTACACTGTATTTATATATTAGAGCATTATTTCACTTTCACTTTCACATTTGAACCATTTTGGCTGCCATATTGAACAAGATGCAATTATGTGGTTTCAGATGATCATGTTCTGAACACCCTCCTCCTACTTCCAGGTATTATGTAATTAAAAACACAAATGCTGCACATTTTTGAGGATCATCATTGAAAGCAAAGCAATGAACATTTAATGAACATTCTGAAATAGAAACAAGAGGCATTATTGTGTGTACATGTCGAACAAGCATTTTATTCTGCAAATGTTTCACACGAACGTTTGCTCTGAGAGCAAGTTAAAAACAAAGCAAGCAGCAGCCTTGTTGAATCGGATATTTATTCATCAGATTAAATTTAAAGTTGCAGTGGGTAAATATATCAAGACCGTATTGCCTTTGTTAAATCGGGTAGCGCTTCATGAAGCAGTTGGAGCAAGAGTTTACTCCCTTTAACCGTCGAGACTAATACCGTATTTCTTTGAATCAAGGGGCGACAAAACTAGCGCGCACTTTCTGTTTTTATTGCTGACAACAACTGAACTATTCATAACTCGTGGTCACTAGCACTACAGCCTTCCCCTCCTTTGAAAGGATGTCAGAGGTCTACATCAGGTCCTGCCGCCTTAGAGAAACTGTGTGTGTGTCTTAAATGGACACACTGTGACCACGCCCCCTCCAGAGAGCCTTTTAACATTCATAGTGAGTGTTGCCCTACTGAAATAAAACCCCAACCTTTTAACAGTCATAGTGAGTGTTGCCCTACTAAAATAAAACCCCAACCTTTTAACATTCACAGTGAGTGTAGCTGCCCTACTAAAATAAAACCCCAACCTTTTAACATTCACAGTGAGTGTAGCTGCCCTACTGAAATAAAACCCCAACCTTTTAACATTCACAGTGAGTGTAGCTGCCCTACTGAAATAAAACCCCAACCTTTTAACATTTACAGTGAGTGTAGCTGCCCTACTGAAATAAAAACCAACCTTTTAACATTCACAGTGAGTGTAGCTGCCCTACTAAAATAAATCCCCAACATCTTACAACTAAAAATAGCTCTTTTGAAAGTATAGTTATATTAAAGTGAATGAATTCCGTAGTTGTTGTGCATATTAATCCTATCCTATCCCGTAACTCAAAGGTCGTTGGGGCACCACAAATAATCGTTTAACCAGCGTACTCCATCTTTCTCTGTTGTCAGCAACCCTCATGCATGGCTTCGTTCAGCGCCTATTAATAGCAAATGCTAGCCACCCTTTTGGAGCTAAAAATAGCATCCACCAAAACCAGTAAGAGAAAGAACCCGTAAACATATTGCTCTTAGGGTTTTTCGTTTTAGGTTGATACAATAAACCCTACCTTTACCCCAGAGTGCAAAGACGCACTCTTCAAGCGGCCAATAGGGTCAAAGGTCACTTGGCTACGGTATTAATGTACCGTTAAACCAGGGGAAATCACTCATTGTCAGAAGCGAAATGGAAAATTGAGATTGAAACGGTTGGTTTGAGCAAGGAAAGCCCACTTAATCATTGTTTAATGTAATAACTATGCAACATTTAGGAAAACAAAGCCTTTGAATTGGGACCTTTTTGAGCTGCAGTGACTAACAGTTTTACCAGTCTTTAAGGGATGGGGGTGAGAGTTGGGGCAAGGTCTTGTTGGTGATTCATAGTATAAGGTCCTTGACCGCCTGATTTTAATATTTATATTTTGTGTGCACAGCGTATGTGGAAACACACTTCCGGCAGTGTATGAAATGACTTCTGCTACTGCTCATCTGGCCTTCACCTCTGACCCTGCGACACAAGGTGGCGGATTTTATCTGGATTTCAGAATCATTTGTAAGTTTCTTGTTACATTATGAACAGCGGCCGTCATTAGTAACTGTCACGACTCGGTTTTCTAAACCTGTGATAATAGGGTTTCTAATCTTTTTATAGAGGGTGGGAGGCGAGGGAGAGAAAATAATGAAAGTTTATTGCTAACTTTGCAAATAATGTAATTTCAGCATGTGCATTATCTTGTTAGTTTTGCTTCGTCACCCTAAATTGGCCAAGACTGCCGATATACGGGTATGAGGGCAGGCGTGTATTATCGCGTGCCAGGCAAGCTTTTGCAGTGACCAATGGCGCACTAAATTTGAGAGTGCGAGGCAAATAAAACTGCCGTGCGTAGCTAAATTAGGGAGTGGCAGAAAAGAATTTGGAAAAAAAAGTTTTAAAAAGTACTGGAGTGCCAGCAGTGTTTCAAAGGAGGGGGATTGTGCGGGCCGTGGTTGTGTACAACTTGCCGCCTATCTCAAGCACTGTGTCGTCCTGCTGTGACGGTCCTGCGACGCAGTTTCCGGTCGGCGAACTTGTTTTTTTCCAACCTAGTTCCAGTCATTCGCCGAACAAAGCAATTACCGAAGTCGAACGCAGCTCTCCGAGTCGAGAGAAGCTATCCGATGTTTTACGAACGAATGCTGGCAGGACTACGTGAAACCACAGGCTGGGAAGTCTCGTCTTTCGTAGGCCTCAATTACATACTATACTACGTACGTATGTAGGAGGCCCACGAGTTTACGAAGACGAAAGAAAAGACTTCAGAGCCTGTGGTGAAACATCCGTGCATAAAAATAGCCGCTGTTGCTTCTAGATCTAATTCTATTTCGATCTGCACAGCTTCAAGCTCTAAGTCAAGTCGAGATTCGCATTTCGAAGCAGTTAGTATTATTATTATTTTACATGTATGATGATTAATATACTGACACAATTAGTAATAAAGAGAAAAAGTAATACATAACACATAATGCACACATACAACGATTTTACATCTATATCAACAATAAAACCACGACAAAACTTCAAAGCGCTATGGATACGTTGATGTCCCTTCAGCACAAGGCAAAGCAAGTTTATAATGGTCTCAAAAAACCGTCACATTTGTATTGCAAGCACCAAAGCAATTATTTATTTAAATAATATTATTCTTTTTAACTGATACAGTAAATTTGTTATATGTATTTCAATGATATGTATTTTAATGAGAAACACGTATTTTAAAAAATGTTGCGTGGCAGGCGGAAATTTTCATAAATCATCTGAAAACTTTGGTAAATCTATAAGAAAAAATAACCAGTAACACCATCTGAATATTTCGGGTTACACCCAACTTCAGCAAAAACAAACAAAACGTCACTGACCATATTTACAACATTGAGCACGCACAGCAGCACACTATTCCTTTTTTTAAAAGTAGGAATAATAATAATAATAATAATAATAATAATAATAATAATAATAATAATAATAATAATAATAATAATAAATAAATAAATGAATAAATTACAGATTTAACTAAATAACTATACTACTACTACTACTACTACTACTACTACTACTACTACAACTACTACTACTAGCGAAGTTGTGGTCTTGATTTTGTGGTCCTGATTCGGCTCTTTGCAGTCCGCTGGACCCTGTAAGGAATGAATAATTAATTAGCTATTAATTTAACTCTGATCTCGAGTTGTCTTGATTTTGTGGTCCTGATTCGGGTCTTTGCAGTCCGCTGGACCCTGTAAGCAATGAATAACTAACTAACTATTAATTTAACTCTGATCTCGAGTTATAAAAAAAACAATACGCTTAGCCTACTCGTTCTTCACCGGAAATTTAAAGATTCAAATATTATAAAGTATAGACCTAAATATTATTAATTAGAATAGATATAGTTTATACATTTATTTACGTATAAAACAAACAATACAGGTCTAATAATTATATTCAGCTAGTGAGCTTCTTCGCTGCGCGAAGATTGACTTACAATAATTCTATAATGTAGATTAAGCCTATGTATACTGTATAACAGTGTCTACTTGGTTCTAGGCAGGAAATGGGGAATGTTATTATTAGCCAACTGCTGAGAACTAACAAAATGCAAATCAAGGAACGCAACTATTAAATATGGTCGATAATAACAAAGTATACGTTGCGAAATGCTAATCTGTGTACATCGATCAGAATTAGAAGCAACAGCGATCATTTTTAATGTCAACTAGTCGTAATCATGCAAGCATCATTTCGTAACACATCGGAGAGCTTCGTTCGACTTCGGTGATTGCCTTTTTGGACGAATGACTGGAACTAGGTTGGAAAAAACAAGTTTGCTTCCGGTCGCCTTGTGGCTGATGTCCTGTTGAGAAAAGAGGGCTGCATTCATATCTGTGATCCACTAGGACCTGTGTCGTCGTTGTGTTGTGCCATGTGGTCGTGTCCGATCAAAACGCCGGTAGCGTAAGTACCTATAGGCAATCCCTAAGTAGCCATTTTGCTCGCGTGCAAGTATATTTTTTTATAAACAAGTATATATTTTATATTCTGACTGAAAAATAGTAAAGAAAGTATGCTTTTGAATGCAGGGAAATAAATAATTTATATTTGATTATTTTCATCGTTTGTGAAGAAAAGTAATCTATATATTATGGCAAGGTTGAATTCTTTGCTAACATTGTAAGAGAAGTAAAATGTAAAAGAAAATGGTGAAAAAACGAAAACTCCGATGGTATGGCCACGTCATCAGAGCACCAGGTCTTGCAAAGACCATCCTTCAAGGCACGGTGCAAGGAGCCAGAAGAAGAGGGAGACAAAAAGTGGTGGGAAGACAACATTCGAGAATGCACTGACTTGACATTGAGCGAAGCCATGAGGGTTCCTGAGGACAGAGAAAGATGGAGTACGCTGGTTAAACGACCATCTGTGGTGCCCCAACGACCTTCGAGTTGCGGGATAGGATGTAATAGGATAGGATAGTATAAATAATACTGTGTACAAATTAGTTAAATTATTTACTATTCTACAGCCACTTGTTATCTTGCATGGGCTGAAGAAAATCTTAACTTCATTTATTATGTTTTGTTTACTAGTTTTGTTTTCATGATAATGAAGTGTGATTGCGGTATACAGGGGGGGGGGGGGTTAGTCATATAAATATATAGATTAGGTTGTTTTTCGTGTACTGTTGTACTTTTTCCTTTAGGTATTTTATGTGTTAGATTGTGTGGGGTGGATGGTTCTCATGGGGCGAAGCACACACTGCTGTATCCACTGGATGTGACAGTAACTTAAGTCCTTGGGTTTGCAGTCATTTTAAAAAAAAATGAAAGTTTTGGAAAATGTTAAAACAGTGCTAGATGGCGGACTGACTGATTGGTTATTTTCTGTCTTTCTTAATCCAGATAGAGGCAGTGAGGTCCGTGTCGGGAGCAACCAGGGGACAATAACCAGTCCGCAGTATCCAGCTTTCTACCCTCCGTATACACAATACACTTATAACATTACCATTGACCCCAAATACCGTCTGGCCTTGATCTTCAACACATTTGACCTTCAAGGCATGGATGGTCAAGGTCAGTGTACTTCTGATGTTGTCACAGTGTCAGGAAACAACATGGGGAATGCCAGGTAAACATGTTTTCATTTCCTTTGCTTGTATGTGCATCTTCTTTTGTGTCGTTATTTCAACCTATAAGGAAAAATACAGTATATTTATTGAAGCACGTTTCTTTAAATATTATTTTATATTTATTTACTTATTCACTCACTTGCTCAATTTTGGACCTAAAGCAATAACCATGTATGCACTTGCTCAATTACGCATGTCTTCCTCTCCTTTTCTTCTTCTTTTCTTTTGGGCGGCTGGTTGGCTGGTGCTCGGATAACAACCTTGAGCTCCATGTCTCTAAAACAAAAGAAATGGTCATTGACTTCCGCAGGAATAAAATTCAAATTTCATCTCTTGCGATATATGGTGAATGCGTACAACAGGTTGATTCATTTAAATTTCTTGGCACGGTCATTTCTAGTAACATGTTGTGGGACAAACACAGCATGTCCATCATCAAAAAGTACTAGGAGCGCCTCCACTTCTTGAGACAGCTCAAGAGACTCGGACTTAACCACACGATACTCGCGCACTTGCATCTCGCCGTGATTGAGAATATCCTGTGCTTCGGCATCACTGTCTGGTTTGGAGGCGCCACTTCGGGCGAGAAGTTACAACTTCAAAAGAAATGTAAAACGCGCGGCTAAAGTAATTGGTTGCGATTTACCGTCCCTCGCGTCTATAAACACACGTGTTTGGTTAGAAGGGCCAGCAAAGTCATCCATCTCATTCAGCTAACCACCTGTTCTAACAATTTCCTTCAAGCAAACGCTTCAGAGCATTAAAAGCTAGAATCTCGCTTTAGACACAGTTTCTTTCCAGAGGCTGCCCTCTCAGTAGCAGTGTCCTCAGGTGTTCAAAGAGCATGAGTTTTCTTGATGTTTTAATGCACATTATTTGATATTTCTGCCTCAGTGTATATACCCATGTAGAATTGGGTACGTGTGTGTGTGAATGTGTTTGTGTGTGGGCTTTACTTCTTAAAACAACTTTTTCTCTTAGATCATTCAATGTCTTAATGTCCAGTGGAAGCAAAGCATGTTTGTTGTTATAGAGTGACTGAATGTTTTACCGCATCACCAAAACTAAATTGTATGTATTTTGAATTCATTGACTTGACTTGACTTGACTGTTTTCTTATTTATTCTCTCACTCACGTACTCACCTTTTAATTTTTTTATGCAGTTGCCATCAATCCTGGTTTGTGTTTTAGTCTGTGTGGAACGGAGTTGCCTTCCTTGATCGAAGCTAACCCTAACATGCTGATCTTGACCCTCACGACGGATGGTCGTGTTCAGGCACAAGGATTTAATGCCAGCTATTTCCCAGTTGGTAAGATCTGTTACATCACAGGCCGTTACAGTATGTTGTAGACATAATACTAGTACACCTTTTGTCTGAATGTACACAGCTTGATGTCAATATTAAGACCTTCGTCTACTCAAGATCCAACATAAAAAACATGCAGTATGTACAATTCTTGTATGTGTCGGAGATTCAGAATGAACTCATTTATTATCACCGTTTCATAAAATATGTGACATGAAACAATATTCAGAGAAAGTCGTCCTTCGGACATCGTTGCAAACCGATCTAATCTGCACGCATGTGCTCCATCGCACGGATTGTAAACATCGTGGTGCTCGTGTCCTAGTCCGGTGAGTGAGTTCCAGTTATATAAACACACACAGCAAGCACTTATATAGGCCCAGTTCCCCTCAGTCGTTCAGGATTGTTCAGATGCCTGGAACCTCTGACGGTGCGTATCAGTTAGCAAGTTGGTGACTTGAGCGGCTAAGCTTGAGTTAGAATCTGTTTCGTTCAGCATTTTGAGCATCTCTTGAACTATTATAAGAATAGTTTAATGCAATACAAATGAAAGGACAACTCATTAGTAACTTGTCAAATCTTGATTGGCATACTAGCAACATAAATGTTCGTTTGACGTTGATCGTCTTAATTGTACAAATGCCCATTTAGTGAACATTTTTCACGATTTGCATCTCGTTTAACACAATTATTGCATAAGACATATTTGCTTTCCCTGCTGGTGTTTGTTTTTAGAGTGGTAAATCTCACACTCATTTTCTGTGTATTTGGTGCAAGCAAGCTGTGACCGTTTCCCTTATTGGCCAGTTCATCGAAGTTCGTGCTAAATTGGTTCATCAAAGTCAGCGAGGGTGCTATATGGGTTAATCAACTGCCTTATATCTGCTTAATTGGTTAATCTATCCTATCATATCCTATCCCGTAACTCGGAAGTCGTTGGGGCACCACAGATGATCGTTTAACCAGCGTACTCCACCTTTCTATTTGCTCAGCAAGCCTCATGGCATCGCTCAGTGTCAAGCAAGTCCATTCTTGAATGTTGTCCTCCCACCTCTTGTTCGGTCTCCCTCCTCTTCAACCTTCTAGCACTGTGCCTTGCAGGATGGTCTTTCCAAGGCCTGATGATCTGGTGACGTGGTCGTACATTCGGAGTTTCCGTTTCTTCATCACTGTGAGCTAGTCATCGTGTTGTCCAATGGCTTTTGTGATGGACTGTCGGACTTCGGTTTTGCTGATGTGATGGGTATAGGAATTACCCAGAAGTCTTCTGTAGTACCTCATCTTCCTGCTTAGTATTCTTCGTTGTAGATCTGCTGTGAGGGTCCATGCTTCGCAAACATATAGGAAGATGGAGATGGCAAGGGAGCGCAGCAGTCTTACCTTGGAATGTAGACTGATGGTCCTGTCTTTCCAAATGGGCTTCAACCATGCCAGGGCAGCAGTTGTTTGTGCGATCCTAGAGAGGACTTCCTGTCGGGAACCATTGTGTGATACAATGGCTCCTAACTATTTGAAGCTATGCACTGTGTTGAGGGATTGGCCTAGGACTTTGATATCCGTGTTCATGCCATTGGTGTTGTTGTCATCATTTTGGTATTCTCTGCACTTTTTTCCATTCTATAGGCTCTGGAGATGGTGTCAAGCCTCTGTACCAGCTGTTCAAGTTCTTGTTCCTCTCCAGCCAATCCATCAATTCATTTGCAAAACAAAGGTTGCAGATTGCACTATCTTCTATGCTGACTGTGCCTTCGTGATCTGCAAGGGCATCTGACATGATGCATGCGCTCTAGGAAGATATTGAAGAGTGTTGGAGAGAGTAGGCATCCTGACGCACACCGATTGTTGTTTCTGAACCAGTTTCCTATGGCGCTGTTATGGAGGACTGCACTGATAGCGTTGTCATACAGGCTTTTGATGACTTCAATATTTTTAGGACTGATGTTGTACACTCTCATGGTTGCCAATAGAGCTGCATGCCAGACTCGGTCAAACGCCTTCTTGAAGTCTATGAACACATGATATAGATGTTGTTGGTGCTGTAGATATTTCTCGCAAATTATTCTGAGGTTGAAAATCTGTTCAGTGGTAGTTCGCCCTGCTATGAATCTTGCTTGTTCTTCAGCTATAATTTGTTCAGGTTGGGGTTTCAACCTGTTGAGTATTATTTGCACAGGGACCTTGCTTCGAGGGCTGATGAGACTGATGGTGTGGTAATTTTCACACTCCTGAAAGTTACCTTTTTTGGAAGACTGATGACAATCGACTGTGTCCATAGTGTAGGCCATTCCCCACTCTGCCAGATCTTGTTACAGATAATGGTGAGGGCGTCGAACATCGATTCTCTTTTTGCTTGAAGCAGTTCCGCGGGTATGTTGTCCACTCCCGCTGACTTCCCCTTCTTCAGCGATTGCACTGCTGCCTCAACTTCTTCTCGGAGAATTGGGAGGATTTCTTCTTCTTCTCTGTTCTGGGGACATATTAGAACTGATGGATGAGCAGTACTCTGTCCATCTGTCCAAGGCTTCTTACTCTTCTGTAGTGCATATGCCAGACTTGCTTTGGATCGTGGAGACCTTGGGCTGTTTAACACATGTCAGCCGCTTCAAAAGTCTGGTATGCCTACTTGCAGTTGTTCTTGTTCAGATTGTTCTCTATTTCCTGGCATTGATCTTCTATCCATTTCTCCTTTGCTGTGCGCATGCCTTTTCGGATGTCATTGTTGATTTTTCGGTAGGCATCCGCTCCCTGTGAGGTGTTCTTTTTCATCTCTCTTCGTTTATCACACAGATCCAAAAGTTCAGGTGTGACCCACGGCTTCTTCTTGGGCCGGTGCTTGCCAAGGATTGCAGTGGCGGCATCTGTCACAGCTGAGTTGAAGGTGGTGATCATGGTGTTAACATCTACTTCACCAGCTCCCAAAATCAGCAGAGGTGAAAATTTCCTAAAATATTTTTGCCACCTCCGGGTCTTGCAGTTTGTCCAGTTCGAATTTGAGTCTAGTGCACTTTGCTGTGTTTATTCTCTTCAAGTGGAGCCGGAAAAACATTATCACGAGATCGTGGTCACTTCCGATGTCTGCTCCTGGAAAAATGCGTGTCCTGCCATTGTTGATGCTTGATCTGAAGCGTTTCTTGACCAAGATGTAGTTGATCTGGTTGTGATGCTCCCCGCCAGGACTGTGACATGTTCATCGTCTGGATTTTTTGTGGTTAATCTGCTGATTGTTGTTGTTTGTAGATTATAGTCACACGACACTTTCGCATATAGTTGACTACTGGACCGATTTATACTGACACCAGCGGGCCAGTTGTTGGTAAAGGGGAAAATAATATGATCACACGTTGACCAATCCGGGATTCGAACCAGCGACCTTTCGGTTACTAGCAAGATGCTCTTACCAACTGAGCTACCCGGCCCCATCAATATACTGAACTATAACTGACTGGCTTTATAAACTATTTTTCATGGACCCACTTTTGACCACGCCCTCCTTGACAGATAATGTTACTATTTTCTTTGAGTGTTTCCCCTTGGTAAAAAAGCTTCCAAAAAATAAACAGGCAAAACATTGCTAAAAATTTTAGTACTTTTGAAATCAGCAAATTCCTTATTTTTTAAAATTATTAATAACAACTGCTTACAATTCTTCTAAAGATAAAACATATCACCTATCAATGCCGCTACGGCCGAACTTATAAAAAAAGTCACCCGGTAAGTTAGGTTGATAGTCACTCCATGTTAGAACACAGATGGATTATTCAAACATTAGCGGTTGGTTTGAGTAACGAAAGACCGCATTATCGTTGTTTAATGTAATACCACTGTGAATGTTAAGGTAAACCCGTTTTCGCCAAAAGTAAACTGAGCCTTGAAATCGGGGCCCTTTAACACATGCACCTCTATCATTCACTGTACTGTTTCGATTTGTAAATGGAAATCATTAAATGATTGACTGAATGATAAACAGACCGAGCGATTGATCTATGTACTCTCCAGGTTGCGTAGACGATACGAAGTTCGGGACCTACTGCAACGAAAGCTGTCGCTGCAACATGACCAATACTGTGTCATGTGCCTGGGTCGCGGGAGTCTGCGCGTGCTTGGAAGGTTGGGAAGGGTCCACGTGCGATGACGACATTAACGAATGCACCAATGGCGTGGCGAGCTGTAACGTCAGTGACCACAGAGTCTGTGTGAACAGCCCAGGGGCATATTACCGTTGTGACTGCGACCCTGTGGCCTACAAAGAAGTTGACGTGACGTGTGAAGGTAGGCGCGATATGGTGTAGAGGCACACATTACACAATTATTTTAGGCCAGCAGTTTTAATTGTTATTAAATGTGGACGTTCATTCCATTTACATTTGGAGTTTCGATGATATTTGTCACCCGGTAACCAAGATAGAGGAATTCGGGTAGCCTTCTGAGAGAAAGGGCGGCAACTGCAAAGCAGCACCACATAGGACGGAAGTTCACCGGCCCCTCTGGAGTGAAGGATAAGCGGCCCCTCTGGGATGAAGGATAAGATCTCTAATTCTTGACAAATTTTGGAGACACAAAGTACTATATAAAAAATAGAAATGAAGGCGACAAATAGTGTTAATTTTAGAAATGCTCAAATAATATATATCTCAGAGTCTTTATTTCACAACACTTCTATCTCCGTTTGACTTTGTTTCAATGTCTACCTCACAGTCAAATGCGGGGGTGAGATTGTAGGACCAGGAAACATCAGCTCTCCCTCCTTCCCAGACACCTACCCTCCCAACAGCAACTGCACTTGGCGTGTCACCATGGCCCCAGGCTTCAAGATCAAGCTGACCTTCACCACCTTCGCGCTCGAAAGGAATGAAGGTGACTGTTCCAAATACGATGTTGTGGACGTATATCGTATGACACAGACCAACGACACTGCTGAACAACTGGGCAGGTCAGTGCATTTGATTATCGTTGTTGTTGTCTTCATCAGCCTCATCTTAGTGTTCCTCTTTGTAATGACCCTTGCCAAATCAATACCGTAAACGTTTACATTACATTGGTTATTGCTAAAGATCCAGCGGACTCTTTTGAGCCAAATCAGGACCAGCTTTACCGTAAACTATCACATTTTCGCTTCTGCTTTTCATTATAAGAACCGTCCCAGTAATCATCTTCATAATATTCTTTTGTGTTCAATTATTTTTCGTCAGCTTTTGCGGGCTCACGTTGCCAGCGATAGTGACATCATCCACTAACATGATGATGGTGCAGTTCCGGTCGGACAGTGCACAGCAGTTTATGGGATTCAAAGCAACATTGGAACAAGCTGGTGGGCCACTTGTTTATTTCATGTTTTTCTGTGTTGAATTTTATTATGTTTGGTAAATGGCTACTTCAGGGAGAGGCCACCTCGCCCATCATTCTCTGGCAGTCGTTTGGTCGATCGGTCGACGGTCTAGAAAGTTTTCCATTAATTGAATCTATTCGAATGAAAACTTACATTGTGAAAAATGTATGTGAAATGTTGTTTGTTTTTGGGAAAACATTTTAATGTTGTGAATGTTGCCCCACATTTAAAAAAAAAAGAAGCTTGAAACAAAATATAATTCTTTTGAAAGTATCGTAATCTTTTTTTAAATCGGTAAATTCCGAAGTTTTTCTTGCCTATTAATAGCAACCGTTAGCCACCATTCTTGAGCTAAAGCTCTCTATTAAAGCCGGTAACAGGCAAAACCCATTAAAAAAGTGACTGGGTATTTTTTTTTTAGGTTGATACAATAGACGCACTCTTGAAGACGCGTGGGTTATTCGCAAATAGGGTCAAATGGCACACGGCTATGGTATTGGTTAAACAGTTGACATCACTCTCTGTCAGAACCCAAATAACACTTCAAACGTTAGCGGTTGGTTTGAGTAATGAAAGCTCACTTTATCATTGTTTACTGTAATAACAATGTGAATTTTAGGGTGAACCCGGCCGTTTTCGCCAAAAGTAAACAAAGCCTTCGAATGGGGTCCTTTTACACATACGTTTCTCTATTTCACTTTACTGTTTCGATTGGTAAATGGACATCATTAAATAAATGACTGTTTGAATGATAAACAGACCGAGCGATTGATTTATGTACTCTCCAGGGTGCGTAGATGGTACGAAGTTCGGGACCTACTGTAACGAAAGCTGTCACTGCAACATGACCAATACGGTGTCATGTGACTGGGTCGCGGGAGTCTGCGCGTGCAGGGAAGGTTGGGAAGGGTCCACGTGCGATGATGACGTTAACGAATGCACCAATGGCGTGGCGAGCTGTAACGTCAGTGACCACAGAGTCTGTGTGAACAGCCCAGGGGCATATTACCGTTGTGACTGCGACCCTGTGGCCTATAAAGAAGTTGACGGGACGTGTGAAGGTAGGCGCAATAATATGGTGTAGAGGCACACATTACACAATTATTTTAGGCCAGCAGTTTTAATTGTTATTAAATGTGGACGTTCATTCCATTAACATTTGTATTTTCGATGATATTTCTCACCCGGTAACCAATATAGAGAAATTCGGGTAGCCTTCTGAGAGAATGGGCGGCAACTGCAAAGCAGCACCACATAGGACGGAAGTTCACCGGCCCCTCTGGAGTGAAGGATAAGCAGCCCCTCTGGGATTAAGGATAAGATCTCTAATTTTTGACAAATTTTGGAGACACAAAGTACTGTATAAAAAATAGAAATGAAGGCGACAAATAGTGTTAAGTTTAGAAATGCTCAAATAATATAAATCTCAGAGTCTTTATTTCACAACACTTCTATCTCCCTTTGACTTTGCTTGAATGTCTACCTCACAGTCAAATGCGGGGGTGAGATTGTAGGACCAGAAAACATCAGCTCTCCCTCCTTCCCAGACACTTACCCTCCCAACAGCAACTGCACCTGGCGTGTCACCATGACCCCAGGCTTCAAGATCAAGCTGACCTTCACCACCTTTGCGCTCGAAAGGAATGAAGGTGACTGTTCCAAATACGATGTTGTGGAGGTATATCGTATGACACAGACCAACGACACTGCTGAACAACTGGGCAGGTCAGTGTATTTGATTATCGTTGTTGTTGTCTTCATCAACCTCATCTTAGTGTTTATCTTTGTAATGACCCTTGCCAAATCAATACCGTATCCCACCCCGGATACCACCTCTTCGAGCTGCTTCCATGTGGCAAAAGGCTCAGAACTATGAAGACCCGTACCTGCCGCTTCAAGAACAGTTTTTTTTCCACAAGCAGTGACAAACCTCAACTCCTTGTCTGGCACCCGATGATCCCGGACTATCTCAGTGACTTATGCATAAGAGAGAGAGAGAGAGAGAGAGAGAGGGAGTGTGGGGGAGAAGTGAGTGAAAGAAAGACAGAAAGAAAGAGAGGAAGAGAGAGACAGAGAGAGAGAGAGAGAGTGAGTAGAGGAAGTGATAGAGAGAGAATTTATAGATCTATGTATGTAGAGTGTGTAAGATAAGAGAGAATTGAGAGAACGAGAGATAACGGAGAAGAGCGCGCACGTGTGTGTGTGGATGTGTGTGTCTATTTGATTTGATCATTCTGTTTCTACTATATTCCAGTCAGTATTATTCCTAGTCTTGTATGAGCGTGTCGGCAAGTGGATGGCTGCGCGTAGGTGTGGTTGGCTTTGTTATTGTGTTCTGTATAAATATGTGTGCCAACATCAAAGTGTATTCCTCGTGCTTGTCACCTGGCGAAATAAAGTTCTGTTATCTGTTATCTGTTAAACGTTTACATTACATGGTTATTGCTAAAGGTCCAGCGGACTCTTTTGAGCCAAATCAGGACCAGACTTACCGTAAACTATCCTATTTTCGCTTCTGCTTTTCACGATAACAACCGTCCCAGTAATCATCTTCACAATATTCTTTGTGTTCAATTATTTTTCGTCAGCTTTTGCGGGCTCACGTTGCCAGCGACAGTGACATCATCCACTAACATGATGATGGTGCAGTTCCGGTCGGACAGTGCACAGCAGTTTATGGGATTCAAAGCAACATTGGAACAAGCTGGTGGGCCACTTGTTTATTTCATGTTTTTCTGTGTTGAATTTTATTATGTTTGGTAAATGGCTACTTCAGGGAGAGGCCACCTCGCCCATCATTCTCTGGCAGTGGTTTGGTCGATCGGTCGACGGTCTAGAAAGCTTTTCTTAAATTGAATATATTCGAATGAAAACTTACATTGTGAAAAATGTATGTGAAATGTTAATGTTGTTTGTTTTTGGGAAACACTTTAATGTTGTGAATGTTGCCCCACATTTAAAAAAAAAAGAAGCTTGAAATAAAATATAATTCTTTCGAAAGTATCGTAATTTTTTTTTTTTACATCGGTAAATTCCGAAGTTTTTCTTGCCTATTAATAGCAACCGTTAGTTACCATTCTTGAGCTAAAGCTCTCTATTAAAGCCGGTAACAGGCAAAACCCATTAAAAAAGTGACTGGGTATTTTTTTTTAGGTTGATACAATAGACGCACTCTTGAAGACGCGTGGGTTATTCGCAAATAGGGTCAAATGGCACACGGCTATGGTATTGGTTAAACAGTTGACATCACTCTCTGTCAGAACCGTAATAACACTTCAAACGTTAGCGGTTGGTTTGAGTAATGAAAGCTCACTTCATCATTGTTTACTGTAATAACAATGTGAATTTTAGGGTGAACCCGGCCGTTTTCGCCAAAAGTAAACAAAGCCTTCGAATGGGGTCCTTTTACACATACGTTTCTCTAATTCACTTTACTGTTTCGATTGGTAAATGGACATCATTAAATAAATGACTGTTTGAATGATAAACAGACCAAGCGATTGATTTATGTACTCTCCAGGGTGCGTAGATGGAACGAAGTTCGGGACCTACTGTAACGAAAGCTGTCACTGCAACATGACCAATACTGTGTCATGTGACTGGGTCGCGGGAGTCTGCGCGTGCAGGGAAGGTTGGGAAGGGGCCACGTGCGATGATGACGTTAACGAATGCACCAATGGCGTGGCGAGCTGTAACGTCAGTGACCACAGAGTCTGTGTGAACAGCCCAGGGGCATATTACCGTTGTGACTGCGACCCTGTGGCCTATAAAGAAGTTGACGGGACGTGTGAAGGTAGGTGCAATATGGTATAAGGCATACATTACACAATTATTGTAGGCCAACAACTGTAGTTGTTAGTTATATGTGGACGTTCATTCCATTGACATTTGGATTTTGGATGATATTTTGTCACTCGGTACCTATATCCCATGATGGAGAAATTCGGGTTGCCTTCTGAGAGAAAGGGCGGCAGCTGCAAAGCAGCACCACACAATACGGTCTGGTTTGTTTATTTTTTACCTGTTTCAGAATGCGAGGAGGGATATTATGGCATAAACTGCGGTAAAAGATGCAACTGTGTCGGGGTCAACACTGCGTCATGTGACCCCGTGAACGGCACGTGCTACTGCCAGGAAGGCTGGAAAGGGGACACTTGCTCCGTCGCCATCACAACACCTACACCTGTGGTGAAAAATAGGGCTTCTGATGACACCGGTAAGAATATTAGTACAGTGGGAAACATTTCTTTAGTAATACATAAATAACATTTAACGAACTTGGCAGTTTAAAGAATTAGCAAAGGGCGCTTGAAAGCCCTTGCATATACACTTTACAAACATTAAAAATGTGGACATTTACGCGCTAACTTCAGGTAAATAACGTTTGTCATGCTATGCACGGTTTCCGTTGCTACATTTACAGGTACAGTGTAATAGAAGGAATGTATGTATTAGTGTATCCGGCACTCGCCCATCTAGGACATGTGCGTCAGGACCGTTGAAGTCTGTAAGATGGAACGTGTACCCCGTTGGGGTGCCGGAGTTTTCTGTGTAAATAGTATCCCCACTTTGTGGAAATTTAGTGCGTTAAATTACCGCTGTTTCTGTCATTCTCATTTGTTCTTTCTCGTTCCTAATCTGTTCTATCAATCTACTATCTTCTTTGCTAGACCAGTCGCCTACCTTTTTTCTTTAAAACTCTCCCAACACTCATTTCTCATTTGCCTATGGGGTCTATGGGTCAGCTTGGGGATATTGGACACGTTTTGCCAAATGGACACTATGGCTTTTTATATTATTATTTAGCAATGTAGGCGGCTATTTGAGTTTTGATAATATTTTATAATGATGACTATATTCTATTTTGTTTATGTAAAGGGGGATTCGATAAATTAGAGTAAAGCCTCAGCGTCCCCTACATGAGATACCTTTAATGGTAAAGTGACCGGCTGTGGAGTACTTTCAGTATTCCCATTGGGGTAACTGTAGATTATAGTCACACGACACCGAAGCGTATAGGTGACTACTGATCACTCTATTCTGACACCAGCGAACCAGTTGATGGTAAGGGGAAAATAATATGGTCACACATTGGCCAATCCGGGATTCGAACCAGGTACCTATCGGTTACTAGTAAGATGCTCTACCAACTGAGCTACCCGGCCCCTTGATTTAGCAGATCTTTTATGCGGATCAGGGTGTAACGAACGGATATTTAGTGTGTGTGCATGCAAAATATTATATATGACTCCTAAACGAAATATGCGTGCGTGCTGGACTCTCTGTTAATCTACCACACCCACAAATATACGGACTCTTCTCAACACAAACAAACACCAACACAAGATATCCGTTCCACGTTCTCAAAAATTTATATAAACAATCAACAATAATTCTTATCAATCTTTCACTCTAATCTTTCACACAAATTCTTCAACACTGTTACACTTTATATACATGTCTCAAACTATTCTTCCTGTTCACGAGTATTCACAAAATATCACTGTAGTTTCTGGCGCTTTCCTGAAACAACTAATCGTCTGAAGAGCTCAAGAAAACCAACCGGTATACTGAAATCCTGGGTTCAACGTGAATATAAAATAGGACTGTACCTTTTTCTATGGAAGAGGCAAGAACTCACACAAGCCGGTGACTAGCTTCCGGTGACGTAGCACGAGCCAGCACGAAGATATACTTTCGTCGCCGGACGGAGGGACTAGCCTGCCTTAGTCCGTCCGGAGGAACGTTGTCTTGTGGTCGAACGAGCAAATAGGGTCGATCCCCCTCCGACGCCTCAAAGATCACCTTGTCCTCGTTTTGGACAGGACGGAGCCAATTCTGCTCCCAGTAGGCCACAGCCTCCCGTAGGCCGCTATAACAATATACATACACAAACGTCAATTCTCTGACTCGGATAATTTATTTACTCTTCTTTAGTTTCACCCTTGCTCGCCTCCCTTTGTTCCTCATTTGTCCCGTTCCGTTTCGTATGCGATCACCACTTTCCTTCCTCTACCACTATTATTCATATCCAGGTAATCACCTCATGAATGAAAATTACTATCAACCATACTCACGCCTTTCATTCATATTTCATTATCTACTACTCCACAACTATCGCCCCACGTAATTAATAATATTATTACATCTTTTTTAAGTCCCACCAACCAATACACCGTGATCGGTTTCAATGCTTCCTTCCTCCTTACTTTTCACAGTTAACTTTTTACTCTTTTTTCAAATCTTTTTTTTTTCCTTTTCCTTGGCCTACCACAAATTCGACCACACAGTCTGACACACACAGTTCGAGTGAGTAATTTTAGCCCCTACTTCGAATTATCCCTTCTGTCATTGGCTCCCGAATCCTAGCCAATCAAAACGCCGTACACTAATCAAAATTTAAAAAACCCGGAAAAATCCCGTTCTCTACACAGGGGTAAGCCCGCTTTCAACCAAGATGTGGTCCTGATTTGCCTCTTTGCAGTCCGCTGAACCCTATAAACAATGACTAAATAAGTAATCTTTTATACGGATCAGGAGTTTGGCGGTTAAAGTAAGGTCTTAGGTTTCAACTTGTAATTGCGCTACGTATGAACGAAGACTCGACGCCTGTTTTTTTGTTTTTTTTACTGTGCTTTATCTGGCCTGAACTGATAAATGCAATGTATATATACGATCAATTCTGAAGTATCAATTAGCTTACATACGGTTAGCACAAGGGTCCCACACTAGCGTAGTGGTGTGGGCACAGGCTAGACAATGTTTCATGAAGCAACGTCGATTCCGGTCATTACTTGAATGTGTTAACATGCTTAGAAGGCAACCCCGAACAAATGTTAAAAAATGAAACAAGCGTACAAAACACCCCGGCCCACCCAGATGACGGGGTACCTAGCTCTGTTTAGAACCCGGAAAAGTAAAGCAGCGAGATAGAATATACTCCGCCCTCATTAGGCTGGCCTAGAGAAAAGAAGTCCACAACGATCGGAAAGTTACGGGAACTCCTTTAGCTTTATTTGACTTCAAATAACGTGACTAAATTTCTAAGGGTTAGTTTTGTTTTGTTATCGCATGCAGACTATCTGCGCTTCTTGTTTTATTTTTTAAATACTTTTTTTTTAGCTCGCCTGCGCACCCTGGAAATACAATACTAATGCTAGTAATAGACACATAAACCAATTAAAATTTATCGATTGATATCAAAGCTGTAATTTTGAAAGCAATTGTGTGTTTGTTTGTTTTTTCCTGTAGGGCAACACTCACCTGTTAATGTGTGTGATGTCGGACGTGTGAAAAATTAGTACTTGTAAAACGGTGCATGCCATATTTCTTAATTTCGTTGCCTGTGTTTATGTGGCAGTTCTGTCATCCCAGATTTTGTACGGATTGGCTGTTGGCATACCTCTGGCCGTCATCGCCAGTTGTCTTAGCGCCTTTCTGGTGTACGCTTGCAAGAAACGAGAGCGAGATAAGATAGAGGTGAGAGAGAGAGAGAGACTCAGAGAGAGAGAGAGAGAGAGAGAGAGAGAGAGAGGGAGAGGGAGAGAGAGATTTTGTATATCCTAACTTATCTGGAATTATTTTGACATAGTCGGGAATCAGAATGAGCCAAATGTATGTCTGTCGGTTGATCGGTCTTCTGGAAGCCATATATCAAGAAGTATTCAAAAGGGTTTGGACTAACCTTCATAGGAACATTACCTACATTAGTGTCTGCCGTGCCCATCATATGTACACTACCGCAAAGGTCATTGGAGTCATTTTGTGGCAAAACACGTTTTGTTCAACATCTCAAGATCGGCTAAACGGACTGGGTTGAGTTTTAAAATACTGGTAGGCCTACTTCACGTCATCTACCATCCCTCATTAGTAGTCGGGATGTTAGTCAGTCGTTCGGACAGCTCTGAATTTAATTGGTTTGTTAAAACCACACTTATTGCCTTATCTCAAACTGTACCGAAATTTGTCAGTTTTACTTTGCGGATACTTTATCTACTGTTAATCATGTTAGATTATTAGTATTGGTACTTTCTCAACGGATCAAGGTAATTGTGATTCACCACACGTTTTTCGCTGCAGGCCCATGTAAAAATTGGCTGATCCGATAGAGACAATGTGTTGCTTCCAAATAGCTCCAATAGTGGTTTATCATTCCACGTTTCCTTTCGCTTTGTTTAAAAAAAAGCGGAGTAACAACACTGCCCAGAAAATTATCAGTTTTGAAAATGGTTATTTTCGAATGTTTTTGAGTGTCTGGAAATATATTTAAATGGCTTGCCATCTAGTGTTTACGTGATAAGGTGATGGCCGACCAATTTTGGTAGTTGGCTTTAGGGCTTTGCTTTGGTAGTGTAGATGTTTTAGGTGCAGCAGGTATCCTATTCTAGAATCTCGGGTTCAAACCCCGTAGGGGATGAACGTAGGTGGCTTGGGTATGAGACCTGTTCAGGTCACCGAGGATCTTTTCTTGGCACTGCGGTTTGAATAATGGCGTTGGTAGCGGCGGTCATAATAAACATTTTCAGATGATACACATTCCATTTCGTTTCCTAACAGCGATTTGCGTTTACACCGCATGTTTGAAGGATAAAGGTATATTTGTGGTGTGTGTAGGAGTTTGTGTAAAATGTGAACCGGTATGTTGGTTATAGATCGCCGCGCTTTGAATGTAATGTCGGAAAAAGGCGCGTTTAACAATTATTATTATTATTTTTTTTTTATTTTTTTAATTATTATTTTTTTAAAATTATTATTATTATTATTATTATTATTATTATTATTATTATTATTATTATTATTATTATTATTATTATTATTATTAGAGCCTCTGTGTGTGTGGTACTGTCACAGGACAAAGGAAGTCTTGGGATAATCTAGGACTTGTCTACAAGGGTTTACACTGGTTACCCCTGGATCAGAGCCAACGGTTAGTTGGAAGAGTTGGAAGCCTAGCTGGTGATGGCGGCGGTGGTGGTGATGGTGGTGGTGCTGCTGTTGGATGGTGGTTGTGGTGGTGCTGTTGCTTTAGTTAGTAGGTGGAGGAGATTGCGATGACGTTGATGATGATGGCAAAAATGATGATGATGACGACTACCATTAGAATGATGACGTAGATAACTATGACGACTTTACTTTAACGGTCACACAAATTGGGGGGATCATATTTGTTTTGTTCTGCTCTTTCAGAGCATTTTTTAAAAAAGTAATCGTTTCTGTTTTTGCAGCTATAACTCCTGCATCATTCTCCTGAGACCTTGAACTAATATCAACCAAAAGTGAAACAGCGGCGTGGCGGAACTTGAAATTTAATAAACTGTAATTAGACAACCGTGACCCAGATCCATAAGTGTTCTAAAGGTCACATCCTGTTCGGCGAGGTTGCCAAAGGTCACAACTTTCTTTCGATAATGTGCCTTTTACGTTTTGGGGAAATCCTTTTTCTTACTACTTAGAAGTTTGTGTTAACCTTTTTACACTATAGCAAAGATTCAGGCTGAATTTGCTAAGCTTGGTGTGACAAACGAAATATAGAGTGTTTATGTAGAAATAACATTTTCTGCATAACTTTTACTGCACATGTACAGAGGTTCTTCTAGTAAGAAAGGTCAGAGCTGAAGCTGATTGTGTCTCATGTCAGCGGAGCCCACTCGAGCAGTGTTAGACCACGGGCCATTGTGGGATGCTGTCGTCACCGTGAGATGAAAGCAGAGAATGCAATCTGTTACTGTGAGGGTCACAATATAATACAATACAGTACAATACAGTACAATACAATACGGTACAATACAATACAGTACAATACAGTACAGTACAATACAATACAGTACAATACAGTACAATACAATACAGTACAATACAATACAATACAATACAATACGTATGTAAAACGCGAACATGAGCCAATGTGAACTTTGCATGGGGTGTGCCATTTGAAATATTTGTCTTGTGAGCAATGAATTGAGTGTGGTTGACGTTCCTTTCTCCTTTTCAATTGTTTAGAATCCCTTCCCACAAACCACACCCACATTCCCCCTTCTTTGGGCTGGCCTTTGTCTATTTTCAACTTAATATTTTCATTAGGGAATAACGTTTCAGCCAACCTGTACATAAAGTCATCACTTTAGATAGAGAGCCTGTAGATAAAGATATCACAACAGAAACCCACCTGTAGATAAAAACATCACAACAGACACCCACCTGTAGATAAAAAGATCATAACAGACAGCCTATAGATAAAGACATTATAACAGTCACCTATAGATAAAAACATCACAACAGACACCCATCCGTGGATAAGGACATCACAACAGACACCCACCTGTAAATAAAAACATCATGACAGACAGCCTATAGATAAAGACTTTATAACAGTCACCTATAATATAAAAACATCACAACAGACACCCACCTTTACATAAAGACATCATGACAGTCACCTATAGATAAAAACATCACAACAGACACCCACCTGTAAAGATATCACAACAGACAGCCTGTAGATAAAAACATAACAGTCACCTATAGATAAAAACATCACAACAGACTCCCACTTGTAGATAAAGACATCACAACAGGCACCCACCTGTAGATAAAGACATCACAACAGACAGACAGCCTGTAGATAAAGACATCATGACAGTCACCTATAGATTTAGAAATCACAACAACCACCCTGTAGATAAAGACATTACAGCAGACAATCATCTGTAGATAAAAACATCACAACAGACAACCTGTAGATAAAGACATCACAACAGACAGACAACCTGTAGATAAAGACAACAACCACCCTGTAGATAAAAATATTACAACAGAGAAACACCGTGTAGATAAAGTTATCACAACAGACAGCCATCCTTTAGATAAAAGATATCACAACAACCACCCTGAATATAAAGACATCACAACATACAGACACCCTGTAGATAAATATATCACAACAGCCATCCTGTAGATAAAGATATCACAACAGACAGCTCCCCTTTAGATAAAGATATCACAACAGACAGCCACCCTGTAGATAAAGATATCACAACAGACAGCCATCCTGTAGATAAAGATATCACAACAGACAGCCACCTGTAGATAAAGGCATCACCGCCGACAGTTATTTGTAGATAAAGGCATCACAACCGACATTTACCTGTAGATAAACACATCATAACAGGTATGGTCACCTGTGTATAAAGACATCATAACATGTAGCCAGATATCTCATGTTTATAACAGACAATCAGAAAGAAGATTACGTGCTCAGCACTTCATTGAACACGGTATAACCTTACTGAAAAATACTGTGGCTTTATATGTAACTCACACGCCATAGAAACAAGCGAACAGCGAACGACATAAAAACCAAGCATGCAAATATATTTTAAGATGTGTGTAGCTATTAACCATAATCATCGAAGTGATCCAAAACCAATTAATAATAATAATAGTAATAATAATAATAATAATAATAATAATAATAATAATAATAATAATAATAATAATAAGTAGTAGTAGTAGTAGTAGTAGTACTACTACTACTACTACTATATTAAAAATATTTTGTTTAATTTAATATTTAAAATATTATTATTGTTATGTGATAATAATCGTTGATAAATTTTAAAACGTGTAAATGATATTATTATTATTCTTTTAAAACTGTATTATTTTATTTATTATTAAAAAATAACATTGTCTAAAACTTGTTCATATAAACACAAAACTACATTTTTTTAATCTTCTTCTTCTTCTTCTTCTTCTTCTTCTTCTTCTTCTTCTTCTTCTTCTTCTTTTTAGTAGTTGTAGTAGTTGTAGTAGTAGTAATAGTAGAAGTAGTAGTAAATTCATTGAATCACATTGTGATATAACTATATATTTTACATAAGAGGGTGTGTGCGTGTGTGTGTGTGTGTGCGTGTGTGTGTGTGTGTGTGTGAGTGTGTGTGTGTTTATGCTGACATACACTTGAACCCTCTACGTACTTTCTTTTGACGGACCCCGTTATTTTGACGTCAAAACAGTGTTCCGTTAGGGTTAGGGCTGTGTTAGGGTTAGGTTTAGGGTTGGGGTTAGAGTTAGGGTTAGGGTTAGCTTCAAAAAATGGACAAATTTGTAAAAATGTCAAAGTAACGTATGTAGCGTTTAATGAAAGTCATCACAACGGCGATTCTACACGGTTGTGTGTGGGGGGTGGGTGGGTGGGTGTTACACTCCGTTTGATGGTGGTGTTTTCTATCAGTAGTAGATTCAGCCCCAATGCGTGAATTCTCCTGATGAGTGTAAGTTCGGATTCGATTATCCACGCAACCCGTTCAATCAGCATACAAGTCACAGAGTCGACGTTTGAAGTTTTACACTTTTATTCAGCACACATCAACAACTGCATACAATCACCTTTTCACTCTCAACTTTTTACTTTCCAACTCACTATCAACAACAACTTTTTTTGAAACAGTGCGGCACTTATATAGTCTCTTCATACTCGAGAACAATTTAGAACACGGCAGAATGACGCACTACAACCAATCAAATAAAACTTCGTCATCACTGACTTACGCCATACATCTTTCTAAACATTCCAGGAACGTTCTCAAACTTCGACATTTATCGGGAAATTTCTATCGACAGTAAACACGCAAATCTAGAGAATTCTCCAATAATATCGACCAACGAAAATTATCAACGTTATACAAAGCTTCTTCTGACAACAATGCAAACTCAAATCAAAGGTAAATACACTCTATTATTGCATGCTTTGCAAAATAAAACGAACAGATCTATCGCGCGCGCTTCACACATAATATCGTGCGCATTTCACACGCACCATCATGCGCGTTTCAACGTAACAGTGGGTGTGTGTGAGGGTGTGTGTGTGTACTGCTAATGTATATAATTCGAAGTCTTACATTATGGTCATATAAGTATTGTGACGTTGTCTTAACTTATTCCATCATTTATTTGTTATATATCAAGAAATATGTATAATGCAATATATATGCTACATTGATACATGGTTTAAAAACACAAGGTAACGTTGTATTTCTTTATGAATGTGATATGAAAGTTCGAGCACACACACACGCGCGCTTACATACACATACGAAGGGTGCAAGGGGAAAACCCGAGATGTCACGTTTTAAGCTTTTCAAGAAAACTTGAAAACAAAGTTTTAAGACTTCTGCTTTGAAATCTATAAATCACACAGCAATTTTTATTGATTGTAAGTATTGTATTTTGCTTTAGGCACTTAATAAACCATTATTTAACTTTCAAGAACATTATTAATATTTTTGATAGTCAATTTTAATACAAAGGGTTATTTGGGACATCTCTGGTTTTCCCCTTGCAATATTGAAAGTTGAGATATTTTTATGTAAAAACACCACATTGCTTGCAATGAATAATTGTATGCTGCTGTAAAGATAAAAAAGTGAGTTAGGTTTATTTTATTTATTTGTATAGTGTTAATTTTATTTTTTTAAATTATTTATTTGTAACTTTTTCTTTAATCTTTTTTACTCGTTCATACCATCGAGTTCAAAACTTTCATATCAACAATCCAAACATCAGTAGAATCAAGAAACACAAATTTTCAGGCATGAAAAAAATTTATTCTTATTTTAAGATTAAAAAAAAAAATTACTAAGTCCCCAAAATTGTTTGTTTGTTGCAAGCTGAGCAGGTGTCTTTGCGGGGGTATCCAAATCCTATGTTGAATTTCTCCATGAAGATTTTTCTGGAACATAAAAGCAGTGTGTGGACATGACAGAAACAACCGATAACCAGTGATTCATTTCTTGTTTTATTTTATTTATTTATTTATTTTTGTCTTTTTGTCTTCAGTTTATACAGAATTATTGAAATGTTTTAATTTATATAACCTTTTTTTTTTCACTTTGACAGCATACAACTTGTGGGTTCTTGGTTTTTTAATAAAGTTTTACAGCAAGGCTGATATTGTGATAAGTGATATAATAAAAACTAAAATAACTGGAAAGAAAAAAAATAGGCTTGTGCTAAACAAAAAAAAACAAAACCAAAAAAAATCTTGTTATCCATAACTGTTAACGGGAGGTGCTGTAGCTCAGTTGGTAGAACATCGGGCTTTGGATCCAATGGGTCCGGGTTCGACTCCCGTAGGAAAGCTGCAGTTTAGTCCTTGGGAAAGGCTATTCGTTCTCATTACCTCACCTCCACCCAGGTGTTAAATTGGGTACCAGTTCATCTGGGGAGTAAGCCTGCGATAGACTAGCATCCTATCCAGGGGGTGATCTTCACCTGTTCCGCTTCATGCTACGGAAACCGGGGATAAGCACCGGCTCTATGGGCCTCATGGCCTAAAAGGAACTTACTTTTTTTTAACTGTTAACAGGATTTCACTGTATAACAAAAACAAAGATGGAATATTGCCACAAGACATAATAAATTTTAATTTAAAAAGATAGAGTACCATTATTAATTTCTAAATTAAAAATTACCTGTAACTTTCACGAGAGGCTTTGATGTCTGGAAATTTCTCCTGGAATATTGCATACATCTTGCAGACGTTCAGATCTTCTGGGAGGTAGAGCTCCCTTGTGTCGTGCAGGGAGTAGTGGCTTTGTCGTCCTCTGAAGGATTTAATGTGGTTGATGATGCATTCCTTAACATCATCAGTGAAGGCTAGTGGTCTGTTGAGGTGCTTTCCTTGCTGGTTTTTCGGGGGAAGTCCTGGAACAAAACAAAAGAGAGAACAAAATATTAAAATGCTAATACCATAATAGACAGGCCTGAAAAAGCAGCTCATTTATTGTGGTAACTGGAAAGTGCTTTATTAGATGTTAATCACACCAAGTATAATCACAGATTACAGGCAAATAATATTACTAAATTAATTATTATAGTAAAATTATTTGAATAGATTTTGTTAAAGGTAATAGTGTAATACTAATAGCATTAGGCTATTTACTTTTACAATGTTTTCTGTGTTCTAATGAAATTCAGTTTTTATTTATGATGATTTTGAAGTTATATAATGCTAATCTTATATTTAACATTGATAAAATGAGGCTTTCAGTTTTTAATTATGATTTTGGAGTTATATAATGATAATCTTATAATTAACATTAAAAAATTGAGGCTATTTCATTGACATGCCTATTATATTAATTAACTATAAATCAATTAAAAGAGGAAAATAAAACTAGATAATACAAAATAGTATGCTACATGCTATCATTTCATTATAAATTCTGATCAGTCTTAAGAGGAAAAATAAGGTAAAATAGAGCTCATTAATAAAATTAGGCAGTACATTTATAGCCTACTCCGGCCTTTAAACCAGTTTTCTTAGCTTTTCTCTATTTCTTTATGTTTACAAAAAAAGCAAATAGGCCTATTTCCATTTTCCTTGCTTTGTTTGTCTGATTATAAAGAACATATAATGTTAAGGAAAGTGAGATTAAA
This sequence comes from Oncomelania hupensis, assembly GCA_036898135.1. NCBI lineage: Eukaryota > Metazoa > Mollusca > Gastropoda > Littorinimorpha > Pomatiopsidae > Oncomelania > Oncomelania hupensis. Next base: position 46,992,381 of record CM072525.1, on the reverse strand, counting down.
AAAAAATTACAAGGATGTTACTAGATTACATCTACTCTAGACTAGATCTAACACTACAAAATGCGAAATACGAACACAAAACCAACCTGTTTTTGCAAGTGATGCGCGAACTCTTTCAACACGTGACTTTCCAATCCCCAGAATAGAAATCAGGGCATTAAAGCAGATAGGAATTTGGAAAGAATTTTCCTTTTCAGATTTCTCAAGCTTGTAGTAGTAGGCAAAGTCATGGAACACTGCTTCAGTCTGACGAGGTCTCCTTCTTTTCACAGCTTTCACTTCTATCATAGAAGCAATAAAGCTATCTTGTGGGTCTTTGTCACGAAGACTGTTAAAATGAGTAAGATATCGAAGCCGACCTTCTTCCGACGTCACTTTTCTTGTTTTTTCTGTTACTTCGGGAAACTCCCTGCCCGCCATCTTTTTCTAGAAACTTGTGTAGGCCTATGTCACGTGATCGCTACGGAACTGATCATTGGTTTCACGGGACGCAACTGTGGACACCACTGGTTTTCCCCTTGTACAGAGTGGACATCACAGTTTTACCCCTTGTATGCTATTTTTATCACTCTGTTTATAGAGTGACTACGCAGACTTACAGCTTGCAGGGATAATAGGAAACGTAGCTAAGAAACTGAAGAGTTCGTAAAGGGCAATAATTTGAAAACAGCAAAAATGTGACATCTCCGGTTTTCCCCTTGCACCCTTCAAACGCTCGCACACACAGACAAATTTACGCACTCGTATTCAAACATGCCAAGGTTTTGAAATGATTGTATTATTCACTTGTACAATGATTACGGAACAAGGCAGAAACACTCCTTCACCCTCCATGCCCAAACTAACGCACCGCGCCCACACCTACATACTGGTCCTGATTTGGCTCGGAAGAGTCCGCTGGACCTAAAGCAATAACCATGTAATGTAATGTAATACCTACATGCATATACCCTTGTACACACTGTTGTATTTCATTCCCCCCCCCCCCGCCACACACACACACACGCACACACACACTCTATCTCGCTCTCTCTCTCTTGCTTTTGCTCTCTCTCGCTCCCTCTTCACGCCGACATACATCCTATCCCTATCCTATCCTATCCCGTAACTCTGAGGTCGTAGGGGCACCACAAATGATCGTTTAACCAGCGTACTCCATCTTACCCAGTCCTCAGCAACCCTGATGGTTTCGCTCAGTGTCAAACCAGTCCATTCTCGAATGTTGTCCTCCCACCTCTTTTTCAGTCTCCTCCTTCTTCTACCTCCTTGCACTGCGCCTTTCAGGATGGTCTTTGCTAGACCTGATGATCTGGTGACGTGGCCATACCATCGGAGTTTCCTTTTTTTCAAACGGTGAGCAGGTCATCGTGTGGTCCAATGGCTTGTGTGATGGTCTGTCGGACTTCGTCGTTGGTGATGTGCTGAGTATAGGAAATGCCCAGAAGTCTTCTGTAGCACCTCATCTCCATGCTTTGTATTCTTCGTTGGAGATCTGCTGTGAGGGTCCATGTTTCGCAAGCAAATAGGAAGTTGGAGATGACAAGGGAGCGCAGCAATCTTACCTTGGAATGTAGACTGATGGTCTTGTCTTTCCAAATTGGCTTCAATCTCACCAGGGCAGCAGTTTGTTTGTGCGATTCTGGAGAGGACTTCCTATTGGGACCCATTGTCTGATACAATGGCTCCTAAATATTTGAAGCTATGCACTGTGTTGAGGGATTGACCTTGGACTTTGATGTCCGTGTTGATGCCATTGGTGTTGTTGGTCATAATTTTGGTCTTCTCTGCACTTATTTCCATTCCATAGGCTCTGGAGGTGGTGTCAAGCCTCTGTACCAGCTGTTCAAGTTCTTGTTCCTCTCCAGCCAATCCATCAATGTCATAATTTAATAATTTTCGCTGGTCGATATTATTGAAGAATTTTCTAGGGTTGCTTGTTTACTATCATCGAAGCGTCTAGATAGATCTACTGGTAGCTGAGATTCTTCTGGCCTAGGCGAGGTTACATGACGTAAGACAGTTCTGATGACGAATTTTACTGTGATTGGCTGTAATTGCGTCACGCTGGAATGTTCGAACGTTCTCTAGTGTCTAGAGAAACTATATATGTGCCGCACTGTTTGAGAGTAGAAGTTAAAGAAAGTGAAAAGCGATTGAGCGATTGTATGCAGTTGTTGATGTACGCTGAATAAAGTTGGAAAACTTCATACGACGACTCCTGCCTTGTTGCTGAGTGAACAGGTTGCGTGGATAAACGAATCCGAGTTACACTTATCAGAATTCAAGCATCGGGGCTGAATCGACTACTAATAAAAAAACAAAAAAACGAGTGTAACCCAATCTCCAATAGACCCATTACCATCCGTCCGAGAGCAGCCTATTTCAACATCACCATCATCCAGGCTTATGCCCCAACATCAGACTATGACGAAAGTGAAGTCAAGGATTTCTATGAACATCTGCAAACTGTCCTAGACCAAGTGCCGAGGAAGGACATGGTCATAGTGCAAGGCGACTGGAATGCTAAGGTTGGCCAACATGCGTAGGCTATCACAACTGGGGAGACATGTGTGAATTCCATTGCAACAACGAGACAAATGACAGAGGTCTGAGACTCTTGGAGTTTGCCAGATACAACAATCGTATACTGGCAAACACGCGTGGTCCCAACAAAAAACTCCAGACGATGGACCTGGCATAGTCCCAGCAGTTAGCATCACAACCAGATTGACTACATCATAGTCAAGAAACGATTAAGATCAGGCTTAAACATTGGCAAGACACGCACTTTTCCAGGACAAGACATCGGATGTGACCACGATCCCGTAATGATGTCTTTCCGGCTCCTCTTGAAGAGAGTAAACACAGCAAGTGCACCAGACTGAAGTTCGACCTGAACAAACTGCAAGACCCGGAGGTGGCTGAAATATTCAAAGCCACAATTGGAGGGAAATTTGCACCACTGTTCATTTTGGGAACTGGTGAAGTAGATGTCAACACCATGACCTTCAACTCAGCTGTGGCAGATGCCGCCACTAAGATCTTTAGCAAGCACCACCAAAAGAAGAAACCGTGAATCACACCAGAACATTTGGACCTGTGTGATAAACGAAGAGAGTTAAAAAAGGACATCTCACAGGGAGCTGATGCCTACCGAAAAATCAACAATGACATCCGAAAAGGCATGCGCACAGCAAAGGAAAATTGGATAGAAGAGAACTGCCACAAAAATGGAGAATTGTCTGAACAAGAACAAGAAGGCCTACCAGACTGTGAAGGGGCTGACAAGTGTTAAAACAGTCCAAAGTCTCCACGATCCAAAGGTAATAATAATACTAATAATGTATATTTAATATAGCGCGCTTTCTTACAAATCCTCAAGGCGCATTACAATTACATCCAGTTACACAAACATGCAACATATAGAAAGCACAATAATTAAAACCAACATCAGCAAACAAGCAAAGCATACCCAAAGCAAGACATCAACAACATAGCCATACATACAAAGCGCGAAAGGACATACAAGCACACAGTTAAACCACGGCAACAGGGTCATAAAGACAAACACACTAAAAACAGTAGTCTGGCATATACCTTACACAAGAACAAGAAGTGTTGAATAGATGGACAGAGTACTGCTCTGACCTTTACAACCACACACCAAACGGATCAGTTCTAGCATGTCCCAAGAACAGAGAAGAAGAAGAAATCCTCCCAATTCTCCGAGAAGAAGTTGAGGCAGCAGTGCAATCGCTGAAGAAGGGGAAGTCAGCGGGAGTGGACAACATACCCGCAGAGTTGCTTCAAGCAGGAGGAGAAGCGATGATTGACGCCCTCACCATTATCTGTAACAAGTTCTGGCAAAGTGAGGAGTGGCCCACACCATGGACCCAGTCGTTTTAATCACTCTTCCTAAAAAGGTAACCTTCAGGAGTGTGCAAATTGCCGCACCATCAGCTTCATCAGCCACTCCAGCAAGGTCCTCCTAAAAATAATACTCTTCAGGATGACGCCCCAAGTTTAACAAATCATAGCTGAAGAACAAGCAGGATCCGGGGCAGGGCGAAGTACCACTGAGCAGATTTTCAACCTCAGAATAATCTGCGACAAATACTTACAGCACCAACAACATGTATATCATGTGTTTGTATACTGCACGAAAGCGTTTGACCGAGTCTGGCATGCAGCTCTGTGGGCAACCATGAGAGTGTACAACATCAGTCATAACATTATTGAAGTCATCAAAAACCTGTGTGACAAGGCTACTAGTGCAGTCCTACCCAACAGCGCCATCGGAAACTGGTTCCGAACAACAATCGGTGTGCGTCAAGGATGCCCACTCTCTCCAACAATCTTCAACATCTTCTGGAGCGCCTAATATTAGATGCCCTTGCAGATCACGAAGATAGCCAGCATAGCCGGTAGAGCAATCTCCGACCTCCATTTTGCGGATGACATTGGTGGATTGGCTGGAAAAAACCCACAAGAACTTGAACAGCTGTTACAGAGGCATGACATCAACTCCAGAGCTTTGTAATGGAAATAAGTGCAGAGAAGACCAAAATTATTACCAACTACACCGATGGCATCAACAAAGACATCAAAGTCCAAGGCCAATACTTCAGCACGCTGCATAGCTTTAAATATTTAGGAGCCATTGTATCAGACAGTGGGTCCCGACAGAATGTCCTCTCCAGGATCGTACAAACAACTGCTGTCCTGACCAGGTTGAAACCCATTTGGAAAGACAGGACCATCAGACTACATTCCAAGGTAAGGATGCTCCGCTCCCTTGTCATCTCCATCTCCCTAAACGCTTGCGAAACATGGATCCTCACAGAAGACCTACAAGGAATAATAGAAAGTATGGAGATGAGGTGCTACAGAAGACTTTTGAGCCTTTCCTATACCCAGCACATCACCAACGACGAAGTCCGACAGACAATCACACAAGCCATTGGACCACACTACAACATGCTCACAGTGGTGATGAAACGGAAACTCCCATGGTATGTCCATGACACCAGAGCTTCAAGCCTTGCAAAGACCATCCTTCAAGGCACAGTGCAATGAGACAGAAAAAGAGATGGGAGGACAACATTCGAGAATGGACTGGCTTGACACCGAGAGGAACCATGAGGGTTGCTGAGGACAGAGAAATATGGAGTACGCTGGTTAATCGATCGTCTGTGGTTGTGACGGTGGGTCCATTATTGCTGGGCTCTGCACAATGAAATGCTATTACCCCCTCGTTTTTCCTCTGTGGAGATCTGCTTGTTAAATCGCACTATGACTAATCTTAATACAATTATATGTGTGGCCCGGTCTGTTTGTGGATATGTTTACAGAGATAGGGAGAAACATGTAATAAATTCACTGACACACTAGCTCTCGCACGGCTATGAAACATAGGTAGTCCAGCCACTTGTTAACAGTAAATATCGCACATTTATTTCCTCTACTCTATATCTAATTATCTAATCACTATATTAACTTAAATGTCCAAAACGTAATATCACTAGGATTAACGTAACAGTCCAAAGTTCACTTCGAGTATTTCGCTCTTAATGGGTCTATTCACAACTTTCCGGCACCTCTCATAAAAACTCGTGGGTATCGCCATTATAAATTAAAAAGAGGTTAGAATGAAACCAAGTTCCGGTCTGGCTTGTTTTGCTTTTATCAAAGCTTGATGCGTGACTTTTAAATATGGCAAATTGCCGAAAACGACGATTGTTAGAGCCATAAAACGAGTGGGATAAGTATAAAAACGGTGGAGGAAGTACATGCTCAGTGAAAGGATGCAAAAAACAATCGTAGAGGCCTGTATTTGTGGCGACTTCGGAGGTGCGTCGATCATCGACAGAAAGTGAAACAGGACCTGAAGACTCTTGTAGTTTTCCATAGCTTCGCCGTCGCAACCTTCACAAAACACGAAGTAGCTGACTATGTTAGGCGAGTGTTGTGGACAAGTGGGCTAAGGCGGGACTAACTTGCCTTGTCCACAAGTCAGAAACCAATGGCGCCTGACAGGTGTGGGTTCGAGCCAGCATCTGGGCGTTATGTTTTTCCGAATATTTTTCAAAAATTCACAAATAATGTTAGGTAGGTAGGGTTTAGGCGCGCCACTGGCGATAGAAAGGGATAATAAACTGCAGCAAAAAAAATAAATATATGTGAGGGTACGATACTGGAGGCCAGTGACACATGTTATTATTCTTGAATATTTGGAAATAACTCACTAAAACACGCGGAGAAAGAAACCGGAAGTAAGTTTCATTGAGGGGATTCCCGTTGGTGCATAGGATAGCAGAAAAGTGTGAATTCTGCTACTGTTCTCGATACTTGCTACTGTCTCATCACTGGGCTTTGTTCTGGTTTTGCCTATTGTTCTTTTCAGGAAGAGTGTACTATCGCACAGTCCTTATAGATCAGTGTTCGTGCACTTCTTCTGAGTCACTTAGATGTGATCGTTGAGGTGCGGTGTTGTTGTCACCTCGTTTAATTTGTTGACTACTGAGCTATCGGAGTTCAGTGCTCGATGTTCGATTGCAGGCCGAATGTCAGGGTTGACTCTCAGTGGGGTTTATCTCCTGCCTCGGACCAAGCCTGCTTGTTTGCAAAACCTAAGACGAGTTTCGGCAGCGCCTTGTTTACAAAGGGTGTGCAGAGCGTCTCACTGTTGGCAGAAACAGCCCTCAGCGAGATCATCTCCACTTACACAGATAAGAGACGAACAATCTTCTAAGTCCGTGGTCCACTGAAATCTCTATCATAATTCCTATACATATACATCATGGCTAAAACAAACACAGGGAGAAGTAATTAATAATATACACCTTCTCCGGTACAGCCACTGGTCTGCAATAATACGAATGGGGGAACCAACAGTGGGTCCGTAGGGGCTACCTCATGATGTCGAAACCGGTCGCGTGTGCCCGCCACCTGGTCAAGCAAAGTTTTAATAACAGTCACAATTATAAAACATGGCAAGACTTCCCAAACATAATCCAATAATCATATCAATAAATCGCGGTGAAAAAAAAGATTGATCATTTACATTTTTGACAATGTCAGCCTATGGCAATACTGCAATGAATGAATTTCACCCGTCACCTGCGTAGTCTTCTGAGAGAATCTTTCAGCGTGTTTGTCCTCTCGGTTGCGGGTTTAGACAAAGACTGACGTTAACAGTGTGGTCAAGCTAAAGCAGGGGGTTCTGGATATAGGTCAGCTGGATTAGGTCACTGCATACCTTAGCGAGAATTGTGCCTACCTATGCTTAGAACAAACCGGACTTTTGTCGTCTGCTATGCATCGACTTTAAGTCACAAAGGCCAAGGCAGGATGAATGTTTAAGGCGAGAAGCCTTAGTGCAGGGTCTAAACTTGCCTATTGTGACAGTAGTGCCCCAATGACTTTCGAGTTACGGGTTAGGATAGGAATCTTGAATAAACTGATCATGTAGGCGTTGTTTAAATATACATTTAAAAACTGAAGTAGAAAGCAAAATATTAGGTAAGCCCTGATTTAATTAAAAATTTCGAAGTCCTACATTATTTATCCCTTTCCGCGATTCGAAGAATGAAGATGTTTAACCTTTATGCAAACTAATCGAAAACAAAACAGTAAACATAACACTTGACAGTTTATTACTGTTATCAGGAGAAAAAAGCTTATCAAGCTTATACCAAAAATGTGCTTGTAACTCCAAAGGAACCCGCCCTAATTCACCAAAAATCATTTCTGTTTGTCTGTCTGTCTGCCTCTTTCACACTCTCTCTCTCACACACATCACACACATACACGCAGAGAGACAGAATATAGCGGCATAAAAGATATCACAATTGTTTTGCATTTTCATAATTGTTTTGAAAAAAAAACCAACGATTTTGTTATTTTACGTATTTCAAATGAACAATTACCGCTCATATTATTAATCAAAAGCCCGACGGTTTATTTATTTCTTGTTTAATTTACGATCATAGCAAAGCTACCGGTCTATGTAGACACAATCGTATTCGTAGTCTTTAAGTAAACTGTTGTCATCGTCATCATCATCATCATCATCATCATCATCATCATCATCATCATCATCATCATGGGCAGTGAAATGATCTGTGAGGTTTGCTTTGATATTTGTTAATAAACCTACTGTTAGCTCTTGTAAAAACATATATCAATCACACCATTTTTAATAAACGAAATACAAATCTTATTTTGATGCTTTACTTTGATTTTAACCTAGAATCATGCATAAGTTTGTCGCATACGTGGAATTCCATTATAGTTGAAGTTGTTTGTGTTCGTGAAAATCACTTCAGATTATTGTGCTGTTCTCATGTCCACAGTAACGGAGTTTTGACGCGCATTACGTTTCCTTTACTTGAAAAAAAAATTCACTGTGAATATTCTCTGAATAGCAGGATGTTCAATTGCAAGTACTGATAAGTAAAGTAAACTCTTGACATGTGACGTTCATCTGTATGCAGGGAGTCAAGTGTTGAGACATGACATGCTAACAATAAGTATTCACGATTTCCATCGACCACTGCCTTTCAGAGAAGAAACCGCGCGAAAGGCCTATTTTCCTAGCAAAGATTAAACACTTGTAAAAAAAAATCTGTTTGTTTTGCTTCATTAATTACCAATGCCTGAAAATTCTTCCACAAGAAGTTCGCGTCATCAAGTAATCTCGGCATTTTTAAAAATTAATAATAATCCTTCTTCAAGTGATTAAATAATTATTATAATGAAATAGTTCCTTTTTAACGGATTGAGACTTGTTGAGTTTTGAAGGCGCATACAAAGTATGGACTAGTAGTATATGGAGTACTGAGTGTATAGTACAGTTGTATAAGGGAATACTGAGTGTATTATACAGCTGTATATTGAATACTGAGTGTATTATACAGTTGTATCTGGACTACTGAGTGTGTAATACAGTTGTATATGAAATATTGAGTGTATAATAGTTGTATATGGAGTACTGAGTGTACAGTACAGTTGTGTAAGGAATACTCAGTGTATTATACAGTTGTATATGGAATACTGAGTGTATAGTACCACGATATATGTAGTATTGAGTGTATAGAGCAGTATACAATACACTATATATTCGCAGACATAACGTGTCTGCAGTCGGATTTTGTTTGGTATTATTGTTTTTATTATTGCTTTAGTACAACTTTAAATTGTTATGTTTTATTATATATGCTTGTAGGAGCATAAATGGAGTAAACTATCGTGTGAATGAACAGATGTTAAACTAAAATATAGAACTGCATTGAATTGATTGGCATTGGAACAAAAGCAGAGACTGTGAGTATGTCAGACAACAACAATACATACGATTTGACATCTATTGAATTCCTAGCATCTGTGTCGTACTACTGCATTTCCATCTTTTCCATCATCCCGTCCATAGGTGTGTATATAACCTTTTTGTTACATTTTGAAGACGCAGCATTCGTTTGTGCATGTGTGTGTGCCAGTGCGTGTGTGTTTATTTGTGTATGCGTGTTTATTTGTGTGCATGTGTATGTGTTAATTTGTGTCCGTGTGTGTGCGTTTATTTATTATTCATCCATTTTTGGTATTTAAGTATAATCATTCCAAGTTTGGTAGCACTTTTTATTTCTCTCCCATGTGAAAAGTCAAGGTCACTAAGAGCGAAAGGAGATTTTAAAAGATGTCTAACAACAAGACATCAAAATCCTGCATATGGAGATTAATGCATGCACTTTGGGTAATGGTGTTCTTACTGAAAACATTCTTTTTGTTACAAGGTCAAAGTTCAATTCATTAAATATTTTAGAAGCATTTTTGGGGAGCATCATTCATGAAAACGCATAACATACCATAGCTAAAACCAACATTTATTATCCCATTCATGTCTACTATCCTATCATATCCTATCCTATCCTATGCCGTAACTCTGAGGTCGTTGGGGCACCACAGATGATCGTTTAACCAGCGTACGCCATCTATCTCTGTCCTCAGCAACCCTCATGGCTTCGCTCAGTGTCAAACCAGTCCATTCTCGAATGTTGTCCTCCCACCTCTTTTTCGATCTCCTTCTTCTTCTACCTCCTTGCACTGTGCCTTACAGGATGGTCTTTGCAAGACCTGATGATCTGGTGACGTAGCCATACCATCGGAGTTTCCTTTTCTTCACCACTGTGAGCAGGTCATCGTGTTGTCCAATGGCTTGTGTAATGGTCTCTCGGAGTTTGTCGTTGGTGATGTGCTGAGTATAGGAAATGCCCAGAAGTCTTCTGTAGCACCTCATCTCCATGCTTTGTATTCTTCGTTGTAGATCTGCTGTGAGGGTACATGTTTCGCAAGCGTATAGGAAGATGGAGATGACAAGGGGGCGCAGTAGCCTTACTTTGGAATGCAGACTGATGGTCTTGTCTTTCCAAATGGGCTTCAACCTTGCAAGGGCAGCAGTTGTTTGTGCGATCCTGGAGAGGACTTCCTGTCTGATACAATGGCTCCTAAATATTCGAAGCTATTGTTGAGTGTTGAGGGATTGGCCTTGGACTTTGATGTTCGTGTTGATGCCATTGGTGTTGTTGGTAATCATTTTGGTCTTCTCTGCACTTATTTCCATTCCATAGGCTCTGGAGGTGGTGTCAAGCCTCTGTTCCAGCTGTTTAAGTTCTTGTTCCTCTCCAGCCAATCCATCAATGTCATCCGCAGAACGAAGGTTGGCGATTGCTCTACCCCCTATGCTGACTGTGCCTTCGTGATCTGCATCTGACATGATGTGCTCTAGGAAGATGTTGAAGAGCGTTGGAGAGAGTAGGCATCCTTGACGCACACCGATTGTTGTTCTGAACCAGTTTCCGATGGTGATGTTATGGAGGACTGCTCTGGTGGCCTTGTTATACAGGCTTTTGTTGACTTCAATAATTTTAGGGCTGATGGTGTACACTCTCATGGTTGCCCACAGAGCTGCATGCCAGACTCGACCAAACGCCTTCTTGAAGTCTACAAACACATCATATATATGTTGTTGGTGTTGTAGGTATTTCTCGCAGATTATTCTGAGGTTGAAAATCTGTTCAGTGGTACTTCTCCCCGCCCTGCATCCTGCTTGTTCTTCAGCTATGATTTGTTTAGCTTAGGGTTTCAACCTGTTGAGTTTTATTTTCAGGAGGACCTTGCTGGGATGGCTGATGAGGCTGATGGTGCGGTAATTTTCACACTCCTGACGGTTACTTTTTTTTGGGAAGAGTGATGACAAGCGACTGGGTCCATGGTGTAGGCCACTCCCCACTCTGCCAGATCGTGTTACAGATAATGGTGAGGGCGTCAATCAATGCTTCTCCTTCTGCTTGAAGCAGTTCCGCGGGTATGTTGTCCACTCCCGCTGACTTCCCTTTCTTCAGCGACTGCACTGCTGCATCAACTTCTTCTCGGAGAATTGGGAAGATTTCTTCTTCTTCTCCGTTCTCTGGACATGCTAGAACTGATGGGTTTCCGTTTGGTGTGTGGTTGTAAAGGTCAGAGCAGTACTCTGTCCATCTATCCAAGACTTCTTGTTGTTTTGTAAGGCATATGCCAGACGTGCTTTGGATCGTGGAGACCTTGGGCTGTTCAACTCTTGTCAGCCGTTTCACAGTCTGGTAGGCCTTCTTGCTGTTGTTCGTGTTCAGACTGTTCTCTATTTCCTGGCATTGATCTTCTATCCAGTTCTCCTTTGTTGTGCGCATGCTTTTTCGGATGTCATTGTTGATTTTTCGGTAGGCACCAGCTCCCTGTGAGGTGTTCTTTTTCTTTTTCAATTTATTCTCAATCAAATAATATTTGCTTGTCGAAGGTCAAGTTCACTGCAAATTTTATTTCTGTATGTGAAGGATTTTCTCTGGAAATATATTAAAAAATCATTCAAACTATTTATGAATGGTATGAGGTAAACACCAGGAAGTGAAAGAAAGCAAATTTAAAACACCCCAGTTGTTAGTGCCGATCAAGAGAGTTAGTTTGAAAAAAGGTTTTATTCCTTGCTCCTTAATGGCTGATGTACGGTGCTAATCATTTTGAGAGAATGAGAGAACGACTTTCGAGTTACGGAATAAAATACGATAGGTATTATATGTTTTAAAATTATTTAAAAAAAAAAAAACACTTTTTCCAACTCAATCTCTCGGTCGTTCTTGCGTCCCTGGGGTGTTTTTAGATCTTTTTTTTTCAATGTTCGATTTGCTTCTTCCTAATGTGAACTTCTTAACGGTGTCTTACTACCCATGCTGCAGCACATATAGACAGCACTCGGTGTAGTCTAAGGCGAAACCTCCTCTGATGAGGCCTTTGGTAAAAGTCGAAAAGCGCAAAGAGAACCAGGCTTTATGACTGCAATTGTACTGCATTTGAGCCAGTATGTCGCACATTTTGTCCACACAACGTGAAAGCAGGATAAATCTATCTATCTATCTATCTATCTATCTATCTATCTATCTATCTATCTATCTATCTATCTATCTATCTATCTATCTATCTATCTATCTATCTATCTATCGATCTATATATATATATATATATATATATATATATATATATATATATATATATATATATATATATATATATATATATATATATATATATATATATATATATAGAGAGAGAGAGAGAGAGAGAGAGAGAGAGAGAGAGATACAGATAGATAGATATAGATATATATATATATATACACACACACACGAGGTACTTATCCTGCTTTCACGTTGTATATATATATATATATATATATATATATATATATATATATATATATATATATATATATATATATATATATATATATATATATATATATATATATATATATATATATTCTTTTTTATCTCTCGTTCTCTCTCTTTGCATGTCTCCAGTCATCTCCTATAATATCTCTCATATACCTTTTTCTTCTTCTCTCTTTCTCTCTCAAACTCTTCAGTTATCCCCCATACAAATAGCTTTATCATGCACCTTCTTCTCCTTCTTCTTCTCTCGAGTTATCTCGCTTCTCTCTGTCCCTCATCTTATTCTTCTTGTGGTCCTTCCTCCTCTTTTCTTTCTTCCTTTCTCTCTCTTTCTTGACACGAAGAGTGTAAAATGGCCGCCCCCGAAAAAAAAAAAAATTGTTAACATGTGTACGAATGTAACATGAAGTGTGATACTAATGAGAAACAATGGAATAAATAAACTAAGAAAACCTTCATGTACTAGCGTACATATATGTGTTTTGTCCTGTGTATGTCTGATTGAAGAAGAGCTCAGCCTTATTCCTGGAACATTCGCCTTGTATTATCTCGTGTTGTGTGTAGTCTGAAGTAGCATTCTCTTAGTTTATTTATCCATTCGTTCCTCAATATCGTTAAATTTGAAATTTGAATTTGACAGAGAGAGAGAGAGAGAGAGAGAGAGAGAGAGTGAGAGAGAGAGAGACGGAGAGAGAGAGAGGCCACAAGACTACTGTAAGGACACAAATGATAACACATATATATTTTGCATTTTCATAACTTTATTGAACAATTTTATTTTGTTAGGTTCATTTTTGTATTTTCGGTCAGTTGCAGTTCTTTATTTCGAATAAACAGTTCTAGCTTGCAGATTTGGAGGGACCCCCCCCCCTCCCCGACCCCCCCTAACGGCGGTGTTTTGGACAAAGTATTTAAATAAAACTATGGTTTTATTTAGTTTTATTTAGGTTTATTTGTTTGTAATTTCTTTTGAGGCTCTAGTGTCTACACTACTTGAAAGTGCATCTGAGGTCATGATCAAAATGGCGGAAAAAAAGAGTCTCGTTTACGCTAAGAGATCACAATTTGCTGATATATTAATTACACCCTTTTGGTTCCAATATTTGTGAAAATTAAATCTAACCGTCGTGTCCGAGCGTACCAATGGTCGTTTGATATGGAAGTAAACGGCTTATTTATATGGCTAAGAATACGGCATTATTAAATGGCGTATCTCCCTTTGACCTCAGACGCTAGCTCTCACAGAGAAAACGCAGCCAAGCGTGATCAACATACTCCAGGGCGTTGTTATGAAATTAAGCAAGCGAGAATATTGTGCAGCCTGAGACGCTCGGTGACTGTTTCAGGACCCCTTTTGAGAAGTTCACGCAGTGACATTATCAGAGAGTCCAAAGTCTGTTGTATCCTGCTTACACATCCACCACAGACTCTTCTATAATTTGGATTAATAGACTCTTCTTTAACTTGGAATATTAGACTCTTCGATAATTTGGATTATTAGACTCCTATAATTTGGATTGTTAGACTCTTCTATAAATTGGATTATTAAACTGTTCTATAATTACACTATTTATAATAAAGGTTTGAACATTTGGGGTAAAGATTATGAATCCAACGAAATACATTTGCCTCGCTTTTTATTCTCTGTGTCCATCAAATCGAGCATAAAGATTATGAAACGCAATTCTGCTTTTTATTTTCTTTCTACTTCTCCTCCGCTGTTTCTTTTTCTTCTTCGGAATAATAATGATAACATGATGATGATGAGTCTTTATAAGGTTGCAAGTACAGAAATATACGCTTTAGTGAAGTCCTTGTCTTAAAGCAAACAATGAATCTGGCGTCTCTCTTGTTATATACTTTATCCTTGTCGTTTCTCCCCAATGTACAAGTGTTCTATTTTTACATAAAAATGTACTTTTTCTTTCTGTATGTAAAATGTAGTGTTTTTAATCTGCATTTTTTTTCTGAAACGCACTGTGCATGTTTATATAGCAATGGACTGAGAGCGCCATACATATGACAAACATCACGACCTAATGCATACGATAGCATAATAACAGGACGTGGACTTGACGTAGACTACAATCATAGCAGAGCTACTGGCCTAGGTAGACAAATTCTTATTCCTAGTCTTGAAGCAAAACACACGATTTATGTAAACAACGGTTTATGTTACCATCATCATTATCATCATCGTCGTCGCCGTCGTCATCATCATCAGCGTTTTTGTTAAACGCAGCAGAAGCCGGGAGACCTCGTGCCACCGTAGTTAAGAGGGTTGCCCAGAAGTTCCGTTGGAGTTGGAATCATGGTGGGTACTAGGAGTGCGTCTTCCCTCGCCATGAAGTCTTTTAACTTGGTGATGTTTGTAGCGTAGGCAGTGACGTTGATGAGGTTGTGCCTCTCTTCGGGGTCGTTACGGATATTGTACAGTTGCCAGCTGAAGACAATACATCATCGTCACTGCCCGTATGTGTGTGTAACGTAATTGTCCTGCTATAGCGCTTTCCAGGTATTTATAGAAATTGTCCGTATAGCGCTGTCCGTGCATGTATTTATAGGAATTGTCCTACTATAGCGGAATGTGTATTGCAAGGCAAAGTTTTGTTCGTTCCTACATACCCTTTATAATGCACATATTTTTTGTATATTCAACATACTATTACGGGCTCAATTTGATGGGTGGATTTTTTTTAATTTATCCGAGAAAAACGAAGCTTAACGTCCTATTGCGAAAACCAACAATGATCATCATCAGCTTACTTATCTGAGTTACATGCAGACGTCTTTTATATTTTTCTTGACTGTAAGTACGACAAAACGATGCCTCTGCAATGCTCGTGTTTGCATGTACTTTGAGCTCATCATCCCAATCAGTGCCGGGTGCATAGGCCTATCGCAACAATAGCCTTTCCCCTCGCACCAATCGCGACTGGAATTTCTCCCTTCTTCAACTGCCTAGTAGCTCACCCTTACCACCTCCCAACGCCCTCACGGTAAGGGCAACATGTTGTGGGCCGTAAGCATTCTTAGGATGTTCTGGGGCTTCAGGACGTCCACGAGTGCCTTCCACAGCTTCATCAACATCGGCTGGCTATTTTATTTTAGCTAGCTTCTCTTTTAATTCTAACTTTTTTTTCTGCCTCCAGCGAACAAATCCAACAACGCAGTTTTATTATTATTATTATTATTATTATTATTATTATTATTATTATTATTATTATTATTATTATTGTTGTTGTTGTTGTTGTTGTTGTTGTTGTTGTTGTTGTTATACTTCTTTTTTTTACCTGTCTCATTATTAGAAAATGGCCATTGTGTACACTCACTATGCTCTTCCAGCTGGTCCGACCTCGTCCTGGTAGCCCACCAAAGATGGAGGGGGAGACCATCCCAAAGAGGATTTTTCCCCTGCAGAGATTAAAACAAAACTCAATTGTGGACGACAAGGCAAATGGCCACGATTAGACTGCAATACCAAAATGATCTATGTTGACCTGCAAGTCATTCAACGAAACTAGAAGACTGCAAGACATAGTACGAAACACTCAATGTTAACCTACAAGATCTACAAAAAAAAATAACAAAAAACCCCCACCCAGTTTGACTTACAAGACAGTCAATGTTGACCTACTAGAATTGCACAAGAAATAATTTTGTACTGCAAACATACTACAAGAGGCACAATTTTGAGCTGAAGGACATGCTACAAATCACTATTACACTACAAGACATACTACCAATAACAACAAAGACATCGTTTGAAATGCAAGATAAACTACAAAACACAAAAAGCTAAATTTTGACCAGCAAGACATACAATAAAACAATACATTTACCTCTAATAAGCTTCAAGTCTCCGATCCGAACAGCGGCGGTCTTAGCATCGTTTTGGTCTAATATGTTGTAGACCATATCCTTGCGAAATCCGGCCTTGTTGTTAATAATATTATAATACTGGTTTACCCCGTTAAGCTGTAGCTCTGCTTTGGCGGCTGTTGCGTTGCCTGCATGCAATCAGAACAGTTTCATCAGTGTTAAAGTGAGTGCGAACTCACTTGTTTCAAATGTGTACACTACATAGTATGATCATAGAAAAGTTAATAGAGAGCTTTAGAAATGCTCACAGAAACTTGGTTCTTAGTTCTTTTTCGTAGGAAAACCCCCAGTCTACGTCATAACTTTTGCGCTTCCCGAGGTCACGACTTCCTCATTTGCATTACGAAGAAAACTTCGCCGAGTAAAAATGCGGAATTTTCATCATTTTGTCGAATCGTGATTATCATGTTTGTTTCTAGTATTTTTTTAATATATCATGTCAATTGCTATAAACGTAAGCTTGAATAACGGCATCGACTGTATTCTCTCACCATTTGTTGTTTTTGATTCATTACATTACATGATTAGGCTTATTGCTTTAGGTCCAGCGGACTCTTCCAAGCCAAATCAGGACCAGCTTGGTTTAGATAAACTCTGTACTACTTGGTTCGTAGGCCTAAACATGTTAAGTAGTAGGTTAGCGTAGGCAATGATCATCAACTGTATGTTACCTGTGTCAGAAGAAGCCATCTTTGCTTTCACGAACCGTTGGGTTCTTTCTTCATGCGCCATCGTGGGTACGTGTTTAGCTAAACTGTACTGAGCTAACAGAGGCTAGATAGATAGCTAGACAGGTAAACGTATCAATAATAATATTCATGCACCATCGTGGGTACGTATTTAGTTAGACTGTACTGGGCTAGCAGATGCCAGATAGATAGTTCTAAAGTAAACAAAGCAATATACAAAAATGTGTTTTATTCCATGTTAGTTAGTTTGTTTTCGTATGAAATAATTATAATTTTTCCATTATTGTTTCTATAATTTTTAGCCTTCGTGCGTTCTAGACCGATTCGTAGATTTCTTAGACTTCATCTCACAGCGTTGATAAATATATGATTGTGTTTAGATTTAGATCTTTTGCAGAGGATCTAGTTTGGAGAGCACGTGGCAGAAGTGTTTGTTTATGTCATTGTATGTAAGGCATGGAAGTGGAAGGATAAAAGAAGGATCATCAGTCATCTCATCTATCATTCATTATCAACTATCGTGTGTTATAATTATACAACGTTTTTTAAAGGTTCGACGAACGAGCATTACATCATACTTGTGATTCGTTATAGAAAAGTCATACATTCTTCATTATCATCTGCACGAGCGTTACCATCTACCATTAAATATCCTCATTAATCCTCATAAAGTATTATTCAGCATTATAATACTAATACAATGAAGTTTTCATTTTCTATAAGAGTTGCTGCTAACTGTAATAATCTACCGGTTTCTTTTAAGAATATACCAAACACAAATACGTTTAAAATCACTCAAGCTTACTTCCAGATTAAAAAAAAAAGCTTTATTGCTATGATGAATGAAACGCAGAGGAGAATGACATGCTCAACAGACCCACAGAATTATTGCCAAGTTGAGGAAGGGGCATTTAGAACGGCATCACGACCTGTTTTGCCCCCCACATTACTACTACTACTACTACTACTACTACTACTACTACTACTACTACTACTACTACTACTACTACTACTACTACTACTACTATAATCTTATCCTCCTCTTCATTACCACCGTCACCTTACCCATCCCTGTTCTTACCCATCCCTGTTCTTACCCATCCCTGTTTCTCTTCTCTGTATCTATACCCATCATTTTCGTCGTCTTCATACCTCCAGCGGCAGACAGCAATGTCGGGAACCAGTCGGTAGCATGGAACAGACTGTCCCAGGTCCTGCCTCCGGAGATCTTTCCCGGGTAGACAAAGAAAGTCCAGGTGCGAGTTCCCCCTTCATACAAACTGCTCTTCCTTCCTCTCAGCGGCCAGTTGCTTGAACCCGACTCCGGGTTCCCCGTGGGTCCTCCATTGTCACAGGAAAAGGTGACGATGGTGTCGTTAGTGATTCCCTGCCATGTGTCAACTAGTATTGTTCTTATATTCTGAATAAGTGTGTTCGCTGTGAATTTTATTTACATTGTGAATAGTGTTTACATTGTGAATTGTTATAATAAAGCTCAAGGAGCTGCTGAAGTCCTTGGTTGAGAATAGGATAAGATAACAATTTTTATTTAACAAGGGTAAAAGATTAAGCACTGGGTATGCGTTTTACATCCTGCCCTTGGGGCTTGTAGCAATAACAATTCTATACCCATCATTATGTAACTTAAGCCGCCGAAGCGCCAACTTGCTGCGTAATGTACAAAGTCTAACGCCCCAGACAACTGCGCGATCCTGAACAACCAAGGAGGAATAATACGCATTGTGTTGTTGTTGTTGTTTGTAGATTATAGTCACACGACACTTTAGCATATAGGTGACTACTGGACCGATTTATACTGACACCAGCGGGCCAGTTGTTGGTAAAGGGGAAAATAATATGATCACACGATGACCAATCCGGGATTCGAACCAGCGACCTTTCGGTTACTAGCAAGACCAACTGAGCTACCCGGGCCCCTCAAACGCATTGTGCTTGCTGGGGCTGTTTATGTACCTGGCATCCACCATCTGCGACATGAGCGTCAGGATCTTTAAAGTTCGTGATATGGAATATATGAGTACGCAGACTGCACCTCGGAATGGGTGCGCTGGATGACATCCCAAACGATTGGAAATGCTATCGGCAAATGTAGCCGACGTTCTGTATGTTTGTTCAGTGGTTTGACATCAAACGATGTAACCTCAGTGGTCTTAAACCAATGGTTAGGACTGCAAACAGCCGAATCAGGACCACAAAACCGAGACCACAACTTATCTGAAAGAAAGGACTCTCCCCTGATCTGCATAAAAGATCTGCCCTAGTAGTAACACTGAAGGCACTCCACCAGCCGGTCACTTTACAGTAAAGACATCCCACGCAGTGGACGCGGAGGCTATACTATAATTTATCGAACCTCCGTTTACAAAAACAAACTAGAATACAAACATCATTATAAAATATTAACAAAACACATACATATAAAATGCCTACATTGCCAAATAATAACATCACAGGAAGCCCCAGTGACCATTTCGTAAAAGCGTCCAAAATTCCCAAGCTGATCCAACAGACCTCACACACAAATGAGGAGTTTTGTCCCGGAAGAGTTTTCCAGAAAAAAAGGTAGGTGACTGGTTTAGCGAAGAAGAAGATAGTATAGTAGATTGATAGAACAGAGTAGGAATGAGAAAGAACAAAGGAGAAAGACAGCGACAGTGGGAATTTAAAGCCTAAATTTCCAGAAAGTGGAAATACTATTTATACTTAAAAAAACGGCACCTCCACAGGGTGGAGGGGGGGGGGGGTTAATAATACAAATAAACGTTAAGGGGGAACTAGACCTATTACACTGAACAAGAACAACAGCAAGAAGGCCCATCAGACTGTGAAAGGGCTGACAAGTTTTAAACAGCCCAAGGTCTCCACGATCCAAAGCAAGTCTGGCTTATGCCTTCCAGAAGAACAAGAAGCCTTGAAGCTCTGACCTTTACAACCACACGCCAAACGAAGACCCATCTGTTCTAGCATGTCATGAGAACAGAGAAGAAGAAGAAATCCTCCCAATTCTCCTAGAAGAAGTTGAGGCAGCAGTACAATCGCTGAAGAAGGGGAAGTCAGCAGAATTGGACAACATACCCGCGGAACTTCTTCAAGCAGGAGGAGAAGCGATGACTGACGCACTCACCATTATCTGTAACAAGATCTGGCAGAGTGGGGAGTGGCCTACACCATGGACCCAGTCGCTTGTCATCACTCTTCCCAAAAAAGGTAACCTTCAGGAATGTGAAAATTACCGCACCATCAGCCTCATCAGCCATCCCAGCAAGGTCCGCCTAAAAATAATAACAGGTTGAAACCCCAAGCTGAACAAATCATAGCTGAAGAAGAAGCAGGATACAGGGCAGGGCGAAGTACTACTGAACAGATTTTTAACCTTAGAATAATCTGTGAGAAATACCTACAGCACCAACAACATCTATATCATGTGTTCGTAGACTTCAAAAAGGCGTTTGACCGAAAGTGGCATGCAGCTCTGTGGGCAACCATGAGAGTGTACAACATCAGCCCTAAAATTATTGAAGTCATCAAAAGCCAAGGCTACCAGTGCATTCCTCCACAACAGCGCCATCAAAAACTGGTTCAGAAGAACAATCGGTGTGCGTCAGGGATGCCTACTCTCTCCAACAGTCTTCAACATTTTCCTGATGCGCATCATGTCAGATTCCCTTGAAGATCACGAAGGCACAGTCAGCATAGGGGGAAGAGCGGATGACATTAATGGATTGGCTGGAGAGGAACAAGAAATTGCACAGCTGGTACAGAGGCTTGACACCACCTCCAGAGCCTATGGAATGGAGATAAGTGCAGAGAAGACCAAAGTGATGACAAACAACACCAATGGCATCAACACGGACATCGAAGTCCAAGGCCAATTCCTCAACACAGTGCATAGCTTCAAATATTTAGGAGCCATTGTATCAGACAATGTGTCCCGACAGGAAGTCCTCTCCAGGATCGCACAAACAACTGCTGCCCTGGCGAGGTTGAAGCCAATTTGGAAAGACAGGACCAACAGTCTACATTCCAAGGTAAGACTGCTGCGCTCTCTTGTCATCTCCATCTTCCTATACGCTTTCGAAACTTGGACCCTCATAGCAGATCTACAACGAAGAATACAAAGCATGGAGATGAGGTGCTACAGAAGACTTCTGGGCAATTCCTATACCCAGCACATCACCAAAGACGAAGTTCGACAGACCATCACACAAGCCATTGGACAACACGATGACCTGCTCACAGTGGTGAAAAAACGGAACTCCGATGGTATGGCCACGTCACGAGATCAGCAGGTCTTGCAAAGACCATACTGCAAGGCACAGTGCAAGGAGGTAGAAGAAGAGAGAGACCGAAAAGAGGTGGGAAGACAACATTCGAGAATGGACCGCTTTGACACTGAGCGAAACAGTCAGGGTTGCTGAGGACATGGAAAGATGGAGTATGCTGGTTAAACGATCATCTGTGGTGCCCCTACGACCTCCGAGTTACGGGGAAAGATGGAATATGCTGTTTAAACGATCATCTGTGGTGCCCCTACGACCTCCGAGTTACGGGATAAGATAGGGATAAGGTAGACCTATTAATTGAAACTGTTTAACTTGCTCAACAGACTAAAGCAGCAAGTCAGGGACAAAACCATCATCATCATCATCATCATCATCATCATCATCATCATCATCATCATCATCATCATCATTATCATCATAATCATCATGAAGATGCTCACCTCTTCATCAAGGGTTTGTGTGATGTTGCGGATGCTCTCATCCATAGCAGCCATCATACCACAGCGGATCTTTCGCTTTTCGTCCTCCACATCGTTGCAGTAGTCGTCGATGTATCTGGTAAAATAATAATAAAAATAAAAATAATAATAATAATATGAATCTAACGCGCACATATCTCACCACACGGCGACTCAAGACGATAGGTCAAGTAATTGTTGTATGTGGCAAACACAAACATATGTACTTCACATTCTGGATAAAGTATTATTTACTTTAACGACACTCGATACCCACTGAAGGTCTGTAACGTTCCATTATAGACGGAAGAAGTAAAAGTTCTCTATCTCTATCTCCTTTATTTATCCTAAAATATGCCTTTTTAAAGAACTTTATCACATCACTCTCTTTTCACTTACACTATTTCTGTTAATAATAAAATAAAATAATATATAATAAAATAATAAAATATATGCTATTTTAAAGCGTCTTAAATCCTGTCTTGAATTAGGCCAAAATACATATAGTTTTCACTTTTCTCACCTCATTAAATAAGCTTTTTTTGTATTACAGTCATTTTTGTTTCTTATATTACCTGGTAATTTGCACAGATTTTGAGAATTTTGTATGTAATATTTGAAACAAAAAAAAAAAAGAGAAAACATTATTTATTGATAATATTTATCTTCCCCATTTGAAAACATTTTAATGCGTGTGCCTATGATGCTAAAATCAATACAAGATAGCTAGGTTATTCCAGTTTGGAATAATAGTTGTTGATGATAAAAAAGGGGACATATTTATAGCCGCGGAGCCTAACCACCGCTCGGTTCAGTCTCAATGCCTATGACGCAGTCTAAACAAAAACATTCCCTCGCACAAAAGCTCACACACACACAAGCACACTGTCACGAGAGGCCAGTTCAACACAGCACTAAGGCTACAAGCCTACACACTCAGTCTGCTTTGGCCTATGTAAGTTAAGTCGCTGACCATAAGACTAGCAGTTAGGGTGTACTACACATGTGTAGGCCATAGCCTCACAAATAGGCTGTAGCGTAAGCCTGCTGACGTATACACACCCCCCTGCTAGAGGGCGCTCAGGTATGAGGCGGGATTCAGGCTGACCACACAGCTAGGTAGAGTCATTCTTTGTTCAAACCGCATAGGAGAAGGAGCTAAGCTCTGAAAGATCTCTCTACTTGAAGACTAAAGCAGGGACTGGTGAAATTTTATTCAACCTAGTTAGCCACAGCCTGACATTTAAGCACCATTATAAATTGTATCTAATGCAAGAGAAACCTCTAAGGTACTTTTGGCTGTAAGAGGTTCGGCATCTTTATACCTCGAAGCAAGATCAATAATCACAGTTAGGGCGAACTTGAATTTCTTTCTTCGTATTTTGTCATGAGGAATATATAGCAAGTCCATTGGATGAGTGTCATTTTGCTTAGCGTTTTGTAATTTAAGTCTTATTATTTTCTTCGGGGGTGGAAGATATATTTGCCATACAGCTTGTTTAGCTAACCATTGTTTAACAGTTTTTTTTCTGGCAGTCCGGTCTTTTCTGTTAGTTTTTCCTTTTCAATGCCCTGATTCAGAATAATATACTTTGGACAAAGAAGCAGTCATTATTTTAATTTAGTAGAGTTTTGATAAGGTATTGAACTATTACCGTTCCAAATACAATTTAAATTAATTCTCCAGTCTTTGACATTGTTAGGTGTATAGTAATCAGGTAACACTGGTTGTTTTAATGGAGGTAGTGTTGTGTCGGTATATGAATAGCATTGGTGCAAAGCTTCATTAACATCTTCGAATGTTCTATCAGTATGTCCTTTTTCTTTCATTCTTTTATTAATGAAATCAAGGTGCAATAATCTGTTTTCGTCGTACTCAGCCTGATCTTGTGATAATTTTTCCATTGCTAAATTGTGACGTTTAGATTTTTCTTTACTGTCTAGTTTTGAAAACAAATACTTTTATCCTAAGATGGCTAACGTGTTGACAACAGCAGTGCCAAGAACCATAGCAACACCAGCCATATTTTAATAAGTTTTTTTTTAAATAGATTTTTTGTTCCCATTAAAAATGAATTACGAAGAGTTGCTCACCAAGGAAGCTATTAATGTTACAGTCACCAGCGTTGACGGTTATGCAGAGAGAAGAGAGAGGTTGAGTTTGGTTGCTTCAGGAAAATCGGAATTATATTTAGGTATTGACTTAACGGAAAATCCGATGGTATGGCCACGTCACCAGATCATCAGGCCTTGCAAAGACCATTCTGCAAGGCACAGTGCAAAGAGGTAGAAGCAGAGGGAGACCGAAAAAGATGTGAGAAGACAACATTCGAAAATGGACTGGTTTGACACTGAGCGAAGCCATCAGGGTTGCTGATGACAGAGAAGGATGGAGTATGCTGGTTAAACGATCATCTGTGGTGCCCCTACGACCTCCGAGTTACGGGACAAAATAGGATAGGATCGACTTAACACCTGAACAAGCACTAAGACTAAAACCTGAAGAAATCATTACTTTACATAACAGATACGACAAATAAAAGCAAATATATTAAACAAAGAACAGTCAAAAGAAGAACCAATAAGGTAACAATCATTAGGAACAAAACCTGAAGAATCAGCCAATCCAATCTTCAAGCAAACAAATTTATTATTTTGTTGCAGCGGCTGGTCTGTGAGCTTCTGGTTACTTGATGTATAAATATTACAAAGGTAACAAGCAAAAACATAAGCCTCCAAAAACACATATAGAAAAAGAAACCATTGAATCACCTTCATTATCAAAACCAACATGTTTAAAAATGAGCGTGCCACATGAACAGACCATTGTAAGTCTTGCCTACCACAGTGGTATTCTAGTTGTAATGAATACAACATACTCATACTTTTGTTTAAAATGAAGCCCATTGAATTAGGTAAATGGATCTCACAGACATTGGTAAGCTTGTAGGAATTTTAACATTATCTATGGCAACAAAAGATTACTTCTTTAAGCAAAAAATATTTCCAGCAGACCTCCGCATATAATCTTTAATATAATATTCAGTTCAAATAAAGCCTGGTTTGCTGGTTGCTTGTTAAAAAAAAGTAATATTGTCAGTAAATAATCTCTTTTTTATGTTTCAAATATAACACACAAATATCTTAAATTCATTGCAAATTACCCGGTAATATAAGAAACAGAAAGGACTGTAATAAGGTTATCAAAAAACGCATATTTTAAGAGAAAAGAGAGGGTCTGAAGAGTAAATGGCGCAGACCAGTCAAAAAGAAACATTGCTAACGTGTGACTAAACCACTACCCTAATGTGCCACCCAAGAAAAGCGGTGTAAGAAGATGCCCGCATTGTTAATTTGGGCATGTTTTGTGTAATGTTTGGCTTTTGTCAAAGCAGATGCATACTGTTTTGAAATGTATCTAAAAGAAAAATCAAACCTCTGCTTGACTTCAAAGGGATGGTGTGCGTTCGGGTAGGCCACGAGCATGTAGAAGGGGTTGTTGCCCCGTGCTCTGATCGTTTCCTGCGCACGATCTGTCAGTAGTTCTGTGGTGTAATGTCCTTTGGCTTCCCAGGCCACTTTCTCGTTGTCGCGGAAGTCATATGTTCCCTCATTCTGGCCTGAATTTAAAAAAAATGTAATCAATAAACTTTTGAATAAACAATAACCAGATTAATAAAATAACTAAGAAATATTATAAATAAATAAATAAAAATCTTTTTACCAATAAATAAACAGACAGACCTATATATAGATAGATACGTGGGCGAAATTCGGGTTGCCCTCTCAGCAAAAGCGAGGCAGCCACGAAAAAAGTGACACCCACGACAAGAAGGATAGTACTTAGTACATATTGGATGTTGTATCTGGCACTTACTCGCCTAAGGCATGAGGGTCAGGATCTTTAAAGTCTGTGCGATGGAGTTTGTTTGTAGTTCACTTTATCCTTAAGAGTCAAATAAATAAATGAATAAAATAAATAATTACAAAAATAATTCATATGTACAAATACCGTCTGTCAGAGTTTTGAGCAGACACGCTTTATTGAATACCATATCAGTAGATCAAGGGAAGTAACTTCTTCTAAAAGCGGCCTTCTTGACTAAGTATGAGAAGAAGGAGGTTATGAAGATTACTATGACGACGACGACGAGATCGATGATGCTGATGACGACAGCACTGATCTTGCTGTTATTCAGAATGGTGTTCATTGCATTTGAAAGAGTCAATTGGTGCTCTCTTTGATTTAAGCAGAATGCTATTATTGACGAGACAAGCAAACAGAACATCCTATCCTATCCATTCCTATCCTATCCCGTGACTCAAAGGTCGTTGGGGCACCACAGATGATCGTTTAACCAGAGTACTCTATCTTTTTCTGCTCTCAGCAACTCTCATGGCTTCGTTCAGTGTCAAACCAGTCCATTCTCGAATGGTGTCCTCCCACCTCTTTTTCTATTTCCCTCTTCTTCTGCCTCCTTTCACCGTGCCTTGCAGGATGGTTTTTGCAAGGCCTGATGCTCTGGTGACGTGGCCATACCATCGGAGTTTCCATTTCTTCACCACTGTGAGAATGTCATCATGTTGTCCAATGGCTTATGTGAAGGTCTGTCGGACTTCGTTGTTGGTGAGGTGCTGGTTATAGAAAATGCCCAGAAGTCTTCTGTTGCACAGAACATGGAGAACATAAAGGACAGAAAAAAACATAGCTTAAATAGGTGCTACCCTTTGACAAATTGTAATAATGGAATGTCTCTGGTGAACAGTAAAAAGTACAATTTCGTAAATTGAAAAATGTATATTTAATAATTAATTAATAATTCATTGTTTACAGGGTCCAGCGGACTGCAAAGATCCGAATAAGGACCACACTTGGTTGAAAGAGGACCCACCCCTGATCCAAAAAAAAAGATCTGCTGAAACAACCTTAGTGGTAACACTGAAGGCACTCCACCAGCCGGTCACTTTACAATAAAGGCATCCCACTCTAAGGCCTAAATAAAAATACAAGCCAAACACAACAAAAGTATGAAAATATTGTTATTAATTGAGGATACACATTTTTAAACATTTAATTGTACGGATGCACATAAAATATCAAATATAGGACTAGTCTTGCACTTCCGGTTTCAGCAAAGGAACAATTATTCTGTTAATTCTAATGAAATCTTTTTTTTTTAACAAAAAACAGCTGAGATACAAAAACCAAGTTTTTGACACAAATAGCAAATGCAAAAAATAATTTGAACGTTTATGGAGTACCCCATTTCAACACCCAACACTAAATGACCCAGCACAAACTACGATCATCAAAATACCAACTACGCACTCCAAACGCTAAATTCAGCAACATGTTTCCGCATATCGACTTTTAACAACTCAATTAACAGAATTACATCCACATTTACCAAGGATAGGTTTTATTTCTTCCGCAAATTGCATGTACCTCAAAATGTGCGTCGCCATCGATTCAGCTGAACACTCCGCCATGATTCACGAGCAGCACGAAAGATTTGATGGGATTTGAAGGTGCCTGGTGCAATTCGCTTGCGCTTTGCGCGCTTGAACACTGGACGGAAACTCTCATATTTGGCGGATTCACAAGTAATCGGCCTTTCTAGCGCACCTTTTAGGTCTATGATCGGTTGGGTAGCTTTTTGAGTTACAAAAGGTTACAGTAAGGCAATTTACCTTCGTCCATGCCTCAAAGCAACCATAAATTTAATCGAAAAAATAACCACTCAAGAAAGGAAAGGAATTCTTTCTTTAGCAGTCGACACTATTTCCAAGTTTTGAATGAAGTTATTTTTGGGGGAATACTATGACCGAAGAGACACACCACAGAAGGCGAGAGTGGAGGAGGTAATGGCGGCTGTGTCATGGCTGGTTGAAACTGTGAACCACACACACGCATTCAATCCAAACACATTTTACAAGCAAATGGCATGGGGTAAAAGATAACGAATCCATCTTTACTTCTGTAGTTTCCATTCTGACTTCTATTCAAAATAATAGTAACTGCTGGAAACTGAAATGTTGGTATTTTCAGAAGAACTGGCATTTCCGCTTGGGGCTAGCGTGACTGCCGCTACCTATTTTATGTTTCAAATAAAACACAAAAAAATTTAAAAAAAATCAGTGCAAATTACATGTACCTGGTAATATAAGAAACAAAAATGACTCTAATTAATAAAAAGCTTATTTAATGAGGTGAGAAAATTTAAAAAAATAGATGAATGAAGGACCTCTGGTGACGTGGCCATAGCATCGGAGTTTCCGCTTCTACACCACTGTGAGCAGGTCATCGTGTTGTCCAATGGCTTGTGTGATGATCTGTCGGACTTCGTCGTTGGTGATGTGCTGGGTATAGGAAATGCCCAGAAGTCTTCTGTTGCACCTCATCTCCATGCTTTGTATTCTTCGTTGTAGATATGATGTGGGGGTCCATGTTTCGCAAGCGTATAGGAAGATGGAGATGACAAGGGAGCGCAGTAGCCTTACCTTGAAATGTAGTGTAGACTGATGGTCATGTCTTTCCAAATGGGCTTCAAACTTGTCAGAGCAGCAGTTGTTAGTGCGATCCTGGAGAGGACGTCCTGTTGAAACCCATTGTCTGATACAATGGCTCCTAAATATTTGAAGCTATGCAATGTGCTGAGGGATTGGCCTTGGTCTTTCTTCATCTTCATCCATTAGACGGCCTCAATCATGAGGTTGATTACTCTGCCGCACTGAACGGGGTTTGCGTAGGGAAAAGAAAAAAAATTGATAGGAAGTGACAGACCTAAGACAGATGAGAATGCTTGCCAAGGATGTCAGTGGCGGTATCTATCACAGCTGAGTTCAAGGTGGTGGTCATGGTGTTGACATCTACGTCACCAGCGCCCAAAATGAGCAGTGGTGCAAATTTCCCTCCAATTGTGGCCTAAAATATTTCTGCCACCTCCGGGTCTTGAAGTTTGTCCGGGTCGAACTTAAGTCTAGTGCACTTAGCTGTGTTTACTCTCTTCAAGTGGAGCCGGAAGGACATCATCACGAGATCGTGGTCACTTCCGATGTCTGCTCCTGGAAAAAAGGGGTGTCCTACCAATGTTGATGCTTGATATGAAGCGTTTCTTGACCATGATGTACTCGATCTGGTTGTGATGTTCCCCGCCGGGACTTTGCCATGTCAATCATCGGGATTTTTTGTAGAGACCAAGCGTGTTTCCCAGTATCAGATTGTTGTATCTGGCAAACTCCAAGAGTCTCAGACCAGACCCCTGTTATCTGTCTTGTTGTTGCAGTGGGGTCCACATGTATCACCCCAGTTGTGGTGCGCATCTTGGCCAACCTTGGCATTCCAGTCGCCTTGCACTATGACTATGTCCTTCTTCGACACTTGGTCAAGGACAGCCTGTAGATTTTCATAGAAATCCTACGCTTCGCTGTCGTCATAGTCTGACGTTGGGGCATAGGCCTGGATGATGGTGATGCTGAAAGGCTTCTCTTATGCGGATGGTAATGAGTCTACTGGAGACTGGGCGGCAACCCATGACCTTGGCTAGAATGTTCTTGTGGACCAAGAATCCAACGCCGTGTTCGTGCCTGTCATCTCTCCCGCTAAAATAAAGCTTGTGGCCTTTGTCGGTCTTTGTTTCACCTAGACCTTTCCAGCGCAGTTCACTGACACCTAAAACGTTCCATCGATAGTGGTCCAGCTCGTGGGCCAGTTCTTCTAATTTTCCTTCCGCAGTTAGGGTCCAGAAATTCCATGTTCCTATGACGATGTTGTTTATGGTGCGGATCTTGCTACGTTTATTATTATAAACCTTTTTGAAATGGAAAAAAAGTAATTTTTATAATGTATCATTTAATCATGTAGAAGTTTTAAAAAAACCGACGTCTGTGATAATAATGGTAATTATGATTCTGAGGAGGATGAGGATGACGACAATGGTGATAAAGATGATGATGATGATGATGATGATGATGATGATGATGATGATGATGATGATGATGATGATGATGATGACAACGAAAAACGGACCTGAGTGGTTGAAGTAACCTTCTTCGGCATCGTAGAAGCCATAGAAACTGTCAAAGCCACGTTTGGTGGGGGTCACATACCAGCTACAGTAGCCCAAGTGCCACTTGCCAAACAGGTGAGTCCTGTAGCCCATCGGCTGCAATTTCTGGGGCAAGAGCTTGAAACAGACATAGAGTAACGGTTCTTATATCACACGCACACACACACACACACAAACACACACACACACACACACACTATCTGATCCCATTCTATTCCGTAAATCGAAGGTCGTTGGGGCAACACAGATGATCGTTTAACCAGCATACTCCATCTTTCTCTGTCCTCAGCAACCCTGATTAATCACCACTGTGAGCATGTCATCAGGTTGTCAGGAAGTCTTCTGTAGCAACTCATCTCCATGCTTTGTATGCTTCGTTGTAGATCTGCTGTGAGGGTGTCCATGTTTCGCGAGCGTATAGGAAGATTACATTACATTACCTGATTCTTGCTTTAGGTCCAGCGGACTCTTCCGAGCGAAATCAGGACCAAACCTCGCTGAAAAAGGACCCACCCCTGATCCGTATAAAAGAGCTGCCGAAACAACCCTAGTAGCAACACTGAACGCACTCCACCAGTCGGTCACTTTACAATAAAGACATCCAACGCAGGGGACGCTGAGGCTATACTCTAATTTATCGAACACCCGTTTAAAAAAATACAAACATTATAAAATATCAACAAAACAATTACATATAAAATGCCTACATTGCCAAATAATAATATCATAGGAAGTCTCAGTAACCACCTGGCAGATTGGCCTTTGACTCTGATGTCCATGTTAATGTCATTGGTGTTCTTGATCATTATTTTGGTCTTCTCTGCACTTATTTCTATTCCATAGGCTCTGGAGGTGGTGTCAAGCCTCTGTACCAGCTGTTCAAGTTCTTGTTCCTCTCCAGACAATCCATCAACGTCATCCGCAAAACGGAGGTTGGAGATTGCTCTACCCCCTATGCTGACTGTGTCTTCGTGATCTGCAAGGGCATCGGCCATGATGCGCTCTAGAAAGATGATGAAGAGTGTTAAAAAGAGTAGGCATCCTTGACGCACACCGATTGTTGTTCTAAACCAGTTTCCGATGGCGCTGTTGGGGAGGCTAGGACTAGTAGCCTTGCCATAGAGGCTTTTGATGACTTCAATAATTTTTGGGCTGATTTTGTACGCTTTCGTGGTTGCCCACAGAGCTCCATGCCAGACTCGGTCAAACGCTTTCTTGAAGTCTACAAACACATGCTATAGATGATGTTGGTGCTGTAGGTATATCTCGCAGATAATTCTGAGGTTGAAAATCTGTTGAGTGGTACTTCGTCCTGCCCTGAATCCTACTTGTTCTTCAGCTATGATTTGTTCAGCTTGGAGTTTCAAACTGTGGAGTATTATTTTCAGGAGGATCTTGCTGGGATGGCTGATTTAACAAGAGCCGAGGTTTACACGGCACAGTAAGCGTTGCCTTGTTTAGTCAGTGTAACACAGTTGTAGCTTGACGCAAGCGCAGTTAGTGACATCATCGCAGCTTACGTATAGCGCTTCGATTTTACATCTAATAAGATTTTCCAGCCAATGAGAACACAGCTAGCTTAGGTAGAACCAGCTCTGGCTAATTCAAGCAGAGAGGTAGAAGATTGATTCTACATTCAAACGCCGAGCAGTACACAGTTACGCTCTGACATAAATCTCTCTCCTGAGCAGACTTAGGAAGCAGGACTTGTTGAAAATTCGATTTAATCAGGTTAGCCACGGCCTGACATTGTCAAAAAGGTAAATAAACATATTTTTGTGTCATCGTGATGTTTTTATATTATTGTTGAATTATGTTTGTGAAATTTGCTATGCTTAGAATTGAATGGTTAGTCCAATGTGGCCTGACCACGTGGCGAACTAGACCGGGTTCGACATTCGCACACCACGTACCATCCAGCCAGCAACGGACAGGTAGAAAGACTGAATGGAACCCTTCTCACCATCCTCAGGCAAGTCGCCGACGACACCCTGGAAGCGTGGGACACTTACGTGAATGCGGTACTGTTCGCATATCGAGAAACACCCCATGCAGCCACAGGCTACACCCCGTCAACATTGCTTTTAGGCAGACCTCTAGCAGGACCGCTAGAAGCCCTACGCAGAAGTTGGACGGAAGCAAAGATAGACGACAACATCAGACTGTGCTCACAAACCGACCAGGGAGGACAGACATTGTCGAAGAAACCCTAACGGTGACCGATCCAACACCAGTCCGCCAGAAGCTCTACCCGATGCCACTGTCACAGCAGCGAGCCATCAAGGAAGAGATCCTTACTGGCAGCCGGAATCATCTCAACGTCTACTTCACCCTACAGCGCAGGCACGGTATTGTTGCGAAAGCCCAACGGAGAGCATTGACTGTGCATCGACTTCAGACTTCTGAATGCCGTAACGCAGTTCCAGCCAGAGCCATTCTGGTGATCCTATCCTATCCTATCCCGTAACTCGGAGGTCGTTGGGGCACCACAGATGATCGTTTAACCAGCGTACTCCATTTTTCCCTGTCCTCAGCAACCCTCATAGCTTCGCTCAGTGTCAAGCCAGTCCATTCTCGAATGGTGTCCTCCCACCTCTTTTTCGGTCTCTCTCTCTTCTTCTAACTCCTTGCACTGTGCCTTGGTGGACGGTCTTTGCAAGGCCTGATGATCTCGTGACGTGGCCATACCATCGGAGTTTCCATTTCTTCACCACTGTGAGCAGGTCATCGTGTTGTCCAATGGCTTGTGTGATGGTCTGTCGGACTTCGTCGTTGGTGATGTGCTGGGTATAGGAAATGCCCATAAGTCTTCTGTAGCAACCTTATCTCCATGCTTTGTATTCTTCGTTGTAGATCTGCTGTGATGAAGAATGCTTCGCAAGCATAAAGGAAGATGGAGATGACAAGGGAGCGCAGCGTCCTTACCTTGGAATGTAGACTGATGGTTCTGTCTTTCCAAAAAGGCTTCAACCTTGACAGGGCAGCAGTTGTTTGTGCGATCCTGGAGAGAACTTCCTGTCGGGACTCATTGTCTGTTACAATGACTCCTAAATATATGAAGCTATACACTGTGTTGAGGGATTGGCCTGGGACTTTGATGTCCGTGTTGATGCCATTGATGTGGTTGGTCATCATTTTGTTCTTTTCTGCGCTTATTTCCATTCCATAGGCTCTGGAGGTGGTGTCAAGCCTCTGTACCAGCTGTTCAAGTTCTTGTTCCTCTCCAGCCAATCCATCAATGTAATCCGCAAAACATCGTGCAGTGTGTCTTGGGCAAGAATAATATAATATAATATAATATAATATAATATAATATAATATAATATAATATAATATAATATAATATAATATAATATAATATAATATAATATAATATAACATAATACTAATAATAATAATAATACTAATAATAATAATAATAATAATAATAATAATAATAATAATAATAATAATAATAATAATAATAATAATGTATTTTATAAAGCACATTATCAACAACATTGGAAGGTTCGTGGAGGTTAACAAAACTTTTTTTTTCGAGGTTTTCAGATCCTGAACCTAGGTTCATGTACCTATTGGACAAAAATAAGGTTCAGAAACCTAGGTTCGGGATGTGAGAACCTCGTAAAAAGATTCGTGAACCTACACGAAACATTCCAATCAAGAAGGCAGGCCATTAGGCACATGAAACACAGACATACAAAATGGATAGATTTTAATCAATAAATATAGAAGCGTTTGCATAAAAAATTAATACAATAATTATCTTGTTATATCTTTGCTATAAGCCAATCATGAGACATGAGATTTGATTGGTCCAGGTGTACAACTAAACACGAAACAAGAAGTGTGATTGGTCCAGAAGGGCACAACGGGAATACGCCTTCTAGAGTAGACACCTACATAATACAACGTGTTAAAAATAAAAGCATTCAGAAATCAAATTTCCACAGCACATAAAAGAACATAACATAGAATTTTAAAATTAAACATATTAAACTATATCACGTACTTACACAAGAAACAAACTGATCACAAACCATGAGCTGGAGCTATACTACTGTAATAACAATAGTAAACAAACCGTCAAACTTGGGTCCAAATATTTAAGTGAAGCGCCGTGGATATCAATATTCTGCATGCCGACCCTGTGGGGGTACCTGAGTAAAATGTTGGAAACACATGCGTATGATCATGTTATGAATGATATAATATTTACATGCATTATAATTATGTTATCAGTTCTCCCAAAATGACTAGCCTCGTTTAGCAAATGTAAGGGGGTTAAACTAATACTTATAATAAGATCACTCCAGCTATCATACCTAAGGTTGTGTGCTATCTACTGCTTTGCTATAGAGGACCGCTAAAGGCACTCAACTTGTGCAATGCCCTTGTAGAGGAGGTTTTAGTTTTAAAAACTTATGGCCTGCCTTAGCTAGAAGGTTCTCAGATTCCGAATCTAGGTTCCTGAACTTTATTTTTCTAACCTCAAAACATGGTTCGTGAACCTGCAGGAAACATCCAATTAGGACAGGCCATTAGACTACATGGAACTGAGCCTGTATGTACTACAATAATAGGTGTATTCATGTCATTTTCCTATTGTAAACTTATATTCCTCATCATTTTTGTGATGGGTTTATGTGACACACTTGATTTAAGTAACTAGATGAATAGCTGTAGCTAGATAAATAATTAATAAATAAATACAAAAATAAATAGCTTAAACGAACTCCACTCCTCCGGTTCAAGATCAAGATTCAAGATAATTTATTGCCAAGTGAATAATACACAAGGAATGCATTTGGTCAACGCTGCAGCACCACACAAAAGCACATATAAAACATAGAGAACATGTGAACAAGCTAACAGGACAAAGATGGCATAAAAGTAAAAAAAATTAATTACATAATTAACTTTTATTTTTAGAAAAAACAAAAAAACAACACATTTCCACAACGTTGACCTAGTTTGTTTTTTTTAATGTAAAAACTGTTTTACGGGTGCAATGATGATTGATGACGGTGACGACGACAATAGTGATGATGGTGATGATGGTGATGATGGTGATGATGGTGATGATGGAGACTCACCGTCCCGTGAGTATGGCGGTACGGGCTGGAGAGCCAACTTGGAGAGTGTACGAATTATTCAATACCACTCCTTTCTGGGCCAGCCCGGAGATGGTAGGCGTCGCCATGGCCGCATCCTGGTGCTGAAAGTCGCACCATCCACAGTCGTCACCCAAGAACTGTATTATGTTAGGTTTTCGTGCTGACGTCACTTCTGGGCATGCGCAATAGAGCCATAGCCACACCGCAGGCAACCAAAGTAGTTTCCCCATTGTTGGAGATTTCTAACTTTCCGCCTTCTCACGTTTAATCGTAAGAGTGAACACAAGGCCTGTAATTTAAAAAACAAAACAAATTGACCTGGTATTTCCACTATCAATTTAAAACAATGTGTGTACAAAAGAGAGATAACCTATAGATATGTGTATTGTGACATGATTTTACACGCATTGTTTCTTTTAGGTTATATTCTGCCTACGTACGACTACAGTCATGCGATCAGGCTTGCAATCAGCTTCTGTGATTGCTTGCCAACAGTTTCTGCGTGTGTAACTCCAAGGCCAATCCCTCAACATATTGCATAGCTTCAAATATTTAGGAGCCATTGTATCAGACAATGGGTCCCGACAGGAAGTCCTCTCCAGGATCGCACAAACAACTGCTGCCCTGACAAGGTTGAAGCCCATTTGGAAAGACAGGACCATCACGTCGCCAGATCATCGGGCCTTGCAAAGGCTATTCTGCAAGGCACAGTGCAAGGAGGTAGAAGAAGAGGGAGACCGAAAAAGAGGTGGGAGGACAACATTCGAGAATGGACTGGTTTGACACTGAGCGAAGCCATCAGGGCTGCTGAGGACAGAGAAAGATGGAGTATGCTGGTTAAACGATCATCTGTGGTGCCCCTACGACCCCCGAGTTACGGGACAGGATAGAATAGGATAGGTAAGACTACATGGGATCAGACTTGCCAACAGCTTCTGTCTGTGTTAGACTACATGCAATCAGACTTTCCAACAGTTTCTGCCCCCCGTGGGGGTGCGGGGGTTTCTGTATAAATAGTATCCCCACTTTCTGAAAATTTAGTGCTTTAAATGCCCACTGTCGCTGTCTTTCTCCTGTGTTCTTTCTCATTCCTGCTCTGTTCTATCAATCTACGTGTAATAAACAATCTTCTTCTCTAAACCAGTCACATACCTTTTTTTAAATTGAAAATTCCTCCAAAACTCCTCATTTGTGTATGAGGGCTATTGGGTCAGCTTGGGAATATTGGACGCTTTCTGCCAAACCTATTATATTATTTTTTAGCAATTTAGGCATTTTATATATATATATGTGTTTTGTTGATATTTTATAATGATGTTTTTTTTTTTTTTTTTTTTTTTTTGTAAACGGGGGTTCGATAAATTAGAGTATAGCCTCAGCGTCCCCTGCGTAAGATGCCTTTATTGTAAAGTGACCGGTTGGTGGAGTGTCTTCAATGTTACCACTAGGGTGGTTTCAGCAAATCTTTTATACGGATTAGGGGCGAGTCCTCTTTCAACCAAGTTGTGGTCCTGGTTTTGTGGTCCCGAGTCGGCTCTTTGCATTCCGCTGGACCCTGTTAAGGACTACAATCAACGACTAACTCACTCACTCACTAACTAACTATAAGTTTCTGCCTGTGTAAGACTACATGGGATCAGGCTTGACAACAGAGGTCAAGTGGTTTGGGAACCCTGAGAAAAGGTACTTTGGAAATACGCAATTTAATATTACATCCTCTGAGACGCCATTAAATATTCCACAAATCCGAAAGTGTATTTTATTACCTGCATGTTTGTTTTACTGCTAACTACTTCCAAAAATTACTGTGGTGTATTGGTTAACGGATCGGACTTTCGATTGAGATGTACTGCGTTCAATTCCCTGTCAAGCAAAATGCTTGTAATACATATTTTAACTTATTAATTGTTTGATTTCTGTTTATATTTATGAATTAATTATTTTAGTTTGTTATATTTTATTTTATTATTTCGTTTGTTATATTTTATTTTATTATTTCGTCTTATTGTACTGTACATTTCTTTATTTTATTTAATCTATTTTTTCCAATCCTATCCTATCCCAACTTGAAGGTCGTTGGGGCACCACAGATGATCGTTTAACCAGCGTACTCCATCTTTCTATGTCTTCAGCAACCATCATGGCTTCGCTCAGTGTCAAGCCAGTCCATTCACGAATGTTGTCCTCCCACTTTTTCTGTCTCCCTCTTCTTCTGCCTCCTTGCCCCATGGCTTGCAAGATAGTCTTTGCAAGGCCTGATGCTCTGGTGACGTGGCCATACCATTGAATTTTCCTTGTTCATGTGAGCATGTCATTGTGATGTCCAATGGCTTGTGTGATGGTCTATCGGACTTGGTTGTTGCTGATAAGCTGGGTACAGGAAATGCCCAGAAGTCTTCTGTAGCACATCATCTCCATGTTTTGTGTTCTTTGTTATAGATCTGCTCCGGGGGTCCATGTTTCGCAAGCATATATAGGAAGATGGAGATGACAAAGGAATGCAGCAGCTTTACCTTGGAATGTAGACTAATGGTCTTGGCTTTCCAAATGGGCTTCAACCTTGTCAGGGCTGCAATTGCTTGTGCAATCCTGGAGAGGACTTCCTGTCGGAATCCATTGTGTGATACAATGGCTCCTAAATATATGAAGATATGCACTGTGTTGAGGGACTGGCCTAAGACTTTGATGTCCATGTTGATGCCATTGGTGTTTTTGGTCAAAATGTTGTTCTCCTCTGCACTTATTTCCATTCCATAGGCTCTGGAGGTGGTTTCAGGTCTCTGTACCACCTGTTCAAGTTCTTCTTCCAGCCCATCCATCAATGTCATCCACAAAACTGAGGTTGGAGTTTGCTCTATCCCCTATGCTGACTGTACCTTTGTGATCTGCAATGGCCTCTGACATGATGCGATCTAGGAAAATGTTGAAGAGCGTTGGAGAGAATATCTTTGACGCACACCAATTGTTGATCTGAACCAGTTCCCGATGGCGCTGTTGTGGAGGACTGCTCTAAAAGCCTCGTCTTATAGGCTTTTGATGACTTTAATAATGTTAGGGCTGGTGTTGTACACTCTCATGGTTACTTACAGAGCTGCATGCCAGACTCGGCCAAACGCTTTGTTGAAGTCTACAAACACGTGATATAGATGTTGTTGGTGCTGTAAGTATTTATCGCAAAATATTCTGATGTTGAAATCTGTTCAGTGGTACTTCGCCATGCCCTGAATCCTGATTGTTCTTCAGCTATGATTTGTTCAGCTTGGAGTATCAACCTGTTAAGTATTATTTTCACGAGGGCTTTGCTTGGTTGCTGATGGTGCGGTAATTTTCACACTACTGATAATTATTACCCTTTTTTTAGGAAGAGGGATGACAAGCGACTGGGTCCATGATGTAGGCCCATCTCCACTCTGCCAGATCTTGTTACAGATAATGGTGATAGCGTCAATCATCACTTCTCCTCCTGCTTGAAGCAATTCCGCGGATATATTGTCCACTCCCACTGGCTTTCCTTTCTTCAGTGATTGCACTGCTGCCTCAAATTCTTCTCTGAGAATTGGGAGGATCTCTTCATCTTCTCTGTTCTTGGGACATGCTAGAACTGATGGGTCTCCGTTTGGTGTGTGAGTGTAAAGGTCAGAGCAGTACTCTGTCCATCTGCCCACACCAATTCGCATACAAGCAAAACAGATCCACCGACGACGCAACACTGACCCTACTCAACAATGCATACAATCACCTAGAAAAAGCTGGCTCGTTCGTTCGCATCCTATTTATTGATTTTTCTTTTGCATTTAACACTATTCAACCTCACCTGATGGCAATGAAGCTCCTGGAGCTCCATGTCGACCCTAAACTAATTCTGTGGATCACCCGTTTTCTCACCAATAAAACTCAAGCCGTTTCCTTTCAACACTCTCTCTATCTCTCTCTCTCTCTCTCTGGCACCCTAAAAACTTCTACTGGCTCTCCTCAAGGTACTGTTCTGTCACCGATTCTGTTCACCCTCTACACTAATGACTGTACTGGCTCTGACTCCTCACCTCTCATCAAATAAAACTACAAATACCTGGGGACGATTCTCGACAACAAACTATCCTTTGACCAAAACACAGCTGCGATAGAAAAGAAATGCCGACCTCGACTGTACTGCCTTCAGATCCTCCGTTCTTTGAACATCAGCCTACCCCTTCTTTCTTCTTTTCATCGCTGTTTTATTGAATCAGTTTTGACTTTTGGTTTTATCTGCTGGTTTGGAGGGCTAAGTGTAAAGAACAAGAGGGTGCTTGACAGATTGGTGAGAGTGTGTGCGAGAGTGACAGGCGAAAGACAAAACAGTTTGAGCGAACTGCATGAATACCGTGTGGTGAGGAAGGCGGGAGTGGTTATGAAAGACACTTCACATGTTTTGGCAAAGTATTATGAAATGTTGCCCTCTGGTCGCAGACTACGTGTGCCTAAATGTTTTCTTGTAAGAACAAAAAACAGTTTTATTCCAAAATCTATTGAGTTTTTAAATAAGCGCTAAGTAATATTTTTGTATATAAGATTTTGATGTTTGTGATGATGTTTGAGATGTCATTTAATACTGGAAATTTACTATAGATGTAGTCTACTGTGTACGTGTTTTATCTATGTATGTATTGTTTTAATGTTTCATACAGATCAGCAATTTAATCTAGTTTTAGCGCACAAAAGATTGTGACTGTCTTATGGCTAAATAATTAATATAATCCAAGAACACTATATCTTTAGTACGAAAACCATGGTTACCTTTGTTTTAAATGTCGTACTTGGCGGATTTTGTGTTTTTAATTAAGAGCTTGCCATGTTTGCCTTAGTACTCCATATCGTGCAAAGCCACTCAGGAAAAGTTTAGCTTCAACAAACATAAAAGAAAGTCATACTTGCCGCTAGAGAGTGCTGTGAGAGGTGACGGTAAGCCGCGTCTGTGAAGATGAAGAGAAGAAGCCAGTCTTCACAGCCGAGGATTGCCAAATACCAAGATATTGTTGGATAGCTTTTATAGAAATACAACGCCTCTGCACACGTCGTGGCAACCAATTAATGTATCTCTTTATTGTTTTTCCAAATAATATCTGGAATAATAGAAGGTTTAAGAAATCTTCTTTTCTAGACGACACCTGCTGCGGCGACAGACGACAGCTGCTGTAACCGTAATACGCAGCCTAGCCACAAAATAACGCATGCATTACTTTTCCATTGTCTCTTTCACACGCATTGTTACACATTATTTAGTACAGAAACCATGCGTCAACATTTCAACGGTACGATGAATTCATGCAAAGGATGGATATCCTATGTAATCCCTCAGCCTGTCTGGCCGTTGGGGGGACATGAGCGATGCTGACACGGAGCTTTCGCCGATTACGTCGTCTTGTCTGTTGCTGTTGTCAGAAGGCGTGACTTGTCCAGCGCTGTGATCATCGCTAAGGTGCGGGGAGTTCTTTATAAATAGTATCCCAACTTCAGGAAATTTTGGTGCTTTAAATTACCACTGTTTCTGCAATTCTCATATTTTGTTCTATCAATCCACTATCTTCTTCGCTAGGCCAGTCACCTACATTTTTTTCTTGAAAACTCTTCCAAAACTCCTCATTTGTGTATGGGGAGATTTCAGATACTGCACCGGTCTGGTGGAATGCTCTTCCAGAAGGCATAAAGAGAGCAGACTCTGTCGATGCATTTCGTAGAAACTTGAAAACACATTTCTTCTCTTCTTGCTAATCTGGATGTATAATTATCTGATCTCATCCCAATTTCATAAGTCACTGCGTGAAAGTATTGCATACATGTTAATTGACTGGTCTGCCTGCTTAAATGTGTTGAGCGATAGTGAAGAAGTTAAAATGTTAAGTTATGATCTATGCACCCTTTCCGCCACTGTCTGTATGTGTGTGTGTGTGTGTGTGTGTGTGTGTGTGTGTGTGTGTGTGTGTGTGTGTGTGTGTGTGTGTGTCTTTGTCTTTTGACACTTTTGCCGACAAATTCGTAGTTACACACCCGCATACCGCCGACGTGCGTATTTCTGCCGACGTCGGCACAACGAAAGAGGCATTTCTAGGGACTCAGGGGACATAATTTCACCCTAGCACGTTAAAAAAACACGTGGTTACAAATTGTCGGCAGAAGTCTATACACAGCCTTCCGTGTGTATAATCTTGAACATCGCGTGTGTATCCCGCAAACTTTTGTGGTCGCCGGTTTCACCGGATGTGACTACGTTCACCTGACGTCACTTCACTTC
Source organism: Oncomelania hupensis (assembly GCA_036898135.1). Taxonomy (NCBI): domain Eukaryota; kingdom Metazoa; phylum Mollusca; class Gastropoda; order Littorinimorpha; family Pomatiopsidae; genus Oncomelania; species Oncomelania hupensis. The sequence goes on along the minus strand of CM072525.1, from coordinate 46,950,836 downwards.
CGCCCCTCTCTCTCCTTGGCCACGAGAGATTTTATGTAAGCATTATGATTAGTTCATGAATTTACTATTATTATTATTATTATTATTATTATTATTATTATTATTATTATTATTATTATTATTATTATTATTTTTATGGGGGGTGGGGTGGGGTGGGGGTGGGGGCTTGGAGGCCCAACTTCAACTTTCTGTAAGATGCAAAATGACATTTATAAGTGTACTTCGTTCCTCACAGGTGAAGTTGAAAGTTCCACTTTTTATTTATTTATTTTTTTTTATTTGTTTCATAATGCTAACTAATTGTTATATGGGAATGTATGTTGTTAAAAGTGTATGTGTATGTCAGTAGTATGATGATTGTTATGGTTTGATAATGTGAAAAATATCTATGATGTGCGCATGGTAGATTTAGTAAATTGTTTATGTTACATCAATACAACTTATGTTAATCTGATGAATAAAAATTGATACAACAACAACATGATTTTACATGGCTTCACACATGTTTTATTGACTACTGACTGTTATTGTAGTTAATATGTGCTGCAAAATGTAAGGAGGCGGGTAATTTTCTCTGCAGAGGGAATAAATTGCCAAAATTAGTTTGGTTTTCGTTTTCTTGTAGATCTAGTTCGTGACTACGTTACGAAACTGCTCTGCCTATCAACATGGCGACTGCACAGATTGTGTTTGATTTCCTGAAGAAAAAGTAAGCATCTTTTTCTTTATCAATTGATTTCATTGTATAACTAAGAATATGAGAAGTTCATTAGAATAAGAAGTGTACAGGACTGTGATTTACTTGGACTTTTGTCTAAAGTTTTAAGTCTTGCCTCTCAAAATCAAAAAAAAAAGATTATAAGTTGATTATTTTTTGCTTGTTTTTCATTTCTTTTGTTTAAAATTCATATTTTGCATACAATATGAAACCACTCAACCTGAATGGCTGGAATCCTGGAAATAAACAAACAATTCTCGAATTCTTTTAGTGGATTTGTCTGTGTATTAAAACAAATCTGATTATTGTCTATGAAAAAATATTCTGTTTATTGAACATACCTGCCTGTCATGTAAACAAGCATCAACCCCTCATGAGGGACCAACATGCCTCCTGGACCCTAAACATCCAGCTTTTGGATTGTACCATATTTTAACCATGCTTTTCTTGACAATGTGATGGAGGAAATTCTATACTATCCCATAACTCGGAGGTCGTAGGGGCACCACAGATGATCGTTTAACCAGCGTACTCCATCTTTCTCTGTCCTTAGCAACCCTCATGGCCTCGCTCAGTGTCAAACCAGCCCATTCTCAAATGTGGTCCTCCCACCTCTTTTTCGGTCTCCCTCTTCTTCGACCTCCTTGCACCGTGCCTTGCAGGATGGTCATTGCAAGGCCTGATGATCTGGTGACGTTGTCATACCGTCGGAGTTTCCGTTTCTTCACCACTGTGAGCAGGTAATCGTGTTGTCCAATGACTTGTGTGATGGTCTGTCAGACTTCATCGTTGGGGGTGTGCTGGGTATAGGAAATGCCCAGAAGTCTTCTGTGGCACCTCATCTTCATGCTTTGTATTCGTCGTTGTAGATCTGCTGTGAGGGCCCATGTATTGCAAACGTAAAGGAAGATGGAGATGACAAGGGAGCACAGCAGCCTTACATTGGAATGTAGACTTGGGGTCCTGTCTTTCCAAATGGGCTTCAACCTTGTCAGGGCAGCAGTTGTTTGTGCGATCCTGGAGAGGACTTCCTGTCGAGAACCATCGTCTGATACAATGGCTCCTAAATATTTGAAGCTATGCACTGTGTTGAGGGATTGGCCTTGGACTTTGATGCCCGTGTTGATGCCATTCGTGTTGTTGGTCATCATTTTGGTCTTCTCTGCAGTTATTTCCATTTCATAAGCTCTGGAGGTGGTGGCAAGCCTCTGTACCAGCTGTTCAAGTTATTGTTCCTCTCCAGCCAATCCATCAATGTCATCCGCAAAACGAAGATTGGTTATTGCTCTACCCCTAATGCTGATTGTGCCTTCGTGATCTGTAAGGGCATCTGACATGACGCGCGCTCTAGGAAGATGTTGAAGAGGCAGTTATTACATTGGTACACAAAGGTAAAGATCTTCCCAGAAATGAACTAAAAAACTGAGACCTATCTCCTTAACAAATACCGACTATAAACTGTTGGCAAAATGTTTAGCGTGTCGTTTAAATTATGTTATTAGTGACATTATTAGCTTAGATCAAGTAGGGTATATCAAAGGATGAAATGTTGCGACACTGCTTCGTCTTATTGATGATGTTATTGAGCAACTAAATGAACAAAATAAACCGGGATTACTTGTAACTGTAGAGTACTCGCAAGCTTTTGACAGTATGTCTAAAGATTACATGTTGTGTGCTTTTAAAAAATTTGGTTTTGGCCCAGATTTTATAAAATGGGTTCGAGTTTTAATGTGCATTACTCAGAGCTGCATCCAGTACTGTGGCTGGATGACTAAATACTTCCAGGTTGATTCTGGTATTAGACAGGGTTGTCCTTTTTCACCTCTAGCCTTTATTCTGGCAGTAGAAATTTTTGCAAGTAAATTTAGAAATATGAAAGAAATTAAAGGCATACAAAAATGGAAAATAAATAACATTTACGTTGAAGATGTTGTTAAGATTGCTTTATATGCCGATGATATAACCTTATTTTTATCAGGAGAACAGGATATGCATCATGCAATATTAACCATTCAACAATTTTCAGAGTTCTCGGGTTTATACATGAATAAAGAAAAATCAGAAGCCATGTTGATTGATTGATTGATTTATTGTTGCTTTAGGTCCAGCGGACTCCTCCGAGCCAAATCAGGACCGAGAAGCCATGTGGCTTGGAAGTAAAAAAAAGTTCTTCTGATACACCTCTAGATTTTAGATGGGAAAATCAATTAAAAATTCTTGGTGTATGTTTTTCTAACAGTAATACTGCTTCTCTTATTATGCAGAACTGGGCAGATAGACTAGTTAAAATTAAAAGATTGATTGCTACATGGGAAAGGAGAAATCTAAGTATCATGGGAAAATTGTGTATTATAAAAACCTTTTTAATTTCACAATTCGTATACATTATGCAAGCATTTATTGCCCTAGACTGTGTTCTCAATGAAGTGAATACTTTGCTGTACAAATTTTTGTGGCGTAAAAAAGACTGTAACCGAAGAGCATTTGAGAAAGTGAAAAGAACTGTTTTATGTGACAGTGTTGAAAACGGAGGGGTAAACATGATAGATATAAGACAATTGCAGATCTCTTTTATACTCCAGTGGGTAACAAAACTATTTAAGACTTCACCGCATGAAAGATGGACTGTCACTCCCACTTTGCTGTTTTCGCACTTTGGTGGTAATTTTGCATGCTTTTTCTCAAATACTTCAAGTTACTTATTTAAAGGGTTAAATAAAGTGACATCTAGATTTTGGAGAAAGGTAATACAAACGTGGCTAGATAATAACAAACACTACACTGACAACATTTGCTCTAGGTTATGGAATAATGTAAATGTAAAATATGCGGGAAACGTTCTGTATTTCGAGGACTGGGTTGTGGGAGGAGGGAGGGGGGTTATACTTATATAAGAGATGTAGTCGATGGCTTTGGCATGGTTTCTTATGGAGATATTTGTCAGAGGTTAGGGAATTCTCCAAATAGGATTTTAGAATACATAACAGTACGTGCAGCAGTTGCCAGGTTCTTACAATTGTTTCCATCTTGTTCACAAAACGAAGCATACCCTAGCACTCCCTTATTTCATATAAAAACCCTGGTAAGGGCTCGTGACTTTAGGAAAGAATTAGTTGCTACAAAAAGAACCCAGCCTTGTGTTGTTGGATTCTGGAAAAGAAAATTTGACATTGACATTACATTACATTATTATTGCTTTAGGTCCAGCGGACTCTTCCGAGCCAAATCAGGACCGGACAACCCCCGTTCCGCATAAAAGATCTGCTGAAACAACCCTAGTGGTAAAACCAAAAGCTCTCCACCAGCCAGTCACTTTACAATAAAGACATCCCACGCAGGGGACGGCTGAGGCTTCACCCCAACTTATCGAACCCCTGTTTACAAAAACAAAATAGAATACAAACATCATTATAAATTATCAACAAAACACATACATATAAAATGCCTACATTGCTAAATAATAACATCATAGGAAGCCCTAGTGACCACCTGGCAGAAAGCGTCCAATATTCCCAAGCTGATCCAACAGACCTCATACACAAATAAGGAGTCTTGTCCCGGAAGAGTTTTCAAGAAAAAAGGTAGGAGACTAGGCTAGCGAAGAAGACGATAGTATAGCAGATTGATAGAACAGAGCAGAAATGAGAAAGAGCAAATGAGAAAGACAGTGACAGTGGGAATTTAAAGCACTAAATTTCCAGAAAGTGGGGATACTATTTATACTGAAACCCCCGGCACCCCAACGGGGGTTGACATTGACATAGATAAATATTACTGGGTTATTGCAAAAATAGCCACAATGGAAACGAGGCTTAGAGTTCTTCATTGGAAAATACTACATAATATATAACCTACTAATATTCTATTACAGAAAATGAAGGTAGTTGATAATAATAAATGTTTTTATTGCAAAGATATTGTGGATGTCATTGAACATTTCTTTTATTTTTGTCCAGTAATAATGATATTTTGGTCAGATATAGAAACATACATTTTGTCTACGATAAATGTGAGTGTTAAATTAAGTGTTAGAGAAGTGATGTTTGGTATTTTGAATCACAGGGAAATTGGTAAAACAAACGTTGAGGAGGTTAATCATGTTATTTTGATAGCTAAAATGTGTATTAGTATTTATAAGAAAACTAAATCAGATTTCTCACCTATGCATATTTTTGAAAGACAAATGTTGATTAGAAATCTGTAAAAGCCATTTTATTTTGTTTGTGCCCCTTTTGAAAGGAACAAAAACAACAACAACAACAACAACAACAACAACAACAAAAGAACCAATGAAGAAGGCCTTGAGCAAACAAAAATTAAAACAAAAGGAAAAAAAAAGCTTGGCCTGCCAACTGAGGTTCACCAAAAAAAATAATAATAATTTAAAAAATGCGTGTTTATTTTACATCCACCAAACCCCAACACCAAACCCCACGCTCCATCCCTCACCCATCCCGATCCCATTAAACTGAAGATGAGGAACACGATGAGGAAGTCTAGAACAGAGTGAGAGAGAGAGAGAGAGAGAGAGAGAGAGAGAGAGGTGAGAGAGAGAGTGAGAAAGAGTGAGAGAGTGAGAGAGAGAGAGAGTGAGAGAGAGAGGGAGAGAGAGAAACTAAGAACACCACATCTCCCCCTCTTCTTCTTCTTCTTCCTTTATCATCGGCATTACCATCACCATCGCCACCACCACCACCACCACCACCGACTCAACCACCATCATGATTATTATCATCATCACCAACACCACCATCATCCTCGTTCTCCTCCTCATCATCATCATCATCATCATCATCATCATTATCATCATCACCATGAACCCCAATGAGGCAGCACATTAACAGAGATGCAACTTTTCCTTTTTTTGGTGTGTGTTCTGTTTTTCTCCCACATACAAAACATTTCTTTTGAATATGATCAGGGACTTTCACTTCTCAAAATTACTCAAAGATCTATGACAGCTTCCATGCAACTGTATGACAGCTCAGAGAAACTAAGCCTAAAAAAATCCTGTCCCACATTGAGAGCAAATTTCTTCTTTTTCTGTCCTATGTGTGTGTGTGTGTGTGTGTGCGTGTGTGTGTGTGCGTGTGTATGTGTATGTGTATGTGAGACCAAGTTCTTTTACTCTCAAACAGGTAAATACTTTTGACTCACCTGTGTTACTTTCGTGTTTAATGCCCAAGCTGTTGTTAATTGATTCGAGAAGGGTAGGAGCTGACTGTAGGTATAGTCACTTTTATTTTTCCCACAAATGTCACGAATCGCTTGGCTAAGTTTGGGCGTCTGTTTTATTTTTCAGCATGTTGTTTATAGTTTAGTCTATAAATAAATAAAAAACAAAATGGCAAGCATTCAAAAGTGTTCCAAATCGCCACGGAACCCGTGAAAAAATGCAATCTCGCCACGCCATTTAAAACGTAGCTTATTTGGTTGGTTGGTTGTTTTATTAACGTCTTCTTCATCGAGATGATAAGACGTACGCACGCATTCACACACATTTACACCAGATACATACATACATACATATAAAATACATAATTATATAAATTGAGCAACTGGAGAATCAATAAAAGCTTTTGCTAATCTAACGCTTACATCAAAGCTTATGTTATCAATGGAATCGATAATAAAAGCATCATTTGGCAAAAATGGACGCATATTACTGCATTGAAATAATACATGTTTCAGTGAAATAGATTCACCACATATGCATTTCACATTTTTACAATATTTGGTTTTAATGGAGTTTAATATTATTCTATGTGCCATGCTTGCAATTGATCTAGCAATTCCACAAGGTTTATTATAGTTGCAATTAAGTTTAATCTCTTTTACAAATTCATTTTCTATAGATTTTTGAATTTCTTTAGAAGACAACGGTATTTTTGTTGTTTTAGAATTAATATTTGAAGCACCAAGTTTTGCAGCCCGATCAGCCCAATCATTATAAAGGAAACCACTATGTGAGGGAATCCAGACAAAATTCACCTGAGTGCCATTAGTTATCAAACTGTCATGAATTGGCTAGTTTTAACTCTGCCCAGTGACTATTTAGCCATGTGTAGTACTTGTAACTTTAGAAGTTAGACTATAACACAGCAGCAATTAAGATTACACAGCAGGCCACACACGGCGAGCGAACCACCCACGCCGTGAGTCAGCACTTGAGTTTTGAATCGGACCGTTTAACCAATCAGAGCAGGCTCAGTGGGTAGAGCAGTTTTGAATGTGTCAAAACCTAAGACAGTTTGAATCAGTCGTGTGTGAGACGAGGTAGAGTCAACATCTCCACAGCTAGAGAAATCTCTACACTCATAGACCAGGAAGCAGGACTTTGAAATCTTAGAATTCTCTCAAGTCATCACGGGCCTGAACTTGTCAAACAGGTAAATGAACACCCTTCTGTTTCATCGTGATATATTTATATTATTGTTGAAATTATGTTTGTGGAATTTGCTATGCATAAATGTGAATTGTTAATCCGAATTTGCGTGACCATGTGGAAAGGCCGAACACGTGGTGAAACACGACCGGTTGCGCCGCCATGTTGTATCCCGTACGGAACCACGGTTGTTTAACTTATATGTATGTTTGCAGACCAGTGGCTGTACCACTGAATGTTTATATTATTATTAATTCTGTATGTGTATAGTTAGACACGATTGATATTTATGTATGTATAGGAATTTAGAGTGAGATTCCAGTGGACCCCGGAAGTAGCAGAATGTTCGTCGCTTATGTATAGAGATGTGGAGCTATCACTGAGGGCTACTTGGCTTTCAGTGAGACGCTTTGCACAAACCGATTATTCAGGGTGGTGCAGAATTTCGTCTCTTATATTACAGACGAGCAGGCGAGCTATCCCGAGCTATCCCGAGCTATCCTGTGCGTCCCACTCCACAGAAACGACTAGTTGGCGGAGTATCCTCTACCGCACAAGACGGAAAGAGCGACCCGGAAAACTCCCTGTCAGACCCCACAGCGTGGCAAGGGAACCCAACTACACAACGACACAGGTGGACCAGAAGCTACCTCACAGAAGGACTTCGAACACCCCACACATGAGTTAAGTGCATAAGGCGAAGGTGCACTTAAACTGATCATAGCAGGACCACAGTAGTCCAACTCTTCAGAAACTGTAAAACGGACCACAGTAGTCCAAATCTACATGAAATATTATAGCAAAGTGCCCGAGGAAGAAAAAACAGCTGCCTATACTAGACTATCAGCGATCGAACTATTAGCAGTGACTGAGACTTTTTAAGTTAGATTAGTCCTTAGAGAATCTTGTATAGAGTAGAAGAAATAAATGTGTGATTTTAACTGTTATCAAGTGGCTGGACTACATATGATTCATAGCCGTGTGAAAGCTAGTGTGACAGTAATCTCTTACCATTTTTCTATCTATTTCTGTACCCCAACCTTAACACAGAACGAGCTAAACAAATAAATTTATTAAAGTAATTCATAGGGTGACTTACTAGCAGTTCCCACCGAATAAACGTGAGGGTCCATAATTCCATTGTGCAGAGCCCATAAACCCCACGTGACACTTTAATTGGCGAGCCTAGCTAGGATCTGTGTATAATAGGAATTGGGTATAACATTGACTCAGTTTGGGTGCACTATTCTTTAGTTAAAAACTTTTTTGCTTCAATTATTTTTGTGTCTGTATGTTGCATTGTTCTTTTGCAGGTTTTGCTTAAGTAACTGTTGTATGCCATTTGACTCTTGTTTTATTCTATTATTGATTACGAATTTGATTGTCTTTGCATTGTTGTTATTGACTTGCAATATTGCTAGTGTTTTGGTATTCCACGTGATTCAGAGGTTGTTCATAGACACGTTTGGCAATGTCGGACCCAGTGGCCTTGAGATTGCGCTTCAAGGAATTAGGGGAAGCTTTACACTTAGCAGGGGGAGATCTTATTGCGTATATCAATGCAGAGGTAGAGAAACAGGAGGCTAAGGCAGAGAGAGCAGCCGAGAGAGAACAGAAGAAACTCGAAGCAGAACAGAGAAAAGCAGAACTAGAAGCCGAGCAGAAGAAACTAGCATTAGAAGCAGAGCAGAAGAAACTAGCATTAGAAGCAGAGCAAAAGAAAGCAGAGTTAGAAGCAGCAAGAGAACAGAAGAAATTAGAATTAGAAGGAGAACAGAAGAAGGCAGCATTAGCAGCAGAGAGAGAAGCAGAAGTTAGGAGATGGGAGTATGAGAGGGCAGAAAAAGAAAAAGAGCGGGCAGAAAAAGAAAAAGAGAGGGAAGAAAAGGAAAAAGAAAGACAGCATGAGTTAGAGCTAAGAAGATTGGGATCAGGAGCTTCAAGTTCTTCCTCAACCCCTTCCCACTCAGATCAGCTAGAGGTAGCATCCAACCCTGTACAAGGAATGTCATTTCCACTGGGAACATTCAATGAGAGAGAGGAAGGTCTAGATCTCTATCTAACTAGGTTTGAGCGTCTAGCAACAGAGTATAAACTAGATCCCACTCATTGGTCTTTCAAGCTTAGTCAAGGACTTAGAGGAAAGGCTTATGACATCTACAGTAAGCTACCGACTGACAGAGTGACTGACTATCACAAAGTAAAAGAGGCACTCCTAACGGGATTCGAACTAACAGGAGAATGCTATCGGCAAAAGTTCCGCACCAATCGGAGAGTGAAAGGAGAGAGCTATGCGCAGTTCGCGGATCGGTTGTCCACAACGCTGGATAAGTGGATTAGCCAGTCAGCCACGGCTAAGACGTATGATGGACTGACAGAACTGTTAGTATGGGAACAGCTACGGGAAACCATGACCCCCGAGCTGAGGACATTCTCAGTAGAGCAGGGCGCGGAAAGACTGGAAGATCTGGTCAAGGTCGCAGATAGGTACGTGGCCGCACACGGAGAAGCCAAGAGCTTCAGGCGAGACCTAAAGCCTAACGGGAAAGAGGCACAGAAACGAAGCCCTAACCGAGAAGAGCGCACCGCGAATAAGCCGAATAACCCCAGACCTGGGCAGAATAAAGGACCCAACACGGAATTCGGGAAAAGAGGTCCCGCAGAACAGAGACGGTATTGTTCGTTCTGCAACAGAAACAATCACTCCACCGCAGAATGTTTTAAGTTGGCCGCACAACGTAGGGAAGAGCGCGAAAGCCGGCCAGCGCACAGAGTTCTAACTCAAAGTAGCGGTAACAAGCCACACACAATCGGAGATCACCCCTCGGTGACAGACACGGTCAAGGTCAACGGAAAAGAAGCGAACTGTCTGTATGACACAGGTCTATCATACGACGCGATAGTTAGCGAATCTCTTGTATCGCGCGCGGACTTGACAGACAAGACAGTCGACTTACAAGGAGCAGACTTGACGAAACCGACGACTACTTGCCCAATAGCTTGGATAGAAGTAGAGAGTAGGTACGTCACAGGACGAATCCAAGCAGCTGTTTTACAGAAACCCCTGTATGATCTAGTGCTAGTGTTACACTCTGTTTGATGATGGTGTTTTTCTTTATCAGTATTTGATTCAGCCCCGATGCTGAAGTCCTGATAAGGTGTAACTCAGATTCGTTTATTCACACAGCCCGTCCAAACAGCATACAAGTCACAAAGTCGACGTATGAAGTTTTCCACTTTTATTCAGCACACATCAACAACTGCATACAATTCTCAACTCAACTCAACAACTTTCACAGCAACTCTTCAGCTTCACTATCAACAACAATCTCGGCACACGATTAAATAACCTCTCTCTTTTCTGGAACAATTTGGTATACTGTAGAAATGACGTACTGCCACCAATCGAACTAAAGATCGTCATCACTGGCTTACGTCATTACACATTTCTTCTCCTTCCGGATCGTTCCTTCAAATTTCTACAATTATCCCGAATCTTCGATCGATAGTAAACAAGCCGATCCAGAAGATTCTACAACAATATCGACTAACGAAAATTATCAACGTTATACAAAGCCTTTCCTAACAACAATGCAAACTCAAATCAAAGGTAAATAAACTCTATTATTGAATACTTTGCAAATCGAAACGATTAGATCTATCGTACACGCTTCCGACATACTTTCGTACGCGTTTCAACGTAACATAACCCCCCACTCAAGAAGAAATTTACCTAATTTCTTTCAACAACGTTGAAACGTAATGCACAAACAAAGTTCAGAATTAAAATTTATTTCAGACTGTCTCATTTACTGTCAATGTTCTCAGTTTTTATACACAGAGTCCATGTTTTTCATCCGCAAGTCTTTCTGGATACTGTCAATGTTCACAGTTCATTCACCCAGTCAACGTTTTTCATTTTCAAGTCTGTCATCACCAATATTCTTAGTTCGTCTACACAGTCAATGTTCTTTCATTCGCAAGGAAACGACGCCCTCGTCAGTTGCGATCGTCATCGGCCCAGGGTCAAAGACGATGATCACGTGGGCTTCCCTGGAATCAGTGCGTCCTCCGTTGTCTCCTTCTTCCATCGGATGTCCGACGCAGTCGACGTTGTCAGCTCCCAGGATGCATTTGCTGGGTCTCACGGTCAGGTTGGCTTCTGCGGGACGGTGGAACGGCTCCCTCAAGGTCTGCAGATGCTCCTTCCAGGTCTGGGTGTGGACTTCATGTTCGACTAAAGTTGTAGAACCAGGGACATCGCTGAAGTTGTGGGGAAACTCGCCCATAAGGTCCTTGAGCTCCATCTTTTGACCTTCCGTCAAGCTTGGTCCTAGCTTAACATCATCGATGCCTTCTTTGCTGTGGAAGTCTCCCAGTTCCAACAGTTCTTCGCTGTCAAAGCTGTCGTCGGTCACAGCTGCTGTGGCTGCGTGCACAGTCTCTGATGGCCTTTCCACGTACAGCTTAAGGAGGTTGGCGTGGTATATCTTGGAATGCTGGCCGACCTTCACCTTGTAGTCGTTGATTCCCACCACGGTCTCCACTTCGTACGGGCCTTTCCACTGCATCAGCAACTTATTATGATCGGTAGGTAGCAGCACCAGCACTTTGTTGCCAGGTTTAAACTTCCTGTTCACAGCCCTACGGTCATAGTAGTGCTTTCCACAGTCCTGGGACTTCTTCAGGTTTTCTCTGGCTATCTCGAGAGTCTGCTCCAGCTTCTCCCGTAGCTCAAACACGTACTGGTAGCTGTTCTTCACCTCTGGGGTGTCTACTTCTTTCGTCCACAGTTCTTTCAGGATGTGCATCGGCCCTCTGATGGTTCTTCCGTACAGCAGCTCGAACGGAGAAAAGCCGGTGGACTCCTGCGGTACTTCTCTGTAGGCGAAAAGTAGGGCGTTGATGTAGCGATGCCATTGTCTGGGCTGCTCGCTGCACAGTTTCTTCAGGGTGGACTTCAGCGTAGCATTGAACTTTTCGACGAGCCCGTTGCACATTGGATGGTAGGGTGTCGTAGTTAAATGCCGGATGCTCAGCAGTCTGTTGACCTCCTTCATGCAGTCAGAGACGAACTGCGTCCCGAGGTCTGTCAGGATCTCTTCAGGCACTCCAAGTCTACTGAACATGTCCACCAGTGCCTCTGCTACAGTTTCAGTGTCAATCTTCTTCAGTGGCACTGCTTCTGGGTACCGAGTCGCATAGTCCACAAAAGTCAGTACCCACCGATGACCTTCTTCACTCGGAGGTCTTATTTCGCCGATTAAGTCTAAGGCCACCCTCTTGAAAGGTCGGTCGATCAGAGGCATCCTCTGCATAGGCACTTTCGGGACCCTTCCTCGAGGTATGGTCTTCTGGCAAATGTCACATGATCGGCAGAAACGGCTGACGTCCGCATGAAGCCCTGGCCAGTAGAACACCGCCTGGATTCTGTCTGACGTCTTTCTGATGCCTAGGTGACCTCCCATGATAGAGTCATGAGCTACTTCCATCACTTGGCGCCTTAGGGGTAACGGTACCAATACTTGACGTAGTGGTTTCCCTCCATTGACCCTCGGGTGCTGGAAGATTCGATACAGGATCTTGGCCTTCACTTCAAAATAGACCGTGCCACTACCCTTGGTCACGTGGTCTTGGCGGTTCCTGTACTTGTTTAAAGTGCTATCAGCTTCCTGGAGCTGGATCAGCTTATCTCTGTCCACGATGGCAGCTTTAGAGTTGTCGGCGACCTTCAGTGGCGTAGACGTCTTGTCTCTCTTGGCCTGGGCCCTGGTAGTAACAGCACCGACGATCTCTGGTCGGCAGGGCTGAGCCGGAGTAGCCACATTGTCCCGTAGCAGCTCTGAAAGGTCTCCATCGGGAAACGGCAATGGATCCTCCTCCACAACTTCGACGCGTTGGGTTGAGGCAGGACTCCACTCTGGATCGGGGTCGTCGGGTCGTCTCGCGCCGTCGATGTTCCCGATCATCAAATCATACAGCGGCTTCTTCAGGCAAACCGCTTCGACTTCGCCTATGTAGAAAGGGGTGTTGACATGAATCTTCGCAACTGGCGCTCTCACACATTTGCTGTCGGCCATAAGTGTCCATTTTAAATCGCCAGTGAACTGTTCTTTAGCGATTAGGTCTTCTCTGACGATGACCCCACTACAGCCAGAGTCCCTTAAAACAGTCACTTCATGATTTCCGACGCGTCCCTTTGAAACAGGCATGTTCTGGATGGTCACAGCTGCGCTGGCGACGACGGGGATGGATTTTCCGTTGGCAAGGAGAAGTTGGCCATCGGTCATGCACTCTTGCACGTCGGCAGGAGTAGCTGTGCGCTTGGTCTCACTCGGAAGAATGACGCTCCCGCCGCACACTTGATGGTCAGATCTACTGGTTTGCCGTTGATTGGAGAACCGCCTCTGCCGGTTGCCCGCCGCTGAATTGTCCGTACTGCTCCGCTGTCCGCTACTTTTGTTTTGAGGACAATTAGCCGCCCTGTGGTCTGTAGCGTTGCAGGTGAAACAGCCTCTTGAATGCCCTTCCCTGGGAGGAGGCGTGGAGTCCGTCTGTCTCTGGCTCGTCTGGCTCCCTTGGATCTGGTTCCCATGGTTTGCAGTCTTCTGAAAATGTTTCGTCGCGCTGGGTGGCCCCAGGGTTTTCCCATGAGCGATGAGATATCTTTCAGCAGCCTCAGTCACATCTTTAAGCGTCTGCAGCTTTTGTTCTTCTAAGTGGGTCGCTAGGTCCTTGTGACAGGCATTGAGAAATTGTTCCTTCACGATCAGGTCATGGAGACTGTCGTAAGACTTCCTTTCGCCTGATAACTCCACCCACTTGTGTAGATATGACGACAGGCGCTCCACAAACTGCTTTGGCGTCTCGTCTGACTTAGGCCGGCATTCACGGAAGCGTTTACGGTAGCCTTTCTCCGTAAAGTTGTAGCACTGCAATAGGGCCTCTTTCAAGACGTCGTAGTCTTTAGCGTCATCGTCCGACAATCTGGTGTAGACGTCGAGTGCTTGCCCCGTCAGAAGTGCACTTAGTCGAATCGCCCAGTCTTGAGGTTGCCAGTTAGAGCTTTTGGCAAACCTTTCAAATCTGGCCAAATAACTGTCGATCTGGTCCTTCCCGTCGACAAACGCTGGCAATTTTGGAGCTTTGTTATCACTGATAACTTGTGGCGCATGCTGATTGTTTTGGATACGCGCCAACTCTAGCTGGTACTGACGCTCAGCCTCTCTTTCCTCTCTTTCTTCTTGGCGACGCTGCGCTTCGAGCTCTCTTTCTTCTCGGCGTCGTTGCTCTTCTTTTTCTTGCCGCTGCTGTTCAATTTCTAGACGCTTCTGTTCTAATTCTATTTCTTTTTCTAGACGCTTCTCTTCCAATTCTCTTTCTTCTCGGCGACGCTGCTCTTCTAATTCTCGTTCTTGTATTCTCTCCTGGGATTTGACGTACTCCGTCAACTGTTTCCCTTTTAGATTCAGTTGAATCCCTTTCTGCCAGAAGTCAGCCATCTTGATGCTTCTGGAAAGTTCTTGACTGGAAAAGTTCTTTTTCTGGAAAGTTCTTGACTGTGCTGTACCTTTCTAGACTGTTCTAGAACAGCACTCTTTCTGCTGTAGCGCTGATGCTTGTCACTAGTCGCTTTCGCTGACGCAGGCCCCGCGGTCCTCGTCGTATGCGACGCTGCACCACGCTGGTGTTGACGTATACGCTCCTGTGCTGAAGTAGACGCGACGTCCGCTCGCCGCTCTCTGTAACACTGGCGATGTAGCTCCGAGACTGTCCCTGGACGTAGTCCCGCGGCAGCCACGTAGTCCCGCTCTGTTGTTCGCTCACGAAGCAACTCTTCGGCGACTACACGCCCTTGCAGTCAACCCGAACCTATCGGTGATGTAGTCCCAGTATGTTGGCCCCTCTCGACGCAACTCGTTGGCGGCTACCCTCGATGACTGCCTCTCGTAACGTTGACTCGCTTGTTGTAGCAGTTGAACCCTTGGCTATGGCGTGAATCGCGGCTTGACCCCCAAAATGTTACACTCTGTTTGATGATGGTGTTTTTCTTTATCAGTATTTGATTCAGCCCCGATGCTGAAGTCCTGATAAGGTGTAACTCAGATTCGTTTATTCACACAGCCCGTCCAAACAGCATACAAGTCACAAAGTCGACGTATGAAGTTTTCCACTTTTATTCAGCACACATCAACAACTGCATACAATTCTCAACTCAACTCAACAACTTTCACAGCAACTCTTCAGCTTCACTATCAACAACAATCTCGGCACACGATTAAATAACCTCTCTCTTTTCTGGAACAATTTGGTATACTGTAGAAATGACGTACTGCCACCAATCGAACTAAAGATCGTCATCACTGGCTTACGTCATTACACATTTCTTCTCCTTCCGGATCGTTCCTTCAAATTTCTACAATTATCCCGAATCTTCGATCGATAGTAAACAAGCCGATCCAGAAGATTCTACAACAATATCGACTAACGAAAATTATCAACGTTATACAAAGCCTTTCCTAACAACAATGCAAACTCAAATCAAAGGTAAATAAACTCTATTATTGAATACTTTGCAAATCGAAACGATTAGATCTATCGTACACGCTTCCGACATACTTTCGTACGCGTTTCAACGTAACAGCTAGGTTGTAGGTATGTGTTCTTAGGCACGCCCCCCAAAACTGTAGAGATAGCTGCAGTGCAAACCAGGGCCCAAGCTAAAACCCAACCACCCCAGCCCGAGTTCGCTCCGAATCCAGGACTCGAAGAGATCAAAACAGCACAGAAAGAAGACACCTCGATAGCGAAGTGCTTCCAGAAGCTACCCAAGGCGCACACACCCCCGCACAAGGGAGACTTCTACATGGAAGAGGGAGTTCTACATCGACAAGGAGATGGAGATCATACCCAACTAGTACTACCAGCCACCCTTCGAGCCCAAGTACTAGAACTAGGCCACAGCATGCCACTCAGCGGACACATGGGAATTGGAGCCACAGTGCAGAGAATCAGCGCACACTACTATTGGCCAGGAATCACGGAGGATGTCAAGCGCTACGTGAAATCTTGCCACCAATGTCAACGATATTCCCCGCGACATCACACCGTACCAGTTACCTTAGGACCATCGGTAGTAGTCGGCGTGCCATTCCAGCAAGTCTCAGTAGACATAGTAGGACCACTGCCCATGACCAAGAAGCGGAACAGATTTCTACTCACACTCGTCGACGCATGTACGATGTGGTGCGAAGCAGTCCCGTTGCCAGCGATCGACACCAAGAAGATCGCAGATGCACTCATCGCCATCTTTACCAGAGTCGGATTCCCGGACAGCATTAGAACGGACAACGGATCTCAGTTCACCGGCCGCCTGATGCAAGACGTGTTCGAGTTGATACAAGTTCATCACATTCGCACACCACCATATCACCCCGCCAGCAACGGACAAGTAGAAAGACTGAATGGAACCCTTCTCACCATACTCAGGAAAGTCGCCGACGACAACCCAGAAGCGTGGGACACCTACGTGAATGCGGCACTGTTCGCATACCGAGAAACGCCCCATGCAGCCACAGGCTACACCCCGTCAACCTTGCTATTCGGCAGACCTCTAGCAGGACCGCTAGAAGCCCTACGCAGAAGTTGGACGGAGGCCAAGATAGACGACACACCAAGAGGTGCCACCAAGTACGTCGCAGACCTGCAGGAAACCCTCAAAGCAACGTGGAAGAAAGCTGGTGAAGCACTGAAGAAGGCAAGAGCCCGTCAGGCGAAGTACTACAACCGCCACGCGAAGGACAGAGAACTGCAAGTCGGCGATCAAGTGCTACTCTTACTTCCAAGTGGAACCAACAAGCTGGACATCGCTTGGAGAGGACCGTACCGGGTGACTGCCAAGAAATCCAAGACAGTCTACCAAGTAGAGGTGAACGGGAGAGCCCGATACCACCACATCAATCTCCTCAAGAAGTACACGGACCGACCAGCGACCCCCAGCACACACACCTGGATGGCCATCGCCATCGCGGAAGAAGTTCATCCGCAACTACAACAGCATCGCCGTACCACTGACAAATGGAACCCGGAAAATCGCCCCGGACAAAGTCGTATGGACAGCCGAATGCGAGACAGCATTCCAAACACTCAAGGACAGAATGACATCGGCGCCAGTACTCCACCTACCCGATTTGACTCAGCCATTCGTTCTTCGCACCGACGCAAGCGACTTAGGCCTCGGAGCAGTACTGCTACAGCGCGACCCCAAGAATGCAGAGACGCTATTCCCCGTCGCCTACGCCAGCAGAAAATTGAGACCCGCCGAGACCCACTACGCCACGTCGGAGAAGGAATGCCTTGGACTAGTCTGGGCCATACAGAAATTCCAACTCTACCTGTATGGGACCCACTTCACAGTTCAGGTGGACCACCAACCACTATCGTTCCTGGCAGCCTCCAAGTCTTTGAACTCTCGCCTGATGCGATGGGCACTCACCCTTCAGGCATACTCATTCCAAATCGAGTACATCCCCGGCAAAGAGAACCACGGAGCCGACTACCTCAGTCGCCATCTCGTGGAGGACACAGCAGCTGTCGCCCACCCAACACAACTAAGGGCCACAGCACCAGAATTCGTCCCCGCCCAGTAAAACCCTGTCTTTAGTGTCCATAGCTACCTGGCACAGCATTGCAGCTCAGGTAGAGCAACTTACTTAGTTTGTAAATAGGACCCTAGGATAGTGCAGTGTTAAACTAGGCTCTGTAGTAGAAAAAGGTCGAATCCAGTAGTCATCGCCTTTTTTCAGTTGAGGGAGCCTGTCATGAATTGGCTAGTTTTAACTCTGCCCAGTGACTATTTAGCCATGTGTAGTACTTGTAACTTTAGAAGTTAGACTATAACACAGCAGCAATTAAGATTACACAGCAGGCCACACACGGCGAGCGAACCACCCACGCCGTGAGTCAGCACTTGAGTTTTGAATCGGACCGTTTAACCAATCAGAGCAGGCTCAGTGGGTAGAGCAGTTTTGAATGTGTCAAAACCTAAGACAGTTTGAATCAGTCGTGTGTGAGACGAGGTAGAGTCAACATCTCCACAGCTAGAGAAATCTCTACACTCATAGACCAGGAAGCAGGACTTTGAAATCTTAGAATTCTCTCAAGTCATCACGGGCCTGAACTTGTCAAACAGGTAAATGAACACCCTTCTGTTTCATCGTGATATATTTATATTATTGTTGAAATTATGTTTGTGGAATTTGCTATGCATAAATGTGAATTGTTAATCCGAATTTGCGTGACCATGTGGAAAGGCCGAACACGTGGTGAAACACGACCGGTTGCGCCGCCATGTTGTATCCCGTACGGAACCACGGTTGTTTAACTTATATGTATGTTTGCAGACCAGTGGCTGTACCACTGAATGTTTATATTATTATTAATTCTGTATGTGTATAGTTAGACACGATTGATATTTATGTATGTATAGGAATTTAGAGTGAGATTCCAGTGGACCCCGGAAGTAGCAGAATGTTCGTCGCTTATGTATAGAGATGTGGAGCTATCACTGAGGGCTACTTGGCTTTCAGTGAGACGCTCTGCACAAACCGATTATTCAGGGTGGTGCAGAATTTCGTCTCTTATATTACAGACGAGCAGGCGAGCTATCCCGAGCTATCCCGAGCTATCCTGTGCGTCCCACTCCACAGAAACGACTAGTTGGCGGAGTATCCTCTACCGCACAAGACGGAAAGAGTGACCCGGAAAACTCCCTGTCAGACCCCACAGCGTGGCAAGGGAACCCAACTACACAACGACACAGGTGGACCAGAAGCTACCTCACAGAAGGACTTCGAACACCCCACACATGAGTTAAGTGCATAAGGCGAAGGTGCACTTAAACTGATCATAGCAGGACCACAGTAGTCCAACTCTTCAGAAACTGTAAAACGGACCACAGTAGTCCAAATCTACATGAAATATTATAGCAAAGTGCCCGAGGAAGAAAAAACAGCTGCCTATACTAGACTATCAGCGATCGAACTATTAGCAGTGACTGAGACTTTTTAAGTTAGATTAGTCCTTAGAGAATCTTGTATAGAGTAGAAGAAATAAATGTGTGATTTTAACTGTTATCAAGTGGCTGGACTACATATGATTCATAGCCGTGTGAAAGCTAGTGTGACAGTAATCTCTTACCATTTTTCTATCTATTTCTGTACCCCAACCTTAACACAGAACGAGCTAAACAAATAAATTTATTAAAGTAATTCATAGGGTGACTTACTAGCAGTTCCCACCGAATAAACGTGAGGGTCCATAATTCCATTGTGCAGAGCCCATAAACCCCACGTGACACAAACTGTGAATAATATTTTTAATTTCCAAAATAATTTCTTTTCTTTCACCATTATTATCTGAATTCAGTGCTTGTAAAACTGACATAGAATCTACGCATAAAACAACGCTGAACATACTCACAGAAAGATTAGAAATTGTATTTAGAGCTATTTGGAGGGGGATAAAGGAACTAGCGGGGAAGGGGGAGGTGAGGGAAAAGGATGATGGCAGGACAACATTAGAGAGAAAACAATTTGCTGAAGATTTAAATAGTTTCTATTGTCGTTTTGATTCCCACGACTTTTCTAGAGAGAGGAAGGAGGTGGTTGATGCTGTTGCTGCAGGCCTTGCAAGTGCCGAGACCCCTTTAGTGGAAGAGAGGGAGGTGGCCAAAGTGTTCAGGAAAGTCAACCCAAGGAAAGCCTCCGGGCCTGATGGCATTGATGGTAGACTTGTCAAGGCCTGCGGCGACGAACTCGCCCCAGTGTTCTGCGATATTTTTAATCAGTCACTACAAACTCATGTGGTACCGCAATCGTGGAAAGAGGCAACGATCTGTCCCGTTCCAAAAAGGTCCAGCCCCTCTACCCTGAATGATTATAGGCCCATAGCCCTTACTTCTGTCTTGATGAAGTGCTTTGAGAGACTGGTACTGTCTAAACTGAAGGTGGAAGCACAGCCGTCCCTCGACCCCTTGCAGTTCGCCTATAGGCAGAACAGGGGTGTTGAGGATGCTGTGATAACTCTGTTACACCGTGCACACTCCCACCTGGAAGACGGCGGCGCGTACGTCCGCATTCTCTATGCTGATTTTTCATCGGCTTTTAACACCATCCAGCCTCATATTCTTGCTCAAAAACTTCAAACCATGAACATCAACCCTTTTCTTACCCTTTGGGTCACAGACTTCCTCACTAACCGAACACAGTGTGCATTAAAGCCCCCCCTCCGCCACTTTCATCACCATCATCGTCTTCGTCATCACCGACGTCATCACTATTATCATCTGCAGCAGTTGCAGCTACATCATCATCCTCATCATCGTCATCATCATCATCATCAGCAGCAGCAGCAGCATCCCACTGTATCTCCTCTGTCAAGGTCATCAACACAGGTGCGCCACAGGGTACTGTGATAGCCCCCTTTGTCTTTACCCTTTACACAAACAACTGCCAAATTTCCAGAGATGACACACATATTATCAAATTTTCTGATGATGCTGCTGTTGTCGACCTTTCAGACTCTGTGACCTGTTATGAGCAAAGTGTCAACTCTTTTGTCAACTGGTGTGATAGGAACCATCTTGAACTGAATGTCAAAAAGACTAAAGAAATGGTTGTGGACTTTAGGCGGAATGGGACAGATTTGCCGGCACTCTTGTTAAAGGGAGAAGAGGTAGAAAGAGTAGACACCTATAGATATCTTGGCATTCTCATTGACGATAAATTAAAGTTCACAGCTAACGCTGAGGCAGTGTTCAAGAAGTGCAGACAGAGGATGTATAATGTTGTACAAACTGCGTTCACTGATGGTGTCGCAAAGAATTTTGCAGCAGTGCTATACTGCTTTCATTGAGTCTGTGTTAACATTTTCATTCATCTGTTTCTATCAATCTCTTAATCTCAAAAACCAAAATTTTCTTAACAGTATCTCCAGAACATGTAGCAAGATTGTAGGCAGAAATCTCCCCCGTCTCTGTGATCTGTTCCAAACAAAGGCCCTGAGCAAGGCCATGTGCATCATTAAAGACCCCACCCACCCCCTGTGCCCCCTCTTCCAGTGTCTTCCGTCCGGGGTTCGACTCAGGACAATGCAATGCTGAACAGTTCGCTTCAGTTCCACTTTCATCCCTACTGCAATTACCCTTTTCAATTCAACCAACAAACGCTGATGGCTCTGCTCAGGACACCTCACCACCCTCAAATTAATAACCCCATCATTTATTTTTATCTGATTAATTGCTTTTACAATCAAACTTGTATGTTTTACTTTACTCTACTACCCACATGTCCATTGATAATTATTGTGTTTGTAAGTGTGAGTGTATTACCTTATTTGTCAAGGACTGTTTGGTATTTTTTATCTCGTTGTTATAGTTGTTTATGATGTGTTCTGTGTGGATGAGTGCACGGCTGCAGTGATGAGTGGGCAAATGTAGTGCGTGAGTGTGTTGTAACTGCGCGAGGCTTTTATGACTGAAATAATAGTGCCTATTCTTTAGTCCTACTTCTTACCTGTAATATTTTTACCTGCAAGAGGCGTTCGCTCAATCAATGCATAGTTAAATTATGTACGGATGATGTGCGTACGGATCCTATGCTTTCTGAACCTCTTATATCAGTCTGTGTCTTATTATTCTTTATTATAACTGTCCTGTTGTGTGGAGCCATAATATAATATAATGTGATGAGACTTGTACAATATTTCCATTCCTGTGGTAATAAAGATGTGTTGATGTTGAGGTAATATAGCAATTAATTCAGCAGTGAAAATCGAATATCCTTTCCTTAAATAATATGATTTTGATATATTTAAATCCGGTATTACAAACGCAGCTCCTGCTTCATCTGTGTGAAGAACAGATCCATCAGTATATATTTTCAGTTGACCAGAATACTTCTCACGTATATGATGTCGAACCTCAATTACAGTAAGCAGAGGGTTGTGGTTTTTATTTTCATTATAGTAACAGATATCATATTTAGCTTTTTCTAATTCCCACATAGGTACTGGTGAAATAATAGTTTTATGTAAACACTCAATATACGTTAAAACAATATGAATCAAATCTTTTGTAAAGGTTCCTTTTATTGTAAAGGAGTGCACTTTTTGGGCTTGTTTAGGAAAATCTAAATCAGATCGTATGAACAGTTCTTCGTCAGTACTGTTGTTGATTGCATTTGCTCTTACTATGTATTTGGCACATGATATCTTTCGCCATTCATCAAGAGGGATAACTCCTGCAAGTTTATAGGCCTCTGTGGTTTTTGTATGAATTGGGACCCCTAGTGCTAATTTTATTGCTTTACTGTCTAAGCTTAAGGTCCTCCTGAAAATAATACTCAACAGGTTGAAACCCCAAGCTGAACAAATCATAGCTGAAGAACAAGCAGGATTCAGGGGAGGGCGAAGTACCACTGAACAGATTTTCAACCTCAGAATAATCTGTGAGAAATACCTACAGCACCAACAACATCTATATCATGTGTTCATAGACTTCAAAAAGGCGTTTGACCGAGTCTGGCATGCAGTTCTATGGGCAACAATGAAAGTGTACAACATCAGCCCTAAAATTATTGAAGTCATCAAAAGCCTGTATGACAAGGCTACCAGTGCAGTCCTCCACAATAGCGCCATCGGGAACTGGTTCAGAACAACAATCGGTGTGCGTCAAGGATGCCTACTCTCTCCAACACTCTTCAACTTCTTCCTAGAGCGCATCATGTCAGATGCTCTTGCAGATCATGAAGGCACAGTCAGCATAGGGGGTAGAGCAATCTCCAATCTTCGTTTTGCGGATGACATTGATGGATTGGCTGGAGAGGAACATGAACTTGAACAGCTGGTACAGAGGCTTGGCACCACCTCCAGAGCTTATGGAATGGAAATACGTGCAGAGAAGACCAAAATGATGACCAACAACACCAATGGCATCAACACGGACATCAAAGTCCAAGGCCAATCCCCTTAACACAGTGCATAGCTTCAAATATTTAGGATCCATTGTATCAGACAATGGGTCCCGACAGGAAGTCCTCTTCAGGATCGCACAAACAACTGCTGCCCTGACAAGGTTGAAGCCCATTAGAAAAGACAGGACCATCAGTCTACATTCCAAAGTAAGACTGCTGCGCTCCCTTGTCATCTCAATCTTCCTATATGCTTGCGAAGCATCGACCCTCACAGCGAATCTCCAACAAAAAATACAAAGCATGGAGATGAAGTGCTACAGAAGACTTCTGGGCATTTCCTATACCCAACACATCACCAACGACGACAGACCATCACACAAGCCATTGGACAACACGATGACCTGCTCACAGGGGTGAAGAAACGGAAACTCCAATGGTATCCAGATCATCAGGCCTTGCAAAGACTATTCTGCAAGGCACAGTGCAAGGAGGTAGAAGAAGAGGGAGACCTAAAAAGACGTGGGAGGACAACATTCGAGAATGGACTGGTTTGACACTGAGCGAATCCATCAGGGCTGCTGAGGACAGAGAAAGATGGAGTATGCTGGTTAAACGATCATCTGTGGTGCCCCTACGACCTCAGGGTTACGGGACAGGATAGAATAGGATAGGATGTTTGTATTCTATTTTGTTTTTGTAAACTGGGGTTCGATAAATTAGAGTACAGCCTCAGCGTCTCCTGCGTGGGATGTCTTTATTGTAAAGTGACTGGCTGGTGGAGAGCTTTCAGTTTTTCCACTAGGGTTGTTTCAGAAGATCTTTTATGCGGATCAGGGGTTGTCCGGTCCTGATTTGGCTCGGAAGAGTACGCTGGACCTAAAGCAATAATAATGTAATGTAACATTCCAGGTTCCTATGACGATGCCCAATCCTCTCCAGGCTGTTGGCAACAGCCGAAATCCACGAATACAGTGTGGCTCGCCTTGGCCCTGAGCACGTGGTCGTTGAACCTGTAGTAACGTGAGGTTCCTCCGCCCTGACCGGTGACTTCTGTGTAGAAGACTTTCGCCCAAAGATGCCGTGCTAACATCACCACTGTTAATCGCCTTTTACGACACGCCCGGAAACGTTGGGTCTATTCTATTTAGTGCCCGAACCCACAGGACTTCCTATGATATTATTATTTAGCAATGTAGGCAGTTTGTATGTATGTTTTGTTGATATTTTATTATGATGTTTATCTTCTATTTTGTTTTTGTAAACGGGGTTCGATAAATTAGAGCGTAGCCTCAGCGTCCCCTGCGTGGGATGTCTTTATTGTAAAGTGACCGGCTGGTGGACTGCCTTCAGTGTTACCACTAGGGTTGTTTCGGCAGATCTTTTTTTTTGGATCAGGGGTGAGTCATAATAATAATAATAATAATAATAATAATAATAATAATAATAATAATAATAATAATAATAATAATAATAATAATAATTAACTCTTCACTTTGCAACACTGTACATGTTTGCAATGCTGGCTTTTGTTCTGTTTGAATGTAGTAAATGGTTGGATGGTCAGCAGAAATTTAACACATGTGGTCACCACAATTAGTTGTGTATA
This sequence comes from Oncomelania hupensis, assembly GCA_036898135.1. Classification (NCBI taxonomy): domain Eukaryota; kingdom Metazoa; phylum Mollusca; class Gastropoda; order Littorinimorpha; family Pomatiopsidae; genus Oncomelania; species Oncomelania hupensis. The sequence continues at coordinate 46,926,153 of CM072525.1, read as the reverse complement.
AAGTGACAATTTTGGCGGGAACGCGAATGTCGGCAGAAATTTAACACATGTGGTCACCACAATTAGTGGTGTGTAAAGTCGTGACAATTTTGGTGGGAAAGTGAATGTCTTCAGAAATATCGATGTCATGTGTTCGAATGTAAAAATGTGGTCACCAGAAAGTTTTACACGTGTGGTCACTAGAGTGCATGTAAAGTTTAATTTTGCTTTGTTTGAGCTATCGAATATTCCACCACAAAATATGCTTCAGCAAAGGAAAATAAGTAAGATTGTAGTTTTCTGTATTTCTAACATCAAAAATGAAAGAGTCGGCACAACGGTGGAAAAAAACTTCGCGTCAGCAGAACGACCAAAAGACAAAGATGTGTGTGTGTGTGTGTGTGTGGGTGGGGGTGGGTGGATGTGGGTGTGGGTGTGTGTGTGTGTGTGTCCCATACAAGCTCACAGACTTTAGACTATTTATAAATAATAATTAATTATCAATTAGGCAGATAGCCATCATACATGCTCTATACACCAACATCGCAGGCACCACACATGACCCGCACATGACCCGCACATGAACTCGCACATGACCTCGCACATGACTCTGACCAAAGCATTTTTATTTTAAAATTGTATAAATAATATATCTATGTATAAAGATTAATCTCTTTCTTTCTCAAGACTGGTTACGTTCCATCAATGCCCATAATAGTGTTAGTAGTTGGTCCATCATATCATCGCTGCCATCTTGATAAATACTAATTAATATCCCATAATTATACTTTCATTCTAGTCATTCTATCCTCCGTCAATTATCAATTAGGCAGATAGCCATCACAAAACTACATGCTCTATACACCAACATCGCAGGCACCACACATGACCCACACATGACCCCGCACATGACCCGCACATGACCCTGACCTCACATGACCTCATATGATGTCAGCCTATGACCCAGTGACCTCATATGACGTCAGCCTATGACCTAGAAAAAATGGACCGTGAGATACAGAGTGCTATACTACTGACAAGAATCATGATATGAATGAATTATGATGACCAAGACCGGTCAATGAATGGTTGTCAATGATACAAGACGGATTGGAACTAAGGTGATGTTTCGTGTAAGAAACGGTTTGGATTAGCCCAAGGAATTAATAAAGGTTGTGTGTAAGGTTAGTACTTAGTGATAATTAACTTGAACTTAGTTCAGTATCAATAAAAAGTACGCCTCTCACTACTGTCATTGTCAGTGTCAATTAAGCCACAGTAGAACTAAAAAGGGGTGCCCTCTGGCCATTTGCTGTCATGTGTCATCCTCTGTCTAGATCTAGATTTAAAACGATTCTGGTGCACTGCTAAGTCTTGGTATAAACGTGATTAATGTTATGTTTGTTAAGTAACCCAACTTGATTTGCCGCACTAATTAGCTCACTATTGTCATGTTCTCTGCAATTGTTAACTCCAAGGCTTCTTAAAAAAAAAAGAAAGAAGATTGTAAGACTCAATTCAATTCAACACATCTTTATTACCACAGGAATGGAAATATTGTACAAGTCTCATCACATTATGTTATATAATGGCTCCACACATCAAGACAGTTATAATGAACAATAATAAGACACAGACTAATATAAGAGGTTCAGAAAGCATAGAATCCGTACGCACATCATCCGTACATAATTTAACTATGCATTGATTGAGCGAACGCCTCTTGCAGGTAAAAATATTACAGGTAAGAAGTAGGACTAAAGAATAGGCACTATTATTTCAGTCATAAAAGCCTCGCGCAGTTACAACACACTTACGCACTACATTTGCCCACTCATCACTGCAGCCGTGCACTCATCCACACAGAACACATCATAAGCAACTATAACAACGAGATAAAAAAAATACCAAACAGTCCTTGACAAATAAGGTAATACACTCACACTTACAAACACAATAATTATCAATGGACATGTGGGTAGTAGAGTAAAGTAAAACATACAAGTTTGATTGTAAAAGCAATTAATCAGATAAAAATAAATGATGGGGTTATTAATTTGAGGGTGGTGAGGTGTCCTGAGCAGAGCCATCAGCGTTTGTTGGTTGAATTGAAAAGGGTAATTGCAGTAGGGATGAAAGTGGAACTAAAGCGAACTGTTCGGACAGTATGAGAAAAGTAAAATTTCAGCAGCTTGTTATTTTCTGTCCACCAAACTGTGTCTGTAATTCCTCAACTTCGTATCCTGTTATAATTAAATTAGGTTGTGGCAGAATATTCTAATATAAAATACAGATGCCAACCATTTATTTGTCACAAGACTCACTGAATGTATTGTCAATTTGAATGAAATATATAGGGTTGATTGCAGGATGGTTTCATTTGTGATCACAGAAAGTTGCCTTGTTCACCTTTTTTTTATACTAGAGAGAGAGAGAGAGAGAGAGAGAGAGAGAGAGAGAGAGAAGACTGACTGAGAGAGAGAGAGAGAGAGAGAGAGAGAGAGAGAGAGAGAGAGAGAGAGAGAGAGAGAGTATAATTATTACGTACCCTAATTAGTATGTTGAAATCAATCGAAGCATATTTTTGTAAATAAATGAATTTCCGTGTGCACAACTAGATTTACGTTTCGAATTAGTCAATATCTTTATTTATATTTCGATCTCCATCTCTTTCTATATCACCCCCCCCCACACACACACACACACACACACACACAAATTATACACACTAAAACTGCCAATCAATCCGTATGCTGTGTGACCCCATACGGAACAAAAAATAAATTACACATGTATGACACATATTCTAGACTAGTGTTGTTTTTTTTTAATATTATTTTTTTTAAACTCAATTTATCTTACACATACTGTTTATTTCAAGCAACAAAACAATGCAAAAGCCACCTATATCACGGGTTACAGTTTAGGAAGCGCTGATAACACCATTACGGTCAAGGAGGGGCAGCAAGTCATGAAAAAATAAACAATGGTGCATAAAAAAATAATTCTCAAATTTGAAAAGCCTTATTTCAAACATTTTCAACAGCAAAAGGTGAAAATCGCTGTCTAAAACATTTTATTTTTTATATAATAAAAAAAAAAACATATTATAGACAAGAGACTAAGAACCGAAAGCAAGCCCATGCCACGTTGAAGAAACGTAACTCCTCCACCGTACATCACTTCTCACAGAGGCGATATCGCTAAGTGATTTATCTCCTTCTTCCTTTCTCTCTGATAATACCTAACTGATAAGCGCTAAAGCTTTCAGATATAAAAATAGCATACTTATTCATAAAACCATACAGCTCAAAAATACATACACACTTTACGTGTTTGATTGTACACATAACATTTGCAGTTTAATACATTTTCCACATATCATCGTTTAATAAACTCAAAGCAAAACACTCGCGCGCACACCCACTCATGAACACACGTCTAAACACACACACTCCAAGCACTCGGGGCGATTACTAAGTGGAGAAACTAAGACTTACCACAGCCTCGCGTTTGATTATGTAAATAGTGGAGAAAAAAAAATAAACATAGCACATTTCAATATTGACATAATTCACTGTTACAACACACGTATATTATATATACAAGTGATACACCCATAAGAAGGAATAAAATAAACCAGGTAAAAAGTAACATACTACTAAAATAGATACGGATGCTATAAAGCATATTAGATTTTCCCAATTAGAACTATAATACCAATAATGTCTCCAAATCAAGGACAAAACTAAAAACATTTTTTTAAAGGAGAATTATGTTTCGTGATCTGGAACAAGTAAAAAGAACTGAACAGTGACGTCAACTCTCGGCAGACGATTTTGCGTCACCCGGGTGTGTGACTTTCGATCTCTTTGACGACTTGATGTTTTCATGTTTTTGATGTTGTGAATTATTAGTCGGAAAATTGCACATAGTGTGCTTTATATCAGTGGTCAGAACGGTGCAACGATTTGTTTTGTTGGTGATCAAGCGAAGACGGGAATCGATAAACACAAATTCTTCGTCTGGACGGATTAACCTCAGTAGTCAGAAGAAGACGAAGATCAAATGGCAAACATTACTGTGACGTGGGGACTTTTCAACTTTCTGGTGATAGTTTTCTGTGAGGGTGAGTGTTGTTGCTAAACGTCTAGTGCTAATTTCGCTGTAACCTTCCGTTGCCGTGTAAGGCAGAACAAAAGATAAACATCGTTACTCTCGATCTCCGCTTTAGAACATGACGTTAATCTAGTTTTCGTCCAAACCCATCCACTAACTCCTACAATCCTCTTTGCTGCTTGATGAAATTATTTTTTTGTACTCCTTCGGATGAGAGTATAAATCAAGGTCTTGTCTGTGCATGCAAACAGTCAAACCGCATGAACTTGAACGATACTGAAGCTTATGTCCCCGACGGGTGAATGCCGCTATACAAATATCAAGCAAGCACTAGGTTCCCCCCCCCCACCCCCACCCCTTAATCCCTGGTCGCCCAGAATTGTGCTTTGTTGTCTGGGTGTGCGCGTCAGACGCTACGCCTAAAGTAGCACGTGCACGCCTCAGGCGGCCTGAGTTACAGACCTGTGCACACTCAAAATGCTCATCAGTAGCAAACAAACCAAATGTCAGTAGTTTTTAAAAATTTTCAGTAGCAAGCTGTAACGACAGTTCAAGACATAATTCTGCTCACGAAGCACACAAACTGAAACACTACGTGGCAGTAGAGTGGGAATTACAATCTATTCAAACCAAGCTAAAACATCAACACTGTTACTTCTTTTTTTTTTGTTAAACAAAACCTTTATTAGCAGAGTATCAAAATATATCAATTAGGACAATATTTTATTTAACAAAATGTATGGCTGGACTGATTAATAATGATTTTAACTTGGTTACATACTTTTTAACTGCATTAATACAACTGGACAAAGTCGAAAATTTTGAATAAATAATTTTTCTATTTCCGGGTTGTCTTTTGAATAACTTGATTTCCAGCACTGTTGTGCCGTTCTCTTCTTTTTTGGTGACAGAGCTGGGTCAGATGAATCCTCTTCACTATCTCTTCTCACTCTTTTTTTTATCTTTCAAAGCTGGCTCCATATTATTTTTTTAATCACAAGTATGAAGTTGCAACCACACAAATGCTGAACGAACTAGAAACAAACGCGCGCTTCCGGTTCGAAAAACGTCTTTTAAGCACAACTAGTCAAAAACATCTTAAAACAGAAAAAAAAATTAATAAAAAAAATTTTAAGTAAAAAAATCGGAATTTCGGAATTTTAATAAGTAATCCGTAGCTCCGTATTCTGCTCATGAAAATCGGAGAAAATACGGAAAATTGGTAGATGTGCACAGGTCTGGAGTTAAGATTCTGTATCGGCTAGTGCCTTGAGCAGCTGATGAGCTGTAAAAAACGCTATACAAGAAAGATTAAATAAATAAGTAAAATAAAATTTCATGGGGCGCTAAGGCTTTTACGTCTGGGGTTCGCACTAGGATTGAGTGGACGTTTAGTCATAGGGTTAGAGCTAAAGCTAGTTCGTGTTTATCATAAGACGAAGGTTACACACTCATTACAACGACTCCGGCGATGATGTTAACGACGAAGACATCAATACCGAAGACGATGCTGCTGTTGCTGCTGCTGCTGCTGCTGATGATGACAGCGACGATGATGTTAAAGATGAGAAAGAGAACGAGGTGCAGAATGATGATATCGACAATGACAATGGAACTGTGGAGAAACAAAGAAGAATATTCGTGTGACCTTTTGCTCGTTGGATAGAGGGATTGACAATGAGTTTTCTTTTATCTGGGAAGGCTTTGGGAGAGCGGACCAATCTATCTTTAGCTTTTTAATTATATTGTAAAAGTTAATCATAAATTGTTGCAGATTTGAGAGGAAGTGTGGAAACGCAACATCCGCTGGTGTCATTGGCAGTATCCGAAGACGTCAATGGCCGTCTGCATCTGCACGTAGTGCGGAGCAATGCTACATGCAAAACCACCGCTCACAAATACTTTAAAACTGCCACAATGGTAAGTGGGAAGCAGCCTGTTTGCGCAATGGGCTTGTCCACCGAGGTAGGTGATCGCGCTACATCAGACATCAGTAGCAAACTGTCTAAACCAAATTCGGTGGGGGAGGGAGGAGGAGGGAGGTGGGGGAGGAAGGGGATTGGGAGGAGTGAGTGGGAGTGGGGTAAGGGGAGGTAAGGGGCTTCTTTGGGTGATTCTAACATGGAGGATAGTTTAAAATATAGAGCCATTTCACTGTATAATGACAAGGTCAACGGGTCAACAAAAAAGTCACAGAGTCAACAGGAAGAAACCACAATTGTATCACTAAATTTAATTTTTACTCTAAGTTAATTATATTAAACTTATGATTGTTTGAGGCGTTATATCTTATATCGGTGAGACACACCTTCTATAGGCAAATTTGGTCTAGCCCGCTCCAAGGTCAATGACTGCAGCTATCCAATGTCGGATTATATGGGTACTTTGAAGTGTCTGACCCTAAACTATGAGCGATTTAAAAAAAATCAAAACTAGTTGTAGTTAGTGATCACAGCTTGATCTTTCATATCTTTGATGCTTTTGCGTTCAGCTCGAAGCTCAAAGTCATTTTAGACAGTACAAACACATAAATATTTGTAAAAATTGTCATTCCACAGTGATATGTGACCCTAGTTTGCATTGTTATTTGGGCATCCATGAGCAGAGGTCATGTAAAGGTCAAGGTCATCCCAAGGTAAATGTGGATTTGATTGGCACAAAACAATGTTTGCAATAGTTTATTTGATAATACATGAGTGTCCATTTGGATCCGGAGATCAAGGTAATCTCGAGAGCAAGATCATCGCAAGAGCAAAGTCAGTACGTAAAACCTCCTTTTTAAGACCTTAAAATTGCCAATAAAACGAGGTCTTAAATTGGAGGGGTCTTAAAAAGGAGGTAGGACATTTTTGAAAAAGACATTAAGAAAATTAATTAAGTAAAATAAATACATGTACAAAAAGTACACATACCATTAAGTATAGGGAACATCTACCATCTTTCATAAATATAGATTAAACTCTGTCTCACAACCAATACAGTCACTATCTTCGTGTCCCTCCTTATTTGCAAAATAAAAAAATCAATGTTGGTATGATAGTTGTTTAAAAGTGTATGTAAGTGCTGAGTGCATGTTTGGATTCAGGGCAGGGCGAAGTACCACTGAACAGATTTCCAACCTCAGAATAATTTGCGAGAAATACCTACAACACCAACAACATCTACATCATGTGTTTGTAGACTTCAAGAAATCGTTTGACCGAGTCTAGCATGCAGCTCTGTGGACAACCATGAGAGTGTACAATACCAGCGCTAACATTATTGAAGTCATCAAAAGCTAGTATGACAAGGCTACCAGTGAAGTCCTCCACAACAGCGCCATCGGAAACTGGTTCAGAACAACAATCGGTGTGCGTCAAGGATGCCTACTCTCTCTAACACTTTTCAACATCTTCCTAGAGCGCCTCGTGTCAGATGCCCTTGCAGATCAGGAAGGCACAGTCAGCATAAGGGGTAGAGCATTATCCAACCTTCATTTTGGGGATAACATTGATGGATTGGCTGGAGAGGAAAGATGGAGTAAGGACAACATTGGAGAATGGACTGGCTTGACACTGAGCGAAGCCATGAGGGTTGCTGAGGACAGAGAAAGATGGAGTGTGCTGGTTAAACGATCATCTGTGGTACTCCAACGACCTTCGAGTTACGCGATAGGATATTATAGGATAGGATTCTGCCAAATGGTCACTGGGGTTTCCTATGATATTATTATTTGGCAATGTAGGCATGTTATTTTTATGTGTTTTGTTGATATTTTATAATGATGTTTGTATTCTATTCTGAAGCATGATAGATATCAATGAGACACACTGTGCCAAATGGTCAACCTCACTAGGTTGTCACTGGAGCTGTCCAAAGTCGGTTTGTATAGGTTACTGTGGAGTGACCTTGACCATAAACTATGATAGATATAAACTTGTTGTATTTAGTGATGGTAGATTGATCTTTCATATATGTTCCGTCGTTGCGTTGATCTTGAAAGTCAAGGTCATTTTAGGCCTTGCAAAAACAAAAACAGAAAAGGTCATCTTACAGTGGAATGGCTGTTTATTTAACCCATAATATGCAACAACATTGAGTTATTTGATCAGACATGCATGAAAGATCACGTGACAGTCAAGGTCATCCTGAGCGCAAGTCAGTGAAGGTCAAGGTCATTCCAATGTCACTGATTCTTCTTTTTTGACATGGTACTTTTTTTGCTGTACTTTATTTGATATTACATCAGTGTACTTTGAGCCAGAGGTCAATGTCATTTCATAAGGGATATTAAGTCATATGGGCTTTGCCCTTCTATTTTTTTATAAGTTCTACGTCATCCGCCGTCTTTCTGTGCAAACACTTTTAAAGTGGCTAAGTACTAAGAACCTATTTCAACTATCACAACCAAACTTGGTAAGATGGTGTATACCCATGAGACCTCATAAATGATCAGTGAATAAATGACTTCACTTCAGGGTCAAGGTCACAGGGTCAACAAATGTTAGTCAAAAAATGACAATTTTCCCATTAAATTTAACTTTTTTTCTAGGTTATTATTGAATGTATGATTCTTTGATGCATGATAGATATCAATGAGACAAAATTCCTATGCACATTTGGTCAACCTCACTCCAAGGTCAAGGTCACTGGAGCTGGCAAAGTCAGTTAGTATAGGTATTTGGAAATAAAATTGACCCTAAACTATGACAGATATAAAGTTCCAACTTGTATTTATAGATGATAAATTGATCTTTGAAATATGTTCCGTTTTTGCGTTGATCTTCAAAGTCAAGGTCATTTTTGGCCTTGCAAGAACATACAAAAATTCGCCATCGTACAGTGGAATGGCTCTATTTAACCCATAGTATGCAACATTGTGTTATTTGATCAAACATGAGCACGAGAGGTCACGTGAAGGTCAAGGTCATTCCAAGGTTAAGGTCACTGAAGGTCAAGGTCAAGAGTGTATAAAAAGACCAAAGTCGGTATTACTTTGCATTTTAATTAATGCCACTGCTTTTTTTTTTTTCTGGGCAGTAATTTTCATGTTAAATATTGCAAGTTCTCTAAGGAGCTTGTGAGTAATATGAACTTTGCCCTTCAATTTCGTTTCTGGTTTTTGTTTTGACTAGTCTTTTAATATACTTTTGTTGTACATGCTATCACCGACGCTGCGACTGTTGTTTACGAAAACAACGACGATGACGACGACATGACAAACTATGCAGAGGTCTTTCTTGTTTCCAGGTAGCTGTGCGTGATGAAATTTGCTGTGATGCCTCAATGTATCAGCAAGACTTCGCCGAATTTGCCTACTACAGGCGAAGTAATGTCAGCCATGTATATCATCACCGTCCCATAATAAACGGCATTCACCCTATTCTTGTGCGTTGGAATAGTACCTATTTTATACCATGCACAGCCCTGGTGAGGACGGACACTACAGCATCGACGATCACTCAACACATAACTGCATCCTGGAGCCTTATAAACCTAGGTGCTTTCACTAGAGCATGCAATACAGTGCAATTCGGTTAGTTGAAATTCGGATAATACAAAATTCCGATTGTAGCACGAAAATGGCATGCAAATGGCAAACTTTGGGTTTTATATGCACTCTTTGGACAATGGATACAGTTTGGTGTGAAAATTGACCCTATATTCCCGCATGCATCTGCACATAGACCCAAACTGAAAGCATGTTCTTGATCCCTGTAAGAAATAGTTATTGGGGTGAAGAGGGGAATGTTTTAACTCTTTGCGCTGCAGTGTGCTATATATGGACAATTCATTATTTTACTATAAAGCCTGTTAGAGGGATGAGAACAAAGGAAATGACAATGATAGAAAAAATACATGTATATACAGGCATAGTGATTAGTAGGCAATTTTAAGATGGATGATTGTTCACCTATCTCATTAATTACTTGGTTAAATAGCTTGTATTAAAGGCATACATTGCCTAAATTTGTTCAGTCAAAGAGGATTGGGGTATTGTTTTTTTGTCTGTAAATGCACCTCTTGTAGCAGCAGACTTTTCATAATGCTATTTTCCTATCCTCTCTATCCTTTAAACCCAGGCCTGGACAGTTGGTGTCTACGCTGTCCACAGTGGCCATTGTCACTGTCTTGCACCAGTATCACTCATGACATCATAGACGGACATCCTTGCCCAAGACCACCACCCTACAACAGTGGCTCTGTTCATGTACAGTCAGATGGTGCATGCATTGATGTTGAGCAGTGTTGGTTTTCCTGTAAGTTGAGGTTGTCGGATCACGAATTGTTAAAATCGTTTATATTGTTTTACTGTAGCAAACAGACTTAAGTGCAATAATTTTGAGACTTTCACCGCACCCTGACTGAGAGTTAAATAACATCATTCTAAATGTTTGTGATTGCATTTTTTTTAAAACTCTACAATATTCACAAGACTTTCACCGCATCCTGACTGAAAGTTGAATAACATCATTCTAAATATTTGTGATTTTTTTTTAAAAACTGTATAATATTCACATTCTATTTTATTATGTTCATTTTTTATGCCATGTGCACTTTCATATTCAGTTCATATATATATATATAACTTAACTGTGAGGGGGGCGACTATTACATTACTCTGTACATCTGTAACCAATAACCATGTAAAACTTTAAATTGTGCACATGCAGAGCTATTACTCATGGTGGGGAAGATATACAGAGATTTAAATCAATCAAACCAAATCCAAAGCAAATTGGATTTTGTGTACATAAAAAAATTAGATTGGGGTAATATGACAATTTCGTGCAGCAAATATAAAAAAATCGGTCGATATCTGATCTCATCTCTTAAAAAAACACCATCATCCTCATTATTCACATCATCAACATCATTGTTATTATTATTATCATCACACCACCACCATCACCAATAACTTTACCATGTGTCTGTTGTCCAGCAGCGAATGGCACTTTGACACAAGAAAGAGTCACGTGCCCCATTGCATTTAAAAGGAGCATGGTGAACAGGTTACATGAGGCTAACAGAATGTCTCATGCTGTTTGTTACAATAACAGGCGGCATTGTCAAAGCTGGGCTGACATGACATCATTCCATAATCGTCAGTACTACACCATTACAGTTGTAGTTTCTCTTGCCCTTTTTTAAATCGTTTTTTTTTTTGTTTTGTTTTGTTCTTGTTTCTTTGGTGTGTATATTTTTTATTCCGCCACTATTCTTCAGCAGAAAGCATCATATATATTATATTAAATTGCCTATCTAATACAGTAATAATAATTAAATTAGATGTGAAATAAATAAATAAAATATTACAGAAAACAAATTAAATGAAAAAAATCTAAATTTTAAAAAAAGTTATGCCAAACTAGCTACTCAGAACCTTGCCCTAGAATTTGCAACCCTTTTTTTACACTGTTGATTCGTTATTAGGGATCCTTTTCGGTCGTTATTGTTAACATAGTAGTGGCCATGATGACCGTTTTATGCTTTTGATTTTTTTTTTCTTTTCAGACATTCATGCTACTTCGGCGGGGACCATCCTGGGCGCGAGCTTAGTCCTGGTGGTTATAGTCCTGGTACTGATCGTTGTATTCTGCATCTGTCGATACAAAAGTAAGTCAGTGGACATTGGCACTACTGACTGAAGTAGTCACAGTTTATTGGCGGTCTTTTGTGATTTGAGCCCTATCTCTATCACTCCTCCCCCGCCCTTTCTCCCCCTCCCGCCCTTCCATCCTTCCTTCTCCCAAGAGAATCGCACTATAACAATGGTTAATATCATTTGTAGTAGTAAGAGGAGGAGTAATAGTATATTTTAAATTTAATTTCTAAATTATTAAAAGGATATGAATGAACGTTGAACTTTAACGTCCACACCCACAATTGGCGATATGGCATACGGGGATAACCATCCAAGAAAGAAGGGGTAAATCAACGCTGATCCACCAGAACAATCATAGGCTACTTGATGGACAGTGGAAAGAGTTTACTTATGCCCACCCCTGGATTTGAACCATAGGAGTTTTGGGCGTATTTTAAAGAAGACTATTAAGTAGGCTGGACTGAAGGCATATTGATGGAGATGGTGTCCTTGATGGCAATACGCCTCAGTAACGGCCCAGAAACACCTCGGGAAAATGGTGGCCATTGTTATTGCAGAACAACCCCGTTAACAATTTCAAAATGCATTTTGATTGGATGACAACCGAAATATATTTCGCTTTATTTTGAGCATGCCCAATATCGTCCCCTATACGCTTACGTGTCCGGGGACGTTAATCTATATAACTAACTAAGCATGCCCAATATCTGAGTGGGGGATGGAGAGGAAATGGTGCATCATCAACTCACGTTTCGAAGCAAGCGGTTCCTTGCATGTCAGACAAACAAAATATTGCTGATGATAATTATTTGTGTTTTGTTTGGAAGCATCAAGTTCCGCGTGACATGAATGATTACCGAATAACTAATATAAATTACAATTATGTTGTATTTCTTCACATGTGTTTATAATGGTACCTTTGTTTCAGATTTGTGGGCTGATGAACCTAAGTATGTATCTTCAAGAAAATATAATATTATTAGGGTGTTTTGTTTTGGAATTGTTAGTGCATCAAGATAAATCTAAGTAGATGATGATGATGATGATGATGATGATGATGATGATGATGATGATGATGATGATGATGATGATCATGATCATGACAAAGTAAATAAACGAGCTCTCCTAACAGAGGCCGATTCTATTGCAGTGACCCTTACCCCACAGCATCGCGTATGGAGGGGTCAGTATCGTCCACCGGCGGGCTGTTTGGTGTGTCCAGCTTTGGAGAGAGTTCCTTGGTCGTGTCCGAAGAGTTAAGCAGTGAGGCAACGTCGCAAAGTCAAGGTCACGATGCAGAAGAAGAATCCGAACCAGACAACGACCCTTCGAGCGCAGTGGTAGAAGAGGACGCTACCTCAGAGATCTAGCTGTGCTAAACACCTCTGTCACGTTCTGTACCTAAGACATGCTTTTATCTACTACTGTGGAAAACGTGACGTGCAACATCACAAATAAGAAATTAATACGTGTTTTTACTTTTGTGTGTTTTTTTTTCTTCTATTTTTTTTCAATAGAAGAAAACTAAACTTGGTCGCCACAACAAAAACAATAATAACAAATATATAAATAACGCCAATGGATAAAAAACAACAACATCCATTTAGTGTTTGTTTACTTTTAGTCTGGGCTACTCGGACTGCGGGACGCGTTTTTAGCGTGAAAAGCGAGCTATGCAAATCATCGTTATTGTCGTCATCATCATCATCATTATTATGATCGTCGTCGTCTTCATCGTCATCATCATCATTGTCAACCAGTGTAGGTTCCGTATGCTAATGAACAACGGTTTTAAAAAAAATAAAATTACAAGAATATCGGCATCCATAGTCTTCTTTATTTAATTTGGCTTTCAAACACACGAGAAAAACTCCTCTCTCTCTCTCTCTCTCTCTCTCTCTCTCTCTCTCTCTCTCTCTCTCTCTCTCTCTCTCTCTCTCTCTCTCTCTCTCTCTCTCTCTCTCTCTCTCTCTCTCTCTCTCTCTCTCTCTCTCTCTCTCTCTCTCTCTCTCTCTCTCTCTCTCTCTCTTAACTGCTCAACTAATGTCTTTTCCTGCACAATATCATTTTGAAAACTACAAAACCACGAATAGACATTTTCCAATTTAGCTTCTCTTTTAAAGGCCCCTTGTTATGGAACACTCTATCTTTAAAACTAAAAAAAAAATTCACTCCATTAAACATCTTCAAGTTCACGATTTACAACCTAGTTCTTAATAATTTGAAAAATCAGACATTACAACATCCTTAATTGATTTTCCTCTTTTGTCACCTTCCCTCTCCCCACCCCCTACATTATAACCTTAAATCTCTCAAACCTCTTTCTTTATTAAATTAAATTGTTCCAGTTAAAAGTATCATATTAATTATTGTTAGCTTCCTTGTTACAAACTTAGTTACTTAATGGGATGTTTTTTTGTTTAGTTTTGTAAAAAAAAAATTAATGTTAAATCTATGTTTGTCTATGCATGAATGCGGATGTGGCATTAAATTAATGTGTGAGCGACTGAAAGATGGACTGATTGTAAGATTAGCAAATGAATGCTACAATTATTTTCTTCTCGTAATAAAATCTCTCTCTCTCTCTCTCTCTCTCTCTCTCTCTCTCTCTCTCTCTCTCTCTCTCTCTCTCTCTCTCTCTCTCTCTCTCTCTCTCACCCCTTGGGGTCATGAGCAATCTTGCCACTGTAGATTGTTCTAACCTATAAAGGAAAAAGTGAAAGCCCCAGTTGAAAACCTGTCTTTCCTTTATAGGCATGACCGATTCACTGCGGCAACAGTTGGAGTGCCGGGGGTTTCTGTATAAATAGTATATCCACTTTCTGGAAATTTAGTGCTTTAAATTCCCACTGTCGCTGTCTTCCTCATTTGCTCTTTCCCATTCCTGCTCTGTCCTATCACTCTGCTATACTATCTTCTTCTTCGCTAGATCAATGACCTACCTTTTTTCTTGAAAACTCTTCCTGGACAAGACTCCTTGTTTGTGTATGAGGTCTGTTGGATCAGCTTGGGAGTATTGGACGCTTTCTGCCGGGTGGTCACTGGGGCTTCCTATGATGTTATAATTTAGCAATATAGGCATTTTTTTCTGTATGTGTTTTATTGATAATTTATAATGATGTTTGTATTCTATTTTGTTTTTGTAACCGGGGGTTCGAGTAGTTGGGGTAAAGCCTCAGCCGTCCCCTGCGTGGGATGGCTTTATTGTAAAGTGACTGGCCGGTGGAGGGCATTCAGTTTTCCCACTAAGGTTGTTTCAGCAGATCTTTTATGCGGATTGGGGGTTGTCCGGTCCTGATTTGGCTCGGAAGAGTCCGCTGGACCTAAAGCAATCAATCAATCAATCTCTCTCTCTCTCTCTCTCTCTCTCTCTCTCTCTCTCTCTCTCTCTCTCTCTCTCTCTCTCTCTCTCTCTCTCTCTCTCAACTCCACTCCCCTGTCATTTGGCTTTTCCACCACAGCACACACACATGTCAGTTTGGAGATGTCCTTGAAAAAACTATTGGTAAGGGATTGCAGAACATGAAGCATAAGTAATATAGGAGCGTGAAGGAAGTGTTCCGTGCCCCGATTGCCTTCATTAAAACGTGGATGGTGGAGTACCACATACCGGTCTCTTCCTTTCCTTGCCTCATCAGGTGTTGTTCATTATTATGCCAAACCATGCTCTTAGAGAGGCAGTGCGATGTACAGTTTCTAAGCTCACGTCCGAGCGAACCGGTACGGTTTTTTGTTTCTGTTTTATCTCCTGCGAAACCTACCGCCCAAGCAAAACAGTTTAAAGATGGTCGACTTTTTAATAGACGCCCAACACTTCTGGCAAATGGTGGTTAGTTATTGTGAAAACTAGTAATAGGAAAAAAATTGTAATCAATACCTTCCTTTAAAGAATGAAAATCATCAATTACAGTTTCATGGGCGGACCACGGTTACAGCGGTTTTCTCTCCTGCGAAACCGACCCAAGGTTTGCCAATTTTTTTTTAACAAGAGCTTTCCTTGGGTAAGCAACATGTCATTTTAAACTTTCCCGCTCAAAAAAGTAACTCCCCCGCTCAAAAATGTACTTGCCCACATAGTGAAAGGAAACAAATAAAAAAACAAACAACAAAAAAAAAAAAAAAACAACCAAATCTTTTTTGTCACGGCTGCAAGAAAATCCAAATTTTAGAAGCTACATTTTGGCTTTCAGCGCGAACACACTTTCAAAAAAGATTGAGATAAAAGGCGCGCTGTCCTTGGTGGACGAGTCTGAACAGTTGATTAATGACATATGCTGTGGTATATCGCCCCACTATTGATAAAAGAAGCGATGTAATTGGCTGAAGGTTGAATCAAATCAATCAAACCAATCAAATCTGCTGTAATAAATCGTATTAGAGCGTGAGGTCAAATTTCCAAACACGCGTTCCAAAGGCTACTATGCAGATCAAAGTAAAGATGATTCGGTGCCGATGATGAAATTGTGTTGTTTTACGTTCACAGCTTTTAACTTACCCCCCCCCCCCACCCCCCCCGGCAAGTGACTTTAATGATTTGTCTTTCCCGGCAACTATTTTACTTGCCCCGGGAACCGGGAAATGGGATTTGGCAGTCCCTGCCTCCGCCCAACCAAAGCTGTTTAAAGATGGCCGACATAACAGACGCCCAACACTTCTCGCAAATTGGTGGTTACTTACAGTGAAAACTAGTAATACGAAACAAATACGAATTAACACCTCCCTTTAAAGAATAAAAATCTGCATCACTTATTACAATTTCAGGGGCGAACCTCTGTCAGAGCAGGGGTAGGGGATGGTGATGCACCAACACTTTCTATACGCTAATTTCCCGTTTCCGGGGTGATCTATCTACTAAACTTTGACCGGCAGCGGCCGACAAATAATTTTTAAAAGCTGTAATCGCACTTTTGCTTCTTCTACTTCTTCTTCTCTTTTTCTTTGCTTCTTTCTTCGTTTGTTTCTTTCTTTCTTTCTATATTTTTTTGGGGTGGGGAGGGAGGTGGGGGGGAGGTGGCAGATGGTGGGCCGACTGCACGTGCACCCAGTGCACATACAACCTCGATCGTCCCTGAATTTTATAATAAATAACGCAAAGAAATATAACGCTACAATTGTTGGAATTTTTCCGCCACCATTTTGGTTCCTATCTAGCAGTCCTTGAGTTAGCGACCTGCGAGATAGGTCCCGAAGCGTTTTGTTCCAAGCGACTGGATAGTTTCGTAGGAAAAAAAAACAACAACCCAAAAACAACGCTGGATTACGAAACTCCGTGCTTTAAATAGGTCGTCGCTGTTTTCCAGAGGCCAGAGGAAATGTGCACGGAGTGGTCGTTAATACAATGGTCTTGGACAATAACTGTGGCCTCAGTTCAAAACGCGTTCTAGGCGATGTTTGCTGCCTGGCTTCTTGTTTTCTCTGTCTGAGCATTGCTATACAGAGAGGCACATACAAAGTTCGAGCAATTCACTATAAATAGAGTTTCCTCCCTTACCCTACAGCCTTCCTCCTTGCCCCCATTTCCTCTTCATAAAAACTGACCTGCGTCGCCATTTTAAAAAAAATGGCCCCGTAAGTTTCATTTTCAGCTTCCTACTTCATTAAAGGGAAATATATTCTTAACGCGTCCATTCTTTTTAACGTATTTTTATTTTGAAAATTCCATTATAATTATAACAAGAAGAAAAGGAAAGTGGCGAACAGCCCAAGAATATCGAATATCCAGGAGGAATAATCATGATGACAATACATTTTTTTAAAAGGGGAATGTTTACATTTTAATTCATCCACTCACATCACAATTTGGAATGAGATGTTTATCTTGGACACTGTATTTCTTTGCAAGAATGTGCACGATTGCCAATCAAGTGAAGAACACAACTTAATAACAAAAATGACATCCTATGGCAGCCAGAGAAGTAGTGCATATGACTAAGAATAGTGGGAACATGTTCATGACATACTCAGTGGTATGAATCGTTCCAAGCACATACCTAGATAACATTACATTACATTACATGATTATTGCTTTAGGTCCAGCGGACTCTTCCGAGCCAAATCAGGACCGTACAACCCCCGATCCGCATAAAAGATCTGCTGAAACAACCCTAGTGGTAAAACCGGAAGCTCTCCACCAGCCAGTCACTTTACAATAAAGACATCCCATGCAGGTGACGGCTGAGGCTTCACCCCAACTTATCGGATCCCCGTTTACAAAAACAAAATAGAATACAAACATCATTATAAATTATCAACAAAACATATACATATAAAATGCCTACATTGCTAAATAATAACATCATAGGAAGCCCTAGTGACCACCTGGCAGAAAGCGCCCAATATTCCCAAGCTGATCCAACAGACCTCATACACAAACAAGGAGTCTTGTCCCGGGAGAGTTTTCAAGAAAAAGGGTAGGAGACTGGTCTAGCGAAGAAGACGATAGTATAGTAGATTGATAGAAAAGAGCAGGAATGAGAAAGAGCAAATGAGAAAGACAGCGACAGTGGGAATTTAAAGCACTAAATTTCCAGAAAGTGGGGATACTATTTATACTGAAACCCCCGGCACCCCAACGGGGGTACATACCTAGATAAACGAAACCAATATGAAACACTACCATAATCTATGACGACCTGCTAGCGCCAAAACCTAATAATTACAAATATCATTAGATGATTACAAATAGCATGGCATAATTACAATGATCCAGGGATAATTAAAATTATCATTGAAAAATTAGAAATATCTTCGCGTGATCATGTTTAATTTTCAGTTTTGGCTCTTGCAATCTGCCTGGAAATGCGCCAAAACAGAAAATTTTAATTATCACATATAATTACAATTTTCACTTCATAATTACAATGTTTAGGTGACCATGCTTAATTCTGATTAAGGCGGCTTACTAGCGCCAAAACTTGCATTTACCGGTATCAGAGATCATAGGAATTAAAACGTGTTCTGTGTAATTCACATTATGACAGCCTACTAGCGCCAAAACCTGATAATTATAACTATCATGTGATAAATACAAACATCAACAACAGATTTACAATGAAAATGTAAAAGTTGTAATTATCAAGTCAAATTTACAATTTTTGGTTTTGTCCCATTTCCACACGGATTGCTGAAAATTACACATGATCACGTGAAGATATTTGGAATGTTTTAATGATAATTGTAATGATCCCTTGATTATTGTAATTTTCCTATGATATTTGTAATTATCTCGTGGTATTTGTAATTATCAGGTTTTGGCGCTAGGAAGGCGAGGAAAATACTGATACTTTTTAAATAAAAATTTGGATTACCGGTATCTCTGTAAATTACACAGAACGCGTGTTAATTTCACAATTATCTCTTGATAAGGGGTAACTCTCGGCTTTGGCGTTAGTAGTCCGTCAAACTAATCTACTAATAGTTTGTACGGTGTCTGAAACAGAGTCAAAACGATTTATTTCGCGCATTGGTGGAGATGATTAAGGGCGGTAATAAATCAAATTAGCAAGACCAAGCGAACAGCAGTTTGTTCCCTTTCCAAATGGTATTTCCCAACAAGGCAGGTCGCAAAATCAGGAACTTAATGGTGTTGTGTCCTCTCTTTTTAGACAGACCAGGGAATAAATAAATAAATAATTCTTACATTTCACACCATTCTGTCTAATTCATTCATTATTCATCATCATCATCATCATCATCATCATCATCATCATCATCATCATCATCATCATCATCATCATCATCATCCTCATCCTCATCATCATCATCATCATCAATCATTATCATCATCATCCTCATCATCATCATCAATCATCATCATACATCATCAACATTGGTATTGGATAAAGTCTTTATAAAATTAAAAAAAAAGAAAATTGCGTATACATAAATAATTCTTACATTTCACTCCATCTGTCTAATTCATTTATAATTATTCATCATCATTTTTTTTTTGCTGCAGTTTATTATCCCTTTCTATCAGGAAACTCTGGGCCGCCTCCACTGGAAAAGGCGTAGTCGCAGCCAGTGGCGCGCCCAAACCCTACCTACCTAACATTATTTGTGAATTATTGAAATGTTTGCTGAGGGAGCAAACCGGAGTAGCCGGAGAAAACCCCCCGAGACGTTGCCCGAGTCGAAAGTAAATAATATTC
>CM072525.1:46861320-46901320 GCA_036898135.1 Oncomelania hupensis | reverse complement strand
GACAAAAAAAGACAGAAAATAGAATAGCAAAAACCTATTCACAGCTATTTATATGCCCGGTTAGGCCCAGGAAGAAAAACAGTATAAATATTTACAGCCGTGTATACACTTACGGATCAGACATAGACAAAAGATGAGAGAATGGCAGCGGGACGCAAATCAATCTGAATAACGCAGTTTGAAGAGGTGAGTTTTGAGGGCCTTTTTGAATGCTTGTGTTGATTGTATGTTGCGGATATGGATATGTACGATAATAAATAGTAGTAGTATTTAAGAGCCGAACCACTTGCTTTGCACTCTTGTACTTCCCATGTTAAGCCTTCCGTGTCTCTGCTTTCCTCCCCCTTCGGGTAAAATACTTTGCCCTCTGCACCAGCTCCCACTATGAGTGGCTACCAGTTACTAATGTATTTCTCGCTCCACATAATTAATTTTGTTACTTTAATTTAAAATTATATATTTGCCTAGTTGCGTGTATCGTGTCTGTGTGGCAGGCGCCATGAATCGCCATGTACCGTTTAAAATATGTACGCTAATAAATAGCAGTAGTAGTAGTAGTAGTAGTAGTAGTAGTAGTAGTAGTAGTAGTAGTAGTAGTAGGCGGGGGAGGAGGGGGAGGAGGATTTGTTTGATTGCATTGCCCAAACCAATTTTAAAACTCACGTAGACTGGATGTGTTACCTAATCATGATTGACTAAATCCACGCTAAAATTAAATCTTTAATTGCTCCTAACCCGCGTTTTGCACGGCTTTGATCCAAGATGTTAAATGAGTGTTCATTTTTAAGATTTGAACCATTTTATACTATTTTAAGATAATGTTTCTCTGGCCCTTATTTGGCTCGGAAGAGTACGCTGGACCTAAAGCAATAACCATGTAATGTAATGTAATACGGCTCCATAAATTCACACCCCTAATTCCAAAAATACATAGTCAGAATGTTAACACATGAATGACCTAGTCCACTTCAAATTTCAACTCAAACCATTTGCACTTCCTTTAGACTGTTATGCATTCACTGAGAAGTTCGTTATTCGTAATAAAATTAAAAATTTGGGGGGTCAGGATTTTCAAAGAAATTTGACACGATTTTACCACATGAGTGTCCTATATAAACGACTCCAATATTCAAATCACGCGACCTGCATTGACATGCGGCTGATATGCTTTCATTGAAACATTGTCAACATTTTTTTGTTGAATAATGAGCTGTGGAATTTTAACACACCGCTCTTCTGCGCTTTAGAATTAGCTCCTTGGATAGGCCTAACCATTCAAGCCTATCTTACTTGCTACTCTTGTCATTGGTTGTTAGGAGTTGGGGTACAGCAAGTAATCTGCACCCCACCCTCACACACTACCGTCCACCAATCTTTATCATGCCAATCCACAGAACTCATCCACCCGATCCTCAGTCCGCATTGTTCTCTCATCAACATCACCTCTTCCCCTCCGCGCACCCCATATCCAGTTAGGCCGTACCTATTCCCTCGAAACAGAATGTTACATGCACACACTCGGGTCCTCAAAATCGCATGGCTCGCCAGTGAACTCGAAAATTTAATTCCTAACTCGTTAATTCGTCCGAGCGGGTATCTGTCATGCAAGATTATATTTCTTGCTGCCAGTTAAACCTTGGTTGAGCGTCAAATTCGATAATGTGTGGGTGTGCGATAGCGCAAGTCATAAAATCTGAGGCACGAACTCCATACCTCACGCTTGCTTGGCGTATGACAGCATTTATATATTTCACACAGTTTTCTATGAGGTAGGAAAACCCTCAGGCCATCATGATCATAACTTCACCAATTAATGGAGCTAATCACAGAGATGACTGATGGTAAAAAGAAAAACGAATGCATCGTACAATAAATAGATACAAACAGTGAAAAGAATAAATACGTACATTTGTAAAATTATAGATACAAAATGTCGTTTGAAATGTAATTATTTCTTCTTCTTTTTTATTCTTCTCATTATTATTATTATTATTATTATTATTATTATTATTATTATTATTATTATTATTATTATTATTATTACACAGATTAGAGGCAAAAGGTTGAAACACCAAGCTGAACAAATCATGGATGAAGAACAAGAAGGATTCAGGGCAGGGCGAAGTACCACTGAACAGATTTTCAACCTCAGAATAATCTGCGAGAAATACCTACCTCACCAACAACATCTATATCATGAGTTTGTAGACTTTAAAAAAAGCGTTTGACCGAGTCTGGCATGCAGCTCTGTGGGCAACCACGAGAGTGTACAACACCAGCCCTAACATTATTAAAGTCATGGAAAGCCTCTATGATAAGGCTACTAGTGCAGTACTCCACAAAAGCGTCACCGGGAACTAGTTCAGAATACAGAATACAGAATATACAGAATACAGACTCTTTATTGTCCCCACAAATACATGTACCTGCAAGGAAATTCTTATTGCAGTGTCCATCTGCATATAAACTCTCAAACAATAAAAACCACACTAAACTGAAAATAAATAATGATGATATCTACAGTGATTAAGATCATAACGTTATCACACACCCACACACCAACACACAAGCACACGCGCACTATCACACACACACACACTTTCACATATTTATAAATATCTATACATACATATACACATATATACATATACATACACATATACACCCATACACTTATATATACATACACACACACATATGCATTACATGTCACTCAAACTAACAATAATTATAAAATATAATATAATAATGCATGCCTTAGACTACATTATAAAATAAGATATTATTTCACACACACACACACACACACACACACATACACACACACACACACACACACCCACATGTACATAGCCTGATTTCTTGCCCACTGTCTTTGTTGATGAAAGACTTGGTTTAGAAGAACAGTCTGCTGACCTACTGAGCAAGTCACAGCCTATGAGCCAATCCCCAGCCTCCTTGTCGTGGGGCACTGTTGGCCAGGCGGATAGCCATGGGGAGGAAGGAGTCACTGAATCGAGAGGTTCGGGCCCACAGGGAGATTAAGCGCCCTGTGTTGCGCCTCGACACACACCCAGCAACAGTTTCATGCAGCGGGTGAGACACATCTGCTTGAATCTTGCTGATCTTCCTCAGCGCCACCCTGCTGTAGGTCTCCGCCAGGGGTCTAACCTCCTTCCCTATCACTTTAGCTGCTGCTGAAGTGACTCTGTCCATCCTCTCTCTATCTGCCAGCTTGGTGGAGTTGTAGTAGCATAGTTGATTGAACAACAGTATGCTCTCCACCACTGACTGATAGAATAGTTGCAGGATTGTGCTATTGACCCTGAACTGTCTGAGCTTGCGGAGGAAAAAGAGTCTTTGGTTTGCCTTCTTGCAGCAGGCGTCCACGTTTGCAGACCAGTTTAGCTTGTTGTCAATCACCGTGCCAAGGTACTTGTATCTGTCAACTATCCGGACTGCTTCGCCCTTGATGGTGAGTGGCTTGATGGTACTGGACTTGAGGCGGAAATCAATCACCATCTCCTCCGTCTTGGCAACGTTGAGCTCCAGGTAGTTCCTGTCGCACCACTCCACCAACCCGTCCACGCCCAACCTGTATGCCGTCTCGTCGGTGTTCACCAATCCTGAAAGGGATGTGTCGTCGGCAAAATTGACCTGGATGTTGCTGGGGTCTGTTGAGCGACAGTCGGCAGTGTAGGTGGTGAACAGGACTGGGGATAGCACGCATCCCTGAGGAGCCCCAGTGTTAGTCATCAGTATGGAGGACATGGTAGTGCCAATCGGCGTGCGTCAAGGATGCTTTGTGAACACTTTTCAACATCGTCCTAGCATCATGTCAGATGCCCTTGCAGATCACGAAGGCACAGTCAACATAGGGAGTTGAGCAATCTCCAACCTTCGTTTTGCGGATTACACTAATGGATTGGCTGGAGAGAAACAAAAACTTAAACAGCTGGTACAGAGGCTCGACCCCACTTCCAGAGCCTTTTGAATGGAAACACGTGCAGAGAAGATTAAACTGATGATCAACAACACCAATGGCATCAACACGGACATCATAAGTCCAAGGATAGTCCCTCAAAACAGTGCAAAGTTTCAAATACTTTAGAGCCATTGTATCAGACAATGGGTCCCGACAGGAAGTCCTCTTCAGGATCGAACAAACAACTGCTGCCCTGACAAGGTTGAAGCCCATTTAGAAAGACAGGACCATCAGTCTACACTCCAAGGTGAGGCTGCTGAGTTCCCTTGTCATCTCAATCTTCCCATACGCTTGCGAAACATGGACCCTCACAGCAGACCTACAAAGAAGAATACAAAGCATGGATATGATGTGCTACTGAAGACTTCTGGGCATTTCCTATACCCAGCAAATCACCAAAGTCGAAGTCCGACAGACCATCACATAAGCTATTGTACAACACGATGACCTGCTCACAGTGGTGAAGAAACGGAACTCCGATGGTTTGGCCACGTCAGCAGAGCATCAGGCCTTGCAACGACCATCTGCAAGGCCCGGTTCAAGGAGGCAAAAGAAGAGGGAGACAGAAAAAGAGGTGTGGAGGACAACATTCGAGAATGGTCTGGTTTGACACTGAGCGAAGCCATGAGTGTTGCTGGGGACAGACTAAGATGGAGTAGCCTGGTTAAACGATCATCTGTGGACGCCCCAACGACCTTCTAATTATGGGATTGAATAGGATAGATAGAGCCAAAAGCATCGTGTCGGACACACTTAGGAGAAGAAGTAGAAGAAGAAACACGGCGACTCTTTGGCGTCAAAGGCAATGGAAACGGAAAAGTTTCTTTCCCGCGACTGTGCATCTTTGATCTCGATCTCGAAGTTGATCGTTGTCATTACGGGGACACAAGCTGTCGCTCTGCAGCCCGCTCCCTCTCTACCGATTCCCACCCCACAACGCACCCCTCTTACTACCCACTACTACCCACTGCTCCCTTCTCTCAACCTATATTCCAAGTCAAATCGCACCGAGTATCAAAGCTGAGTTAGAGTCATTGTGAATGGAGCTCACATTTACTGCAATGGCTCTTTAAGGGATGTTCCCCTTCTCCACCAACTGTGTCGCCTAAACAGATCCTCAACGAACCCGGTAAATTTCTCACCAAAGATATAGTCCTTGTGCAGGCTAAACATAACACGTGGATTCTGAACAACCGGTATTGTCGCCTTGACATTACGTTAAAGAACCTGATCAGCCGGTGCCTGTTTACGTACAGAGATAAGCGAAACAAAACTTCGCACAATAGTTACTCCAGTGCATCCAGCTGCACTTGAGTATTTGGCTCTAATTAGAATCCAGCAATAAAAAAAAACACAGACGGAAATGAAATGAACACCGCCCTCAAAAACCTTGCCTTGAAAAAACTATCAACACTTCTGGAAAATATTAATCCCCTTCACCTTGAGAGATTTTTGAGTTGCTAAAGTGCGCTGTATCAGAACAATTCGATTCCTGGTTGCCCGGGCATGAACACTGGCTGTAAGCACTGGCCATCTTACTGTTGCTATAAGTCTAATGGTTGTTTCAGTGTATAGTTTTTCCTTTTCCCCTATCTCCGGTCGCCTAGGATTGTGCTCAGTCGCCTGGGCGTCAGACTGTGCGCCAAAGGTAGCAAGTGGGCGCATCGGGCGAAGGGAGTTGGGTCCTGTATCTGCAGGCGCCTTGAGCAGCTCTTGGGCTAAAAGAAAAGTTTTATATAAGAATAATAAAATAAATAAATAAATAAATAAATAAATAAATAAATTTCTACTTTTAACTCCAAATTTGCTTCTCCTGGTCTCAGATGACCTGCCTTGGATGCTTCTCTAGCCGGTGTATCTTGTGTGTGTGTGTGTGTGTGTGTGTGTGTGTGTGTGGGTGCGTCTACGTACCGTAGGTTATGAGGTTGTGTGTAAGACTTTCTGACGGGCTTCTGAGGTACAAAATTTTATGAGGTACATTTTCCCGTGACCTCACAGTGCTGACCTCAGAAACCGCATGCTGAGCTACCAAGTATATCGCCTATACATTTATCTCAACCACCTCACAAAACCGTTGGAGAGCGACCACCTACACACACACACACGGATTTTTGCTGGGAGCCTGTGTGTACTTTTCAGTTTTGACCCTGCCTCTCTCTCTAAAATTGCCGCTTTTTTGATTGGCTCTGAAATTATCAGGCGATGCGCATGCGCAACCGAGCGTCTTTTCAAGATTTTTCATTGCCGGAACCCATACTTCAGGTATGTGTTGAAAATGTAATTTGCTTCTTCTTCTTGGGTTGAGCAGCCATAATCAGTTGGTTGATTCATTTGTAGATATAGGTAGATCTAGATTGAGTAATTTCTTACCATGGACATTTTCATGATACCTTTGTATCTGTAATGTACACAAAGCCACCACACAACACAACACGGAATAACCAAATGTGACCTATTTCGCCATTGGCGAGCATCATGCACCTTTGATTCACCCTTACATATCTTTAGTAATAAATATATTTATTTCTTTTTTTTTTTTTTTTTTTACTTCATTCTTTCAGTTTACAAGGTACTATATGAAGTTTACAGGCAGTCAGCAAACAGTTTTGAAAGAGCAAGAATGAAGAAGAAAAAAATACTTTTGCTTTCCACAGATTTTGCTGTGTTATAGCACACATTTCTATTATTTTTCTTTCAGAAATGCTCTGCATGCATCTATACTAGATGGCAGCTATGGCAAATCTACAGTCGTGAGTCTACAGCCTACAATGTATGATGAATCTGCAGTCGGTTTCTGTCACTTTGGAGTTAGAAAGAGGTAAGGTGTCATCTGAACATGTTTGATTTGCATCAGCGTTCTAGATCTATTTCTTTCGATTTATGAATGGATATTTGTCGCACATTTTCGCGATCGTAATGGCGGACTTTGACAGTGATAGTGTTGATGGTTTTACAGATTTATTAGACGAATTAGCGATATATCATGCTCAGGACTTCAGTACTTAAATGTTGATAATTAATAAGAGTGATATTTATGAGTGTGGTGCTCTTATCTACGGACTTTAATTGTAAAATGTTGATCGATTTTTTGATTGACGTGGTAGGTTCTAATGCTGAGTGGTCTGAGTATATTTGGGACCCAAATATTGAAGCCACAAAGTTTGAAGACTTAGATATAAATCTGTTGAACATTTCTTTTAATCAAACAAAGTTTTAGAACATTCAGAGGCAAAGCAATCACGTGTACATTAGAAGATCGTCACAAGTGTTGTGAGTTTTACCCGTGTGTTATTCATTGGATGTTTACATTGATTGGAGTCAATGAGATAAGCATGCTACTGCAGGGCTTCTGAAATGCACTAGCCCGCTCGCCAATGGCTAGTTAAAATTACCACGGGCTAGTTAAAGTTCAAAGTCTACTAGCCCGGCGGGCTAGTTGATTTTCTCTCTTCAGTTTGTCAATCCCCGATGAACGAACGAACGAACGAAAAAACGATGCTTAACGTCCTATTGCATGAGCGTTAAGGACGATCACCACGTCGCCACCCTGACAACAATGACCATCATCATCATATCAAAAATGAGATCCAACGGATCTCTTTTATTAATAAAAACATCGGCTTGATTACGAACCGTTTAAACTGCGCAGCTCTACACGTGTGCGTTTCGCCAAGAACGATCACTGAAGAGGGACCGTATGGGTGATGATTCATTTCATATCATTCGATAATAAGCGCATCGGGAAGAGAGGAGAAAAATATCCCTTACTGTGCCTCATTTCCTGAATTACTTGCAAGCCAAAAAATACTCTGTATGATTGGCTCGTAGCGCGTAATATTGATTGATATGAACCAATCAGAGAAGGCTTTACATGATCGCTCAGCTTAGTTTGTTAGCGCTTTCGGTTTAGCTGTGGTAGTATGGATCGATTTGTAAAAAGAATTGGTTCAACTTCTGCCGAATCTGATACACCGGCTAAAAAAGCAAAACAATCGCATCAGAAAAAAATCGAAAAGGATAGATGCTATGATAAAAATGAAAGAAAGCGCGAATTTAAAGATGAATGGTACTTTGATCACGAAGGCAAAAAGCGAACGTGGCTCCACTACGATGGCTCCAAAATGTTTTGTACGCCGTGTAGACAGTACCAGAAACCGAAAGAAGGAAAAAAAAACTATTTGTAGAAGGATCGACCAATTTTAAACTTGAGAGCATCAAGTCCCATGAAAGTTCAGAAGGACACAAGTGGAGTGTAACATGCGATGCTAACAGCAAAAAGAAGGTTGAAGATACAGAGGCAGGAAAGTGCCTGACATCGTTGGACAAGGCACAAATGGACAAGCTGATAATTCTGTTCAGAAATGCCCATGCTTTAGCAAAACATGCTCGTCCATTCACTGATTTTCCTTGGATTTGCCATTAAGTCATAAACTCTCTCTCTCCCTCTCTCTTCACATGTTACGCCTCTATTCCAAAATTAGTTGAGCAGGCGATTTTGACAGCTGTTTACACGGAAATGATTGTGTTTAGATAGTAATAGATTGCAAATGTATGATTTTTGTTTTTTAATTTATGCTTCCTAGCAAGCACATCCCTAGCACTCCATTTTACAGCTTATTTGATGCTTTGCCATTTCAGCAGGGCTAGTCAAAATTCTTGCGGGCTAGTAACTTTTCTAAGTAACTAGCCCGGCGGGCTAGTTGAAAAAAAAAAGTCTTTCAGAAGCCCTGCTACTGTGTTATGCATATTTTTGTAAGCATGTCTTGCATTATTTTTTAGAGCATTACCACCATCATTATTATCACTGTATTTCTGACTTTATCAATTGTAGTAGCATACCTGGGGTATGTAATTACAAACCAATATTGACAGGCCTACAATAGGTAGACACTCAAAATAATGTATTTGCTGCATAGTATATTCAACAACCAACACCAACAGTTTGTGAGGCATGTGAGAGACTGGCATGATGTTGCGCCTGCTGTCGGGTCGTTGTGGCAGTGAGTGGAGGTGCGTTGCGTTAAGTAGATTACCGTTCCCGGAAACGGAGCGTATAGGGGACTGGATGAGTGAAGGCAGTATGATGTAAGAAGACGTGTTGCGGTAGGATGGTGACTTCAAAAGCGAGCTGCGACATTCAGATGATGAAGGCACGATGAATCAGGACGGAAAGTGAAGTGCGAATGCATGGGGTCTGGAGCGCACAAAGCAGCTGCGAAAATGACTGTAAGGGTGCCAAACAGGACGCCACGGAAAGGCCGGACGAAAGGTGCCGAAGAGGCCGTAGAAGAATGGGCCGATGGAGCCGCAAGAAGATGACCAAGTACAGGCCACGTGAAGGAGGGTAGGCAAAACGCAGAATGCCGCTGGCGGTGAAAACACCTGTTGTCCGGAGGTCGCCACTCTCCACAGGGAACTCCACGTCGCCCAATAGTTAAAAAAAGGTAATGGGCAGCCAGAGGCCGGGCAGACGGAGACGGAGACGGAACGAGGAGGGCCCTTCCACGCAGAGCAACCGCCGCCCGGCCAGAGGAGCCCAACAATAGAGAAGATGAAAGTTGTAGTGTGAAGTGGAGAGTCGTGTCGGAATCTCTCGCGGACAGCTGCGGTGGCTTCAACTTCTGGCGTGCCACCCACGGGACGGTGCATCCTCCTCCTATCGGCACGCCACAGTGTCCGCGCGTCTGAACGTCTCCTGGAATTAACTTCTGCAAGAAGCAGAGCTGCACCATCTTTGGGCTCCCGATCGTCTCGATTTCAGAGAATGACAAGAACTGTGGACAAGTCCTCCGAGGGAGCAGAAAGCGCCCCTGCGCAAGCTGAGACGACGACTGCCGCGGTTTCAACTTCTGTAATGCCACCGCCGACCACGAGACCTGGAATCGTATTCGCACGCCACAGCCATCGACCCAGCCTGGTTGATAAGTGGAGGTGCCTCGCTAGTAGAGGCTAAAATAGTCAAAAGGAACAGCGAGAAAGACGCTTGTTTGTAACACCTAATTATGCCATTCACAAGAACATAACTGAAAGCAAACATTATTTTACACATGCGAACTCCATTGCTACCGCACTGGACGCCTTGCAGCTTTAAACATGTTCTGCTTAGGGTAGCACAGTCTTCTGCTGTTACTCTCAATTGGATGCATTAAATTAATTTATGAAGCTGAGGTTCTAATTATAAACTACTATCACACATGTTTTTTCTCTATATTTTCCAGTTGCACCAATGGATTTGAAAAAAAGGTTTATCTACCGTCACTATGGAAGAGGGCAGCTAATGGCTGCATTAGCCAAGTGTCCTGCAAACAATAAATCAGGTAAGTAGATTAATATTTAAGTAACTAAAAATAACTAACAAAAAAAACATAAAACATAAAAATTAAAAAATACTAGTAAAAATATTTTTAAAATGTCCTTTTATTTGTTTAGAAAATGTACTAATTTTTCAGAAAATGTATAAGAGTTACACAGTTATTTTTTAATACTGTCCCTACCCTATCCTATCCCGCAACTCAAAGGTCGTTGGGGCAGCACAGATGATCGTTTAACCAGCGTACTCCATCTTTCTGTTCTCAGCAACCCTCATGGCTTCGTTCAGTGTCAAACCAGTCCAATCTCGAATGTTGTCCTCCCACCTCTTTTTCTGTCTCCCTCTTCTTCTGCCTTCTTGCACCGTGCCTTGTAGGATGGTTTTTGCGAGGCCTGATGCTCTGGTGACGTGGCCATACCATCGGAGTTTCCATTTTTTCACCACCGTGAGCATGTCATCATGTTGTCCAATGGAAGTGTGATGGTCTGTGGGTCTGTTGTTGGTGATGTGCTGAGTATAGGAAATGGCCTGAAGTCTTCTGTAGCACCTCATCTCCATGCTTTGTATTCTTCGTTGTAGATCTTCCAAATAGGTTGGAATAATTTTAGTCAAGCAGTCTGCAGAATATCAAATTAATTAGGAGAATCATCATTGACTAGTGTCACATTGTCAGCTAGTTTCCCCTTTCCCCCTCTCCCCTTTGCGGGATTGTCATTTTCATTTCTGACGTGAGCATTTTTTCACATTTTATTGTCCCTTTTTATCGGGAAATTCTGGGCCGTCTCCCCTGGGGAAGGTGTCGTTGTAACCTGTGGCGCACCTAAACTCAACTTACCTAATATTAGTTGTGTTTTTTATTTTTATTTTGCTGGGTGAGCAGACCGAAATACCCGGAGAAAACCCCCGAGACGTTGCCCGAGTCGAAAGAAAATAATATTCGAAAAAACATAACGCCATGCTGGATCGATCCCACACCCGTCAGTAACCATTGGATTCTAACCTATGGACAAGGAAAGTTAGTCTCGCGTTTTACCACTCGACCGCAACGCTCGCCATTTGCTTTCATGTTCATTTTAAGATGACTTTAAAATGACGTGAATAGAGCGAGAAGTTATGGGGATCAAAAGATAATGAAGTAATATAATCTAATTTGACATATAATAGCGTTTTTATTCAGCCTGGTAGAGCTCGTGCTGCGATCTATACCAACATACGCGCTAGAATGTTATACACACTCTTTTACCATTACTTACACATATTTCTTGACCTTTGTTATTAAAAGTGTACCTAAGTTATGTTAAAGATGTTAATTATTAACAGGTGCAGGACACTAACGTGACCATTATACACTCACACTCCACACCAAAAAACCCACCACTTTCCGTACATCGCCATGCTTTTAGTCAATCCACCCCGTTTTTTATTGCACACATTCCTGGGACTTGAAGAATTAGCTCCATCGAGCAATAATCAGCAAAGATTTTTTATATATTATTGATTTAAGCTCTGCATTGAGGCTGTGACCCTTCAGAAAAAGTGAAGAATGTTTTTTTTTTTAATTGTGCATCGACCAGTCATTGAAGGAAACCTGTATGCTAAGTTTGAATTCAGCGGGATTGTAATTACCAGAGATATTGCTGGGCACACACACACACAGACAGACAGAGAGACAGAGTGAAACCTATGTATACAGGCGGGGTGAATAATTACAGGCATACGCCATTTTATGAAAATACGCTTATTACATTTTATATAGTACGTAGCAAAGAGTATGCTTGTTAATTTTCAGCAATTCTTGGTCACTGCATGTTATTTTATAAATGTATTGAACTAAGACATAACGTGTATAAAATAATTTTAAATAAATTTAATAATAATTATTATTACAAATTAATCATTTAGATTTCAAGTAATCTTAATACAATAAAACATAACAATTGATTAATAACAAATACTAGATTTTTTTTATCCAAATCCAATGCATGCTTGTCCATCAGCTTCCATGTTTTGCACTGTGTTGATGGAGTGTGTATGTGAAGTGGACGTACAGTAAACCACCGGCCAACTCTAAGACTTATGTACATAGCACTATGAGGTTGTGTGGAAGACTCGGTTTTGTGGGGTACATTTTCATATGACCTCACAGCACCTATCTCAAACCCCCCTTACCAAATTCTCTAGTGTCCTATGCATGTATTTATATCACCTCACAATACCGCTGGCATACTTACTATATGCACACACATACCACGCAAGGGTAGCACAGGGCATACATTTTTAAAGAGCATACATTTAATATCGGTCTGTTGGTTGGTCCATTGCATGCAATATTGATGTTTTTATTTTGCAATATCTTTTTTTCTTCCTAACCAACCGATATGTAGTTTGATATGATTGCTTGATCAAGTGAAGAGCAAAGTATTACAGACACTTCAAAATCAGCTGCGTTGATGTACATATATGAGGTTGGTATCTCTAACGGGATTGAGAGGTGGACAGTTTTATGAGGTACATTTTCCTATGACATTGCAATGAAGACCTCACAAACCACTGGCGGAGTTCACCACTATGTCTTCTATGTATTTATTTCAATCACCTCACAATGCTGCTGACATATTCAAAAGTACAAACACACATACCTCTCCAGGGTAGCTCATGGCAAACATTTCCAAAGGGCATTCATTTTCAAAGTAACAGTTTTGGCCTTTCTCTTGATGAAAAAACATTCATCACTGCTCGGTAATTATGTTAAAATTGCACAGCCAGCATAGCCTACTATTACGTCAAATTTGTTATGAAGTATTGTGTAGCTCGCAATGATTGTATAACAATGACCACCTCACGCTGTTGAGTAGGCGGGCATGTGGTGAATTAACCTGTTATTCTCACAATGACTTCATGAGTAGCCTTGTTTCAAACTCTGCATTTTTGGTAGGCATAAGAAATGGTTTAATACAGCCGGTTTGTTTCCTATTTTCTTTTTCTTTTTTCACAAACTAAATCCATACTAGGTACTCACTTTCATGTAGGATATTGTGAATAAGTTCACTAAGGGGCATGTGAATTATTGGCTTTGCCCTTTTAGTCTATATTAATGTTTGTACCTAACGAAATAAATACAGGATATTTTACACACAGCTACTATCCCTTCCTTTCCCCCCCCTCTCTCTTTCTCTCTCTCTCTCTCCTCGTCCCCCCATCTTTCCTACAAACACACCTAAATCGGAATTAATGACGTAGACTTTTGATATGTTTCTTCAAACCTCAAATAATTATATTGTCCTTATAATTATATGGAGTTTGTGCTTTTCTTTCTTCAGGACCTGGAAAGACTGACCGAACAGATGGCTTTGCTGGGACATTCTACAACTAGTACAAGTAGCATTACTACTTTGGAGGATCAACATGAAGACGGAGGCACACCTGAAGCACTGCTGGTGAACAAATCAAGGTCAGGAAAAATACTAGAAAGAAAATACAGCCAGACAGACTACAAACAACGGAAGAGTGCATACTACAAATACAAGTCCCTTCAGGAGTTTAAGTCAAAGAACATTCATGATTTGGCTGCACAAATTAAATACTACTATTGATTCACTGTTCAGGACCATAAATTCAACACTGTCATTGTGAACAAATTTGAGGGCGTGGTATATGAACGCCTAAATGTTTAATCTAGATCAATTATTTTTATAGCAAAAGTGTGTAAGTGTTATACTAGTAGCTGCTGTTGTGTGCTATGCCGTTACGATGAGTATAAAAGTAGTTTTGACCTTGTTGCATTATGCTCTTTGTGCGATGATAATTGTTCCTGGAAACTGTGCAATGTTCCTGTGGAATGAAAATAAGTGCAGAGAGGACCAAAGTGATGACCAACAACACCAATGGCATCAACACGGGCATCAAAGTCCAAGGCCAATCCCTCAACACTGTGCATAGCTTCAAATATTTAGGAGCCATTGTATTAGACAATGGGTCCCGACAGGAAGTCCTCTCCAGGATCGCACAAACAACTGCTGCCCTGGCGAGGTTAAAGCCAATTTGGAAAGACAGGACCATCAGCCTACATTCCAAGGTAAGACTGCTGCGCTCTCTTGTCATCTCCATCTTCCTATATGCTTGCGAAACATGGACCCTAACAGCAGATCTACAATGAAGAATACAACGCATGGAGATGAGGTGCTACAGAAGACTTCTGGACATTTCCTATACCCAGCAAATCACCAACGACGAAGTCCGACAGACCATCACACAAGCCATTGGACAACACGATGACCTGCTCAAAGTGGTGAAAAAACGGAAACTCCGATGGTATGGCCACGTCGCCAGATCATCAGGTCTTGCAAATACCATCCTGCAAGGCACAGTGCAAGGAGGCAGAAGAAGAGGGAGACCGAAAAAGAGGTGGGAGGACAACATTCAAGAATGGACTGGTTTGACACTGAGCGAAACCATCAGGGTTGCCGATGATAGGGAAAGACGGAGTACGCTGGTTAAACAATCATCTGCGTTTACGTACCGTAGGTTATGAGGTTGTGTGTAAGACTTTCTGACGGGGTTGTGAGGTACCAAATTTTATGAGGTACATTTTCCCATGCTCCACAGTGCCCACCTTAGAAACCACGTGCTGAGCTACCAAGTATATCGCCTATACATTTATCTCAACCACCTCACAAAACCGTTGGAGTGCGACCACCTACACACACACGCGCGGATGTTTGCATGTACACCACAACGATGCTAAAAATGTGCTTACCTCACAACGTAGGGTACGTGGGCATATGTGTGGTGCCCCTATGACCTTTGAGTTACGGGATAGGATAGGATAGTATTTGGGAATGCCAATGTGAATGGCGTCGGTGAGACAAATGATAGAGGGCTGAGTGTCCTAGAATTACGGGAAAGGATAGGAAAGGATAGGATAGGATAGGATAGGATAGTTCCTATTTTTCACTGTGCTGTTCTTGAAATTCATTTTGGGGGTAGGAAACTCTGGTTATTTGAGAATATATGAGCATCAGAAGCCACATTATAGTCAATGCCATTGAAAGTCAAGGTCATTCCAAGGTCACTGGCTTTTTTGGCATAATGCATCTTTTGCTGTAATTTATTTGATCTTACATGAGTGTATTTAGAGCTGGAGGTCAAGGTCATCTCAAGATCAAGAGCATAGAAAGATCAAAGTTGGTATGACTTTGCGTTTTAATGCCACCGTTACATTTAGTTTTTCTCTGGGCATTCATTTTAATGTTAAATATTGCAAGTTCCATAAGGAGCATGTGCGTCATATGGGTTTTTGTCCTTCTAATGTTAAATTATTAATACTATTTGTAATTTATTTTTAAACTTATTATTATGATTATGATTATGATTATTATTATTATTATTATTATTATTATTATTACTAATTATTATTTTAATCCTGGCCGTTAACGAACTTTGAATCACGGGCTGTACAGGCTGTTAATGTCTAACATTCGAGTACATCGCGTATTATTATTATTATTATTATTATTATTATTATTATTATTATTATTATTATTATTATTATTATTATTATTATTTTAATCCTGGCCGTTAACGAACTTTGAATCACGGCCTGTACAGGCTGTTAATAATAATAATAATAATAATAATAATAATAATAATAATAATAATAATAATAATAATAATAATAATAATACAGGATGCTATACGCGCCTTACCCCAAATCATTCAGGCTCAAAGCGCGGCGACCTATACCAACATACACGCTCACCTGTCTCATCCACCCTCACACATACCAAACACACATCCATCACTCAAACAGGTGGTGTAAAGGCAGGGAGATCGCTATTAGAAGACGGAAAGAAAATCGAATTTTTATTTTTGAAATTTTTTATATTGACTGCGTCCTGTACCATTATTGAAGGGAGGGAGGAAACCGGAGTGCCCGGAGAAAACCCTCGTGACCTCAATAGTCTCGTACCTAAGTCACATACGTTCGCCCCTTGCGGGAATCGAACCCGCGACCTTCGGCATAGGAAACCGGCGACTTATCCACTGCGCCACGAGGCCACCCTGTTATTGTCTAACATTCGAGTACATCGCGTAAACCACGGAGCCAACTGCGTTCCTGGCATAATACAACTTTTGCTATAGTTTATTTGATCGTACATGAGTGTATTTGGAACAGGAGGTTAAGGTCATCTCAAGGTCAAGAGCATCGAAAGATCAAAGTCGGTATTTGCGTTTAATGTCTCATTTTCTTTTTCTTTTCTGTTGCTCATATTATGTTAAATATTGCAAGTTAAATAAGAAGCATGGAGTCATGGGGGCTTTACCCTTCTAGTTATAATGGTGTAACGTTTTGACGGTTTAACAGATTTTGGTTTTCTGTGGTCCTGATTCGGTTCCGCCTTGGTAGTCCGCTAGACCCTGTATTACCTGTAAGCATTTTCTGTATAGTGCTCCTAGCAATGTTCCCGATTAAGCACAGTGGTGCATCAATTACGCACCAAATACGAAAACTGATGCAGAAAAGTTTGTTTGTGTGCGTCCACATTTTTTCCAAATCGCTGAAGTAGCAATCGTGATAAATGAGTGTCCAACTAATTCACGCAAAACCCACATCGAAGACTTCCATAGCCGACCATTCAGTGTTGTATCGCGAGTTGTCGTCCTTTAAAATCGAAGGTGCGAGCAATGTGTACTTCCAGTAGGCATTTATATCGCTGCTGAAATGGTTTTCCCTCCCTGACAAACCAAATTGTGGAATCTCAAAATTTAGAAAAGGACTCGTACACCTTATTTAATTGTTTTGGATGGATTGTAATTGTTTTGTTGTTGATGATGATTAGAATGGTAAAGACAACAATACTGTTGCTGATGGTGATGATAAATCCAAATATTTGTTTTGTGACAACAAGTATGTTGCATAATGTACTTCTTAATTCTTGAGTAAGTTTAACTTTATATTGTGTATTGAGGAAAGCAGTTTAACTTTTGATTGTATTTTTGACTCAAATGCATTGAAATGTATGTTGATGTTACTGTACTTACCCAAAAAACTTATGTTTTGACTCACTCTCTCTCTCTCTCTCTCTCTCTCTCTCTCTCTCTCTCTCTCTCACCCCTTGGGGTCATGAGCAATCTTGCCACTGTAGATTGTTCTAACCTATAAAGGGAAAAGTGAAAGCCCCAGTTGAAAACCTGTCTTTCCTTTATAGGCATGACCGATTCACTGCGGCAACAGTACCCCCCTTGGGGTCATGAGCAATCTTGTCACTGTAGATTGTTCTAACCTATAAAGGGAACAGTGAAAGCCCCAGTTGAAAACCTGTCTTGCCTTTGTAGGCATGACTAATTCACTGCGGCAACAGTTCCCCCCGTTGGAGTGCCGGGGGTTTCAGTATAAATAGTATCCCCACTTTCTGGAAATTTAGTGCTTTAAATTCCCACTGTCGCTGTCTTCATCATTTACTCTTTCCCATTCCTGATCTGTCCTATCACTCTGCTATACTTTCTTCTTCTTCGCTAGATCAATGACCTACCTTTTTTCTTGAAAACTCTTCCTGGACAAGACTCCTTGTTTGTGTATGAGGTCTGTTGGATCAGCTTGGGAGTGTTGGACGCTTTCTGCCGGGTGGTCACTAGGGCTTCCTATGATTGTATTATTTCGCACTATAGGCATTTTATATGTATGTGTTTTGTTGATGATTTATAATGATGGTTGTATTCTATTTTGTTTTTGTAACCGGGGTGTTCGCGTAGTTGAGGTCAACCCTCAGCCGTCCCCCGCGTGGGATGTCTTTATTGTAAAGTGACTGGCCGGTGGAGGGCATTCAATTTTCCCACTAGGGTTGTTTCGGCAGATCTTTTATGCGGATCGGGGGTTGTCCGGTCCTGATTTGGCTCGGAAGATTCCGCTGGACCTAAAGCAACAATAAATCAAAGTACCCCCGTTGGAGTGCCGGGGGTTTCAGTATAAATAGTATCCCCACTTTCTGGAAATTTAGTGCTTTAAATTCCCACTGTCGCTGTCTTCCTCATTTGCTCTTTCCCATTCCTGCTCTGTCCTATCACTCTGCTATACTATCTTCTTCTTCGCTTGATCAATGACCTACCTTTTTTCTTGAAAACTCTTCCTGGACAAGACTCCTTGTTTGTGTATGGGGTCTGTTGGATCAGCTTGGGAGTATTGGACGCTTTCTGCCGGGTGGTCACTAGGGCTTCCTATGATGTTATTATTTAGCAATATAGGCATTTTATATGTAGCCTATGTGTTTTGTTGATAATTTATAATGATGTTTGTATTCTATTTTTTTTTGTAACCTGGGGTTCGATTAGTTGGGGTAAAGCCTCAGCCGTCCCCTGCGTGGGATGTCTTTATTGTAAAGTGACTGGCCGGTGGAGGGCATACAGTTTTCCCACTAGGGTTGTTTCAGCAGATCTTTTATGCGGATCGGGGGTTGTCCGGTCCTGATTTGGCTCGGAAGAGTCCGCTGGACCTAAAGCAACAATCAATCAATCAATCAATCAATCTCTCTCTCTCTCTCTCTCTCTCTCTCTCTCTCTCTCTCTCTCTCTCTCTCTCTCTCTCTCTCTCTCTCATGAAGCAAAGTCTGTTTTTCAAAGAGCCTTGAACTTGCTTGATCTTAATATAAATGAAGCGATTGGAGTGTTTAATAATTTTGTCAAGCAGTAAGCTGAGTGTATGAAGAGGAGACTTATTGTTGGCGAGACGAGCAATTGTGCATGGTTTGATAGGGAGTGTTCGGATGAAAGGAGAAATGTACGAAAATTACTTAGACAATTTAAAAAACATCCTACTTGTGAAAAGAGACAAAGCTACTGTAGAGCACGTAGGGAATATAAGAATTTCATATGTAGAAAAAAAGAAGTTGTTTAATGATACTCAGTTCAATGAATTGATTTCATCGATAGGCAACCAGCAGGTGTTTTGGCAAGAAATTAGTAGGTTGTTTGGCAGACGAACTCAGCCAAAAAATGACATTACTATCGATGCATGGTATGAACATTTCAATGCTGTTTTAGATACGGATGATGAACATTTAGGTGGGGACCCAGACTTTGTTCAAAACTATGAAGAAGTTTTAGACAGACTAATTACAAGAGATGAAGTTTTACAAGCTATTTGAAAGTTAAAGCGTGGTAAATCTCCTGGACCAGACGGGCTTATTGGCGAATTTTTTTAATATGCTGGTAGCAGTGTTATAGATTTCTTAGTGAAATTATTTAATAAATTGTTTTTGACTCAAATGCATTGAAATGTATGTTGATGTTACTGTACTTGCCCAAACAACTTATGTTTTGACTCACATTCATATTCACTCACCCACCGCCACCCCTGCCCACTACCCCCCACCCCCCACCCCATCCAAAAAGAAGAAAGTCTATATTTTTGCAAATCTGTGCGAAATGTGTCCTAAATTAGTCCAACTATAACATGGTAATAAAAATTGTGTCCATCGGTCCGTCTGTGTGTGCGTCGGTCCGTCTGTCTGTCCGCCATCTGTGCAAAACTTGCAAGTGGATTAATATCTAAGAACCTATTTCAACTATCACAACTAAACTTGTTAAAATGGTGTATACTTATGAGACCTTATAAAGGATCAGTGAATTAATGACTTCACCTCAAGATCAAGGTCACGGGGTCAACAATTATTAGTTGTTGTTTTTTTAATGACAATTGTTCACACAGTTTACTCTTTTTTTTTTTCTAGGTTATTAGTATTGAACTTATGATTCTTTGATGCATTAATAGATATCAACGACCATGGACTATGAGAGATATAAAGTCCAGACTTGTTAAATTTAGAGATGATAGATTAATCTGGTATACATGTTCCCTTTTTGCTTTGATCTTGAAGGTCAAGGTAATTTTAGGCCTCGCAAAAACATACAAAATTAGGTCATTGTACAGTGGAATGGCTATTTATTTAACCCATAGTATGCAACAATATTGGGTTATTTGATCAGACATGCATGAAGTCACATGAAGGTCAAGGTCATCCCAAGGTCACCGTTGTTTTGGGCATAATACAACTTTTGCTGTAGTTTATTTGATTTGGAGCCGGTCATCTCAAAGTCGGGGTGTCGGATAGCGCAGTGGTTGGAGCACTCGCTACTGTGTCGCAAGTTAAGCACCCTCCAGTGCGGTTAGCACTTGGATGGGTGACCGCAAAACGTGAAGCGACAAATAACAACGCCCCCAGTTGACTCAACTGTGACTGAGTACCTACTCTCTTAAGGGTGGGGAAGGTAAAGCAGCGAGGGAGAGAGATGGGCATCACCCTCATTACGCTGGCCCAAGATAAGTGTGATCTCCAACATCACGCTCCCCTACGGCCACAAGGCTATGGGACTACCTTTAGCTTTTTACCTTTACCATCTCAAAGTCATGATAGAAAGATCAAAGTCGGTATTACTTTGAATTTTAATGCCACGTATCATTTTGTTTTTCTGGGCACTCATTTTCATGTTAGATATTGTGAGTTCTTAAAGGAACATGTGAGTCATATTTGGTTTGTCCTTCTAGTTAGATTTATGCAAATCTGTGCGAAATAAATCTTAAATAGTCTAATAATAATAATGATATCCAAAGAAATATCGGTCTGTCCATCCCACAGGCGCTTGTACCTTGACTTGCGAATGCCTATGCCTGTGACGTGTCTTTTGTGTGTCCAGATACAAGTCTGTGGTGCATCCCCTCTGTGCAAATACTGTAACCTAGTTGATTACGCTGAACCTATGTCTTTGTACTGTAACCTGGCTAATTACACGAAACCTATTTTTGACTCACATGTATAACAATGTGAGTCTATGAACCCAAAACTCAAAGTGTCTCGATTTGCGCGATATAGTCTGAAATAGTCAGTCCAAAAATGAAATCCAAACAAATGCTTGTCCGTCCGTCTGTCACTCCCGTTGGGGTGCCGGGAGTTTCAGTATAAATAGTATCCCCACTTTCTGGAAATTTAGTGCTTTAAATTCCCACTGTCGCTGTCTTTCTCATTTGTTCTTTCTCATTCCTGCTCTGTTCTATCAATCTGCTATACTATCTTCTTCTTCGCTAGACCAGTCTCCTACCTTTTTTCTTGAAAACTCTTCCGGGACAAGACTCCTTATTTGTGTGAGGTCTGTTGGATCAGCTTGGGAATATTGGACGCTTTCTGCCAGTTGGTCACTAGGGCTTGATATGATGTTATTATTTATCAATGTAGGCATTTTATATATATATATGTTTTGTTGATATTTTGTAATTATTGTATTCTATTTTGTTTTTGTAAATGGGGGTTCGATAAATTAGTGTATAGCCTCAACGTCCCCTGCGTGGGATGCATTTATTATAAAGTGACTGGCTGGTGGAGTGCCTTCAGTTTTACCACTAGGGTTGTTTCAGCAGATCTTTTATGCGGATCAGGGGTTGTCTGGTCCTAATTTGGCTCGGAAGAGTCCGCTGGACCTAAAGCAATAATCATGTCATGTAATGTAATGTCTGTCTGTTTTATACCTGGTAGGTTGTATTTAGAGCTACGAGTGGTCGAAATGTATCAGTGATTGAATGAATTACAGTCAAGTTCACAGTGTCAACAATGTTAGTCAAATATGACAATTAATAGTACACTTTTTTGCTCTTGTTTTCATGTGTGAACACAAATGTAGTTTAAAGATTTGCAAATATATAACATTACTGTATCTGGAAAAAAAACCATTTGAAATTATTTCCATATTGTTCTTGTTGCTTCTAGCATTTATTCATTGTTCAAAGTTACAGCACTTGACCTGTAAATTTAGATCGCCTGTTGATTTTGTTTCATCTGAATAAAAGAGGAAATGTATGTCAATTGTTTGATGATGTGCTTATACAGAAACAAAATAACACAAACCAGATCAATTGTATGACAGCGCAGACACTAACATGCTGACTCGGGCACTGAATACTTATGCTTGTTTGTTGTTTGTAATGTAATGGTGGTGGTGAATCAACATATGTTGTCATTCAAGCACGACAAACATATTAAAGTAAATCACAACCTTTTACTTTCAGAATTTTACTTCCACTGTATCCTGTATTCCCACAAACAATTTACATACTGTAAAACCTCCAATGTCTGTCTCTCCAGTATACCTCGCCTATTGTGTGACCTATGCTCTATGGGCAACCATGAAAGTTTACAACATCAGCCCTAAAATTATAGAAGTCATCAAAAGCCTGTATGACAAGGCTACCAGTGCAGTCCTCCATAACAGCGTCATCGGGAACTGGTTCAGAACAACAATCGGTGTGCGTCAAGGATGCCTACTCTCTCCAACACTCTTCAACATCTTCCTAGAGCGCATCATGTCAGATGCTCTTGCAGATCACGAAGGCACAGTCAGCATAGGGGGCAGAGCAATCTCCAATCTTCGTTTTGCGGATGATATTGATGGATTGGCTGGAGAGGAACAAGAACTTGAACAGCTTGTACAGAGGCTTGACACCACCTCCAGAGCTTATGGAATGGAAATAAGTGCAGAGAAGACCAAAATGATGACCAACAACACCAATGGCATCAACACGGACATCAAAGTACAAGGCCAATCCCTCAACACAGTGCACAGCTTCAAATATTTAGGAGCCATTGTGTCAGACAATGGGTCTCGACAGGAAGTCCTCTCCAGGATCGCACAAACAACTGCTGCCCTGACAAGGTTGAAGCCCATTTGGAAAGACAGAACCATCAGTCTACATTCCAAAGTAAGACTGCTGCGCTCTCTGGTCATCTCTATCTTCCTATATGCTTGCGAAACATGGACCCTCACAGCAGATCTCCAACGAAGAATACAAAGCATGGAGATGAGGTGCTACAGAAGACTTCTGTGCATTTCGTATACCCAACACATCACCAACATTGAAGTCCGACAGACCATCACACAAGCCATTGGACAACACGATGACCTGCTCACAGTGGTGAAGAAACGGAAACTCCGATGGTATGGCCACGTCACCAGATCATCAGGCCTTGCAAAGACCATTCTGCAAGGCACAGTGCAAGGAGGTAGAAGAAGGGGGAGACCGAAAAAGAGGTGGGAGGACAACATCCGAGAATGGACTGGTTTGACACTGAGCGAAGCCATGAGGGCTGCTGAGGACAGAGAAAGATGGAGTATGCTCCATGATGCTGGTTAAGCGATCATCTGTGGTGCCCCTACGACCTTCGGGTTATGGGACAGGATAGGATAGGATTGTGTGACCTGTATTTATGACTGATAAGTTTACTTATAATATGAATTACACCTTTGTAATGGAGCGATCCTTTCCGACTGGTTTATAGAGTATAGGCTAAATTGAACAAACAAAAACAACAAAATAAACAAAGGAAAAAAGATACTACAGATTCGTTTACAATTCGTTAATAAAAGTTTGAAATAGTTTGCTTTTGAATGAGTGGCATGTGTGCCTTGCCTCTCTGTTTCCGTTGTAATGTAATCCCTTTAATATACAATTCTCTCTTGAAATAATTTACTTTTGATCTGAACAAGTGGTATGTGTGCTTTGTCTCTCTGTTTAAGTTATCATACCCTTCTATTATAAGATCACATTTGGAGTGCATTTTGCAAGATCACATATTGGAGGTTCCAATGTAATAGATTCAACTAAAGCACATTAACAACAATTTGATAATATGAAACAACCGCTATGCAACATTATGAACAAAAGTAAAACATTGACGCAAAATAACTAACCAACAGCAATAACAATCCTCACAGAACATTGTATTAGAAGAGACTAATAATAATTAATCATATCAATCTGCGGGGCAAGAATGATGCTATGATATGTT
This sequence comes from Oncomelania hupensis, assembly GCA_036898135.1. NCBI lineage: Eukaryota > Metazoa > Mollusca > Gastropoda > Littorinimorpha > Pomatiopsidae > Oncomelania > Oncomelania hupensis. Next base: position 46,877,196 of record CM072525.1, on the reverse strand, counting down.
CAGATAGATAGAAAAATTAACTGTTTAAAAGTCACATCTGCTCGGTGTTTATTTTCAAATTACATGTACATACACTATATAATGCTGCTATGCTTATTTATCATTTATATATAATTTAATTACCAAAAAAAAACCATCTTACATAATGAGTATTGCAACAGATAATTTTCATAATTGGAAACACTGTAACGTACTTGTGAGGTAGTTCCTGTTGACCTCATGAATATTCATGCAGTTATACCTCACAACATAAGCACAAGGCTCCCATTTTCAAAGTAACCGGTTTGGCCTCATTCTTGATGAAAAAATTCGTCACTGCTCGGCAATTGTCATGAACCGAGCAGTTTACCCTGCCCATTGACTATTTAGCCATGTGTAGTATTTGTAACAGTAGAGAAGTTAGACTATTACACAGCAGCAATTAAATTACACAGTAAACCACACACAGCGAGCGAGCCACCCACATCGCAGTGAGTCAGCACTTGAGCTTTGAATCGGACCGTTTTAACCAATCAGAGCAGGCTCAGTGGGTAGAGCAGTTTGAATGTGTCAAAACCTAAGACAGTTTGAATCAGTCGTGTGTGAGACGAGGTAGAGTCATCATCTCCACAGCTAGAGAAATCTCTACACTCATAGACCAGGAAGCAGGACTTTGAAATCTTAGAATTCTCTCAAGTCATCACGGGCCTGAACTTGTCAAACAGGTAAATGAACACCCTTCTGTTTCATCTTGATATATTTATATTATTGTTGAAATTATGTTTGTGGAATTTGCTATGCATAAATGTGAATTGTTAATCCGAATTTGCGGGACCACGTGGAAGAGCCTACCATGAGGCGAAACACGACCGGTTGCGCCGCCATGTTGTATCCCGTACGGAACCACTGTTGTTTAACTTATATGTATGTTTGCAGACCAGTGGCTGTACCACTGAATGTTTATATTATTATTAATTCTGTATGTGTATAGTTAGACACGATTTATATTTATGTATGTATAGGAATTTAGAGTGAGATTCCAGTGGAACCCGGAAGTAGCAGAATGTTCGTCGCTTATGTATAGAGATGTGGAGCTATCACTGAGGGCTACTTGGCTTTCAGTGAGACGCTCTGCACAAACCGATTATTCAGGGTTGTGCAGAATTTCGTCTCTTATATTACAGACGAGCAGGCGAGCTATCCCGAGCTATCCCGAGCTATCCTGTGCGTCCCACTCCACAGAAACGACTAGTTGGTTGAGGAACCTCTACCGCACAAGACGGAAAGAGCTACCCTGAAGAAACACCCTGTCAGACCCCACAGCGTGGCAAGGGAACCCAACTACACACCGACAAAGGTGTACCAGAAGCTACCTCACAGAAGGACTTCGAACACCCCACACATGAGTTAAGTGCATAAGGCGAAGGTGCACTTAAACTGATCATAACAGGACCACAGTAGTCCAACTCTTCAGAAACTGTAAAACGGACCACAGTAGTCCAAATCTACATAAACTTATAGCAAAGTGCCCGAGGAAGAAATAACAGCTGCCTAGACTATCAGCGATCGAACTATTTGCATTGAAAGAGACGTTTTAAAGTAGATTAGTACTTAGAGAATCTTGTATAGAGTAGAAGAAATAAATGTGTGATTTTAACTGTTATCAAGTGGCTGGACTACATATGATTCATAGCCGTGTGAAAGCTAGTGTGACAGTATTCTTTTACCATTTTTCTATCTATTTCTGTACCCCAACCTTAACACAGAACGAGCTAAACAAATAAATTTATTAAAGTAATTCATAGGGTGACTTACTAGCAGTTCCCACCGAATAAACGTGAGGGTCCATAATTCCATTGTGCAGAGCCCATAAACCCCACGTGACACTTTAATTGGCGAGCCTAGCTAGGATCTGTGTATAATAGGAATTGGGTATAACCGGACCTAAGTACAATAAAATTAGATAACAGTAGTAGTAGTAGAATAACTTAGAATAGTGTAAGGGTATAACACTGATCAGTTGTGGTGCACTATTCTTTAGTTAAAAACTTTTTTGCTTCAATTATTTTTGTATCTGTATGTTGCATTGTTCTTTTGCAGGTTTTGCTTAAATAACTGTTGTATGCCATTTGACTCTTGTTTTATTCTATTTTTGATTACGAATTTGATTGTCTTTGCATTGTTGTTATTGACTTGCAATATTGCTAGTGTTTGGGTATTCCACGTGATTCAGAGGTTGTTCATAGACACGTTTGGCAATGTCGGACCCAGTGGCCTTGAGATTGCGCTTCAAGGAATTAGGGGAAGCTTTACACTTAGCAGGGGGAGACCTAATTGCGTATATCAATGCAGAGGTAGAGAAACAGGAGGCTAAGGCAGAGAGAGCAGCAGAGAGAGAGGCGAAGAAACTCGAAGCGGCAGAGAGAGCTGCAGAGAGAGAACAGAAAAAAGCAGAATTAGAAGCAGAGCAGAAGAAGCTAGCATTAGAAGCAGAGCAAAAGAAAGCAGAGTTAGAAGCAGCAAGAGAACAGAAGAAATTAGAATTAGAAGCAGAACAGAAGAAGGTAGCAGCAGAGAGAGATGCAGAAGTTAGGAGATGGGAGTATGAGCGGGCAGAAAAAGAAAAAGAGAGGGCAGAAAAAGAAAAAGAAAGACAGCATGAGTTAGAGCTAAGAAGATTGGGATCAGGAGCTTCAAGTTCTTCCTCAACCCCTCCCCACTCAGATCAGCTAGAGGTAGCATCCAACCCTGTACAAGGAATGTCATTCCCACTGGGAACTTTCAATGAGAGAGAAGAAGGTTTAGATCTCTATCTGACTAGGTTTGAGCGTCTAGCAACAGAGTATAAACTAGATCCCACTCATTGGTCTTTTAAGCTTAGTCAAGGACTTAGAGGAAAGGCTTATGACATCTACAGTAAGCTACCGACTGACAGAGTGACTGACTATCACAAGGTAAAAGAGGCACTCCTAACGGGATTCGAACTAACAGGAGAAGGCTATCGGCAAAAATTCCGCACCAATCGGAGAGTGAAAGGAGAGAGCTATGCGCAGTTCGCGGATCGGTTGTCCACAATGCTGGATAAGTGGATTAGCCAGTCAGCCACGGATAAGACGTATGATGGACTGACAGAACTGTTAGTATGGGAACAGCTACGGGAAACCATGACCCCCGAGCTGAGGACATTCTCAGTAGAGCAGGGCGCGGAAAGACTGGAGGATCTGGTCAAGGTCGCAGATAGGTACGTGGCCGCACACGGAGAAGCCAAGAGCTTCAGGCGAGACCTAAAGCCTAACGGGAAAGAGGCACAGAAACGAAGCCCTAACCGGGAAGAGCGCACCGCGAATAAGCCGAATAACCCCAGACCTGGGCAAAATAAAGGACCCAACGCGGAATTCGGGAAAAGAGGTCCCGCAGAACAGAGACGGTATTGTTCGTTCTGCAACCGAAACAATCACTCCACCGCAGAATGTTTCAAGTTGGCCGCACAACGTAGGGAAGAGCGCGAAAGCCGGCCAGCGCACAGAGTTCTAACTCAAAGCAGCGGTAACAAGCCACACACAATCGGAGATCACCCATCGGTGACAGACACGGTCAAGGTCAACGGAAAAGAAGCGAACTGTCTGTATGACACAGGTCTATCATACGACGCGATAGTTAGCGAATCTCTTGTATCGCGCGCGGACTTGACAGACAAGACAGTCGACTTACAAGGAGCAGACTTGACGAAACCGACGACTACTTGCCCAATAGCTTGGATCGAAGTAGAGAGTAGGTACGTCACAGGACGAATCCAAGCAGCTGTTTTACAGAAACCCCTGTATGATCTAGTGCTAGGTTGTAGGTATGTGTTCTTAGGCACGCCCCCTAAAACTGTAGAGATAGCTGCAGTGCAAACCAGGGCCCAAGCTAAAACCCAACCACCCCAGCCCGAGTTCGCTCCGAACCCAGGACTCGAAGAGATCAAAACAGCACAGAAAGAAGACACCTCGATAGCGAAGTGCTTCCAGAAGCTACCCAAGGCGCACACACCCCCGCACAAGGGAGACTTCTACATGGAAGAGGGAGTTCTACATAGACAAGGAGATGGAGATCACACCCAACTAGTACTGCCAGCCACCCTTCGAGCCCAAGTACTAGAATTAGGCCACAGCATGCCACTCAGCGGACACATGGGAATTGGAGCCACAGTGCAGAGAATCAGCGCACACTACTATTGGCCAGGAATCACGGAGGATGTCAAGCGCTACGTGAAATCTTGCCACCAATGTCAACGATATTCCCCGCGACATCACACCGTACCAGTTACCTTAGGACCATCGGTAGTAGTCGGCGTACCATTCCAGCAAGTCTCAGTAGACATAGTAGGACCACTGCCCATGACCAAGAAGCGGAACAGATTTCTACTCACACTCGTCGACGCATGTACGATGTGGTGCGAAGCAGTCCCGTTGCCAACGATCGACACCAAGAAGATTGCAGATGCACTCATCGCCATCTTTACCAGAGTCGGATTCCCGGACAGCATTAGAACGGACAACGGATCTCAGTTCACCGGCCGCCTGATGCAAGACGTGTTCGAGTTGATACAAGTTCATCACATTCGCACACCACCATATCACCCCGCCAGCAACGGACAAGTAGAAAGACTGAATGGAACCCTTCTCACCATACTCAGGAAAGTCGCCGACGACAATCCAGAAGCGTGGGACACCTACGTGAATGCGGCACTGTTCGCATACCGAGAAACACCCCATGCAGCCACAGGCTACACCCCGTCAACATTGCTATTCGGCAGACCTCTAGCAGGACCGCTAGAAGCCCTACGCAGAAGTTGGACGGAAGCCAAGATAGACGACACACCAAGAGGTGCCACCAAGTACGTCGCAGACCTGCAGGAAACCCTCAAAGCAACGTGGAAGAAAGCTGGTGAAGCACTGAAGAAGGCAAGAGCCCGTCAGGCGAAGTACTACAACCGCCACGCGAAGGACAGAGAACTGCAAGTCGGCGATCAAGTGCTACTCTTACTTCCAAGTGGAACCAACAAGCTGGACATCGCTTGGAGAGGACCGTACCGGGTGACTGCCAAGAAATCCAAGACAGTCTACCAAGTAGAGGTGAACGGGAGAGCCCGATACCACCACATCAATCTCCTCAAGAAATACACGGACCGACCAGCGACCCCCAGCACTCACAACTTGTTAGCCATCGCCATCGCGGAAGAAGGAGAAAGCATGGAGACCAATGCAGTAGAGTATCCCCTGCACTCCAAAGAAACCTACAAAGACGTGATACTCAACGGAGACCTAGCCGCTAAACAGCAACAGCAAGTACGACAGGTCATTCGACAACATCAGACTGTGCTCACAGACCGACCAGGGAGGACAGACCTCGTCGAAGTAACCTTAACGGTGACCGACCCAACACCCGTCCGCCAGAAGCTCTACCCGATGCCAATGTCACAGCAGCGAGCCATCAAGGAAGAGATAGACACCTTACTGGCAGCCGGAATCATCTCAGAGTCTACTTCACCCTACAGCGCAGGCACGGTATTGTTGCGAAAACCCAACGGATAACATCGACTGTGCATCGACTTCAGACTCCTGAATGCCGTAACGCAGTTCCAGCCAGAGCCACTCCCGGACCAGACAGACCTATTTGCCAAGCTACAGCGAGCAAAGTACTTCTCACGCATCGACCTCAGCAAAGGATACTACCAGATACCAGTACAACCACAAGTCCGAAAGTACCTAGCGTTTAGCACTATGGAAGGACACTTCGAGTTCAATGTACTTCCATTCGGACTCCACAACGCACCCAGCATCTTCAGCGCCATGATGCGAAAACTCCTGGCACCCCTGAGCAGCGAGCACCTACATTCGTTTATGGACGACATCCTCATCGCAACACCTACGTGGGAGGAACATGTCACGCTCCTACAACAACTACTCGCCCGCCTCAGAGACACGGGATTGACGGCAAGACCCACCAAATGTCAGATTGGATTCACAGAACTAGAATTTCTGGGACACACCATCAGTCAAGGAAGCCTGCGACCGGTAGAAAAGACAGTGAAACGCCTACTCGACGCTCCTAGGCCCAAGACCAAGAAGGAAGTGCAGTCGTTTCTAGGACTATGCGGCTTCTACCAGAAGTTCATCCCCAACTACAACAGCATCGCCGTACCACTGACAAATGGAACCCGGAAAATCGCCCCGGACAAAGTTGTATGGACAGCCGAATGCGAGACAGCATTCCAAACACTCAAGGACAGAATGACATCGGCGCCAGTACTCCACCTACCCGATTTGACTCAGCCATTCGTTCTTCGCACCGACGCAAGCGACTTAGGCCTCGGAGCAGTACTGCTACAGCGCGACCCCAAGAATGCAGAGACGCTATTCCCTGTCGCCTACGCCAGCAGAAAATTGAGACCCGCCGAGACCCACTACGCCACGTCGGAGAAAGAATGCCTTGGACTAGTCTGGGCCATACAGAAATTCCAACTCTACCTGTATGGGACCCACTTCACAGTTCAGGTGGACCACCAACCACTATCGTTCCTGGCAGCCTCCAAGTCTTTAAACTCTCGCCTGATGAGATGGGCACTCACCCTTCAGGCGTACTCATTCCAGATCGAGTACATCCCCGGCAAAGAGAACCACGGAGCCGACTACCTCAGTCGCCATCTCGTGGAGGACACAGCAGCTGTCGCCCACCCAACACAACTAAGGGCCACAGCACCAGAATTCGTCCCCGCCCAGTAATACCCTGTCACTAGTGTCCATAGCTACCTGGCACAGCATTGCAGCTCAGGTAGAGCAACTTAACTAGTGTGTAAATAGGACCCTAGGATAGTGCAGTGTTAAACTAGGCTCTGTAGTAGAAAAAGGTCGAATCCAGTAGTCATCGCCTTTTTTCAGTTGAGGGAGCCTGTCATGAACCGAGCAGTTTACCCTGCCCATTGACTATTTAGCCATGTGTAGTATTTGTAACAGTAGAGAAGTTAGACTATTACACAGCAGCAATTAAATTACACAGTAAACCACACACAGCGAGCGAGCCACCCACATCGCAGTGAGTCAGCACTTGAGCTTTGAATCGGACCGTTTTAACCAATCAGAGCAGGCTCAGTGGGTAGAGCAGTTTGAATGTGTCAAAACCTAAGACAGTTTGAATCAGTCGTGTGTGAGACGAGGTAGAGTCATCATCTCCACAGCTAGAGAAATCTCTACACTCATAGACCAGGAAGCAGGACTTTGAAATCTTAGAATTCTCTCAAGTCATCACGGGCCTGAACTTGTCAAACAGGTAAATGAACACCCTTCTGTTTCATCTTGATATATTTATATTATTGTTGAAATTATGTTTGTGGAATTTGCTATGCATAAATGTGAATTGTTAATCCGAATTTGCGGGACCACGTGGAAGAGCCTACCACGAGGCGAAACACGACCGGTTGCGCCGCCATGTTGTATCCCGTACGGAACCACTGTTGTTTAACTTATGTGTATGTTTGCAGACCAGTGGCTGTACCACTGAATGTTTATATTATTATTAATTCTGTATGTGTATAGTTAGACACGATTTATATTTATGTATGTATAGGAATTTAGAGTGAGATTCCAGTGGAACCCGGAAGTAGCAGAATGTTCGTCGCTTATGTATAGAGATGTGGAGCTATCACTGAGGGCTACTTGGCTTTCAGTGAGACGCTCTGCACAAACCGATTATTCAGGGTTGTGCAGAATTTCGTCTCTTATATTACAGACGAGCAGGCGAGCTATCCCGAGCTATCCCGAGCTATCCTGTGCGTCCCAATCCACAGAAACGACTAGTTGGTTGAGGAACCTCTACCGCACAAGACGGAAAGAGCTACCCTGAAGAAACACCCTGTCAGACCCCACAGCGTGGCAAGGGAACCCAACTACACACCGACAAAGGTGTACCAGAAGCTACCTCACAGAAGGACTTCGAACACCCCACACATGAGTTAAGTGCATAAGGCGAAGGTGCACTTAAACTGATCATAACAGGACCACAGTAGTCCAACTCTTCAGAAACTGTAAAACGGACCACAGTAGTCCAAATCTACATAAACTTATAGCAAAGTGCCCGAGGAAGAAATAACAGCTGCCTAGACTATCAGCGATCGAACTATTTGCATTGAAAGAGACGTTTTAAAGTAGATTAGTACTTAGAGAATCTTGTATAGAGTAGAAGAAATAAATGTGTGATTTTAACTGTTATCAAGTGGCTGGACTACATATGATTCATAGCCGTGTGAAAGCTAGTGTGACAGTATTCTTTTACCATTTTTCTATCTATTTCTGTACCCCAACCTTAACACAGAACGAGCTAAACAAATAAATTTATTAAAGTAATTCATAGGGTGACTTACTAGCAGTTCCCACCGAATAAACGTGAGGGTCCATAATTCCATTGTGCAGAGCCCATAAACCCCACGTGACAGCAATTATGTTAAAACTGCCCAAAGTCAGCATAACCTAATATTAGGTGAAATATGCTATGTAGTGTATGTACCCCACAACGATGCTAAAAATGTGCCTACCACACAACGTCTCTCTCTCTCTCTTATACATATATATATATATATATATATATATATATATATATATATATATATATATATATATATATATATATATATATATATATATAAGAGAGAGAGAGAGATTGGTGAGAGGGGGAGAGAACAGAGGAACAGAGATAATAGGTGCTAAGGTAAAGGTAGTCCCATAGTCTGTGGCCGTATATATCTTGGGCCAGCGTAATGAGGGTGATGCCCATCTCTCTCCCTCGCTGCTTTACCTTCCCCACCCTTAAGAGAGTAGGTACTCAGTCACAGTTGAGTCAGCTGGGGGCGTTGTTATTTGTCGCTTCACGTTTTGCGGTCACCCATCCAAGTGCTAACCGCACTGGAGATATGCTTAACTTGCGACACAGTAGCGAGTGCTCCAACCACTGCGCTATCCGACACCTCAATATCCCCTGTTGGGGTGCCAAGGGTTTCAGTATAAATAGTATCCCCACTTTCTGGAAATTTAGTGCTTTAAATTCCCACTGTCGCTGTCTTTCTCATTTGTTCTTTCTCATTCCTGCTGTTCTATCAATCAGCTATACTATCTTCTTCTTCGCTAGACCAGTCACCTACGTTTTTTCTTGAAAACTCTTCCGGGACAAGACTCCTTATTTGTGTATGAGGTCTGTTGGATCACCTTGGGAATATTGGACGCTTTCTGCCAGGTGGTCACTGGGGCTTCCTATTATGTTATTATTTAGCAATGTAGGCATTTTCTATGTATGTGTTTTATTGATAATTTATAATGATGTTTGTATTCTATTTTGTTTTTTGCTAACCGCACTGGAGATATGCTTAACTTGCGACACAGTAGCGAGTGTTCCAACCACTGCGCTATCCGACACCTCAATATCCCCCGTTGGGGTGCCGGGGGTTTCAGTATAAATAGTATCCCCACTTTCTGGAAATTTAGTGCTTTAAATTCCCACTGTCGCTGTCTTTCTCATTTGTTCTTTCTCATTCCTGCTGTTCTATCAATCAGCTATACTATCTTCTTCTTGAAAACTCTTCCGGGACAAGACTCCTTATTTGTGTATGAGGTCTGTTGGATCACCTTGGGAATATTGGACGCTTTCTGCCAGGTGGTCACTGGGGCTTCCTATTATGTTATTATTTAGCAATGTAGGCATTTTCTATGTATGTGTTTTATTGATAATTTATAATGATGTTTGTATTCTATTTTGTTTTTTGCTAACCGCACTGGAGATATGCTTAACTTGCGACACAGTAGCGAGTGTTCCAACCACTGCGCTATCCGACACCTCAATATCCCCCGTTGGGGTGCCGGGGGTTTCAGTATAAATAGTATCCCCACTTTCTGGAAATTTAGTGCTTTAAATTCCCACTGTCGCTGTCTTTCTCATTTGTTCTTTCTCATTCCTGCTGTTCTATCAATCAGCTATACTATCTTCTTCTTCGCTAGACCAGTCACCTACGTTTTCTCTTGAAAACTCTTCCGGGACAAGACTCCTTATTTGTGTATGAGGTCTGTTGGATCACCTTGGGAATATTGGACGCTTTCTGCCAGGTGGTCACTGGGGCTTCCTATTATGTTATTATTTAGCAATGTAGGCATTTTCTATGTATGTGTTTTATTGATAATTTATAATGATGTTTGTATTCTATTTTGTTTTTGTAAACGGAGGTTCGATAAATTAGAGTACAGCCTCAGCGTCCCCTGCGTGGGATGTCTTTATTGTAAAGTGACTGGTTGATGGAGAGCTTTCAGTTTTCCCACTAGGGTTGTTTCAGCAGATCTTTTATGCGGATCAGGGGTTGTCCGGTCCTGATTTGGCTCGGAAGAGTCCGCTGGACCTAAAGCAATAATCATGTAATGTAATGTAATGACACCTCAATAGGTGCAAAGGGCCGGCAAAAGAGACGTTAGGACTGGGCCAAGCGGTCCCATGCCTCCTGCAAGCACCCAAACTCTTGAGACAAGGGACCAGTCTGTGCTTTTCAACTTCCCCCCTCCCTTTATCCTAACCCTTATCGCCACCCCTTCGCATTCCTTCATCACATTCACCAGGCCACAATGTTATCACACGCTTGACCAGGCCAGAATGTTATCACACGCTTGACCAGGCCAGAATGTTATAACACGCTTGACCAGGCCAGAATGTTATCACACGCTTGACCAGCCCAGAATGTTATCACACGCTTGACCAGCCCAGAATGTTATCACACGAGTGACCAGGTCAGAATGTTATCACAAGCTTGACCAGGTCTGAATGTTACCACACCATTGACCAGACCAGAATGATATCACACGATAGACCAGGCCAGAATGTTACCACACGATTGACCAGCTCAACTCCAAATTTCATGCTCTAACTTGTCCCCAAGTTCACTGAATTCTTGGCTGTCAATTGTTCTCTAAGAAAGCAGCCAGGATTTAATAATAATAATAATAATAATAATAATAATAATAATAATAATAATAATAATAATAATAATAATAATAACGGATTTTTATATAGCGGGGACTCCAGCCTATGACCAGACTCACCACGCTTTACATAGTCATTACATATAAATACATGCACTCGATGAAACATCACTTTTGCTACAATACACCAAAAGACGGGACAGTGAAGGTACAGACTATTTACAATTATGTACATAAATTACAAAAAAGACAAAAATAGACTATTTGCAACTATGTACACAAATGACAAAAAAGACAGAAAATAGAATAGCAAAAACCTATTCACAGCTATTTATATGCCCGGTTAGGCCCAGGAAGAAAAACAGTATAAATATTTACAGCCGTGTATACACTTACGGATCAGACATAGACAAAAGATGAGAGAATGGCAGCGGGACGCAAATCAATCTGAATAACGCAGTTTGAAGAGGTGAGTTTTGAGGGCCTTTTTGAATGCTTGTGTTGATTGTATGTTGCGGATATGGATATGTACGATAATAAATAGTAGTAGTATTTAAGAGCCGAACCACTTGCTTTGCACTCTTGTACTTCCCATTTTAAGCCTTCCGTGTCTCTGCTTTCCTCCCCCTTCACGTAAAATACTTTGCCCTCTGCACCAGCTCCCACTATGAGTGGCTATCAGTTACTATTGTATTTCTCGCTCCACATAATTAATTTTGTTAATTTAATTTAAAATTATATATTTGCCTAGTTGCGTGTATCGTGTCTGTGTAGCAGGCGCCATGAATCGCCATGTACCGTTTAAAATATGTACGCTAATAAATAGCAGTAGTAGTAGTAGTAGTAGTAGTAGTAGTAGTAGTAGTAGTAGGCGGGGGAGGAGGGGAGGAGGATTTGTTTGATTGCATTGCCCAAACCAATTTTAAAACTCACGTAGACTGGATGTGTTACCTAATCATGATTGACTAAATCCACGCTAAAATTAAATCTTTAATTGCTCCTAACCCGCGTTTTGCACGGCTTTGATCCAAGATGTTAAATGAGTGTTCATTTTTAAGATTTGAACCATTTTATAATATTTTAAGATAATGTTTCTCTGGCCCTGATTTGGCTCGGAAGAGTACGCTGGACCTAAAGCAATAACCATGTAATGTAATGTAATACGGCTCCATAAATTCACACCCCTAATTCCAAAAATACATAGTCAGAATGTTAACACATGAATGACCTAGTCCACTTCAAATTTCAACTCAAACCATTTGCACTTCCTTTAGACTGTTATGCATTCACTGAGAAGTTCGTTATTCGTAATAAAATTAAAAATTTGGGGGGTCAGGATTTTCAAAGAAATTTGACACGATTTTACCACATGAGTGTCCTATATAAACGACTCCAATATTCAAATCACGCGACCTGCATTGCCATGCGGCTGATATGCTTTCATTGAAACATTGTCAACATTTTTTTGTTGAATAATGAGCTGTGGAATTTTAACACACCGCTCTTCTGCGCTTTAGAATTAGCTCCTTGGATAGGCCTAACCATTCAAGCCTATCTTACTTGCTACTCTTGTCATTGGTTGTTAGGAGTTGGGGTACAGCAAGTAATCTACACCCCACCCTCACACACTACCGTCCTCCAATCTTTATCATGCCAATCCACAGAACTCATCCACCCGATCCTCAGTCCGCATTGTTCTCTCATCAACATCACCTCTTCCCCTCCGCGCACCCCATATCCAGTTAGGTATGAGGCGCCATTTGTAAATTAAATGGTTATTGTCATTATATCTATAGAACATACATTTTACCTGTATAAAAGATATGGTATAATTATAAAATGAATTATATACCTATAAAATACATTCTATAGCAATACAACATTTTTTATAGCTATAAAGCAACATTTTTATAGCTACAGACTACATTTTACGATATACAAGAGATCATACACGAATCGTCACGCCGTTTGTAAATATTAAACACAAAAAAACTATTTTATTTATAAACAAAACATTTTATAAGTAACCAATTCATTTTATCTATAAACAAAACATTTTATAAGTAACCAATTCATTTTACCTATAAACAAGTCATTGTATCTATAAACAAGTCATTGTATAGCAAAAACGATCTATAAAACTTCCTTTTATCTGTAAACACTTCATTTTATAGCAACAACGAGCACTTATATCTATAGAATACATTTTATAACACGTACAATGAATTGTACCTGTAGAATGAATTCGCGACAATTATTTTCCAGTCGGCGCCTTACAATAATTTTATACTAACTTTCTCATTGTATAACTGCTTCTCTCCCTTCGATTATTGCTGATCCCAGGGAAGCAACTCCATCCTCGTGTAGACTACTTGTAAACTTCTAAGCGACTCAACATGGTAAATACCATTACAGTCTACTGCAAAAAATGGCAAGGACCATACTAGTGTATTATATAAATTGGCGAGGACCATACTAGTGAAATGCTGATAAAACATCAGCGACATCATTGTCAGTCTCGACTGTTCCAATTATTTTTTGGTCGTCTTGAAAAACTATCGATAAGCACGAAGGCAAACCAGCTTCCATCGTAACTGTTACCTTGGAGATTGTTGACATCGCGGGAAGTCGATATAGGCCTAGCGGGAATTCCCTACACGCGCCGTAGCTATCTAAATTTAGCTTATGCAACGTCACTTCCACATGAAAATGCAAGAGCCCAGCGCATACGTGCAGGTGGGGTGTGTGGGGGGGGGGGGCCTTTTTTCGTTGAATTGGTTGAATGTACCTATTAACTAATCGTCCCCTATACGCTTAATGAGTCCGGGGACGTAAATTTTAATTTAAAAAAAAAAACGAAAAAAAACCACGTCAGCCATCTTTGCGCACCGCATAGCAACTTTGGGTCGCTTAGAACGTTATAAAATAAAAATAATCGAAGGGAGAGAAGCAGTTATACAATGAGAAAGTTAGTATAAAATTATTGTAAGGCGCCGACTGGAAAATAATTGTCGCGAATTCATTCTACAGGTACAATTCATTGTACGTGTTATAAAATGTATTCTATAGATAAAAGTGCTCGTTGTTGCTATAAAATGAAGTGTTTACAGATAAAAGGAAGTTTTATAGATCGTTTTTGCTATACAATGACTTGTTTATAGATACAATGACTTGTTTATAGGTAAAATGAATTGGTTACTTATAAAATGTTTTGTTTATAGATAAAATGAATTGGTTACTTATAAAATGTTTTGTTTATAAATAAAATAGTTTTTTTGTGTTTAATATTTACAAACGGCGTGACGATTCGTGTATGATCTCTTGTATATCGTAAAATGTAGTCTGTAGCTATAAAAATGTTACTTTATAGCTATAAAAAGTGTTGTATTGCTATAGAATGTATTTTATAGGTATATAATTCATTTTATAATTATACCATATCTTTTATACAGGTAAAATGTATGTTCTATAGATATAATGACAATAACCATTTAATTTACAAATGGCGCCTCATATTTAGGCCGTACACCTATTCCCTCGAAACAGAATGTTACATGCACACACTCGGGTCCTCAAAATCGCATGGCTCGCCAGTGAACTCGAAAATTTAATTCCTAACTCGTTAATTCGTCCGAGCGGGTATCTGTCATGCAAGATTATATTTCTTGCTGCCAGTTAAACCTTGGTTGAGCGTCAAATTCGATAATGTGTGGGAGTGCAATAGCGCAAGTCATAAAATCTGAGGCACGAACTCCATACCTCACGCTTGCTTGGCGTATGACAGCATTTATATATTTCACACAGTTTTCTCTGAGGTAGGAAAACCCTCAGGCCATCATGATTATAACTTCACCAATTAATGGAGCTAATCACAGAGATGACTGATGGTAAAAAGAAAAACGAATGCATCGTACAATAAATAGATACAAACAGTGAAAAGAATAAATACGTACATTTGTAAAATTATAGATACAAAATGTCGTTTGAAATGTAATTATTTCTTCTTCTTTTTTATTCTTCTCATTATTATTATTATTATTATTATTATTATTATTATTATTATTATTATTATTATTATTATTATTATTATTATTATTATTATTATTACACAGATTAGAGGCAAAAGGTTGAAACACTAAGCTGAACAAATCATGGATGAAGAACAAGAAGGATTCAGGGCAGGGCGAAGTACCACTGAACAGATTTTCAACCTCAGAATAATCTGCGAGAAATACCTACCTCACCAACAACATCTATATCATGAGTTTGTAGACTTTAAAAAAAAGCGTTTGACCGAGTCTGGCATGCAGCTCTGTGGGCAACCACGAGAGTGTACAACACCAGCCCTAACATTATTAAAGTCATGGAAAGCCTCTATGATAAGGCTACTAGTGCAGTACTCCACAAAAGCGTCACCGGGAACTAGTTCAGAACAACAATCGGCGTGCGTCAAGGATGCTTACTTTGTGAACACTTTTCAACATCGTCCTAGCATCATGTCAGATGCCCTTGCAGATCACGAAGGCACAGTCAACATAGGGAGTTGAGCAATCTCCAACCTTCGTTTTGCGGATTACACTAATGGATTGGCTGGAGAGAAACAAAAACTTAAACAGCTGGTACAGAGGCTCGACCCCACTTCCAGAGCCTTTTGAATGGAAATACGTGCAGAGAAGATTAAACTGATGATCAACAACACCAATGGCATCAACACGGACATCATAAGTCCAAGGATAGTCCCTCAAAACAGTGCATAGTTTCAAATACTTTAGAGCCATTGTATCAGACAATGGGTCCCGACAGGAAGTCCTCTTCAGGATCGAACAAACAACTGCTGCCCTGACAAGGTTGAAGCCCATTTAGAAAGACAGGACCATCAGTCTACACTCCAAGGTGAGGCTGCTGA
>CM072525.1:46773820-46856320 GCA_036898135.1 Oncomelania hupensis | reverse complement strand
ATGATGATGATTATGATGATAAACACTTGTATTGCTTGATTCCATTTGAAGAAAAAAAATCCTTTGATGCCCTGGCAAAGAAAAAAAAAACTCTACTCATTATTGGAGGGGGCAATATATAAGGCTGCCCCCTCCAACATTTTTCTAGGGGGGGGGGGGGTGGGGGGGGGGGGGGGCATGGCCCCCCTGCCCCCCCCCCCCCCCCCCCGCCCTGCTTCCGCCGCCTGTGTATTGGTTATGTTCATAAATGTAAGGACAGGTTGTAAGATTAAACTATGCCTAAAACCTTTATCCCATTACAGTTTACCCATCATCTTCAATAATGAAGTGGCTGCTTACCATTTATCGTCGCAAACACGATGATAGGCTTGATATAGCCATAACCCCCTGCACTACAGGCAGTACAATTGGACTGAACCTTGTTTCATCTCATACTAGGCGTGTGCGCTGATAAGCACACCACCTATCTATCTATCTAATTAATCGTTGTTATAAAGCACTTTTCCAGCTCAAGAGCTGCTCAAGGCGCTGGCCTATGCAATATCTAACTCAAGCCGCCCTAGCACCCACTTGCAGCCTTTAGTGTTATATCTTGACGCCCATGTGAGCACAATTCTGAGCGACCCGGAATGGTGAGAAGGGACCTAGTGCGTGCTGGGTGTATTTGTGTAGTCGGCCTTCACCCCTCTAGGACATGAGCGTCATGATCTTTTAAAGTCCCTATAAGCGTTATGCTGTGCATCCATATGAGGGAAACGGGAGTGGAGCGGCAGAGAGTCGATGCGTCGCAAGGGTACGAATCCTTATTTTTAAGGGTCACAAGAATTATAGTTATAACACAACGCCTCAATGGACTTACCGCCTCGCTCTCGTTGCCGCTGTATGGATACATACTCCTCCCAATCTGAACACACACACATATACACATTACATACACACTGATCTCTTTTTTTTTTTAACTGCCGTCATCGCATGTCTCTCTCGAGACCAGTTTGCACGTGCAATACTCTGGGCCAAACACGAACATCAAACTACAGACGCGCGCGCACAGAGAGAGAGAGAGAGAGAGAGAGAGAGAGAGAGAGAGAGAGAGAGAGAGAGAGAGAGAGAGAGAGAGAGAGAGAGAGAGAGAGAGAGAGAGAGTGTGTGTGTGTAACAAACCGGATTTTTAGTTGGACAGTTACTTGTATAGCTTTGAACAGCAGTCACAAAGTGACTATTTCAAATTAAGAAGTTATAATTGTTATTTCTAATGCCTGTACTTGTAGTTTGTATAATTTTGACGTCAGGGTTTTAGGTTTCGTCATGGATGACGAAAACTTTTGATATGTTGTTTTAGTTCGTTGTTGGGAGTGACTGAGTCGTGTGTCTGTTTGTCCTACCGTCAATTGTTTTATTGTAGTTTGCAAAATAGGATAAACAATGTTTTCTGAGGAGTCGTTGTTGTCAGTGTTTGTGTGTGTGTGGAAAGAATGAATATACAAACTAACATTTTATCATTTAGTTTCGTTGGGGATTATAATTATGAGTGCGTGCGCGTGAATGTTTAGAACACCATCTTTGACAGAGAGAGAGAGAGAGAGAGAGAGAGAGAGAGAGAGAGAGAGAGAGAGAGAGAGAGAGAGAGAGAGAGAGAGTATGTGTGTGTGTGTGTGGGTGAGGAATGGGGATAGAAGATAAATGAAAGCAGATAGAGGGAGTGCGAGAGAGACAGAGAAAGAGAGAGAGAGAGAGTATCGAATTCTCATTATGTAATCATTTCGGCAATGTCCTTTGAGAAACAGCCTGTGGCATATTCCAACTCTTTTTTCCTTCCCACACTTCTCTCTCTCTCTCGCTCTCTCTCTCTCTCTCTCTCTCTCTCTCTCTCTCTCTCTCTCTCTCTCTCTCTCTCTCTCTCTCTCTCTCTCTCTTTTCCCCTCCATGGCAACAGCAGTAACAGCCCTGTGAAATCATAGATTCTATCTGTGATGATACATCTAC
Organism: Oncomelania hupensis; assembly: GCA_036898135.1. NCBI lineage: Eukaryota > Metazoa > Mollusca > Gastropoda > Littorinimorpha > Pomatiopsidae > Oncomelania > Oncomelania hupensis. The sequence continues at coordinate 46,854,337 of CM072525.1, read as the reverse complement.
CCGACTGCTATAGCGGAACCACTAAGCTTTTAGACTATCATTCGTTTGCGTCAAGACCTTTAACATTTTGACTGCAAGCAGACCGAGGACATAATTCTCTCTCTCTCTCTCTCTCTCTCTCTCTCTCTCTCTCTCTCTCTCTCTCTCTCTCTCTCTCTCTCTCTCTCTCTCTCTCTCTCTCTCTGGAAGTTTATCAGCTTTTCGTCTAGCTATTACTACACTTAGAGAAGGAATGTTGTCAATAAACTCAAACCTGCACAGAGTTGATGTCAGTGGCAACAGCAAAAACTGTCCATTATGGACTTGTCAATAATGTTGTCAATAAACTCAAACCTGCACAAAGTTGATTGATGTCAGTAGCAACAGCAAAAACTGTCCATTATGGACTTGTCAATAATGTTGTCAATAAACTCAAACCTGCACAGAGTTGATTGATGTCAGTAGCAACAGCAAAACTGTCCATTTTGCATTGTCAATAATGTTGTCAATAAACTCAAACCTGCACAAAGTTGATTGATGTCAGTAGCAACAGCAAAAACTGTCCATTTTGGACTTGTCAATAATGTTGTCAATAAACTCAAACCTGCACAAAGTTGATTGATGTCAGTAGCAACAGCAAAAACTGTCCATTTTGGACTTGTCAATAATGTTGTCAATAAACTCAAACCTGCACAAAGTTGATTGATGTCAGTAGCAACAGCAAAAACTGTCCATTATGGACTTGTCAATAATGTTGTCAATAAACTCAAACCTGCACAGAGTTGATTGATGTCAGTAGCAACAGCAAAACTGTCCATTTTGCATTGTCAATAATGTTGTCAATAAACTCAAACCTGCAAAGAGTTGATGTCAGTAGCAACAGCAAAAACTGTCCATTTTGCATTGTCAATATTGAAGACGAAGCCCATGTATTGTTTGTTTGTCCACCATATCAATCATTTAGAGATAACTTTATAAAAACAAACATCGTGGATTATAATAATTCATCTTGTTGTTAAATTGCGAGCTATGGACAAACATTAGTTTGTTAAAGACATTATCTTTTTTGTTTTTGTTTTGTAACTGCCTTAAAATGCGTACTAAACATCTTATCGCGACCGCAAGACCTTAAGGTTTGGAGCGGAAGATTTTGTTGTTGTTGTTGTAGCTGTTGTTCCTTTTTAAAATTTTGTCCCATCAAGACCTCTCTTACTCCATGATTATTTTGCCTAATTATCGTCTTTTTGCATTTTCATTGCTTTGGATTACTTACGTACGTTTGAATTCTATTGTTTGGTTGGGAGTAGTGCTTAAAGTCCCCGAACACAGATGCATCTAGGGGAGTATTGTTTGGTGTCATGTTCAAACATTTTCATTCCATTCTTGAGTGTCAGTGATTGGGTGAATATGAAATTCCATTTGTACAATATTTATTTTCACCACTTTTAGCTAAATAATCCTTATTTAGAAGCATATTTTCTAATTAATCATTGTTTACAAAAAAATGTAAGATTTCTCTAAATAAAATTTTGTGTCGGTAAATAATTAATTATTTACCTAAACAATATATTGTTTAGGTAAATAAATCATGATATAGGGTAAATCAGGAATTGTTGCTAAATAAGGAATTATATACGTATGTAATGTAATACACTATTTAGCAGATTTTGTAAAATAATGTATTATTTAGAAATGTTTCTATTATTTAGCAGAATTTGCTGAATTTATAATTTTATTTATCATTTATTTATTTATTTATCACTGAAGAAGGGCGTAGCCCAAAAGTCTTTGATTTTATATTTTTCTTGGTGTTTTTTTGTGTATTTGGTTTCTGATTTCTGAATTTATCATTTAGAAGATGTTGCTAAATAATGCATTATTTACGTAAACAATTCATTGTTCGAGGGATTGAAATTTCCATTATTTATGGGATTTGCAGATACCAGTCGTGCTACTGTGAGATTGCGTGAAGTGATTTAAAAAATCGGAAAATCGTGATTTACGCTGTTTTGCAATTTAAAATGAGGCAACTGCTTTATTTGACTCTATTTTTGAAATGTTCGCAAAAGTATTCATATACGAAACTGCAACGGAAACAGCTCCAGAAAAAGGGATCCATCATTATTTCTGCGTTTGCCGGATTGCCTTAAGAGTAAATAAACATGGAGAACTCGCAAGTTAACGGCGATTTTGTGAAGAAAAAAAAAAGCAGAATCGTTGATTCCAGTTTTCAACAATTCAATTCTTTTACACCAATATCTGCGTTTTGTGGTACATAAATGCACAAATAAAGCAAACTTTTTTTTCTGACAGAGTATTGAACACACTGACCCATCCCGCACAAAACTACCTTGACCTTTCGTTTTTGTTCTGGACGTTACAGACATTTCATCTTCAAAATTGTGGAGCGATTTAAGTTGAAAAAAAAATTAACATACATTTTGGATACACAATTTTTGAAAAGAGCTTGCACTTAATTATAAAAAGTAGTCAAATTATAAAAACCAAGTTTTGGAACGAATCCTGGAATCCCCTAAATAATAATAATAATAATAATAATAATAATAATAATAATAATAATAATAATAATAATAATAATAATAATAATAATAATAATACGAGAACTTACAACGCGTGCATATCTCACCACAAGGCGACTCAAGACACACTCATATACATTCTTTCGCATTAACAATTCAAATACACTAATATAAACTCGCGCATAAAGTACCTGAAGATAGCAAGGCAACAAGACGAAAAGAGACACGGTACTCAAAAATAAGCATGAGAAATATTCAACTAATGACTCTGTACATGGCCATTTACAACTGTTCTGATTTCGGTTTGCGGGTGAGGTGGGTTTGGGGGAGAGGCGGAGGTGGTGTAGCGGAGCAGTGGGGTCTGAACAGTATTTAGGTTAAAGAAAAGTCTTGAGGCCAGATTTATATGCTTCTAAAGACTGTTGTTGACGGAGGGGGACATAGAAGGGATGGGGGGGAGGGAGGGAGAGGAGATAAGGAGTCCCAGTTGGTGGGGGCTTGAAAACAAAAGGAGCGTTGGCCTGCAGTTTTAAGTTTTGTATTATGTACATGTATTTTGAGTTTGAGGTTGTCGTTTAAGGAGCGGAGTGGTCGGGAAGGTTGATAGGGAATCAGAGAGATAGTAGCAGCAAGTTTGTTGAGGCATTTGTATGTGAGAGTGTTGAGCTTGCATTTGATCCTATGGTCTTTCTTTTTCTTTTTGAGAACGAGACTGATAGAGCTGTTTTGAATGCGTTGAAGACGATAGAGAAGAAGCGAAGAGACAAGTTTGGTTGTTATATCTTTGGTGAGGTACTTGCTTATAGTGGCATAATACCAACCAAATACAGAAAAATATTAATACCAATAAATACGGAAGACAACAATATTTTATTAACCCAAATACGAATGACAAAACACATTACTGCAGCGCGCACGTGAAAACTGATTAAAACAAGATGGTGTGAAATTCAAATATATTCCCAGCGGCCAAGGACTGCCAAACCCATGTTCCGGCCCCCGGGGCAGGTAAAAACGTTGCCGGGAAAGACAAATCATGAAAGTCACTTGCCCTGGGTTAAGTTAAAAAGCTGTGAATGTTAAACAACACAACTTCATCATCGGCACTGAATCATGTTTACTTTGATCTGCATAGTAGCCTGTGGAACGGGTGTTTGGAATTTTGACGTCACACTCTGAATCCAATATATTACAGCGAATTTGATTGGTCAATTGTTCAACCTTCAACCAATGACAACGCTCCTTTTATCAATAGTGGGGCGATGCTTGCACTATGAGGGACGTACATGGATGAGCGGGAAAGTTAAAACTGACATGTTACTTACCGGGGGTAAGCATATTGTTGAAAAACATTGGCAAGCCTTGCAGCCTACTTATCATTAAACAAATAAAAGTACACACACACACACACACACACATATATATATATATATATATATATATATATATATATATATATATATATATATATATATATATATATATATATAAGTAGAAATCCACCCATATAAAAAGGGCCCTTAGGGTGACCAGACCTATATCCTACACTATTGTTAGCTCATTCATGATTCTTTCCAGTTCAACTTTGCTTTATACTACAATTGTACTGCTCATACAAGAAGGTTAGGAAATGTGTATTCCCAGATATAGCTTTCTTTGGTGGTCGCCCTAAGGATTTTAATGCTCCGATCCATAGGGCGACGGCGACCGATCCATAGGGTGACCGCATGATGTCTGTAAAAAGGGACCATGGGGTGACCAGTGCTATCAAACATAACATTACATTACATAATTGTTGCTTTAGGTCCAGTGGACTCTTCTGAGCCAAATCAGGACCGGACAACCCCCAATCCGCATAAAAGATCTGCTGAAACAACCCTAGTGAGAAAAGTGAATGCCCTCCACCAGCCAGTCACTTTACAATAAAGACATCCCACGCAGGGGACGGCTGAGGATTCACCCCAACTTATCGAACCCCCGTTTACAAAAACAAAATAGAATACAAACATCAATATAAATTATCAACAAAACACATACATATAAAATGCCTACATTGCTAAATAATAACATCATAGAAAGCCCTAGTGACCACCTGGCAGAAAGCGTCCAATATTCCCAAGCTGATCCAACAGACCTCATACACAAACAAGGAGTCTTGTCCCGGAAGAGTTTTCAAGAAAAAAGGTAGGTGACTGGTCTAGCGAAGAAGGCGATAGTATAGCAGATTGATAGAAAAGAGCAGAAACCCCCGGCACTCCAACAGGGGGTGCTATCAAATAACTGGATGAAGAAAAGAAATGATGATATATAGAATTACATTTAATATGACACCCTAGGTGCATCAGGGTGCAATTATATGCAATAGGATTACTGCTACTGAGCATAACCTGCACTGTTATGAGCTAACAGTCGTAGACATTTCCGGTTTTCAACATGGAAACAACGGATAGATCTAGCCAGTAGTGGAAGGTTGTTTCTGGTGTACCCGGAAACCCTGAAATACCACAGTCCTATTGACGAGACGACGATCAACAAGAAGAAGGAGGAATGTGGAAAAGGTGGATGAGGAGACAGAGGGAGAAGAAGAAGCAAGAGATGAAGAACCGATTTCGGTGAAGACGACCGCTGACGTTGAGGTCAACACAGATCCAGAGAAGGATTTCGCGAATCAAGCAGCGATAGTGAGTGATCTTAAATTTTGCGTATCTAGCCTCCGAGAAGAGATCAACGCCCTGTGTTTGATGATTTTAGAGCAGTCCGATTTGATAAAACAACTGCGTGAAGAGCGAATCGGAATTGCGGACCGAGGAAATCTAGAAAGTGAGCAGATGACGCGACCTTCAACTAGGTTGTCTTCCACTTCCTATGCTGCGGCATTCAAATCTAGATACCCGCAGCAGATTCTGATCGGTCACTGAACACTGTGCAGCTGAAAAAAAACCAGCACAACAACTAAAGATGACAAACAATACATATAAGAACTATATATTGCAGTAGTGTGAATTGTTCATGTAATTGCTAGCTCCCTTTCTTTGAGTCATGTAGGCCTATTATTTGATTGCAACTATACACGTGGATATTTGCCTGTCAGCTTTCAGTCCTTCTATGGATAACGTTGGCTTTGATTTACATGTATGTGTTGATTTGGCCAAATCCTTGATTGTTTCTCCTGTTGGACAGTTTCTTTGATGTGGTTTCATTGTAAACCTATATGTGTAGGCCTACATATGTGTGCTTGCTACTGCTGCGTGGTAAGGATCTTTTCTCTAACATAAGCTGTCACACTCATCATTGTGTAGTTTTAATAGATGTATGTGTGTGCGTGTGCATGTGCTAGCGCGCACTGGTATGTGTGGTTTTATTGTCTTATCATTTCGATGGAAAAGACATACAAATAAATTAAATATAAATATCAGCGAATTCTTGTTTCTCATTATTTGTTAATGTTTGATTGTACTAATTGTAACAGCAGAAATATTGATGACAAAATGTAGGAAATTAGCTTAGCGCAAAATAGATACCATCGAATGAAACTGGACATTAATTCAACAGTTATCTAAAAAGCAGCACACACATGGCAAATTAACTTCTTTGAGGTAGTCCCACCGCCAACCGCTCAAGATATCATCTAACAGACTTAGCGATCCAAGACTAAATAGCATACTTTAGGCAAAACTGACCATAACTTCGTCTTTGTTAGCCAGTCTATTTCACTGTGACCAGAGTAACTTAGACACTAAGTAGCCCAGACTCCGCGTAATCGTTATTGCATCGATCCTCCACTCTACTTCTGACACTCCGCTTCAAGGATAATTAAACGTGTCCGGTAACTACGATAGGTGTGAAAAATATTCCAACTGACACCGTAAAATCCCGTATATGCGAGATTGACGAAACGAGAGCTAAACGATTGGTCAGAAGACTACTAGGAACTCTTGCATATCTTTGGGCCCCAATCTTAGCTAGTCAGTCGCAAACGAACTGCTCAGCTGTGAGGGTCGACAAAAGGAACAAACTGCAGTGTCCGTCTATCTCCATCTCATCTAGAGAGTGCTAGAGACGTAAAAGACGATTTCACGAGTCCCAGAGTCTACAAGTAAGATAACACTAGTAGTTTTGATATGTGTATGTTTATTGTATATTGATTGCCATGTATTGATATGTTCTTGATATATATAGTTACAGAAACAGATCATTGTTTCTGAGACAGTATGCATGTGGTTTGATGTATCTTAGCCTTAAGATTCGAATCGAATTGTGCATATGGGAACCCTGCAGGTGTCTGATGCTATAGACACTTTGCAGAGGAGACCGCACACTTATAGCTAACGAGAATACTGTAGCCAGAGCTCCGACTTTTACAGGTCGGCCCTGGGATCATAAGGTTTGTGGAGATGAATGCCTGACCGTCGCTCCCGTGGCACCAAAGGAGAACTATCAAGAGTCTACCTGGCCACGTCCGAACCCCACAGCTACAAGAGCCACCCGACTCACCGCCAGAGTAGATAAGTCACCCGCAAATGAACTGAGTCCTACCCTCGAGAAAACTAGAACATTTAGTAAACTACGAACAGTGAAAATCGTAACCGCAGTTAGCAAATGATGAAGGAAACCTGCTAAAGAACTTTCCCAGCACTTTGAACTATATTACTTATTAATTTACCGGTTAATGCAGAAATGTTAAAGTTTGTGTTGAATATATAAAAAGTGAAATTACATACAGACGACTGGTGTCATTCTATTTGTATTGTTGTGTAGCTATTAGTTTTCTTCTCTCGTGACATAATAATCTAGTCTTTTGATTAGTAATTAACGGTTCTCAAGTTGAGCCAAATGATACTAAAATTCCCGAGACAAATATACATTTTATGTGACCAAAGTGCCGTGATCTGTCTCTCACACAACTTTCGGAATTCTGGTAAAAGAACGATCGATAGTGGTAGCACATCGCCCATCTATCAATAAGTCTTACCCCCTAGTAAGATAAACGTATCTTCCCCAGAATATCATCACACTAATCCCCTTCTAAAAGAACAGATTTTCCCTATTGCCACAGTATTTTAGGAATCTTCAAAATGTCTTAGGTGAAATCTGTCAAAACATAAACACCTATGTTATACAACGTAACAAAACATAGAATATATAAAGATAACATCAGATTATACATGCCAAAATAAACATGTCATACATTGCATGAAACTAATTTCTTCAAATCAAGCACAACTCCAAATAGAGGCAGTACATATGAGAAAATAGAGAGAAGAAAGAATAGAAAAACAAAAGAGGGAGAAAAAGATATGAAGGGAAAGAAAGAGAATGAAGGGGAGGGGAGAGTGAGAAAGGGAGAAAAAAAAGGAAGAAAGAGGGGAAGAAAAAGGAATAAAGAGGGAGAGAGAGGAAGGGAGAGAGGGAAGGAAAGGTGGAAGGAGAGGGAGGGAACGGAAGGAAGAGAGGGAGAGAAAGGAAGAAACAGGGAGGGAGAAACGATGGAAAGAGAGGGAGAGATAAAATAATACACAAGCCAAGCATACGGATGATACAGGGCACGCTTGAACATGATAAACGCATAACAAAGTTTACAACATTTCACGATCCATGCAGGACAAAGAACAATAATAAGCAAAATCGATCATGCATTAGCATTTTATGTGCATGTGAGAAAAATATGAACAAATAATAATAATAATAAAAATAATAATAATAATAATAATAATAATAATAATAATAATAATAATAATAACGGATTTTTATATAGCGGGTACTCCAGCCTATGACCAGACTCACCACGCTTTACATGGTCATTACATATAAATACATGCACTTGATGAAACATCACTTTTGCTACAATACACCAAAAGACGGGACAGTAAAGGTACAGACTATTTACAACTATGTACATAAATTACAAAAAAGACAAAAATAGACTATTTACAACTATGTACACAAATGACAAAAAAGACAGAAAATAGAATAGCAAAAACCTCTTCACAGCTATTTATATGCCCGGGTAGGCCCAGGAAGAAAAACAGTATAAATATTTACAGCCGTGTATACACTTACGGATCAGACATAGACAAAAGATGAGAGAATGGCAGCGGGATACAAATCAATCTGAATAATGCAGTTTGAAGAGGTGGGTTTTGAGGGCCTTTTTGAATGCTTGTGTTGATTGTATGTTGCGGATATGGGAGGGAATACACAGACACAAAAAGTGTATCTGAGAAGGTGTTTTGTTCGTGTCTTGTTTGTGTGAATAAAAAATAGTTCTCACAGATTATGATAATGGTGATGATGGTGATGACTATGACGATGATGAAGACGTAGTTTTGTATAGTGCAGGTATCCATTGCGCTTGAGAAGGAACGAGAGAGTGGCCATACTATGTTTAAAAAGTTCGAATGTATGTACGCTACTATAATTATGCAGGTAGGACCGAGTTCAGCATAACGTTTTAAAGAAAAATGTCTTGAGAGACTCCCTGAAGCCAGTTGACGACTGACATTCATTCAAACTAATCAAAGCAGCTAGTGTTCCAGCCGACCAGGCCAGGTCAGGCAGTTCAGAAATGCAATTGTCTGTGTTTTTTAATTGTTTTGATAGATACAGGACAGTGCAGTAAGCATGGTTGAGGACATTCCAAAACATATGGCGAATTTCTCCATCAGAATGCAGATACAGATGTTTTGTCGGCAACCTAACAGCTAGATCTAAGTTTATAGAAGACTTAGTAGACTGCATTGGTGTTTTTTTTCTTCTTCTTTTTCAAGTTGTGTCATTACTGTTTGGTGGTCATGCGTGTGTGCTTTACTGTTTTTGTTTTCTTTATGTTGTTCTTTCATTGTTCTGGTGACTGTTTATGTGTTCTATCTTGCATCTGTATGCGCTTCTCTTTTTGAGTGCATATATTTTCGAGGAATGCATGTGTTACACATGTTTGAACTTTGTTTACTCTCATATATAAATCCAGTATATTTGCTCTGTGTGCGTGCGTGTTTGTGTGAGTGTGTATGTGTGTGTGTATTTGATTCAGTATATAATTATGTTATTGTTTGCATGTTAGATGCTACTGTCTTTAATTCAGCAATATAGTGCCGTTCTTGCTGTCAATATATATATATATATATATTGTGCATCTCTATCTCCCTATTTTCCCACCTCCCATGGGCTAGGAGCCTACTTTGATTATTTGTTGTTTCATCCAAATATGGAATAGAGAGTGCTGGGAATTATGAGTGAAACACATACAAACAGAAAAGGAGATGGGATGTAGGAGTTTGCACTCTTCAGCACTGATTATAAGATCTATTTTGTTTAAATAAAAACAAAATAATTTTTTAAAAAAAGAAGAAATCTAGAGCAGCTTTATGTCTGTCAATTTATTTGATTGTGTTTTTGTTAGTGTTCTTTAGTTACAATGAAGGTTTTAATTGATGATGAACTGACTTTGGGCAGAGGAACAACTAAATTCTCTCTAATGTATATTCATACTATGTGTCTGTGTGGTTGGGTGAGTGTGTGGCATTGCAGGGATAATGAATGTAGTCATTTTTAAGCTAAGGACCATAGCATGTAAGCTTAATAATGGGTCCAACTCTAGTCTCTTCTGCCTATAGGATCATTGTAAGGTTATATATCCACTTATTCATATTGAAAGAGATTGATACAATAATTTTGGTTGTGTAGTTACATGTATTTAACCAATATACTTTAGGTTGTACTCTTAAACCACATGCCTCTAGATGTTCTTAGCGCTCTAATAATATGATGTCTGCTTTTAATGTGTCAGATTGTGATTTTAGTAATGCTTTTTAGTATTGTGGAACTAGGTCAATGTGACAGTGCCGTGACCTCTTACCTTCGCCTGACCTTGAACCATTGGAAGCCGGTGTGGTTATGGGATGCTATACCGGTACTCGATCCTTTCCTTTCTGGTATCATTCTTCCACCTAGTATTATAAACATTACATTACATTGCATTACATTCCCTTAGCCACTTTTCAAATTGTTACAAACTCTTTCTTCGAATTCCTAACTTTAGTCACTACTTGCAAGGGCGGATCAGCAGGTTCACGCGGGAGGGTGAACTTTTTTTTTTCTTTTTTTTCTTTTTTTTTTTTTGGGGGGGGGGGGAGGGAATGGAGAGAAGTTTTTGTATCTTACCTCAGATTCATAGCAAAGAACAATTATTCTTTCAAAACAACAGTTTATGGGCAAAACGCCCTGACATACATGTGTTACACTTTCTTTTGTTGTTGAGTTGCTACCTAATTGTACTTAGATCAAGCTGTTACTATAACTGCTGTAAATATACATTTTAAGAAAATGACACAAAGCTTTTACCTAAAAAGGACTTCTTCTTCTTCTTCTTCTTCTTCTTCTTGTCCTTTTATTATTATTATTATTATTATTATTATTATTATTATTATTATTATTATTATTATTATTATTATTATTATTATTATTATTGTCCTCTATTCTTCTTCTTCTTCATCATCATCTTCTTCTTCATCTTCTTCTTCTTCTTCTTCTTCTTCTTCTTCTTATTATTATTATTATTATTATTATTATTATTATTATTATTATTATTGTCCTCTATTCTTCTTCTTCTTCATCTTATTATTATTATTATTATTATTATTATTATTATTATTATTATTATTATTATTATTATCATTATTATCATTATCATTATGCTGCTGCTGCTGATGATGATTAGCATGATGATTAATAGCATGATGATTATTATGAATATTATGGATATTCTGAATATTCTTCTTCCTCTTCTTTTTCTTTTTCCTCTTCTTTCTTCTTCTTCTTCTTCTTCTTTTTTTTTTGTCGTCCGCACCCGTTGCACCCCCTCCCCCCCCCCCAAGATCCGCCCTTGACTTGTTCACCCTATGTGCCCTGTAACACAACCATCTCTTCCATGCTGTCGCCTTCATCCTAAAACTGAAACCAATCAGAGAGGTGCATATCGGGGTCAGAGGTCACTACTTACGTCACTTTGTAACTTGAGACAAATATGCCTAGTGCAGACCTGTGCACATCTACGGATTTTCTGTATTTTCTCCGATTTTCATGAGCAGAATACGGATTACTTATTAAAATTCTATTAAAATTCCGAAATTCTGATTTTTTACTATAACTGTCGTTACAGCTTGCTACTGACAATTTTTAAAAACTACTGAAATTTGGTTTGTTTGCTACTGATGAGCATTTTGAGGGTGCACAGGTCTGCTAGTGTATACAGTTTTGCTATTGTGTAACGCGGACACGAAATTAATTGGAGTATGCATGGTGTGTGTTTATTTAGGGTGGATGTGGGGGGTGAGCGTGCATTTCATCTTATGTAAGCTAACAGTTCTTTTAGCAAGCTTAGAGCTATGCTTTTCATGGGTGTAAATGCCAATTTGCATGCAGTGTGGAAGCCATTGCTTATATTTAGACTACTTGTTTATGTATTTGTTGTTTGTCTAGTTGCCTCATCTATCTGGGTCATTTGCTTGTAAAGCTTTTACTTGGCAATACATTAATTACTACTACTTATCTTTTGTTATAATGATGAATATTCAATTGTCCGTTTAACTATTTTTCTTTATAGTTCAACACTTGTAGCTATTTGTTTTTCTTTTTGCTACACATTAAATGCCAAAAGGCTAAAAAACATGGTTGTGTTTGTTTTATGCATACTTTTTGAACTATTATCTGAATAGTTGTTTTTTCTCCATTTTCACTTCATTGTATTCTTGCTACATTCCAGCGGTTTTGTGAAAATGGTGTTGTGTTAGAACCTGGTTTGTTGTGTGCTTGCCAGTGTACTCAGTGGTGTGCTCAGTGGTGTGCTCAGTGTAATCAAATGTCAAGCGATAACATTTCAGCCTGTACAGTGCTTCTAACTCCATAGAAGGCCATAAGTACACCACTACTACTAATATTAAATAAATGAAAATAAATAATTTGTTTTAAAATTATCCAGAAACAATGCGCCCCTACTACTTTAGAGTATAAATAGATGCCTAGTCTGAGCACGCACGCATTCCAACGCATGGACTTAAATACCTGATGATCATGTCCTAGAAGGGTGAGTTCCTGCTACACAAAATGCACCCAGCACACACTAGGTCCCTTCTCGCCATCCACGGTCGCCTAGGATTGTGCCCAGTTGTCTGGGCGTCAGACTATGCACTCTAAGGCTGCAGGTGGGCTCCTTGGTTGGCTTGAATTAGATCATGTATCGACCAGCGCCTTGAGCAGCCCTTGGTCTGGAAAGCGCTATATAGGATTTCTTAAATAAAAACATATCAATCCGTTTTTTTATCATCGTTTAGCAAATTAGCAAATCTATGTTGTACGATACTACTGCTTGGTGCATTTTACTACTACCACTACTATTACAACTACTACTACTACTACTACTACTACTGGATGCTATATCGTGAAAAAACGGAAACTCCGATGGTATGGCCATGTCACCAGATCATCAGGTCTTACAAAGACCATCCTGCACAGTGCAAGGATCTAGAAGAAGAGAGAGACCAAAAAAGAGGTGGGAGGACAACATTCGAGAATGGACTGGTTTGACACTGAGCGAAACGATCAGGGTTGCTGAGGACAGGAAAAGATAGAAGTATGCTGGTTAAACGATCATCTGTGGTGCCCCTACGACCTCCGAGTTACGGGATAGGATAGGATAGGATGCTATATACGCGTTTTTTCCTTGTTTCTTTTATATCTCAAGGCAAGGTCACAACCCCTCCATAGAATATCAACCAGGAAACCAGTCCACAAAACACCTGTGCACACAATGAAAAGTTCAAAGTCACGACGGCGAGACTCACACATTTTCTGTGAGACTGTAACACAGATAAAAGTTCAATAAAACTGAAGGAGTGCAGAAATGTCACACACAGGAATTTCTCAGTCATATCCGACAGGGGAGGGGAGAGTGAGAAAGGGAGAAAAAAAGGAAGAAAGAGGGGAAGAAAAAGGAATAAAGAGGGAGAGAGAGGAAGGGAGAGAAAGGAAGAAAGAGAGGGAAGGAAAGGTGGAAGGAGAGGGAGGGAACGGAAGGAAGAGAGGGAGAGAAAGGAAGAAAGAGGGAGGGAGAAACGATGGAAAGAGAGGGAGAAAAAAAGTAATACACAAGCCACTATTGCTTTAGGTCCAGCAGACTCTTCTGAGCCAAATCAGGACCGGACAATGCCTGATCTGCATAAAAGATCTGCCGAAATAACCCTAGTGGTAAAACTGAAAGCTCTCCACCAGCCAGTCACTTTACAATAAAGACATCCCACGCAGGGGATGCTGAAGCTATACTCTAATTTATCGAACCCCCATTTACAAAAACAAAATAGAATACAAACAAACATTATAAATTATGAACAAAACACATACATATAAAATGCCTACCTTGCTAATAATAACATCATAGGAAGCCCTAGTGACCACCTGGCAGAAAGCGTCCAATATTCCCAAACGGGTCCAACAGACCTCATACACAAATAAGGAGTCTTGTCTCGGAAGAGTTTTCAAGAAAAAAGGTAGGTGACTGGTCTAGCGAAGAAGAAGATAGTATAGTACATTGATAGAACAGAGGTGGAATGAGAAAGAGCAAATGAGAAAGACAGCGACATTGGGAATTTAAAACCCCCGGCACCCCAACGGTGGTGAGAAAGGAATGAGAAAAAAATAAAAATAAGTATAGAGAATCAGAGAGGAAGATAATCAGCAATAATACACAAGCCACTATATAGGAATCATTCCAAACAAATAAATACAGAATCCTTTACAAATAAGACAAAAGTAAACTCCTGCTGGCAAGCAGGCACAAGTCACTGGTCTAGTGAAGAAGAAGACAGTATAGTAGATTAATAGAACAGAGTAGAAATGAGAAAAAACAAAGAAGAAAGACAGTGACAGTGGGAATTTAAAGCACTAAATGGCGAGAAAGTGGGGATACTATTTATACTGAAACCCCCGGCATCCCTACAAATACATATGTAAGTGTATATTTAGGATTTTGTGGGTGTTTACCACTTTTTTCATGAACATAAAAATAAACCAGACCATATGCATACATTTAAGAAAATTATATCTTACATCAAAATCATGTTACTCCTATATTTGTAATAGTCATTCAATAATAGTTCATAATTATAAACGTAATCCAAACTTTGTATTCCAAGATTTTAGCAGCGTACTTGAAAGTTTTTCAATACATTTTTTCTAAACTTTTTCTATTAACATAGCAGCAGCCTCAGTGCAAGTTATGTATCACAAACTGATCATTTGCTGTTTCACTTCATTCTCATTAGCAATAATAGACTCAGCACTCTCTTACAAGGATTTAACACTTATTGCATTTTCACCGTATGATGTATGAACGTTTCTCACTTCTGTTAAGCAAACATTTACATCAAAGGGCTCAACCTAAAAACATTAATTTTCCTTATAGCACTGTTAACACAAAGTGTTTCTAAATTTACGACTCAGAGGTAAATAAAGTTTAAATACTGTATTAATGTTTTTTTCAATCCATATAGTCCACAGTAATTAAATTCAGATCAAGCATTTAGCTACATAAAATGTTATTTCTATATACATCAATGACCCCCCAAAACATCTATTCAATAGTACCGTTCAATGAGACTTATCTCTGCACATTTCATTCTAAGCACCATTTGAAATCTTCAATAGTTCATGAATACAAGCAAAACACAGTCGCACACCATTCAAATTATTTTAATCCCAGCTGGAACAATTCACCTACATTTCAATAAGACTGCACATTTTACAGCCTAACCACCATTTCAAATATATTCAAAACACACAACTAACATATCATCTAAAAGCACAAACAACCACAATATCCAAACAGATTAGTTAGTTAGTTTTTCATTGCTTACAGGGTCCAGCGGACTGCAAAGAGCCGAATCAGGACCACAAAATCAAGACGACAACGTGGCTGAAAGAGGACTCGCCCCTGATCTGCATAAAAGATCTGCCAAAACAACCCTAGTGGTAGTAACACTGAAGGCACTCCACCAGCCGGTCATTTTTCAATATAGACACCCCACGCAGGGGACGCTGAGGCTGTACTCTAATTTCTATGACTTAGATGGATGAATGCTGTAAGTCTTTTAGAATTTAGAATGAAAATCCGTTGTAAAACCATTTGACAGCTACAACGCTGTTGATAACCAGACAAAACTTCGAACAATCAACCAGGCAACTCACAAACAAGAAGATAACAGGCATTCAACAACAACAAAATGTATCAATTTAAACAATGCACAAAACTTCAAAAGCATTGAACTCAATAGACAAGACTTCAAGAACACACAACTTTTTCAGGCCAATAGTAACAGCAAAACATATTATCCAAGCAACATCTGTACAACAGATCTAAAAGGAGACTGGTGACTTTTCAAATCCATACTACGACTGAAATAATCCATAATTTTCAAGACCAAAACTTTAAGTCACCACCAAAATGCATACACAGTCAAAATGATCTATTTACACCGGGACTGAAAATTCAGGGACTCATAGCTGTGTTCACCCTGAGATCTAAGTTCTTAACACTTTAGTTTCTGTTTCTTCTCAAGACTAAGAACCACACACACACACACACACACACACACACGCACACACACACACACACACACACACACACACGCACACCCACACACACACATATAATTTTTGTAGAAACGACGTTCTGATGACTGTTGTGAAAAAAACCGGAGATTATTTTGACACACTTTCCATTTCTTTGACATTATTTTGACATTTTCCATTTTTTGAAGCTATCCCTAACCCTAATCCAAACCCTAATACTCATATAGTCTTGAGAGAAGAGTCTCAAAGTAGCTTTAAGTCACAATTTCTCTACTTTAATCCCACCTTATTAAAGCTGCTAGTTACAAAGTTTCAATACCTTAGGCAAATCCAAAAGATTTCACTTTCAAAGATCAACAGTCTAAAAAAGCACATATAGACACATGCTCCTTATGGAACTTGCAATATTAAACATGAAAATGACATATCCAGAAAAATAAACCAAACTGAAACAGTGGCATAAAAATGCAAAGTAATACTGACTTTGATCTTCATTTGCTCTTGATCTCCGACTCCGAATACACTCATGTAATATCAAATAAACTATAGTAAAAGTTGTATTACGCCCACAAAAAAAACAACAACTAAAAAACAGTGACCTTAGGATGACTTTGACCTCCATGTGACAATCCTTGCTCATGTATTATCAAATAACCCAATGTTGTTGCATACTATGGGTTAAATCAGGAGTCTCAAACACACGGCCCCTGAGGCCATTTGAACCCCGCCCGATATTTTGCGGACTGCAACCTGACAGCAAAGTCTAGTGTTAGACTAATGCGGCCTGTGCGTTTTTCCTATTCCCATATATATCCATAATGTGATCCTCCTCGATGGTTTCAGTTGAATCTCACCGAGTAGTCTATTTCTGATTTTTATTATATTTGGATAGGTTTGGACGTATATTATAAATATAATGGTAAAAAATACGAATACGAATACGAATCTTTATTGTCCATAGTTAAAATACAATAACATGGAAATTTGTCTTTAGTAGCACAAAGACTAAGACGGAAAGATTAAAAACTAAAAGAAATATTAACAGTTTTTGTTATATAAAACATTAATTAAGACAATCATACGCATAACAAATAGCTTGCTTCATTGCACAACTCACATCATATTACATTACATCATCACAGTACACAGAAAAAAAATGTGTTAACATTGGACTAAAACATTTATTTTATTGCAGTTTATAAGACAAATATGGCCCAAGTGAGATTTTGTCAAAACATGCTTTGAATATTGTATATCAAAAGTTACAAAGTGAGTTAGTGGGTAATGCACAACGATTTGTGTAAATCATAGTAATCTGACACAGAATCAAAGAATCCGTAATACATTTGCCGCTAGTGTGTACAAGTCAAGAGAGAGGGAAAATTCCGAGCCTGTCAGCTTGGTCACTTTCAAAATAGGGTTAGTCAAAAAGGCCTTTTCTACAACAAAACAACAAAATTCATTAATTCTAATAATAGAATCTTCCTTGCATCAATAATTAAAAAATATTGCCTACTCCTGCCTTCTGTTTGAACACGTTATGTTACTATTTTTGTATTTATTATTAATAAAGGTTGAGCAGATTGTATCTGTTGTCCTATCCTATCCTATCCTGTCCCATAACCCGAAGGTCGTAGGGGCACCACAGATGATCGCTTAACCAGCATACTCCATCTTTCTCTGTCCTCAGCAGCCCTCATGGCTTCGCTCAGTGTCAAACCAGTCCATTCTCGAATGTTGTCCTCCCACCTCTTTTTCGGTCTCCCCCTTCTTCTACCTCCTTGCACTGTGCCTTGCAGAATGGTCTTTGCAAGGCCTGATGATCTGGTGACGTGGCCATACCATCGGAGTTTCCGTTTCTTCACCACTGTGAGCAGGTCATCGTGTTGTCCAATGGCTTGTGTGATGGTCTGTCGGACTTCAACGTTGGTGATGTGTTGGGTATAGGAAATGCACAGAAGTCTTCTGTAACACCTCATCTCCATGCTTTGTATTCTTCGTTGGAGATCTGCTGTGAGGGTCCATGCTTCGCAAGCATATAGGAAGATGGAGATGACCAGAGATCGCAGCAGTCTTACTTTGGAATGTAGACTGATGGTTCTGTCTTTCCAAATGGGCTTCAACCTTGTCAGGGCAGCAGTTGTTTGTGCGATCCTGGAGAGGACTTCCTGTCGAGACCCATTGTCTGACACAATGGCTCCTAAATATTTGAAGCTGTGCACTGTGTTGAGGGATTGGCCTTGTACTTTGATGTCCGTGTTGATGCCATTGGTGTTGTTGGTCATCATTTTGGTCTTCTCTGCACTTATTTCCATTCCATAAGCTCTGGAGGTGGTGTCAAGCCTCTGTACAAGCTGTTCAAGTTCTTGTTCCTCTCCAGCCAATCCATCAATATCATCCGCAAAACGAAGATTGGAGATTGCTCTGCCCCCTATGCTGACTGTGCCTTCGTGATCTGCAAGAGCATCTGACATGATGCGCTCTAGGAAGATGTTGAAGAGTGTTGGAGAGAGTAAGCATCCTTGACGCACACCGATTGTTGTTCTGAACCAGTTCCCGATGACGCTGTTATGGAGGACTGCACTGGTAGCCTTGTCATACAGGCTTTTGATGACTTCTATGATTTTAGGGCTGATGTTGTACACTTTCATGGTTGCCCATAGAGCTGCATGCCAGACTCGGTCAAATGCCTTCTTGAAGTCTATGAACACATGATATAGATGTTGTTGGTGCTGTAGGTATTTCTCACAGATTATTCTGAGGTTGAAAATCTGTTCAGTGGTACTTCGCCCTGCCATGAATCCTGCTTGTTCTTCAGCTATGATTTGTTCAGCTTGTGGTTTCAACCTGTTGAGTATTATTTTCAGGAGGACCTTGCTGGGATGGCTGATGAGGCTGATGGTGCGGTAGTTTTTCACACTCCTGAAGGTTACCTTTTTTAGGAAGAGTGATGACAAGCGACTGGGTCCATGGTGTAGGCCATTCCCCACTCTGCCAGATCTTGTTACAGATAGTGGTGAGAGCATCAGTCATCGCTTCTCCTCCTGCTTGTAGCAGTTCCGCTGGTATGTTGTCCACTCCCGCTGACTTCCCTTTCTTCAGCGATTGCACTGCTGCCTCAACTTCTTCCCGGAGAATTGGGAGGATTTCTTCTTCTTCTCTGCTCTCGGGACATGCTAGAACTGATGGGTCTCCATTTGGTGTATGGTTGTAAAGGTCAGAGCAGTACTCTGTCCATCTGTCCAAGACTTCTTGTTCTTCTGTAAGGCAAATGCCAGACTTGCTTTGGATAGTGGAGACTTTGGGCTGTTTAACACTTGTCAGCCGTTGTATCTGTTGTACTGTATTGAATTTGTAATAGTTTTATTTTTTAATACTTGATCAGTTGATGTGGCCCCGTCTCACCCAGAATCAAACCCTGCACAATTTGAATTTGAGACCCCTGCTGTTAAATAGAACCATTCTATGTACAGTGACCTATATTTTGTTATGTTTCTGCAAGGCCTAAATTGACACATTCAAGATCAACGCAAAAACAGAACATATAAACATCAATCTATCACCTCTATATACAACAAGTTTTGAATTTATATCTCTCATAGTGTAGGGTCAAAGCACATACTGCCTGACTTTGAATAGCGCCAGTGACTTTGACCTTGGAGTGAGGTTGACCAAATGTGTATAGGATGTGTCTCATTGATACCTATCATGCATTAAAGAATAAGTCCAATAGTAATACATTTTTGACACACATTTGTTGACCCTGTAACCTTGAACTGAATTCATTTATTCACAGATCATTTAAGAGGTATAAGTGGAAACACACCATCTTACCAAACATGGCTGTGATAGTCGAAATAGGTTCTGAAATATTTGTTTTGCACAGACAGATGTACGGACGGGAATTGTTTTTAAATGTAATTTTGCCTTATTTATGACCCATCTCGCACAATCAGATATGAGCAAAAAAAATAAATTAGACTCGCATTATTATATGTCACATTGCTTACTCGATCTAAATGAGTCAGTCATCAGCTTAAAGTGCTTCAAACATATTGTGAACCTTGTTTCTATACTTGTTTCTTTCGTTGAACACTTTGGTTTTGATCAGTTCAATCTTTTTCTTCTCAGTCATTTCTGTGTTGGTGAAGACATCATTTGTGCGCAAAAATTCAGCCACAGCTTTCACACCAGGCAGAGGTCCTTTGGAACCAGTCCCCCTTATTGTAATGTAATCCTGAAAGTAAGAACACACTTTACTGGCATCATCCTCACTCCACGATAGGTATCGTCTTTCACATCTGGTTTCAGACTTCTTAATCAAGTTACTAGCAGCAGACTCTGACTCCTCTGGATTGGGCAACACAAAGCTTGTATCATCTTGACTGTGCTGTAGATCTTGGTTCAGTAAATTCCTTGGCTGGGAGTCCACCGCTAAACCTGAACCAGGACATCTCGTGTAACATGTGCGGACAGGGCAGCCAAAATGTCTCTTAAACACTCTACTAAGTCAACAACAATAAGAAGAAAAAGACTTTATTTTACATCAATAATTAAAATCTAAAACTCTCAACTAGTAAAACGAAAAACACCCAAACTAAGCTACCAGACCGCGGGCCAGGACAAAACGATAAAATCCTAGTCAGGACCTTGATCTAAAATTTCCAACTTTAAAAATTTTCCTATTTCCCCTATCCTACAAATAAATTTAAAAGAATAATGTGTCATACCGTCTTACAAGGAGCCACGGACTCTAAAAGGAATGGCAGTGCCGGTAGATGCTGACCATCAATGCACAAAGCCAGTTGACACGTTTGCAGAGCCGGTAGCTGCCGAACGTAACACTCTCCCTTGTGGATCCAGTGCTCACAGACCACGGCGGCAGGCCAAGCTGACCACCCACACTGCAAAAGGATGGCCGTCTCACGTAAACAGGAGGAAGACACAGTTCTTGGCCAGAAATAGCCCAAACACACACCAAGCGTCCAAGTCCACAGTGTCCCAGTCACTTGTCAATATCAAGTAGAATTTTTCTTTTATAGCTCACAATAGTAAAGCAAGGTCACAACCCCTCCATAGAATATCAACCAGCAAACCAGTCCACAAAACACCTGTGCACACAATGAAAAGTTCAAAGTCACGACGGCGAGACTCACACATTTCTGTAAGACTGTAACACAGATAAAAGTTCAATAAAACTGAATGAGTGCAGAAATGTCACACACAGGAATTTCTTAGTCATATCCGACAGCAAATAATGTCGATCAGTCATGGCGATAGATCATAGAGTAAATGACCAATGGCGGACCACATGGTAACACAACCCAATAGCACAAAACCGAAGAACCACCACCTCCCTCCGAACTAACACAAGACACTATTCAGAACTCACGGCCACAATGCACAACAGGTCTCCAAACCACAATATAAATCGAAGATGACAAAGCTTT
Source organism: Oncomelania hupensis (assembly GCA_036898135.1). NCBI lineage: Eukaryota > Metazoa > Mollusca > Gastropoda > Littorinimorpha > Pomatiopsidae > Oncomelania > Oncomelania hupensis. Next base: position 46,832,748 of record CM072525.1, on the reverse strand, counting down.
CACATCAAAATATCACGAATGCAGATACAAGCGCGTCCGCCATCACCAAGTCCGAACCGGAAGTGCCACCGCAATGCCTAGCTCTTTCTCCGGGCAAGACAAAAACCTATATGTGTTTATACAGAGTTTTAGTGCACTGTTTCTTGTGGCACTTAACTGCGTAGTTAAAGCGCTGCGTTGAGGTCGCTTCTGGGACAAGTTGTGTTGTCGTGGAGTCTTTGACTTTGTGGTTCGTCGGTTGGGCTATCTTCGCACAATGCTGGAGATGCCTCGACAGCCAACTTTAAGCGTCGACGTGGTTTTGTCTTTTGCTGAGTTGGGCTCACGATATAACACCTGCTCGTCTGTAACATAGGAGACGAAATTCTGCACAACCCTGTATAATAGGTCTGTGCAGAGCGTCTCACTGAAGGCCAAAGTAGCCCTCAGTGATAGCTCCACATCTCTATACATAAGCGACGAACATTCTGCTAAGTCTGTGGTCCACTGGAATCTCCACTCTAATTTCCTATACATATACAAATATAAATCGTGGCTAACTATACACATAAAGAAATAATAATATTATAAACATTCTCGGGTACAGCCACTGGTCTGCAAGCATACATATACATGTAGGTTAAACAACAGTGGTTCCGTCAGGTATGCCACATGACGTCAAAACCGGTCGTGCTTGCCTCGTGGTCGGCTTCTCCACGTGGTCAGGCAAAGTCGGACTAACAATTCAATTCTACGCATATCGAATTCCACAAACATAATTTCAACAATAATATAAATACATCACGATGAAACAGAAGTATGTTCATTTACCTGTTTGACAATGTCAGGCTGTGGCTACTTGATTGAATTCGAATATTCAACAAGTACTGCTGCCTAATCTTCTCAGGAGAGAGATTTCTGCTTGAGTGTACTGTGTACTGCTCAGCGTTTCAAACTAGACTGACGTTCTATCTCTTTGCTTGAATCACACAGAACTGTTTCTATCTAACCTAGCTGTGTTCTCATTGGCTGAAACATCTGAGTGGATATAAAATTCGAAACACCATCGTAGGCTGCGATGATGTCACTAACTGTGCTTGCATCAAGCTACAACTGTGTTGCGCATGATCCCTTCTGTCGTCTGCTTTAGACTAACAGTAACCTTATAAGTTTACACTGACTAAACAAGCAAAAGCTCAAAGGCAGTGGAAACGGAGCTCTTGTTACAGATGCAAGGAGGCAGAAGAAGAGAGACAGAAAAAGAGATGGTAGGACAACATTCAAGAATGGACTGGCTTGACACTGAGCGAAGCCATGGTGGTTGCTGAAGACAAAGAAAGATGGAGTACTCTGGCTAAACGATGATCTGTGGTGCCCCAACGATAGGATATGAGTAAAACGTCATATTTAGTAATATGGTGTACATTTACACGAGAAAGTTAAAAATGCTAACATGTGATATTTTGGAGTTACTGTGTTCTGGCTTTTTGGGGCAGTAGGTCACAGCGACAGTATTTAATTAAATGTTTTCGCACCCCCGGAACATGAGTCGCAACGAAAATGAAAACATACCAACACAATGGTAAGCACAGAACTGTACAGTAGTAACATTCTTAACTTACGCTAAATCGAAGATTTTCACCCTGTATCGTACCGTCAGTTATCAGGAAATGCTAAAACCGGTGAAGGTCGGTGATAACAGTAGCGCGGAGGGACAGAAACAGAACCTAAATCAATTTAATTCTTCATCAATCGTCATTGTATCCACTAGCGCGTTAACAAACAATAACGCAATGTGCTGAAATCCAAACAATCACAAAGACTTCAACATAGTCTATGACAAACTGTCTCATGTGACGGCATCACGACAAAGGCTAGCTCGCGGGAATAGAGAAATATAGATCGCATTTAGTTTCGCTTCGTTAACTTTTCGCTGCATGAAGGATGCGCGCGCAGCCTTCCAACTCAACCATTTTCATTCAACTGTACCATCAAATAAACGGAAGAGTTCGAATATCAATCTAAGGTTTTTCTTAAAACAAGTTTCTGTTAATTGACCAAGATAACATTACAATATAATGATGAAATGTAATCTTGACTTTTGACGAAAGCGGCCTCGCTTATTGGAACGAAAGTCGTATCGCGTGAAGGAGGAAGTCACGAGACATTTAACAAATGTGAGACGCAGTACAACCAAAACTCCCAGCGAAAGGGATTTCGTTGAGCATCTGTGTATCTCTAATGCGATAGTAGCATCGGGAAGAATTCACTGAAAATCAGTTGGTGTGTATTATAGGACAGATCGCGGACATGAAAATGACGGAATTTCATTCTTGAATTGGAGAGGAAACATGCAACGAGCAGTCAGTAGATTTTCTCGGGACATGCTAGAAAATCTACAGACTGCTCGTTGCAAAACAGCACACTGATCTTTGTGTATGGCGTCGCAATACCTGTGGACAATGCATGTCCCGAGAACAGAGAAGAAATCCTCCTAATTCACCGAGAAGAAGTTGAGGCAGCTGTGCAATCACTGAAGAAGGGACGTCAGCGGGAGTGGACAACATACCTGCAGAATTGTTTCAAGCAGGGGGAGAAGCGATAATTGACGCCCCCACCATTATCTGTAACAAGATCTGGCAGAGTGGAGAGTGGCCTACACCATGGACCCAGTCGCTTGCCATCACTGTTCCCAAAAAGGACAACCCTCAGGAGTATGAAAATTACCGCACCATCAGCCTCGAAAATAATACTCAACAGTTTGAAACCCCAAGCTCATCAAATCGTAGAGAAGAACAAGCAGGATTCAGGGTTGAGCGAAGTACCACTGAACAGATTTCAACCTCAGAATAATCTGCGAGAATTACTTACAGCACCAACAACATCTATATTATGTGTTTGTAAACTTCAAGAAAGCATTTGACCGAGTCTGGCATGCAGTTCTGTGGGCAACCATGAGAGTGGACATCAGCCTTAACATTATTGAAGTCATCAAAAGTCTGTATGACAAGGCTTTCAGAGCAGTCCTCTATAACAGCGCCTTCGGGAACTAGTCCTGAACAATAAGCAGCGTGCGTCAAGGATGCTTACTCTCTCCAACACTCTTCAACATCTTCCTATAGCGCATCATGTCAGATGCCCTTGCAGTTCACGAAGTCACAGTTAACACAGAGCAATCTCCAACTGTTTTGCGCATGACATTGATGGATTGGCTGGAGAAGCACGCTAATAACCTATAATGTTCCTGTGACGTTTGTTAAAAATGCATTCAGTGGTTCTTGAAATTGAGCCTTTAGCTCGTTCTGACCCCTCCCCTCTCCTAGGCTATTTGAAAGTATTTACAGTTTAGTTGGAAATAATACAAGAAGATCGATTAATTTGCGATTGGCCGACACAAGCTAGATGGGCATATTGTATGATTTATGAGTTGTTGGTTTTCCTTGGGTATGATTTCTTTTATCAATTGTAAGACAAATAGTGAAAATATACATTCCTATTTAGACTGGGGTTTAAGAGGGTCAATAATAGTTGAAGATTGGCAAACAGTACTAATATCCATTTTCTTGGCTCCATTATAACAAACGATGAGACCCCTGTAGACCCTCTACCTTCCTCGACGGCGCAGATTAGTTAGTTAGTCATTGTTTAAAGGGTCCAGCGGACTGCAAAGAGCCAAATGAGCACCACAAATTGGTTAAAAGAGGGCTCACCCCCGATCCGAATAAAAAATCTGCTGAAACAACCCTAATGGTAACACTGAAGTCACTCCACCAGCCTGTCACTTTACAATAAAGGCATCCCGTGTAAGGGACGCTGAGGCTATACTCTAGTTTTTCGAACCCCAGTTCACATACACAATAGAATATGAACATCGTTATAAAATATTAATAAAAAAATAAATACAAAACGCCTACATTGCCTATCCTATCCTATCCTATCCTGTCCCGTAACCCGGAGGTCGTAGGGGCACCACAGATGATCGTTTAACCAGCATAATCCATCTTTCTCTGTCCTCAGCAGCCCTGATGGCTTCGCTCAGTGTCAAACCAGTCCATTCTCGAATGTTGTCCTCCCACCTCTTTTTCGGTCTCCCTCTTCTCCTACCTCCTTGCACTGTGCCTTGCAGAATATTCTTTCCAAGGCCTGATGATCTGGTGACGTGGCCATACCATCGGAGTTTCCGTTTCTTCACCACTGTGAGCAGGTCATCGTGTTGTCCAATGGCTTGTGTGATGGTCTGTCGGACTTCGTCGTTGGTGATGTGTTGGGTATAGGAAATGCCCAGACGTCTTCTGTAGCACCTCATCTCCATGCTTTGTATTCTTCGTTGGAGATCTGCTGTGAGGGTCCATGCTTCAGAAGCATATAGGAAGATGGAGATGACAAGGGAGCGCAGCAGTCTTACTTTGGAATGTAGACTGATGGTCCTGTCTTTCCAAATGGGCTTCAACCTTGTCAGGGCAGCAGTTGTGTGTGTGATCCTGGAGAGGACTTCCTGTCGGGACCCATTGTCTGATACAATGGCTCTTAAATATTTGAAGCTATGCACTGTGTTGAAGGATTGGCCTGGGACTTTGATGTCCGTGTTGATGCCATTGGTGTTGTTGGTCATCATTTTGGTCTTCTCTGCACTTATTTCCATTCCATAGGCTCTGAAGGTGGTGTCAAGCCTCTGTACCAGCTGTTCAAGTTCTTGTTCCTCTCCAGCCAAACCATCAATGTCATCCGCAAAACGAAGATTGGAGATTGCTCTACCCCCTATGCTGACTGTGCCTTTATGATCTGCAAGAGCATCTGACATGATGCGCTCTAGGAAGATGTTGAAGAGTGTTGGAGAGAGTAGGCATCCTTGACGCACACCGATTGTTGTTCTGAACCAGTTCCCGATGGCGCTGTTGTGGAGGACTGCACTGGTAGCCTTGTCATACAGGCTTTTGATGACTTCAATAATTTTAGGGCTGATGTTGTACACTTTCATTGTTGCCCATAGAGTTGCATGCCAGACTCGGTCAAACGCCTTCTTGAAGTCTATGAACACATGATATAGATGTTGTTGATGCTGTAGGTATTTCTTACAGATTATTCTGAGGTTGAAAATCTGCTCACTGGTACTTCGCCCTGCCCTGAATCCTGCTTGTTCTTCAGCTATGATTTGTTCAGCTTGGGGTTTCAACCTGTTGAGTATTATTTTCAGGAGGACCCTGCTGGGATGGCTGATGAGGCTGATGGTGCGGTAATTTTCACACTCCTGAAGGTTACCTTTTTTTGGAAGAGTGATGACAAGCAACTGGGTCCATGGTGTAGGCCACTCCCCACTCTGCCAGATCTTGTTACAGATAATAGTAAGGGCATCAATCATCGCTTCTCCTCCTGCTTGTAGCAGTTCCGCGGGTATGTTGTCCACTCCCGCTGACTTCCTTTTCTTTAGCAATTGCACTGCTGCCTCAGCTTTTTCCCGGAGAATTGGGAGGATTTTTTCTTCTTCTCTGTTCTCGGGACATGCTAGAACTGATGGGTCTCCATTTGGTGTATGGTTGTAAAGGTCTGAGCAGTACTCTGTCCATCTGTTCAAGACTTCCTGTTCTTCTGTAAGGCATATGCCAGACTTGCTTTTGATCGTGGAGACTTTGGGCTGTTTGACACTTGTCAGCCGCTTCACAGTCTGGTAGACCTTCTTGCTGTTGTTCTTGTTCAGACTGTTCTCTTTTTCCTGACATTGATGTTCTATCCAGTTCTCCTTTGCTGTGCGCATGCCTTTTAGGATGATGTCATTGTTGATTTTTCGGTAGACGTCAGCTCCCTGTGAGGTGTTATTTTTCTTTTTTGTATCTTTTTTTTTATCTCTCTTCGTTTATTACACAGATCCAAAAGTTCAGGCGTGATCCACGGCTTCTTCTTTGGTCGGTGATCGCCAAGGATCTCAGTGGCGGCATCTGTCACAGCTGAGTTGAAGGTGGTTGTCATGGTGTTGACATCTACTTCACCAGCCCCCAAAATGAGCAGTGGTGCAAATTTCCCTCCACTTGGGGCCTGAAATAGTTCTGCCACCTCCGAGTCTTGCAGTTTGTCCAGGTCGAACGTCAGTCTAGTGCACTTTGCTGTATTTACTATCTTCAAGTGGAGCCGGAAAGACATCATCACGAGATCGTGGTCACTTCCGATGTCTGCTCCTGGAAAAGTGCGTGTCCTGCCAATGTTGATTCTTGATCTGAAGCGTTTCTTGACCATGATGTAGTCTATTTGATTGTGATGCTCCCCGCCGGGACTGTGCCATGTCCATCGTCTGGAGTTTTTGTGGAGACCAAGCGTGTTTTCCAGTACCAGATTGTTGTATCTGGCAAACTCCAAGAGTCTCAGACCCCTGTCATTTGTCTCGTTGTTGCAGTGGGGTCCACATGTGTCTCCCAAGTTGTGGTGCGCATCTTGGCCAACCTTGGCATTCCAGTCGCCTTGCACTATGACTATGTCCTTCTTCGGCACTTGGTCAAGGACCGCCTGTAGGTTTTCATAAAAATCCTCCACTTCGCTGTCGTCATAGTCTGATGTTGGGGCATAGGCCTGGATGATGGTGAAGTTGAAAGGGGCTGCTCTCAGGCGGATGGTAATGACTGGGCGGCAACCCATGACAGTGGCTAGAATGTTCTTGTGGACCAAGAAACCAACGCCGTGTTCGTGCCTGTCATCTCTGCCGCTGAAATAGAGCTTGTGGCCTTTGTCGGTCGTTGTTTCACCTAGGCCTTTCCAGCGCAGTTCACTGATGCCTAGAATGTTCCATCGATAGTGTTCCAACTCGTGGGCCAGTTCTTCTAATTTTCTTTCCGCAGTTAGGGTCCTGACATTCCAGGTTCCTATGACGATGTTGTTTCTCGTGCGGATCTTGCTAAATTGTCCATCAGTAGCATACTTATCACCTCCGTCCTGGTGGCCAACTGAAGGCGCGTTCCTTGAGCCGGGCGACGACCGATCCGGTATGGAATGAGTGGATTGTGTCATCATGTAGTGTGTCTTGGGCAAAAAAGACCTGGCGGTGCCCAATCCTCTACAGGCTGTTGGCCACAGCCGAAATCCACGAATACAGTGTGGCTCGCCTTGGCCCTGAGCACGTGGTCGTTGAACCTGTAGTAACGTGAGGTTCCTCCGCCCTGGCCGGTGACTTCTGTGTAGAAGACTTTCGCCCAGTGATGCCGTGCTAACATCACCCCTGTTAGTCGCCTCTTACGACACGCCGGGAAACGTTGGGTCTATTCTATTTAATGCTCGAACCCACAGTGCATAACATGATAACTACATTGCTAAATAATAATATCATAGAAAGCCCTAGTGACCATTTGGCAGAAAGCGTCCAATATCCCCAAGCTGACCCAATAGACCCCACCCCATACACACATGAGGAGTTTTGGGAGAGTTTTCAAGAAAAAATGTAGGTGACTGGCCTAGCGAAGAAGATAGTAGATTGGTAGAACAAAATATGAGAATTGCAGAAACAGTGGTAATTTAAAGCATAACAGTTTCCTGAAGTGGGGATACTGTTTATAAAGAACTCCCCGCACCTTAGCGATGATGACAGCGCTGGACAAGTCACGCCTCCTGACAACAGCAACAGACAAGACGACCTAATCGGCGAAAGCTCCGTGTCAGCATCGCTCATGTCCCCCCAACGGCCAGACAGGCTGAGGGATTACATAGGATATCCATCCTTTGCATGAATTCATCGTACCATTCAAATGTTGACGCTTGGTTTCTGTATTAAATAATGTTTAACAATGCGTGTGAAAGAGACAATGGAAAAGTAATGCATGCGTTTTTTTTTGTGGCTAGGCTGCTTATTGCTTTGTTACGATACGTACCGGTTACAGCAGCTGTCGTCTAGAAAAGATTTCTTAATCCTTCTATTATTCCATATATTACTTGGAAAAACAATAAAGAGATACATTAATTGGTTGCCACAAGGTGTGCAGAGGCGTTGTATTTCTATAAAAGCTATCCAACAATCTCTTGGTATTTGGCAATTCTCGGCTGTGAAGACTGGCTTCTTCTCTTCATCTTCTCAGACGCGGCTTACCGTCACCTCTCTCAGCACTCTCTAGCGGCAAGTATGACTTTCTTTTATGTTTGTTGAAGCTAAACTTTTCCTGAGTGGCTTTGCACGATATGGAGTACTAAGGCAAACATGGCAAGCTCTTAATTAAAAACACAAAATCCGCCAAGTACGACATTTAAAACAAAGGTAACCATGGTTTTCGTACTAAAGATAAAGTGTTCTTGGATTATATTAATTATTTAGCCATAAGACAGTCACAATCTTTTGTGCGCTAAAACTAGATTAAAATTAACGTGGTTTTTTTCTATACCAAAAATATATTATTTTCATCGTGAGATACCATATGATGAAAAGAACCACTCGCCCCATACCGGCTCTGGTCGTCGCCCGGGTCACCAAGGACCGCGCCTTCCATTGGCCACCAGGAAGGAGGTGGTAAGTGTGCTACTGTTGGACAACTTAGCAGGATCCGCAGGAGAGGCAACATCGTCATAGTAACATGGAATGTCAGGACACTAACTGCGGAGGGAAAATTAGAACTGGCCCATGAGCTGGACTACTATCGATGGAAGATTTTAGGTATCCGCGAACTGCGCTGGAAAGACCTAGGTGAAATAACTGACAAAGGCCACAAGCTTTATTTCAGCGAGAGTGATGACATGAGGCATGAACAAGGTGTTGGATTCTTGGTCAACAAAGACATTATAGCCACTGTCATGGGTTGCCGCCCAGTCTCTAATACTCATTACCATCTGTCTGAGAGCAGCTCCTTTCAACATCACCATCATCCAGGCCTATGCCCCAACATCAGATTGTGACGACAGCGAAGTCGAGGATTTCTATGAACATCGCCAGGCTGTCCTTGACCAAGTGCCCAAGAAGGACATGGTCATAGTGCAAGGCGACTGGAATGCCAACGTTGGCCAAGATGCGCACCACAACTGGGGAGAAAGATGTGGACCCGCTGCAACAACCAGACAAATGACATGGGTCTCATACTCTTGGAGTTTGCCAGATACAACAATCTCATACTGGCAAACACGCCTGATTTTCACACAAAATTCAGACGACAGACATGGCACAATCCCAGCGGTGAGCATCACAACTAGATTGATTACATCATGGTCAAGACACGCTTCAGATCAAGCATCAATATTTGCAGGACACGCACCATTCCAGGAGCAGACATCGGACGTTGCCACGATGCCGTGATGATGTCCTTCCGGCTCTACTTCAAAAGAGTAGACACAGCAAAGTGCACCAGACTGAAGTTCGACCTGGACAAACTGCAAGACCCGGAGGTGGGAGAAATAGTCCAAGCCACAACTGGGGGGAAAATTGCACCACTGCTCATGTTAGGAGCTGATGAAGTAGATGTCACTACCATGGCCACCACCTTCAACTCAGCTGTGACAGATGCCGCCACTGAGATCCTTGGCAAGATCCGATAAAAGAAGAAACCATGAATCACACCTGAACTGTTGGACCTGTGTGATAAACGAAGAGATATGAAAAAGAACACCTCACAAGGAGCTGATGCCTACCGAAAAATCAACAATGACGTCCGAAAAGGCATGCGCACAGCAAAGGAGAACTGGATAGAAGATTAATGCTAGGAAATAGAGAACAGTCTGAACAAGAACAGCAAGAAGGCCTACCAGACTGATGCGGCTGACAAGTGTTAAACAGTCCAAGGTTTCCACGATCCAAAGCAAATCTGGCATATGCCTTACAAAAGAACAAGAAGACTTGGATAGATGGACAGAGTACTGCTCTGACCTTTACACTCACACACCAAAAGGAGACCCATCAGTTCTAGCATGTCCCAAGACATGAGAAGATGAAGAGATCCTCCCAATTCTCAGAGAAGAATTTGAGGCAGCAGTGCAATCACTAAAGAAAAGGAAGTCAGTGGGAGTGGACAACATACCCGCGGAATTGCTTCAAGCAGGAGGAGAAGTGATGATTGACGCTATCACCATTATATGTAACAAGATCTGGCAGAGTGGAGATGGGCCTACATCATGGACCCAGTCGCTTGTCATCCCTCTTCCTAAAAAAGGGTAATAATTATCAGTAGTGTGAAAATTACCGCACCAACAGCATCCAAGCAAAGCCCTCCTAAAAATAATACTTAACAGGTTAAAACTCCAAGCTGAACAAATCATAGCTGAAGAATAATCAGGATTCAGGGCATGGCGAAGTACCACTGAACAGATTTCAACCTCAGAATATTCTGCGATAAATACCTACAGCACCAACAACATCTATATCACGTGTTTGTAGACTTCAACAAAGCGTTTGACCAAGTCTGGCATGCAGCTCTGTAAGTAACCATGAGAGTGTACAACACCAGCACTAACATTATTAAAGTCATCAAAAGCCTATATGACGAGGCTTTCAGAGCAGTCCTCCACAACAGCGCCATCGGGAACTGGTTCAGATCAACAATTGGTGTGCGTCAAGGATGCCTATTCTCTCCAACGCTCTACGGGAGGCACTGTGGTCTAATGGTAGTGCTTCGGCTTGTGGATCTGAAGGTCCCGGGTTCGAGCCCTGGCCGGGCCATTGTGTTGTGTCCCTGGGAAAGACACTTTACTCCTGTTTTCCTACTCCTTCGGATGAGAGTATAAACCGAGGTCTAGTCTGTGTCGCATACATTCAATCATAACGGACTTTAAAGATCCTGACGCTCATGTCCTAGACGGGTGAGTGCCGGTAACAAGAACACACCCAGCATGCACTTGGTCCTTCTCCCCCATCCCGGGCTGCCCAGGATTGTGCTCATATGTCCGTGCGTCAGACCATGCGCCCAAAGGCTGCGGGTGGGCGTCTCGGGCGGTTTGAGTTAGATCCTGTATCGGCCAGCGCTTTGAACTCGTTGGGAAAAAGCGCTATATAAATATCCTTATCTATCTTATCTATCTACAACATTTTCCTAGATCGCATCTTGTCAGATGCCATTGCAGATCACAAGTCAGCATAGGGGATAGAGCAATCTCCAACCTCCGTTTTGTGGATGACATTGATGGATTGGCTGGAAGAAGAACTTGAATAGGTGGTACAGAGACCTGACACCACCTCCAGAGCCTATGGAATGGAAATAAGTGCAGAGGAGGCCAACATTTTGACCAAAAACACCAATGGCATCAACATGGACATCAAAGTCTTAGGCCAATCCCTCAACACAGTGCATAAAAATTATCTTCATATATTTAGGAGCCGTTGTATCACACAATGGGTTTCGACAGGAAGTCCTCTCCAGGATTGCACAAGCAATTGCAGCCCTGACAAGGTTGAAGCCCATTTGGAAAGTCAAGACCATTAGTCTACATTTCAAGGTAAAGCTGCTGCACTCCTTTGTCATCTCCATCTTCCTATATATGCTTGCGAAACATGGACCCTCGGAGCAGATCTATAACAAAGAACACACAGCATGGAGATGATGTGCTACAGAAGACTTCTGGGCATTTCCTATTCCCAGCACATCAGCAACACCAAGTCCGATAGACCATCACACAAGCCATTGTACATCACAATGACATGTTCACATGAACAAGGAAACTTCAATGGTATGGCCACGTCACCAGAGCATCAGATCTTGCAAAGACTATCTTGCAAGCCATTGTGCAAGGAGGCAGAAGAAGAGGGAGACAGAAAAAGTGGGAGGACAACATTCGTGAATGGACTGGCTTGACACTGAGCGAAGCCATGATGGTTGCTGAAGACATAGAAAGATGGAGTACGCTGGTTAAACGATCATCTGTGGTGCCCCAACGACCTTCAAGTTAGGATAGGATAGGATTGGAAAAAATAGATTAAATAAAATAAAGAAATGTACAGTACAATAAAACGAAATAATACAATAAAATATAGCAAACTAAAATAATTAATTCATAAATATAAACAGAAATCAAACAATTAATAAGTTAAAATATGTATTACAAGCATTTTGCTTGACCGGAAATTGAACGCAGTACATCTCAATCGAAAGTCCGATCCGTTAACCAATACACCACAGTAATTTTTGGAAGTAGTTAGCAGTAAAACAAACATGCAGGTAATAACATACACTTTCGGAATTATAGAATATTTAATGGCGTCTCAGAGGATCTAATCTTAAATTGCGTATTTCCGAAGTACCTTTTCTCAGGGTTCCCAAACCACTTGACCTCTGTTGTCAAGCCTGATCCCATGTAGTCTTACACAGGCAGAAACTTATAGTTAGTTAGTGAGTGAGTTAGTCGTTGATTGTAGTCCTTAACAGGGTCCAGCGGAATGCAAAGAGCCGACTCGGGACCACAAAACCAGGACCACAACTTGGTTGAAAGAGGACTCGCCCCTAATCCGTATAAAAGATTTGCTGAAACCACCCTAGTGGTAATATTGAAGACACTCCACCAACCGGTCACTTTACAATAAAGGCATCTTACGCAGGGGACGCTGAGGCTATACTCTAATTTATCGAACCCCCGTTTACCCAAAAAAATAACATCATTATAAAATATCAACAAAACACATATATATAAAATGCCTAAATTGCTAAAAAAAAATAATATCATAGGTTTGGCAGAAAGCGTCCAATATTCCCAAGCTGACCCAATAGCCCTCATACACAAATGAGGAGTTTTGGAGGAATTTTCAAATTAAAAAATGTAAAAAAGGTATGTGACTGGTTTAGAGAAGAAGATTGTTTATTACAAGTAGATTGATAGAACAGAGCAGGAATGAGAAAGAACAAAGGAGAAAGACAGCGACAGTGGGCATTTAAAGCACTAAATTTCCATAAAGTGGGGATACTATTTATACAGAAACCCCCGCACCCCCACGGAGGGCAGAAACTGTTGAAAAGTCTGATTGCATGTAGTCTAACACAGACAGAAGCTGTTGGCAAGTCTGATCCCATGTAGTTTTACCTATCCTATCCTATCCTGTCCCGTAACTCGGAGGTCGTAGGGGCACCACAGATGATCGTTTAACCAGCATACTCCATCTTTCTGTGTCCTCAGCAGCCCTGATGGCTTCGCTCAATGTCAAACCAGTCCATTCTCGAATGTTGTCCTCCCACCTCTTTTTCGGTCTCCCTCTTCTTCTACCTCCTTGCACTGTGCCTTGCAGAATGGTCTTTGCAAGGCCCGATGATCTGGTAACGTGATGGTCCCAGTCTTTCCAAATGGGCTTCAACCTTGTCAGGGCAGCAGTCTGATACAATGGCTCCTAAATATTTGAAGCTATGCACTGTGTTAAGGGATTGGCCTTGGACTTACACACGCAGAAACTGTTGGCAAGCAATCACAGAAGTTGATTGCAAGCCTGATCGCATTACTGTAGTCGTACGTAGGCAGAATATAACCTAAAAGAAACAATGCGTGTAAAATCATGTCACAATAAACATATCTATAGGTTATCTCTCTTTTGTACACACATTGTTTTAAATTGATAGTGGAAATACCAGGTCAATTTGTTTTTGTTTTTAAATTACAGGCCTTGTGTTCACTCTTACGATTAAACGTGAGAAGGCGGAAAGTTAGAAATATCCAACAATGGGGAAACTGCTTTGGTTGCCTGCGGTGTGGCTATGGCTCTATTGCGCATGCCCAGAAGTGACGTCAGCAGGAAAACCTAACATAATACAGTTCTTGGGTGACGACTGTGGATGGTGCGACTTTCAGCACCAGGATGCGGCCATGGCGACGCCTACCATCTCCGGGCTGGCCCAGAAAGGAGTGGTATTGAATAATTCGTACACTCTCCAAGTTTGCTCTCCAGCCCGTACCGCCATACTCACGGGACGGTGAGTCTCCATCGCCATCATCATCACCATCATCACAATCATCACTATTGTCGTCGTCACCGTCATCAATCATCATTGCACCAGTAAAACAGTTTTTACATTAAAAAAAAAACAAACAAACTAGGTCAACGTTGTGGAAATGTTGTTTTTTTTAAAATAAAAGTTAATTATGTAATTATTTTTAGACTTTTATGCCATCTTTGTCCTGTTAGCTTGTTCACATGTTCTCTATGTTTTATATGTGCTTTTGTGTGGTGCTGCAGCGTTGACCAAATGCATTCCTTGTGTATTATTCACTTGGCAATAAATTATCTTGAATCTTGAATCTTGATCTTGAACCGGAGGAGTGGAGTTCGTTTAAGCTATTTATTTTTGTATTTATTTATTAATTATTTATCTAGCTACAGCTATTCATCTAGTTACTTAAATCAAGTGTGTCGCATAAACCCATCACAAAAAATAATGATTAGGAATATAAGTTTACAATCGGAAAATGACATGAATACACCTATTATTGTAGTACATACAGGCTCAGTTCCATGTAGTCTAATGGACTGTCCTAATTGGATGTTTCCTGGAGGTTGACGAACCATGTTTTGAGGTTAGAAAAATAAAGTTCAGGAACCTAGATTCGGAATCTGAGAACCTTCTAGCTAAGGCTAGTTTTTAAAACTAAAACCTCCTCTACAAGGGCATTGCACAAGTTGAGTGCCTTTAGCGGTCCTCTATAGCAAAGCAGTAGATAGCACACAACCTTAGGTATGATAGCTGGAGTGATCTTATTATAAGTATTAGTTTAACCCCCTTACATTTGCTAAACGAGGCTAGTCAATTTGGGAGAACTGATAACATAATTATAATGCATGTAAATATTATATCATTCATAACATGATCATACGCATGTGTTTCCAACATTTTACTCAGGTACCCCCACAGGGTCGGCATGCAGAATATTGATATCCACGGCGCTTCACTTAAATATTTGGACCCAAGTTTGACGGTTTGTTTACTATTGTTATTACAGTAGTATAGCTCCAGCTCATGGTTTGTGATCAGTTTGTTTCTTGTGTCAGTACGTGATATAGTTTAATATGTTTAGAATTCTATGTTAGGTTCTTTATGTGCTGTGGAAGTTTGATTCCTGAATGCTTTTATTGTTAACACGTTGTATTATGTAGGTCTACTGTAGAAGGCATATTCCCATTGTGCCCTTCTGGACCAATCACACTTCTTGTTTCGTGTTTAGTTGTACACCTGGACCAATCAAATCTCATGTCTCATGATTGGCTTATAGCAAAAGATATAACAAGATTATTAATGTATTAATTTTTAATGCAAATGCTTCTGTATTTATTGATTATAACCTATCCATCTTGTATGTCTGTGTTTCATGTGCCTAATGGCCTGCCTTCTTGATTGGAATGTTTCGTGTAGGTTCACGAATCTTTTTATGAGGTTCCCAGATCCTGAACCTAGGTTTCTGAAATTTTTTTGGGTCCAATAGGTACATGAACCTAGGTTTAGGATCTGAAAACCTCGAAAAAAAAAGTTTCGTGAACGTCCACGAACCATCCAATAAAGACAGTCCTTTAAGCAGACTTTTAATGTTGTTGATAATGTGCTTTATAAAATACGTTGTGATTATTATTATTATTATTATTATTATTATTATTATTATTATTATTATTATTATTATTATTATTATTATTATTATTATTAATATTATTATTATTATTATTATTATTATTATTATTATTATTATTATTATTAATATCATCATCATCATTATTATTATTATTATTATTATTATTATTATTATTATTATTATATTATATTATGTTTTGGCCATTATATTATTATTATTATTATTATTATTATTATTATTATTATTATTATTATTATTATGATTATTATATTATATTATGTTTTGGCCATTATATTATTATTATTATTATTATTATTATTATTATTATTATTATTATTATTATTATTATTATTATTATTATATTATATTATGTTTTGGCCATTATATTATTATTATTATTATTATTATTATTATATTTATTATATTATATTATGTTTTGGCCATTATATTATTATTATTATTATTATTATTATATTATATTATATTATATTATATTATATTATATTATATTATATTATATTATATTATATTATATTTTATTATATTTCGGCCATCAGGGCTGCTGAGGACAGAGAAAGATGGAGTATGCTGGTTAAACGATCATCTGTGGTGCCCCTCCGACCTTCGGGTTACGGGACAGGATAGGATAGGATAGGAGTATAGTATAGTATAGTATAGTATAGTATAGTATAGTATAGTATAGTATAGTATAGTATAATATAGTATATAGTATAATATAGTAGTAGTAGTAGTAGTAGTAGTAGTAGTAGTAGTAGTAGTAGTAAACATCAGTGCACTTGTTAGGGGTAAGTGAGAAGGTGAAGAGGTAAGGTGGAGGAGATAGGAAGGAGATGGAGGGACTCGGCTTCTGTGATGAGATGGGGTACATTTCCTCACAGACAACCTCATGTAAGGACTCTTGATACAATAGTTTATCACTCCATCTCCGTTATACCCCATGTCATACAATAGTATATCACTCCATCTCCGTTATACCCCATGTCATACAATAGTTTATCACTCCATCTCCGTTATACCCCATGTCGCCACAGCAGCCCGTTGTAAAACTGGTCATTGTGTGATGAAAGTAGGAAATAGTCTTCAATGATTACCCCCTTTATTTATTTATTTATTTATTTATTTTTTTATACGAATTTTGGAAACCCCCCCCAAAAAAAAAACTAACTGATCCGCCCCTGTGATAGGATAGGATATTCCCAGCCAATGTTTCCAGTCCAAACGCCCCTAAGATACGTCATTAATCTTGTACGTGCAGTTCGGACCGGGTCTAAGTGGTCGCTACTCGCTATCATCCCGAAAGATAATGCCGGTGATGGTACATCTCAATCTTTTTCACCTTCCGCGTTCGGCCGCATTCCAAGGCAGTTCCTCTAGTGCAAATTGACTAGAAAAGAAGAAAAAAACGAATGTCTGAAATACTGACTAACACACCCGTTAAAGAAGCTTTGGCAGCAGAAAAATAAAAGCAACAAGAAAACAAGACAATCAAATTAAAGCGCTGTGCAGCTATTGGTAAATAAAAGCCAGGTAGAGCATCTGTAGCACACGCGGGCAGCAGGTATCTCAACTAAGAGTCTCAAGGTAGTGCTAGCGAATAACCTAACCTTTTCAGTTCTGGTAAACTGCAACCAAAGACAAGTCAAGTCAATTGTTTATTCAAAAAATAAAATGTTAAAGATATGGGTGACATCACTACATGTGCAAGTGATAACTAATTAATTAAAAAGTACAAATAAATTGAACGCAAGACATATAATTATTAACAAATGAAAGCAAACACAAAATTGATTCCACACAAGGCAGCGACATATCCATAGACAAAAAGCTTTCTTTCTGTTTGGATAAGTAATTCATGTAAAGAAAGAGCAGATTGACTACATCATGGTCAAGACACGCTTCAGATCAAGCATCAGCATTGGCAGGACACGCACTTTTCCAGAAGCAGACATCGGAAGTGACCACGATCTCGTGATGATGTCCTTCCGGTTCCACTTAAAGAGAGTAACCACTGCAAAGTGCACAAGACCGAAGTTCAACCTGGACAAACTGCAGCACCCGGAGGTGGCAGAAATATTTTAAGCCACAATTGGAGGGAAATTTTCACCACTGCTCGTTCTGGGAGCTGGTGAAGTAGATGTCAACACCATAACCAACACTTTCAACTCAGCTGTGACAGATGCCGCCACTGAAATCCTTGGCAAGCACCGCCCAAAGAAGAAACCGAGGATCACACCTGAACTTTTGGATCTGTATGATAAACGAAGAAAGATGAAAAAATAACACCCACAAGGAGCTGATTCCTACCGAACAATCAACAATGACATCCGAAAAGGCATGCGCTCAGCAAAGGAGAACTGGATAGAAGATGAATGCCAGGAAATAGAGAACAGTCTGAAGAAAAACAACAGCAAGAAGGCTTACCAGGCTGTGAAGCGGATGACAAGTGTTAAACAGCCCAAGGTCTCCACAATCAAAAGCAAATCTGGCAAAAGAAGAACAAGAAATCTTGGATAGATGGACAGAGTACTGATCTGACCTTTACATCTACACACAAAACGGAGACCCATCAGTTTTAGCATGTCCCCAGAACAGAGAAGAAATCCTCCCAATTCTCAGAGAAGAAGTTGAGGCAGCAGTACAATTGCTGAAGAAAGGGAAGTCAGCGGGAGTGAACAACATACCCGCGGAACTGTTTCAAGCAGAAGCAGAAGCGAAGATTGACGTTCTCACCATTATCTGTAACAATATCTGGCAGAGAGAGGCTTACACCACGGACCCAGTCGCTTGTCATCACTCTTCCACACAAGGGTAACCTTCGGGAGTGTGAAAATTACAGCACCATTAGCCTCATCAGCCATCCCAGCAAGATCCTCCTGAAAATAATACTCCACAGTTTGAAACTCCAAGCTGAACAAATCATAGCTGAAGAACAAGCAGGATTCAGGGCAGGACGAAGTACCACTCAACAGATTTTCAACCTCAAAATTATCTGCGAGATATACCTACAGCACCAACAACATCTCTATCATGTGTTTGTAGACTTTAAGAAAGCGTTTGACCGAGTCTGGCATGGAGCTCTGTGGGCAACCACGAGAGCGTACAACATCAGCCCAAAAATTATTGAAGTCGTCAAAAGCATGTATGGCAAGGCTACTAGTCCGGTCCTTCCCAACAGTGCCATCGGAAACTGGTTCAGAACAACAATCGGTGTGCGTCAAGGATGCCTACTCTCTCCAACACTCTTCATCGTCTTTCTAGAGAGCATCATGTCGGATGCCCTTGCAGATCACGAAGGCACAGTCAGCATAGGGGGTACAGAGCAATCTCCAACCTCCGTTTTGCGGATGACGTTGATGGATTGTCTGGAGAGGAACAAGAACTTGAACAGCTGGTACAAAGGCTTGACACCACCTCCAGAGCCTATGGAATGGAAATAAGTGCAGAGAAGACCAAAATGATGACCAACAACACGTCATGGACATCAGAGTCCAAGGCCAATCCCTCAACACAGTGCATAGCTTCAAATATTTAGGAGCCATTTTACCAGACAATGGGTCCCGACAGGAAGTCCTCTCCAAGATTGCACAAACATCTGCTGTCCTGACAAGGTTGAAGCCCATTTGGAAATACAGGTCCATCAGTCTACATTCCAAGGTAAGGCTGCTGCGCTCACATGTCATCTCCATATACATCCTCAGTGGGGGTGCCGGGAGTTTCAGTATAAATAGTATTTCCACTGTCTGGAAATTTAGTGCTTTAAATTCCCACTGTCGCTGTCTTTCTCCTTTGTTCTGTCTTATTCCTACTCTGTTCTATCAATATACTATACTGTCTTCTTCTTCGCTAGACCAGTCACCTACCTTTTTTCTTGAAAACTCTTCTGGGACAAAACTCCTCATTCTGTTGGATCAGCTTGGAAATATTGGACGCTTTCTGCCAGGTGGTCACTGGGGCTTCCTATGATATTATTATTTGGCAATGTAGGCATTTTATATGTATGTGTTTTGTTGATATTTTATAATGATTGTGATGACACGAGTTTTCAGCACGTACTACAGACAGTTATATATCGTGCAGAGTTGCACATTTCTAGTGATACAGTGTACCAGTCTGTATCAGCGTTTTCTTTTATTGCGCATGAAAGATAAGTATGTGTGGGTTTCACGTGTTTAACGCATAGAGCATATGCATAGTGGGAAAAGGGGTTACTGAACTAAGCTCGATGCCTTGTCCTGTGTGCTGGTATGTGATTTAGTTGGCAGAGTCATTTTGGTTGCTTTTCCGAGCAGACGTCTTGTTGGACAGAAGTGACTTTGTGACAGAGTGTGTCAGATTAGAATTAGGTTCTTCTGGAAGGGTAGAGTTGCGTCGTTTCGAACCACCCAAGGTCTTGTGCTCTCGTCGGGACAAGAATGGCCAAAAGATGTTAGTGGAAGGATTCTAATCGCCATTTATTCAGGACGGAATAAGTGTAGGGTTGTTTCCTAAGGTCATGTGCTTTGTGTTAGGCACCTTCCAAGGCTCATGTACTTCATCGGTATTGAGATGCTCCAGTAATAGCATAGCAAGAGGCCTAATAACGAACTTGATACTCTCAACTATTAACTAGTGGTGTTGTACTGTGCTGTATTGTTTGGTGTTGTGGTGTGTTGTGTACGTTTATCCATGTGTCACAGGCCGAGAACTTAAAAGGTGAGTTGAACCCTGTAATTCATTTCCTTAATGGCTGTGCATTCCGAGACTGCGTACGTGAATGAATGTTGGTGAATGAGGGGGAAAGGGATGTATTTTGATAAATAGTAGTTTATTGATTTTTATGTGATTTCATATGATTTTCTTGTTTGTACATTTAGATGGAAAATGTTGTTGATGTTGTTGCCAAAACGGGATCAAAGGGTGACAATGAAGTATGCATGTTAAAGAGAGAGAGAGGGGTGATGAATGTGAAGGAAGGGAGACAATGTACTGTGTCGGAGAGGGGTGATGAAGGTGATGAATATGAGGGAAGCGTGTTTGTATTATAGCGTGATAGAGATAATTATGAATGAAGGGAGATAATGCACTATAATGTGGAGAAGGGTGATGAAGTTGGAGGAGAGGATGAGATGAATCGGGATGGTGTGACTGGAGGTGCAATTGTAATAATTATGTAGGCTTATATATTTTATATAAACAACTACGTTTCATGAAAGAGATGAATTATTAGAATTAAGAACTGAATTGTATTATTAAGATGCATGTATAAACAGGTCAAGATGGCGGACGGCGGAAGGCGTATTTTGTTATAATATGATGTTTACATTTTTGTGGATGAGCTAGTGAGACCCTTTATGTGTTCGGCAGATTGGGCTGTTGTCTTCGTCTACTATTTTCTCTATTTCTACTGTTCTACTTCTGCCATTGCTACTGTGAAGGGTGGACGTTGTCGTGCCTCGCCACCACCACCGTCACGTCCTTCCTTCGTCGTTGGCGCCGCTGCTGGGTGTGGTTCCCCATCATCGCTGGGACTTAACTGCTACTTCGGACGACCGGGTGTTTTCCATCAGGGTCTCAGGACCCCAGTTACACCACACCGACACACATACAGATTCGCATTCACGCATATAAAACCTACCCCTATCTTCAGCACTTCGTGTGAATTGCTTCAACTATATGTGGTTAGTAGGTACTGGGTTGGGGGTCTTGATAGGGGTTGAGGGTGGTTTAGTATCCCATTATCCTGTGTATGCGTGTTTGTTGTTGAATAAAAGAGTGTGATTGTTCATCTGGCTTTTGTGTTAGTTTCTTCTGTTTGAGTTCTATCCCCTCACTCGTTGTTTTGAGCTGAACGTCGCGGAACCCACTTGGGTGCCGCCGCGACAATGATGTTTGTATTCTATTTTGTTTTTGTAAACTGGGGTTCGATAAATTAGAGTATAGCCTCAGCGTCCCCTGCGTGGGATGTCTTTATTGTAAAGTGACCGGCTGGTGGAGTGCGTTTAGTGTTGCCACTAGGGTTGTTTCGGCAGATCTATATACGGATCAGGGTTGGGTCCTCTTTAAGCGAAGTCTGGTCCTGATTTCGCTCGGAAGAGTCCGCTGGACCTAAAGCAATAATCAGGTAGTGTAACGTAATCTTTCTATACGCTTGCGAAACATGGACCCTCATAGCAGATCTACAACGAAGCATGGAGATGAGGTGCCACAGAAGACTTCCTGACAACCTGATGACATGCTCACAGTGGTGATTAAACTGAAACTCCGATGGTATGGCAACGTCGCCAGAGCTTCGGGCCTTGTAAAGACCATCCTGCATGGCACGGTGCTAGGAGGTAGAAGGAGAGGGATACAGAAAAAGAGGTGGGAGGACAACATTCGAGAATGGACGGACTGGCTTGACACTGAGCGAATCCATCAGGGTTGCTGAGGACAGAGAAAGATGGAGTATGCTGGTTAAACGATCATCTGTGGTGCCCCAACGACCTTCGATTTACGGGATAGAATGGGATCAGATAGTGTGTGTGTGTGTGTGTGTGTGTGTGTGTGTGTGTGTGTGTGTGTGCGCGCGCATGTTTACACGGCGTTCTTTGGACAAACTAGTGCACATCTACATACGTTCTTTGGACAGACCTCCTTGTTGGGACGTCCATTTATTGATACGTTAGGGCTAGGGTTAGGGTTAGGGTTAGAACACTTAAAGGTACTTAAAAAGGGGGTCGTAGAACGACCCATTGTCCACACAACGTATGTGGCGTTTGAGGAAAGTCAAAATAACGGTGTCTGTGCAAGTATGTGTGTGTGTGCGTGTGATATAAGAACCGTTACTCTATGTCTGTTTCAAGCTCATGCCCCAGAAAATGCAGGAGCTGGGCTACACGACTCACCTGTTTGGCAAGTGGCACTTGGGCTTCTGTGACTGGTATGTAACCCCCACCAAACGTGGCTTTGACAGATTCTATGGCTTCTACGGTGCTGACGAAGGTTACTTCAACCACTCAGGTCCGTTGTTCGTTGTCATCATCATCATCATCATCATCATCATCATCATCATCATCATCATCATCATCATCATCATCATCATCATCATCATCATCTTTATTACCATGGTCGTCATCCTCCTCCGCCTCAGAATCACAATTACCATAACCATCATAGACGTCGTTTTGTTGTTTTTTTTTAAACTTCTATATGATTAAATGATACATTATAAAAATTACTTTTTTCCATTTCAAAAAGGTTTATAATAATAAACGTAGCAAGATCCGCACCATAAACAACATCGTCATAGGAACATGGAATGTCAGGACCCTAAATGCGGAAGAAAAATTAGAAGAACTGGCCCACGAGTTGGACCACTATCGATGGAACGTTTTAGGTGTCGGTGAACTGCGCTGGAAAGGCCTATGTGAAACAAAGACCGACAAAGGCCACAAGCTTTATTTCAGCGGTAGAGATGACAGGCACGAACACGGCGTTGGATTCTTGGTCCACAAGAACATTCTAGCCACGGTCATGGGTTGCCGCCCAGTCTCCAGTAGACTCATTACCATCCGTCTAAGAGCAGCCTTTCAACATCACCATCATCCAGGCCTATGCCCCAACATCAGACTATGACGACAGTGAAGCGTAGGATTTCTATGAAAATCTACAGGCTGTCCTTGACCATGTGCCGAAGAAGGACATAGTCATAGTGCAAGGCGACTGGAATGCCAAGGTTGGCCAAGATGCGCACCACAACTCGGAAGACACATGTGGACCCCACTGCAACAACGAGACAAATAACTGGGGTCTGGTCTGAGACTCTTGAAGTTTGCCAGATTCAACAATCTGATACTGGCAAACACGTTTCTCTCCACAAAAAATCCCGATGATGGACATGGCACAGTCCCGGCGGGGAGCATCACAACCAGATCGACTACATCATGGTCAAGAAACGCTTCAGATCAAGCATCAACATGGGTAGAACACCCACTTTTCCAGGAGCAGACATCGGAAGTGACCACAATCTCGTGATGATGTCCTTCCGGCTCCACTTGAAGAGAGTAAACACAGCAAAGTGCACTAGACTTAAGTTCGACCCGGACAAACTGCAAGATCAGGAGGTGGCAGAATGATTTCAGGCCACAATTGGAGGGAAATTTGCACCACTGCTCATTTTGGGCGCTGGTGAAGTAGATTTCAACACCATGACCACCACCTTTTACTCAGCGGTGACAGATACCGCCACTGACATCCTTGGCAAGCACCGGCCAAAGAAGAAGACGTGGGTCACACCTGATCTTTTGGATCTGTGTGATAAACAAAGAGAGGTGAAAAAGAATGACATCCGAAAATGCATGCGCACAGCAAAGGAGACCTGGTTAGAAGAACAATGCTAAGAAATAGAGAACAGTCTGAACAAGAACAACAGCAAGGAGGCCTACCAGGCTGTGAAGGGGCTGACAAGTGCTAAACAGCCCAAGGTCTCCACGATCCAAAGCAAGTCTGGCATATGCCTTACAGAAGAACAAGAAGTCTTGGACAGATGGACAGAGTACTTTTCTGACCTTTACAACCACACACCAAACGGAGATCCGTCAGTTCTAGCATGTCCCGAGAACAGAGAAGAAGAAGAAATCCCCCCAATCCTCCGAGAAGAAGTTGAGACAGCAGTGCAATCGCTGAAGAAGGGGAAGTCAGCGGGTGTGGACAACATACCCGCGGAAATGCTTCAAACAGGAGGAGAAGCGATAGTTGACGCACTCACCATTATCTGTAACACGATCTGGCAGAGTGGGGAGTGGCCTACATCATGGACCTTGTCACCACTCTTCAAAAAAAGGTAACCTTCAGAAGTGTGAAAATTACCGTATCATCAGCCTCATCAGCCATCCCAGCAAGGTCCTCCTGAAAATAATACTCAATAGGTTAAAACCCCAAGCTGAACAAATCATAGATGAAGATCAAGCAGAATTCAGGGCAGGGCGAAGTACCACTGAACAAATTTTCAACCTCAGAAATATCTGCGAAAAATACCTACAGCACCAACAACATCTATATCATGTGTTTGTAGACTTCTAGAAAGCGTTTGACCGAGTCTAGCTTGCAACTCTGTGGGCAACCATGAGAGTGTACAACATCAGCCATAAAAATTATTGAAGTCATCAAAAGCCTGTATTACAAGGCTACCAGTGCAGTCCTCCATAACAGCGCCATCGGAAACTGGTTCAGAACAACAATCGGTGTGCGTCATGGATGCCTACTCTCCCTAACACTCTTCAACATCTTCTTAGAGCGCCTCGTGTTCGATGCCCTTGCAGATCACGAAGGCACAATCAGCATAGGGGGTAGAACAATCTCCAAACTCCGTTTTGGGGATGACATTGATGGATTGGCTGGAGAGGAACAAGAACTTGAACAGCTTGTACAGAGGCTTGACACCACCTCCAGAGCCTATGCAATGGAAATAAGTGCAGAGAAGACCAAAATGATGACAACAACAGCAATGGCATCAACAGGGACGTCAAAGTCCAAGGCCAATCCCTCAACACAGTGCATAGCTTCAAATATTTAAGAGCCATTGTATCAGACAATGGATCCCGACAGGAAATCGTCTCCAGGATCGCACAAATAACTGCTGCGCTGGCAAGGTTGAAGCCCATTTGGAAAGACAGGACCATCAGTTTACATTCCAAGTTAAAAATGCTGCGCTCCCTTGTCATCTCCATCTTCCTATACGCTTGCGAAGCATGGACCCTCACAACAGATCTACAACTAAGGATACAAAGCATGGAAATGAGGTGCTGCAGAAGACTTCTGAGCATTTCCTATACCCAGCACATCACCAACGACGAAGTCCGAAAGACCATCACACAAGCCATTGGACAACACGATGACCTGCTCACAGTGGTGAAGAAACGGAAACTCCGATGGTATGGCCACGTCAGCAGATCATCAGGCCTTGCAAAGACCGTCCTGCATGCAAGACACAGTGCAAGGAGGAAGAAGAAGAGAGAAATCGAAAAAGAGGTGGGAGAACACCATTCGAGTTTGGACTGGTTTGACTCTGAGCGAAGCCATCAGGGTTGCAGAAGACAGAGAAAGATGGAGTGCGCTGGTTAAACGATCATCTGTGGTACCCCTACGACCTCCGAGTTACGGGATAGGATAGGATAGGATAACAGAAAGTACAAAGAGTGCAAAAAACAAAAGTACAAAAAGAGTACCCTCACGTGTCAAAATAAAATATTAACCAAGATCTTGCACATACACTCACATACAGAGCTTTAATAAAAATGACAGAGAGAGAGAGAGAGGGGGGGAAGAGAGAGAGGTCCTTGATAGCGGGTACATCCTGATCATTTCCTGCATGAGGCATCCTTCAATCTTATACATGGCTTGATATTTGAGTTGGCATTTCCGTAATAATCAGGTAGTTCTAATAAATGAACCACACGCCTTATAAATGCAACAACACAATACAAAGGAAAGGAACATAATCCATGCTTCTGTGCTACTGAATACACTGTTGCAATTTGCAAGAAAGAAACAAAGAACACTTCACAATATTGGAAACATGCAACGAGATTAAGGCTGTTGAACTTGTTCAGTTGGCACACATAACTAAGGTTTATAATCGAGTCATTCATTGTTACATCTATAATATTCATTGTCAGAAATGCGGCATCGTGAGAACGCTCTACTTGTTCGGTCACACATTTTATATAGCCCAGTTACATTGAGGCGATTGATTTTTTTTTTAGATTTTAATGCTTTATTGTCCCTTTTTATCGGGAAATTCTGGGCCGCCTCCCCTGTGGAAGGCGTAGTCGCAGCCTGTGGCGCGCCCAAACCCAACCTACCTAACATTAGTTGTGATTTTTGAAATTTCAAAATTCTTTAAATTTTTTGAAATTTTTTTGAAATTTTGCTGGGGGAGCAAACCGGAGTACCCGGAGAAAACCCCCGAGACGTTGCCCGAGTCGAAAGTAAATAATATTCGGAGAAACATAACTCCCCGATGCAGGATCGAACCCACACCTGTCATGCGCCATTGGTTTCTGGCCTGTGGACAAGGCAAGTGCTGCTCGAGTATCTTACCAAAAAAAACTATAACAGTCTGCTCCTTGTCTTAATCTCCTTGAAGAAACATATGCAAAGCTGTTTTATTAAATTTGATATAGACCAACTCCCACCTCACTTTATGATCATTGGAGATCTGAATTGTCACTCCCCCAGATGGGGAAGTGATCATCAGAATCCCCAAGACAAAATTCTGGAGAATGCTGTCGAAGACCTCAACCTATGTTATTTGAATTCAGATTCTACTACGTATTGTTGACCTTTTGCTACTGTTTTTACATTTAGACTTGGCCATCTGTGACGCTTCTGTTTTTTTTTTTTTAACCTGTATTAGAAACCTTACTCGAATCTCTGCGAGAGTGACAATTTTCCTGTTTTTCTAAAGTTTCTAGCAGATCAATCTGTAGACCCCCCCCATCCCCCCAACCCACCCAGCGGTGCTGGAATTTCAACAAAGCAGATTAGGACAAATGTAGACACTCAGCATCTTTTGGAATTAAGCCTACCTCTGACATTTTAAAGTAAGATCCAGCTTTGGAATTTTTTAATATCCTACCTAATAGAATGTGCTTCCGAAAATATTCCCAAAAACATCTATAGGAATGGATAGGATAGGATGTTCTGTTTGCTTGTCTCGTTAATAATAGCTGTTACACTCGTTTGGTGTTTTTCTATCAGTAGTTGATTCAGCCCCAATGCTGAAGTCCTGATAAGTGTAACTCGGATTTGTTTATCCACGCAACCCGTTCAATCAGCAACAAGGCACGGAGTCGTCGTATGAAGTTTTCAAATTTTATTCAGCGTACATCAACAACTGCATACAATTGCCTTTTCATTTTTTTTCTTTTTCACTTTACACAGAGCATCGAATATATAGTTTTTCTCTTCTCCAGAACACTTTGGAAGGATCGAGCATGACGCAATTATAACCAATCACAAAGAAATTCGTCATCACTGTCTTACGTCATACAACATTCTTTTCGATCCAAGAATGTTCTCAAATGTCTATACCTAACGCGAAGCTTCGATCGATAGTAAACAAGCAAATCTAGAGAATTCTCCAATAATATCGACCAACTAAAATTACCAACGTTATACAAAGCTTCTTCTAACCACAATGCAAACTCAAATCAAAGGTAAATACACTCTGTTATTGAATACTTTGCAAAGCGAAACGATTAGATCTATCGTGCGCGTTTCAGACATACTATCCTTCGCGTTTCAACGTAACAATAGCATTCTGCTTAAATCAGAGAGCACCAATTGACTCTGTCACATGCAATGAACACCATTCTGAATAACAGCAAGATCAGTGCTGTCGTCATCAGCTACATCGATCTCGTCGTCGTCGTCATAGTAATCTTCATAACCTCCTTCTTCTCATACTTAGTCAAGAAGGCCGCTTTTAGAAGAAGTTACTTCCCTTGATCTACTGATGTGGTATTCAATAAAGCATGTCTGCTCAAAACTCTGGCAGACGGTATTTGTACATATGAATTATTTTTGTAATTATTTATTTTATTCATTTATTTATTTCACTCTTAAGGATAAAGTGAACTAAAAACAAACTCCATCGCACAGACTTTAAAGATCCTGACTCTCATGTCTTAGACGAGTAAGTGCCAGATACAACATCCAGTATGTACTAAGTACTATCATTCTTGTCGTGGGTGTCACTTTTTTCGTGGCTGCCTCGCTTTTGCTGAGAGGGCAACCCGAATTTCGCCCACGTATCTATCTATATATAGGTCTGTCTGTTTATTTATTGGAAAAAGATTTTTATTTATTTATTTATTTATTTATTTATAATATTTCTTAGTTATTTTATTAATCTGGTTATTGTTTATTCAAAAGTTTATTGATTACATTTTTTTAATTCAGGCGAGAATGAGGGAACATATGACTTCCGCGACAACGAGAAAGTGGCCTGGGAAGCCAAGGGACATTACACCACAGAACTACTGACAAATCGTGCGCAGGAAACGATCAGAGCACGGGGCAACAACCCCTTCTACATGCTCGTGGCCTACCCGAACGCACACGCTCCCTTTGAAGTCAAGCAAAGGTTTGATTTTAGTTTAGATACATTTCAAAATAGTATGCACCTGCTTTGACAAAAGCCAAGCATATAGAAAACATGCCCAAGTTAACAATGCGGGCCTCTTCTAACAACGCTTTTCTT
Organism: Oncomelania hupensis; assembly: GCA_036898135.1. NCBI lineage: Eukaryota > Metazoa > Mollusca > Gastropoda > Littorinimorpha > Pomatiopsidae > Oncomelania > Oncomelania hupensis. The sequence continues at coordinate 46,804,046 of CM072525.1, read as the reverse complement.
GGGTGGCACATTAGGGTAGAGGTTTTGTCACACGTTAGCAATGTTTCAGGTTAAACCAAAGGAAGAGAAAGTCTTTTCGCTGGTGACTAAGAGAAAGTCTTTTCGCTGGTGACTGTAACATTAATAGCTTCCTGGGTGAGCAACTCTTCGTAATTCATTTTTAATGGGAACAAAAATTCTATTTAAAAAAAAACTTATTAAAATATGGCTGGTGCTGCTATAGTTCTTGGCACTGCTGTTGTCAACACGTTAGACATCTTAGGATAAAAATATTTGTTTTCAAAACTAGACAGTAAAGAAAAATCTAAACGTCACAATTTAGCAATGGAAAAATTATCACAAGATCAGGCTGAGTACGACAAAAACAGATTATTGCACCTTGATTTCATTAATAAAAGAATGAAAGAAGAAGGACATACTGATAGAACATTCGAAGATGTTGATGAAGCTTTGCACCAATGCTATTCATATACCGACACAACACTACCTCCATTAAAACAACCAGTGTTACCTGATTACTATACACCTAACAATGTCAAAGACTGGAGAATTAATTTAAATTGTATTTGGAACGGTAGTAGTTCAATACCTTATCAAAACTCTACTAAATTAAAAGAATGACTGCTTCTTTGTCCAAAGTATATTATTCTGAATCAGGGCATTGAAAAGGAAAAACTAACAGAAAAGACCGGACTGCCAGAAAAAAAACTGTTAAACAATGGTTAGCTAAACAAGCTGTATGGCAAATATATCTTCCACCCCCGAAGAAAATAATAAGACTTAAATTACAAAACGCTAAGCAAAATGACACTCATCCAATGGACTTGCTATATATTCCTCATGACAAAATACGAAGAAAGAAATTCAAGTACGCCCTAACTGTGATTATTGATCTTGCTTCCAGGTATAAAGATGCCGAACCTCTTACAGCCAAACGTACCTTAGAGGTTTCTCTTGCATTAGATACAATTTATTCTAGAGGCCCTCTTAGATTTTTCAGACTAATTCAATGTGACCATGGATCAGAATTCAATGTTGCAGTGAATCCATTGTTATTAAAACAAAATGTTACAATACGAAGAGGAAATCCTGGGTTACATAGGTCTGAAGGTCTCGTAGAAAACTTCAGTCGCCAACTAGCAGAGAGACTGTTTACTTATCAGTATTCTAAGGAGTTGTTTAGCGATACTACTAATACAGAATGGGTAACTAGACTACCTGGCGTTTTGAGATAAATGAATTTTGACATTCAAAGTACAGAGTTGAAACCAATTGAAGCTATTAAACTTGAAGTTTACCAATGTGTATGCAAAAGAGACTTCAAAAGAGTTTTTAATAAACTTACAAAAGAGGATGCAACATGAACTCATACACATATTACTTTGATTGTTTATGGTCAAGATTTATTAGCCAAGCCGTAAATTACCCCTCTTATAGTCAGACAATTCCACACGTGATTCTAAGTTGGACCGATTTAGATGAGGATCCCAGAGGTATTACATTGTTTATGAAGAAAAGAGAACATGAAAATCAGTACTCTGTATTTGTTCCCTCGCCCAAGATAACCTTTACCCCTGTCACAAATCCTATTGATAGAATAACGCAAATTAGCCTAGACAGCATAGATCTGTTAGCATTTTATTTCAGCCATCAGATATTTTCTGATAGTCAAACAGAATATTTTGCTAATAAACTAAAATCAAGTTATTTATTGTTAATTAATTTTTTTTTAAGCCTTTTTTTCACACTAAAAATATGGCGACAAAATTGTATCCTGCTATAGTGGAAGAAGAACAACATTGCAGTGGACAAAGCAGTTAAAGAATCTCTGCATCTAGATTTGCCTTCATAGACTTTGCAATTTGTTCTTTATTCTGACCTGCATTTTATGACTGGCTCTTATTGTAAATGACTCTGGCAGACCTAATGGTCTAAATAAATCAATAACAAATTATTTCAAATTCTTCCAAATTTGTTGCTTCTTTGCCTAACTTTGTGTCCACCCGCAAAGAAGAAACTGTTTTGGTTCACCTTCGTATTGGGCATACTTATGTCACCTATAGTTTCCTTTTAAAAGGAGAAAAACCAACGTGGTGCTTTTCATGTGACAAATCCTTTTCTGTCCACCATTTCATGTCTCAATGTGCAGATCTGGTTGATGAAAGAGAAAGATATCGATACCTTTTAATGAGATTTTAAAAGTTTGCAATAGGAAACACATGTTTAAATTTTTACATGATGTTGGTTTGTTTTATCGCATATATGTCATATTGTCTTGTTTATATTCTTGGTTGAATTTTATTAGTAAAAATGGTTTTATTGGCACCTTTTATCATATTTAAATGTTAGCAGTTTAGTCTTATTTTGCTTAGTTTTATATGGTCCTGATTTGGCTTTTGGCAGTCTGTTGGACCTTATAAACACTGAATATCTATCTGAACTTCAGGTTCCGTTGCCCACAGATAAAAACTTTTATCCATTTAATAATGGCTTTGACAAGAAAGCATTTCAAATGTTGTGCAATAAATTCAGAATTGATCTTAAAACAGACTCTTTTTTAGAAAAGTCATTTATACACAGGGCCTTAGGTACCGGGATTTTGATATTTAGTCACAACAGTCAAGAATTCTTACTTAACATCAGACAAAAACATGCAAACTCATTCAGCACATTTATCTTAGACACGTCTAAAGGATTTACCCAAAGTGGCATGGAACGTTTGAATGAATCTATTCGTGTTCTTCGGTCACAAGCGCAAACACGTAGTAATATTATTGGAGAAGGAACTAGCTTTGATTCCCATAAGCAATGCTGAAGATTCTATTAATTCGGCAGATGATTTACCTGCAAGCATCAAAAGATATCAAGACACAGTAAAGTGCACTAGATCAAAAGTAGATATGTAATTGCTTTAGGATTGTGTATGTTGCCCCCTGACCTTCAACTTCGCATAGGAAAAATATCAAACTATGACAATAATATTGTTATTGTCGACCCACAATTTCCTATCAAACTATAACAATAATATTGTTATTGTCGACCCACAATTTCCTATAGGATACAATCCTACTGTAAATGCTGTAAATGAACTTGAGATTAAAAAATTTAGGATATCAAAACGAGGTCCTTGTTACCTCGCGATTCTCATTGTTGAATGATAGTCAGCACTACATGTTGTGGTAAAACGCAGTTTCTTTTAGACCTACTGCAAACATATTACCTTATACACTTTGATTACGTACTTTTGATTTGTCCTTCAATACATTTTAATAAAACTTACTTAGCACGTATATTTATTTGGACTGATGACAATGTCTTTGTTGCTAATCTCAATGGTAGTCTTATTGAGTACTTATAATGTTGATGCACAACGGTGAAGAACAAATGTGAAGGTCTCTCAATAGCAAGGTCAAGGTAGCTTCCACCAAGGTGGATGCGAGGTTTAGTTGCTCTTTATCTTAGAGTGTTCTAGAATGTTGATACACCATGGTGAAGATTGAATGTAAAGGTCTCTGTCTATAGCAAGGTCAAAAGTAGCTTTCACCATGGTGTAATGTCTTGTTCAAGAACAATGCTAGCAGTGAGGGGGAAAAAACGAGTCGCAGTACTGATTGGTTGAACAGAGCTCAACCACACTTATGATTGGATGATGATACGGCATGCAGAGCGGTCACGTGTGCTTGTGTGTAGACTGCATCACAGGATTTGAGACTGAACTGAGCGGCTGTTAGGCTCCGTTGCTATAAACATATGCCATAATTTGATTTGAAAAAACTATCTGCATGCCTGTGTGTTGTTTTGTGTATATATGCATGTGTGCGCGTACATTTGCGTGCGTGCGTGCACGTGCATGTGCGTGCGTGACCGTGTATGTGTTTGCAAGTGCGTGCGTGCATGTGTGTGTGTGACGGTGGGTCTATTATTGCTGGGCTCTGCACAATGGAATGCTATTACCCACTCGTCTTTCGTCTGTGGAGATCGCTAGTAAATCTCCTGGTGACTAATCTTAATACATTTATAAGTTTAGTTCGGTCTGTGTTAGGCTGGGGTTACAAAGATAGAAAGAAAATGGTAAAAGATTCACTGTCACACTAGCTCTCACACGGATATGAAACATAGGTAGTCCAGCCACTTGTTAACAGTAAATATCACACATTTATTTCCTCTACTCTATACAAAATGTTCTAATCAATATACTAACTTAAAAGTCCAAATATCATTTTGAATAGTTCGCTCCTTGATAGTTCTATGCAGCTACAGTCTCATTGGGCTAATGGTGCGTTCTGCCCAACGGGTCAGAGTTCTGGAAAAGTGGACTATTGATGTCTTTCTATAGCAGTTTTGGTGCACGGGTTCAAAACGACCTAACTCTATTGTAGATGAGCGGTGTTGCGGTGGAGTCTTCTCCTGGTTGCCTTTGTAGGCATGACTAATTCACTGCGGCAACAGTTCCCCCCGTTGGAGTGCCGGGGGTTTCAGTATAAATAGTATCCCCACTTTCTGGAAATTTAGTGCTTTAAATTCCCACTGTCGCTGTCTTCATCATTTGCTCTTTCCCATTCCTGATCTGTCCTATCACTCTGCTATACTTTCTTCTTCTTCGCTAGATCAATGACCTACCTTTTTTCTTGAAAACTCTTCCTGGACAAGACTCCTTGTTTGTGTATGAGGTCTGTTGGAACAGCTTGGGAGTGTTGGACGCTTTCTGCCGGGTGGTCACTAGGGCTTCCTATGATTGTATTATTTCGCACTATAGGCATTTTATATGTATGTGTTTTGTTGATGATTTATAATGATGGTTGTATTCTATTTTGATTTTGTAACCGGGGTGTTCGCGTAGTTGAGGTCAACCCTCAGCCGTCCCCCGCGTGGGATGTCTTTATTGTAAAGTGACTGGCCGGTGGAGGGCATTCAATTTTCCCACTAGGGTTGTTTCGGCAGATCTTTTATGCGGATCGGGGGTTGTCCGGTCCTGATTTGGCTCGGAAGAGTCCGCTGGACCTAAAGCAACAATAAATCAATCAATCAATTCTCCTGGTTGAGAGGAATGGTGGGCTCTCGTAGCTCAGTGCGCGAGACTCCAATGTCAGTGCGGACTCTTAATGGTCTTCCTTCTGCTTCAGGCCAAAGATGCCTGCTCATCTGCAAAATATTAGACGAATTTCTGTAACCCCGGTTTCACTAAGGGTGTGGAGAGCGTCTCACTGAAGGCAGAAACAGCCCTCAGTGATAGCTTCACATAACTACGCACACAGAGAAGTAATTAATACTATACACATTCTCCGGTACAGCCACTGGTCTGCAATTATACACATAGGAGAAACAACAGTTGGTCCGTAGGGCTACTTCCCGGTGTCGAAACCAGTCGGGTTCACCACGTGGTCAAGCAAAGTTTGACTAACATTCAGAATTCTAAACATGGCAAACTTTACAAAAATAATACAGCAATAATAACAATAAATCGTGTTGAAACAAAAGATAGATCATTTACCTTTTTGACAATGTCAGGCTGTGGCTAACTAGGTTGAATAAAATTTCACCAGTCCCTGCTTTAGTCTTCAAGTAGAGAGATCTTTCAGAGCTTAGCTCCTTCTCCAATGCGGTTTGAACAAAGAATGACTCTACCTAGCTGTGTGGTCAGCCTGAATCCCGCCAAACAGATTATACCTGAGCGCCCTCTAGCAGGGGGTGTGTAAACGTCAGCAGGCTTACGGTACAGCCTATTTGTGAAGCTATGGCCTACACATGTGTAGTACACCCTAACTGCTAGTCTTATGGTCAGCGACTTAACTTACATAGGCCAAAGCAGACTGAGTGTGTAGGCTTGTAGCCTTAGTGCTGTGTTGAACTGGCCTCTCGTGACAGTGTGCATGTGTGTGTGTGAGCTTTTGTGCAGGGAATATTTTTGTTTAGACTGCGTCATAGGCATTGAGACTGAACCGAGCGGTGGTTAGGCTCCGCTGCTATAAATATGTCCCCTTTTTTATCATCAACAACTATTATTCCAAACTGGAATAACCTAGCTATCTTGTATTGATTTTAGCATCATAGGCACACGCATTAAAATGTTTTCAAATGGGGGAAGATAAATATTATCAATAAATAATGTTTTCTCTTTTTTTTGTTTCAAATATTACATACAAAATTCTCAAAATCTGTGCAAATTACCCGGTAATATAAGAAACAAAAATGACTGTAATACAAAAAAAGCTTATTTAATGAGGTGAGAAAAGTGAAAACTATATGTATTTTGGCCTAATTCAAGACAGGATTTAAGACGCTTTAAAATAGCATATATTTTATTATTTTATTATATATTATTTTATTTTATTATTAACAGAAATAGTGTAAGTGAAAAGAGAGTGATGTGATAAAGTTCTTTAAAAAGGCATATTTTAGGATAAATAAAGGAGATAGAGAACTTTTACTTCTTCCGTCTATAATGGAACGTTACATACCTTCAGTGGGTATCGAGTGTCGTTAAAGTAAATAATACTTTATCCAGAATGTGAAGTATCTATGTTTGTGTTTGCCACATACAACAATTACTTGACCTATCGTCTTGAGTCGCCGTGTGGTGAGATATGTGCGAGTTAGATTCATATTATTATTATTATTATTTGTATTATTATTATTATTTTACCAGATACATCGACGACTACTGCAACGATGTGGAGGACGAAAAGCGAAAGATCCACTGTGGTATGATGGCTGCTATGGATGAGAGCATCCGCAACATCACCCAGACCCTTGATGAAGAGGTGAGCATCTTCATGATGATGATGATGATAATGATGATGACGATGGTGATGATGATGATGATGATGATGATGATGATGATGATGATGATGATGATGATGATGATGATGATGATGATGATGGTTTTGTCTCTGACTTGCTGCTTTAGTCTGTTGAGCAAGTTAAACAGTTTCAATTAATAGGTCTATCTTATCCCTATCCTATCCCGTAACTCGGAGGTCTTAGGGGCACCACAGATGATCGTTTAACCAGCATAGTCCATCTTTCCCTGTCCTCAGCAACCCTGACTGTTTCGCTCAGTGTCAAAGCGGTCCATTCTCGAATGTTGTCCTCCCACCTCTTTTCGGTCTCTCTCTTCTTCTACCTCCTTGCACTGTGCCTTGCAGGATGGTCTTTGCAAGACCTGATGATCTCGTGACGTGGCCATATCATCGGAGTTTCCGTATTTTCACCATTGTGAGCAGGTCATCGTGTTGTCCAATGGCTTGTGTGATGGTCTGTCGAACTTCTCTTTGGTGATGTGCTGGGTATAGGAATTGCCCAGAAGTCTTCTGTAGCACCTCATCTCCATGCTTTGTATTCTTCGTTGTATATCTGCTATGAGGGTCCATGTTTCGAAAGCGTATAGGAAGATGGAGATGACAAGAGAGCGCAGCAGTCTTACTTTGGAATGTAGACTGATGGTCCTGTCTTTCAAAATTGGCTTCAACCTCGCCAAGGCAGCAGTTGTGTGTGCGATCCTGGAGAGGACTTTTTGTCGGGACACATTGTCTGATACAATGGCTCCTAAATATTTGAAGCTATGCACTGTGTTGAGGAATTGGCCTTGGACTTCGATGTCCGTGTTGATGCCATTGGTGTTGTTTGTCATCATTTTGGTCTTCTCTGCACTTATTTCCATTCCGTAGGCTCTGGAGGTGGTGTCAAGCCTCTGTACCATCTGTGCAATTTCCTGTTCCTCTCCAGCCAATCCATCAATGTCATCCGCTCTTCCCCCTATGCTGACTGTGCATTCGTGATCTGCAAGGGAATCTGACATGATGCGCTTCAGGAAAATGTTGAAGAGTGTTGGAGAGAGTAGGCATCCCTGACGCACACCGATTGTTCTTCTGAACCAGTTTTTGATGGCGCTGTTGTGGAGGATTGCACTGGTAGCCTTGGCTTTTGATGACTTCAATAATTTTAGGGCTGATGTTGTACACTCTCATGGTTGCCCACAGAGCTGCATGCCACACTCGGTCAAACGCCTTTTTGAAGTCTACGAACACATGATATAGATGTTGTTGATGCTGTAGGTATTTCTCACAGATTATTCTAAGGTTAAAAATCTGTTCAGTAGTACTTCGCCCTGCCCTGAATCCTGCTTGTTCTTCAGCTATGATTTGTTCAGCTTGGGGTTTCAACCTGTTGAGTATTATTTTCAGGCAGACCTTGCTGGGATGGCTGATGAGGCTGATGGTGCGGTAATTTTCACATTCCTGAAGGTTACCTTTTTGGGGAAGAGTGATGACAAGCGACTGGGTCCATGGTGTAGGCCACTCCCCACTCTGCCAGATCTTGTTACAGATAATGGTGAGTGCGTCAGTCATCGCTTCTCCTCCTGCTTGAAGAAGTTCCGCGGGAATGTTGTCCAATTCCGCTGACTTCCCCTTCTTCAGCGATTGTACTGCTGCCTCAACTTCTTCTAGGAGAATTGGGAGGATTTCTTCTTCTCCTTTGTTGTCATGGCATGCTAGAACAGATGGGTCTCCGTTTGGCGTGTGGTTGACGTGTGGTTGTAAAGGTTAAAGCTTCAAGACTTCTTGTTCTTCTGGAAGGCATAAGCCAGACTTGCTTTGGATCGTGGAGACCTTGGGCTGTTTAAAACTTGTCAGCCGTTTCACAGTCTGATGGGCCTTTTTGCTGTTGTTCTTGTTCAGTGTAATAGGTCTAGTTCCCCCTTAACGTTTATTTTTATTATTAACCACCCCCCCCCCTCCACCCCCGTGGAGGTGCCGGGTTTTTTAGTATAAATAGTATTTCCACTTTCTGGAAATTTAGTGCTTTAAATTCCCACTGTCGCTGTATTTCTCCTTTGTTCTTTCTCATTCCTACTCTGTTCTATCAATCTACCATACTATCTTCTTCTTCGCTAGACCAGTCACCTAACTTTTTTCTTGAAAACTCTTCCGGGACAAAACTCCTCATTTGTGTGTGAGGTCTGTTGGATCAGCTTGGGAATTTTGGACGCTTTTGCGAAATGGTCACTGGGGCTTCCTGTGATGTAATTATTTGGCAATGTAGGCATTTTATATGTATGTGTTTTGTTAATATTTTATAATGATGTTTGTATTCTAGTTTGTTTTTGTAAACGGAGGTTCGATAAATTATAATATAGCCTCCGCGTCCACTGCGTGGGATGTCTTTACTGTAAAGTGACCGGCTGGTGGAGTGCCTTCAGTGTTACTACTAGGGCAGATCTTTTATGCGGATCAGGGGAGAGTCCTTTCTTTCAGATAAGTTGTGGTCTCGATTTTGTGGTCCTGATTCGGCTGTTTGCAGTCCTAACCATTGATTTAAGACCACTGATGTTACATCGTTTGATGTCAAACCACTGAACAAACATACAGAACTTCGGCTACATTTGCCGATAGCATTTTCCAATCGTTTGGGATGTCATCCAGCGCACCCATTCCGAGGTGCAGTCTGCGTACTCATATATTCCATATCACGAACTTTAAAGATCCTGACGCTCATGTCGCAGATGGTGGATGCCAGGTACATAAACACCCCCAGCAAGCACAATGCGTTTGAGGGGCCCGGGTAGCTCAGTTGGTATAAGCGTCTTGCTAGTAACCGAAAGGTCGCTGGTTCGAATCCCGGATTGGTCAACGTGTGATCATATTATTTTCCCCTTTACCAACAACTGGCCCGCTGGTGTCAGTATAAATCGGTCCAGTAGTCACCTCTATGCTAAAGTGTCGTGTGACTATAATCTACAAACAACAACAACACAATGCGTATTATTCCTCCTTGGTTGTTCAGGATCGCGCAGTTGTCTGGGGCGTTAGACTTTGTACATTACGCAGCAAGTTGGGGCTTCGGCGGCTTAAGTTACATAATGATGGGTATAAAATTGTTATTGTTACAAGCCCCAAGGGCAGGATCTAAAAAGCGCACCCAGTGCTTAATCTTTTACCCTTGTTAAGTAAAAATTGTTATCTTATCCTGTTCTCAACCAAGGTCTTGAGCTGCTTCTGGAGCTTTATTATAACAATTCACAATGTAAACACTATTCACAATGTAAATAAAATTCACAGTGAACACACTTATTCAGAATATAAGAACAATACTAGTTGACACATGGCAGGGAATCACTAACGACACCATCGTCACCTTTTCCTGTGACAATGGAGGACCCACGGGGGACTCGGGTTCATTCAACTGGCCGCTGAGAGGAAGGAAGAGCAGTTTGTATGAAGGGGGAACTCGCACCTGGACCTTCTTTGTCTACCCGGGAAAAATCTCCGGAGGCAGGACCTGGGACAGTCTGTTCCATGCTACCGACTGGTTCCCGACATTGCTGTCTGCCGCTGGAGGTATGAAGACGAAAATGATGGGTATAGATTTCAATTCAATTCAATAATTTTATTTAACGTCTATTCACAGTTTGTGATATTAGACCATGCACGCAAGCATACACACAATCACACGCAAAATACAAAAAGCCATCCAAGGATAAGGCATAATAATCACAACAATTTGCTAATAATTTGTGCTATAGTAATAATTGTTGGATACTGCAGCAGTATCACTTTTGAATGGGTATAGATACGGAGAAGAGGAACAGGGACGGGTAAGGTGACGGTGGTAATGAAGAGGAGGATAAGGTCGAAGATTATAGTAGTAGTAGTAGTAGTAGTAGTAGTAGTAGTAGTAGTAGTAGTAGGGGGGGGGGGGGGCAAAACAGGTCGTGGTGCCGTTCTAAATGCCCCTTCCTCAACTTGGCTTAATTCTGTGGGTCTGTTGAGCATGTCATTCTCCTCTGCGTTTCATTCATCATAGCAATAAAGCTTTTTTTTTAAATCTGGAAGTAAGTTTAAGTGGTTTTAAATGTATTTGTGCTTGGTACATTCTTAAGTGAAACAGGTAGATTATTCCAGTTAGCAGCAACTCTGATAGAAAATGAAAACTTCCTTGTATTAGTATTATAATGCTGAATAATACTTTATGAGGATTAATGAGGATAATTAATGGTAGATGGTAACGCTCGTGCAGATGATAATGAAGATGATGAGGAGCAGTTGGAAATTAATTTAGTAATACAGATTTATTGTTTCTGATGTTTGCGAAATGTGAATCTAAACTTTGGTTCCGATCTTTCGAAGATCGTTAGCTATAAACAGTACGTACACGACTTATCTACATTGCAAAACGTCATTTTGGGAGGCTACAGGTGTTCGTAGTTAGACAGCAGAACTCAGTAATTTTTACTCCTCCTCCCTTCCATCCCCATAATCTTTTACCAAGTCACGTCATCTGTTCATGGATGGTGGCGGCACCGGCTCGGTTCTTGGTATTCATATTATCTTTTGCTTTGCATGGCTATGTTTTTACTGTAATTATTTAACCATTCGATAAGTGCATACCTGTTCTGTGTGTCTGTGTGTGTGTAGGTGTGTGTGTGCGTGTTTGTGTGCGTGATTGCACGTGTGTTGTCAAGCGCGGCGAGCTCGCATTCCTTACCGTTTGCGAGGTACCGCGCGATACAAATATACTGTATTATTATTATTATTATTATTATTATTATTAACTGGTCTATATTTTCTATCCACTGACTGCATAAGCTACCACCCCCGCGCACGCTAAATAGATCAAGCAACACAGTTCAGTGTAGAGGACTATAATATAAGCCTCAGAATTTTTAAATGTCGGTGTTTCTCATGTACATTACATTTGCCGGGCTGTTTGGCAATTTGATTAGGGATTTAAAATTAAAAGGTGACAATCATAAAATACTTGTTTTGCTTCCGCTATGAATGTGTTAAGATCATCAGATTTTTGAACATGTGAACTTGTTCCAGACTGGTGCAGCTCTGTAACTAAAACAGTTCTTTCTTTTGTTAGTTTGACATTGTTTAATACAAATATTACTTTCTGTATTTATGGTATAGTGTACAGTATGACATTTTAAAAAAAAGTTGGCGTTTAATTTTTTTAAGTATTGTATAGGCTTGTATTAAGTCCACTCTCAGTCTTCTAAATTTCAGGGTCGGGAGATTGAAGAGGGAAAACAGTTATTTTCTAATTTAACAGGATATCTTTGAAATGTGCAAACTTTCTTTATATCTTTAACTTTTTTCTATACTCTATAAGTATCTTTAGATTCTAAAACCTCTTTTTTGCAAAATTCTATCCAGTGATTTTTCTTTGATTTAGCAATGATTCTATTACACTGTAGTTTAGCTCTTTACATGTTAATAAAGTTTTTATCTGTTTTATTTCTAATCCAATGCTTATACTGATCTTTCTTAAATTGAACTGCTGCTTTGCACTCCTCTGACTACCACGCATTATCACGTCGACTGCTTAATTTTCTTGTTTGAACTTTAGAATGCTGTTTTTATTATAAAGTCACGAAAATTGTTATAAAAATATTTATATCATTATTTTCAATATTATCCTTAGAATATAATAACAAGTAATTGTGAAAAGGTCTCAATCTGCCCGCTAATGAACAAATTTAGAAATTGTATCCTCACTATCACAAACATTTTCATTAAAAGTTATTACAATAGGCAATGGTCACTGCCTAAACAATCTTCCTCAATACTCCAAGTACTAATAAAAGCCAGATTTGATGATACAAGCGATAGGTCTATTACTGTAGGTCTGTGAGTAAGAACATCAGGTATTCATGTTACGTCGCCATTATTTAATAATAATAAATGAGAATCCACAACATTTTCTACAAACCGATTACAGGTAACTGTCTTACAATCCCGCTCCCATAAAGGTGAATGAGAATTAAAATCAACTAGAAAGACCCAGTTGGTTTTAGAAAAAAATTAAATTATTCAACCAATCTGTGCTGTCCCAATAGGATAATATACAGATATAATGTTAATAAAAAACATTTTCTCATTAATCCGTATGCATGCATCTGCATCGTAAAAATTATCTGGGAATGGGTTAATAAAAGAATGGGACCGATCACAATGAAAATACAGAGCAGACTTACCCTTACATTTTCTTATAATAATTAAACACTGGTGGATAATAATATTTGTCAATCTTAGGTAGTTTGTCTTTCACAACATCAAGTGACTGTAGGCTAAACGCTTGAATGTGTATGTAGACTTCAAGATAGCGTTTGACTGAGTCTGGCAATCAGCTCTGTGGGCAACCTGTGGTACAACATCAGCCCTAAAATTATTAAAGTCATCAAAAGCCTGTATGACAGAAATTCTTAGTGCATCAAAATATAATGCCAAAATGTACCTCACTACCGAAATGCAGATTGGGGAGAATACGATAGCATTATCAGAGTGTGTCAGGAACTTGGGGGTGTTGTTCGATTCTTCCTTGTCAATGAAAGAACAAGTTTCTAAAGTATGTCAACTAGCTAACTATGAGCTACGTAGAATTTCAGGCATCCGCAGGTACCTCACCACTGATGCAACTAAGACTCTTGTAGTCTCTTTCGTGCTCTCGCGACTGGACTATGGAAATAGTCTACTTGCGGGAGCCCCAAATTTCCTTACAAAGAAACTTCAAAAAGTTCAAAATTCAGGGGCACGCTTGATTTTAAGATCAAGATCAAAAAGACGCCAACATATTACTATCCTATCCTATCCTGTCCCGTAACCCTGAGGTCGTAGGGGCACCACAAATGATCGTTTAAAACCAGCATACTCCATCTCTCGCTGTCCTCAGCAGCCCTGATGGCTTCGCTCAGTGTCAAACCAGTCCATTCTCGAATGTTGTCCTCCCACCTCTTTTTCGGTCTCCCTCTTCTTCTAATCTACCTCCTTGCACTGTGCCTTGCAGAATAGTCTTTGCAAGGCCTGATGATCTGGTGACGTGGCCATACCATCGCAGTTTTCCGTTTCTTCACCACTGTGAGCAGGTCATAGTGTTGTCCAATGGCTTGTGTGATGGTCTGTCGGACTTCGTCGTTGATGATGTTTGGGTATAGGAAATGCCCAGACGTCTTCTGTAGCACCTCATCTCCATGCTTTGTATTCTTCGTTGGAGATCTGCTGTGAGGGTCCATGCTTCGCAAGCATATAGGAAGATGGAGATGACAAGGGAGCGCAGCAGTCTTACTTTGGAATGTAGACTGGTGGTCCGGTCTTTCCAAATGGGCTTCAACCTTGTCAGGGCAGCAGTTGTTTGTGCGATCCTGGAGAGGACTTCCTGTCCATTGTCACCCAACATATTACCCCCCTTCTCAAAGAACTCCATTGGCTCAAAGTGTCTGCAAGGATACAATATAAGGTTGCATGCAAACCGGATGGGAAGCGATGATTAACGCTCTTACCATTATCTGTAAGAAGATCTGGCAGAGTGGGGAGTGGCCTACACCATGGACCCAGTCACTTGTTATCACTCTTCCCAGAAAGGGTAACCTTCATGAGTGTAAAAAAATTACCGCACCATCAGCATCATCAGCCATCCCAGCAAGGTCCTCCTGAAACTAATACTCAACAGGTTAAACCCCACGCTGAACCAATCATTGCTGAAGAACAATCAGGATTCAGGGCATAGCGAAGTACCACTGAACAGATTTTCAACCTCAGAATAATCTGCGAAAAATACCTACAGCACCAACATCTATATCATGTGTTTATAGACGTCAAGGAAGCATTTGACCAAGTCTGGCATGCAGCTCTGTGGGCAACCATGAGAGTGTACAACATCAGTCTTAAAATTATTGAAGTCATCAAAAGACTGTATGACAAGGCTAGCAGCGCAGTCCTTCACAACAGCGCCATCGGGAACTGGTTCAGAACAACAAACGGTGTGCGTCAATGATGCCTACTCTATCCAACACTCTTTAACATATTCCTAAAGCGCATCATGTCAGATGCCTTTGCAGATCACGAAGGCACAGTCAGCATAGGGGAAGAGCAATCTTCGACCTCCGTTTTGCGGATGACATTGATGGATTCGCTGGGGAGGTCCAAGAACTGCTGGTACAGAGGCTTGACCCAACCTCCAGAACCCATGGAATGGAAAATAAGTTCAGAGAAGACCAAAATGATTACCAATAACACCAAAGGCATCAACATGGACATCAAAGTCCAAGGCCAGTTCTTCAACACAGTGCATGGCTTCAAATATCTAGGAGCAATTGTATCAGATAACGGGTCCCGACAGGAAGTCCTCTCCAGGATCGCAGAAACAACTGCAGCCCTGACAAGGTTAAAGCCCATTTGAAAGACAGTATCACCAGTCTACATTTCAAGGTAAGGCTACTGCGCTCCCATGTTATCTCCATCTTCCTATCCGCTTGCAAAACATGGACCATCACAGCAGATCTACAACGAAGAATACAAAACATGGAAATGAGGTGCTACAGAAGACTTCTGGGCATTTCCTATACCAAGCACACACCATCGTAACTCTCTAATTTGCGGAGGTTGTTTTAGCCGAAAACGCACGAGTCTTTAGATTTGGTTCATCACGGGCTAAAACAGACACTTTTCCCAACGAAATTGTAGTTGAAGTTTAGGATAGGGCACTAGTAAATGTTTCTTCTCCTTTACAAAAAAAAGCAAACAACAAACACATAAATTAGAGAAATTCTATAACCCCAACGTGTGATCATTGCCTATGCTAACCTACTAACTAACCCGTTTAGGCCTACGAACCAAGTAGTATAGGGCTTATCTAAACCAAGGGTTGATCGTGCAGATTCATAAGAATACACCATAAAAGTGATTTTTACATCTTACCATGACCATAGAAGACACTTGAAACCGAGACATAATGCAACATTTATGTTGAAAATCTCAATCGGAACCACAAACCCCCTCTGCCATTTTACATGTGAAAGCAAAAGCAGCTCAAGAACAGCACCCTTTTTTCGGAGTAAAGTACACCTACTGTATTTTAATGAATCAAAAACAACAAGTGGTGAGAGAATACAGTCGATGCCGTTATTCAAGCTTACGTTTATAACAATTGACCTGATATATGCAAAAAATACTAGAAACATACATGATAATCACGATTCGTCAAAATAATGAAAATTCAGGGTTTTTACTCAGCGAAGTTTTCTTCGTAATGCAAATGAGGAAGTCGTGACCTTCGGGAGGCGCAAAAGTTATGATGTAGACTAGGGGTTTTCCTACGAAAAAGAACTATGAACTAAGTTTCTGTGAGCATTTCTAAAGCTCTCTATTAACTTTTCTATGATCATACTATGTAGTGTACACATTTGAAACAAGTGAGTTCGCACTCACATTAACACTGATGAAACTGTTCTGATTGCATGCAGGCAACGCAACAGCCGCCATAGCAGAGCTGCAGCTTGACGGGGTAAACCAGTATTATAATATTATTAATAACAAGGCCGGACTTCGCAAGGATATGGTCTACAACATATTAGACAAAAACGATGCTCAGACCGCCGCTGTTCGGATCGGAGACTTGAAGCTTATTAGAGGTAAATGTATTGTTTTATTGTATGTCTTGCTGGTCAAAATTTAGCTTTTTTGTGTTTTGTAGTTTGTCTTGCATTTCAAACGATGTCTTTGTTGTTATTGGTAGTATGTATTGCAGTTTAATAGTGATTTGTAGCATGTCTTTCAGCTCAAAATTGTGCCTCTTGTAGTATGTTTGCAGTTCAAAATTATTTTTTGTGCAATTCTCGTAGGTCACTATTGAGTGTCTTGTAAGTCAAACTGGATTTTTGTGTGTGTAGATCTTGTAGGTTGAAATTGAGTGTTTCGTACTATGTCTTGCAGTCTTCTAGTTTCGTTGAATGACTTGCAGGTCAACATAGATCATTTTGGTATTGCAGTCTAATCGTGGCCATTTGTCTTGTCGTACACAATTGAGTTTTGTTTTAATCTCTGCAGGGGAAAAATCCTCTTTGGGATGGTCTCCCCCTCCATCTTTGGTGGGCTACCAGGACGAGGTCGGACCAGCTGGAAGAGCATAGTGAGTGTACACAATGACCATTTTCTAATAATGAGACAGGTAAAAAAAAGAAGTATTATAACAGCAACAACAACAACAATAATAATAATGATAATAATAATAAAAATAATAATAATAATAATAATAATAATAATAATAATAATAATAATAATAATACGAAACGCTGCCTCATAAAAGCGAGCTGTTCTTCTTATTGTAATGTCACACTCAACAATTACTGACATGTATGGCGATATTGTGGAGTACTGCGTTGTTGGGTTTGTTCGCTGGAGGCAGAAAAAAAAGTTAGAATTAAAAGAGAACCTAGCTGAAATAAAATAGCCAGCCGATGTTGATGAAGCTGTGGAAGGCACTCGTGGACGTCCTGAAGCCCCAGAACATCCTAAGAATGCTTACGGCCGACAACATGTTGCCCTTACCGTGAGGGCGTTGGGAGGTGGTAAGGGTGAGCTACTAGGCAGTTGAAGAAGGGAGAAGTTCCAGTCGCGATTGGTGCGAGGGGAAAGGCTATTGTTGCGATAGGCCTATGCACCCGGCACTGATTGGGATGATGAGCTCAAAGTACATGCAAACACCAGCATTGCAGAGGCATCGTTTTGTCGTACTTACAGTCAAGAAAAATATAAAAGACGTCTGCATGTAACTCAGATAAGTAAGCTGATGATGATCATTGTTGGTTTTCGCAATAGGACGTTAAGCTTCGTTTTTTCTCGGATAAATTAAAAAAAAAGCCACCCATCAAATTGAGCCCGTAATAGTATGTTGAATATACAAAAAATATGTGCATTATAAAGGGTATGTAGGAACGAACAAAACTTTGCCTTGCAATACACATTCCGCTATAGTAGGACAATTCCTATAAATACATGCACGGACAGCGCTATACGGACAATTTCTATAAATACCTGGAAAGCGCTATAGCAGGACAATTACGTTACACACACATACGGGCAGTGACGATGATGTATTGTCTTTAGCTGGCAACTGTACAATATCCGTAACGACCCCGAAGAGAGGCACAACCTCATCAACGACACTGCCTACGCTACAAACATCACCAAGTTAAAAGACTTCTTGGCGAGGGAAGACGCACTCCTAGTACCCACCATGATTCCAACTCCAACGGAACTGGGCAACCCTCTTAATTACGGTGGCACGAGGTCTCCCGGCTTCTGCTGCGTTTAACAACGACGCTGATGATGATGACGACGACGGCGACGACGATGATGATAATGATGATGGTGATGATGATAACATAAACCGTTGCTTACATAAATCGTGTTTTTTGCTTCAAGACTAGGAATAAGAATTTGTCTACCTAGGCCAGTAGCTCTGCTATGATTGTAGTCTACGTCAAGTCCACGGCCTGTTATTATGCTATCGTATGTATTAGGTCGTGATGCTTGTCATATGTATGGCGCTCTCAGTCCATTGCTATATAAACATGCACAGTGCGTTTCAGAAAAAATGCAGATTAAAAACAATACATTTTACATACAGAAAGAAAAAGTACATTTTTATGTAAAAATAGAACACTTGTACATTGGGGAGAAACGACAAGGATAAAGTATATAACAAGAGAGACGCCAGTTTGCTTTAAGACAAGGACTTCACTAAAGCGTATATTTCTGTACTTGCAGCCTTATAAAACGCTCATCATCATCATGTTATCATCCCTTTGGCGGCAGGGATAGGTCAGTGGTCAGAGCGCACGACTTGTGTGAGTGCGTCTTGGGCGACGTGGGTTCGAATGTTGACTTCAGCAAACTATGTTGTTAAAATTTCTTTATTATTCAGAAGAAGAAAAAGAAACAGCGGAGGAGAAGTAGAAAGAAAATAAAAAGTAGAACTGCGTTTCATAATCTTCATGCTCGGTTTGATGGAGACAGAGAATAAAAAGCGAGGCAAATGTATTTCGTTGGATTCATAATCTTTACCCCAAATGTTCAAACCTTTATTCTAAATAGTGTAATTATAGAACAGTTTAATAATTCAATTTATAGAAGAGTCTAACCATCCAAATTATAGGAGTCTAATAATCCAAACTATCGAAGAGTCTAATATTCCAAGTTAAAGAAGAGTCTATTAATCCAAATTATAGAAGAGTCTGTGGTGGATGTGTAAGTAGGATACAACAGACTTTGGACTCTCTGATAATGTCACTGCGTGAACTTCTCAAAAGGGGTCCTGAAACAGTCACCGAGCGTCTCAGGCTGCACAATATTCTCGCTTGCTTAATATCATAACAACGCCCTGGAGTATGTTGATCACGCTTGGCTGCGTTTTCTCTGTGAGAGCTAGCGTCTGAGGTCAAAGGGAGATACGCCATTTAATAATGCCGTATTCTTAGAAAGATTAGCCGTTTACTTCCATCAAAAACGACCTTTGGTACGCGCGGACAGGACGGTTAGATTTAATTTTCACAAATATTGGAACCAAAAGAGTGTAATTAATATATCAGCAAATTGTGATCTCTTAGTGTAAACGAGACTCTTTTTTTTTCCGCCATTTTGATCATGACCTCTGATGCACTTTCAAGTAGTGTAGACATTAGAGCCTCAAAAGAAATTACAAACAAATAAACCTAAATAAAACTAAATAAAACCATAGTTTTATTTAAATACTTTGTCCAAAACACCGCCGTTAGGGGGGTTAGGGGAGGGGGGGGGGGGGGTCCCTCCAAAACTGCAAGCTAGAACTGTTTATTCGAAATAAAGAACTGCAACTGACCGAAAGTACAAAAATGAACCTAACAAAATAAAATTGTTCAATAAAGTTATGAAAATGCAAAATATATATGTGTTATCATTTGTGTCCTTACAGTAGTCTTGTGGCCTCTCTCTCTCTCTGTCTCTCTGTCTCTCTCTCTCTGTCTCTCTCTCTCTCTGTCTCTCTCTCTCTCTCTCTCTCTCTCTCTCTCTCTCTCTCTGTCTCTCTCTCTGTCAAATTCAAATTTCAAATTTAACGATAATGAGGAAGGAATGGATAAATAAACTAAGAGAATGCTACTTCAGACTACACACAACACGAGATAATACAAGGCGAATGTTTCAGGAATAAGGCTGAGCTCTTCTTCAATCAGACATACACAGGACAAAACACATACATGTACGCTACTACATGAGTGGGGCCGGGTAGCTCAGTTGGTAAGAGCGTCTTGCTAGTAACCGAAAGGTCGCTGGTTCGAATCCCGGATTGGTCAACGTGTGATCATATTATTTTCCCCTTTACCAACAACTGGCCAGCTGGTGTCAGTATAAATCGGTCCAGTAGTCACCTATATGCGAAAGTGTCGTGTGACTATAATCTACATACAAACATACTACATGAAGGTTTTCTTAGTTTATTTATTCCATCGTTTCTCATTATTAGTATCACACTTCATGTTACATTCGTACACATGTTAACAATTGTTTTTTTTTTTTGGGGGGGGGGGGGGGGCATTTTACACTCTTCGTGTCAAGAAAGGAAGAAAGAAAAGAGGAGGAAGGACCACAAGAAGAATAAGATGAGGGACAGAGAGAAGCGAGATAACTCGAGAGAAGAAGGAGAAGAAGATACATGTTAAAGCTATTTGTATGGGGGATAACTGAAGAGTTTGAGAGAGAAAGAGAGAAGAAGAAGAAGGTATATGAGAGAGATATTATAGGAGATGACTGGAGACATGCAAAGAGAGAGAACGAGAGATAAAAAAGAAGAAGATATAAGAGATATATATACAGTGGAACCTCCGGTATTCGACCGTCCAAAATCTGAGATAAAACGGTCTTATAATAGAGGTGGTCTTATACCGGAAACAAGGAGTGGGGGAGGGGGAGGGTCAGGCTCGGAGGGGTATGTAGACATAACTTTCACACTCACCAGCATGTATTCTCTGACAAAGAAAACTGTAAAACATGTTTCATTTTTAGCTTTGTCTTTTATTCACAACTTTAAAAAATAGAAAACAGTCGTCTTCAGACATTTTGAACAGGGAAAGACTTTCTCTCTGCCAAACTCAAAACTTTCCTCTTGCGCGACGCCATTTTGACAAGCCAGTGTAGGCGAGTAATGTCCCTTACTTGCGAACCGCAAATAGCAGACAACAGCAGGCCTACACTAACATGAGAGAAAAAACGAAAGGTACAGACAATACATTAACTGATATCTCTTTTAAATTTCCTAAGACGGTCGTATAAAGGGCTTAAGACACGGTCGCTGGTCGCATAAACGAGGTTGTCGCATACCAGAGGTCATTTATTATTGGAAGTGAATCCGTCAGAAGTTTTTATGTCACATAACGGATATACCAGAGAGACGGATACCGGAGGTTCCACTGTATCAAGGAAAATAAACTAAAGAGCTTCACAGAGGGAGAGAGAGGCAAGCGACTAAACAAATCGCTGGCACTGCGCGGACCGACAAATGCGACAGCAAAAAGACGAGATTTCAGAGAGTACTGGTGTTTAAAAGCAGCTGAAGGCTACTGTGCGACAGTGCTTCACGTCCATCTATAGCGCTCTCTCCTGTGGTTTTCTGTGTCGCCAGGTTTGCAAACAGATTCAACAAGTGATGTTATATAACTGCCCCGATCTCGCTTAACCTATGAAACTGGATCTGGATTGTGCGTGAGATGGCGACCACGGCTGCATGTTTTGTTTTGTTTTGTTTATTTTAGTTAACGTCTTCCCATCAACGTGAATTTAGACCACGACTGGAGAGATAAGGAAAGAAGTCTGTGTTAAACACAGGTAGCAACAACAGGTATCACTTGTGTATTGGACATTCAATAACCCGAAGTCAAATGGTCAATCATTATAGCATTTGACCTTTCTGCAGTTATGGTTAACTTCAGTAAGCTTATTCATAAAAGCATACGATCATGTCGTCATAGCTTTGATGCTTTACGATGATTCATTAGCAAACGGGTCAATAGGACTGGTCAATAGATGTTCTTTAAAATAAAAAAAAATAAAAAATTTTTTTATATATAAATATATATGAAGAATGACCCGTTTTACATACAAGCAATGTACCTTTTCTGCCGTATTTTCAATGGTACAATGCTGACAATACAAGCTTGTATGATTCACAGTGTCATTATGTAAGCCACAGGGTCTCAATTCATGTTCTGTTTTTCAATGTTATTCAAAGCTATCGCCACACCGGACTTGCAGCAAAACAAAAGAAAAAGTACATCAACGAAAAATTAACCAAATGCACAAACATATGTTGCGTTCACGCCATTCCCTATAACAATGTAATTAATTTAGAATGAAACTACCCAAGTTTGCATAATATATAATATACATAAGCGCATGCATCTTAAAAGACGATTATAAATGTAATGGCGATAAGAATTGTTTATGTACCGTTAACACCATTATGTAGGTTACAATAACCAAAGTTCACGCTAGCCACACTTCATGATGAAGTGACCATTTGAAGTCGAATTAACTTGATATTATAAAAGAACACACACATACACGCACACAAGCACACACACACACTCAGCCGCACGCACGACGTTTCGCGTAAATGTTCAAAGTGTGGATTTATTAGACCCAACGTAAAGCACCGGTGGAGCGTGAAACGCATGCAAAGAGATTTGACTGCATAACGTGTACAGACCTATTAGAAAAAACAACAACAAAACAGCGCATCAAAACATTGAGGCTAATCGTAACTATTTACAAAATGTTCAAATTTCCAAAAGCATTGTGGGGTGGGATGCTGTTAGCGGTTCACAAAACTAAAATGTGTATTGTGTACTGTGAAGAAGGGCTACAATATCTTATAATTCGGTAGTAAATAATGGAGAAAGGTATGAAGAAAATCCTCATATACGTTTCAGCGACGCACGACCAAAACGTTAACCTTGGCGAAAATAAACATAAATTATTTTGGAATTAAAAAAAAAAGGAAATTTTGATACTGTATATTATATCAACATATTTAATTGTCTTTTAATTCCTGGAGAAGCTTTTAGCGAAATACCTGTATAGATAAAATTTGTATCTGCTGTGTTTAATGATAAAGTAATCTCCTTTGACCAGGGCCGGATCTGGGGGGGGGGGTTCCTGGGTTCCGGAACCCCCCCCCCCCCTGGCTATTCGATGTACCTCACTCAGTCAGAAAAAAAATATATATATGGAGTTTTTTTAAAGCTCTTAATTTAGTTGACACTGGTGATAAGTAAAACGTTCCTCATTCTACTCAAGTTCCTCGAGCGGACACGTTTTTGTCACCCCTAACCCCTTAAAAAATTTTTGGAACCCCCCCCTCCAAGAGTAAGTGATCCGGCCCTGTTGACTGTTGTTAGATCTGTCCATCTTGTAATTATAAAAGAATATGTGTCAAAGAACAGGTAATTGCAAAGCTTACGGACTAAATCGAAGTTTACGGCTGCCCTCAACAGCGAAGTGCTTATCTGTGAATGCTCATCACCTATGATTCCTGATTCTCTGGGACACTAACAGTTTGTGTGGACATTGAATTGTGGCATACGTATTATACCATAAGACCCAATAATTCTTGCATGACCGTGAACAGTTGTGTGGACGGACAATAAAATACATAATGGAAAATTAATCTTTAGAGAAACATCTATGTGTGCAATTTTTTCCCTCACAAGACTTGGGTTTGGTTCACAACAGTAGATCTACGCGTAATTGTTGGAACATTCAGCGCCCGAAGCTTTTCGCTTTTGTATGGAGTTGTGCGTTTTACAACCGGTGGAGAAACACCTACAGATGGTAAAAAAATGTTAAATAAGGTAGGTGTTATTATTATTATTATTATTATTATTATTATTATTATTATTATTATTATTATTATATTATTATTATTATTATTATTATTATTATTATTCTCCATGTCTGATTGTGTACTTTCCTAGATGGTTTATTACTTATAATAAATCTTTTTTTCTTTTCTTCTCTGTGAATACTATTTGTTTTGGTTTTTTTAATATAGCGAGAGTGTTCATTTTTGGCTTTACATTGCTTAATTGTGTTGCTTGTTTTTCCATTTACTTGGAATGTTGGAAAAAAACAATTTTCACGTCCTCTCTTTCAGCTAAGGTTTGTTTTCTTTATTTTTTCTTTTAATTTTTCATTATTGGATGTGTTCTTAATTTTTTCTTCTTTCTTTCTGTTTTTCTTTTAATTTCTTTCTTTCTTTTTAATTTTTTTAATTTTTCGTCTCTGTCTTTTTTTCGTCTTTTTTTTTCATTGTTGATGTTGTTGTTGCTGCTGTTGTTATTGATGTTGTTGTTACTGTTTTTGCTTGCTTCTCTTTCTTTCTTTTCTTTCTTTCTTTCTTTCTTTCTTTCTTTCTTTCTTTCTTTCTTTCTTTCTTTCTTTCTTTCTATCTGTCTGTCTGTCTGTCTGTCTGTCTGTCTGTCTGTCTGTCTGTCTGTCTATCTATTACAAGGGCAGGATGTCTTCTTTCGCTTCTTCTTAAATTAGTTCTTCTTCTTCTTCTTCTTCTTCTTCTTCTTCTTCTTCTTCTTCTTCTTCTTCTTCTTCTTCTTCTTCTTCTTTATAAGCATTCTATAAAATAAAATAAAATAAATTGTGCATTGGTATTCCTCTACGCTAGGCCTAAGTAGTATTTGGGTAGTATTTGGGTCATGGATGGGTCATTAGGCGGTATAATGATAAATAAGCCTACTAATTAATGCTCGGGGTGTACAGGAACTGGTGATTAACGTGGTATCCGTGCATGCGAAGGGGTATCCTTAACAGTTCAATGGGGTATGCGGACTATTCAATAATGCGAGTGAACTTCAAGGACCAGTGCACTCCTGCAGACTTGCAGTTTCAAATCAGCTGGCCTAGGTTTCAAATGTTGGTCATTGATGCTCCGGGCTGGATTAAAAAAAATGTTCTTTGAGTACAGAGTAAAAATGATTAAAAAAAAAAGATTAAAGAAACACAAGAATTTTATTTAACACGGGTAAACAAGTAAGAAATGGGTGCGCTTTTTTACATCTTGCCCTTCGGACTTATAACAATGACAATTAGTATAACAAAATAACTTTATAACAATACAATCATAATGTAACAATATAATCAAGATCTCAGACACACACACACGCACACACACACACACACACTCACAACTTATATAAAACTATCATGCATAGTCACGTCACCCGAATGGGATCAGAGACTTCAGCTCAAACAGCCAGTGGAGGAATGCAAACTCAAATTTAAAAAAAACTACCAGTGGAAGGATGCAAACTCAAACTAAAAAAAAAAACTAACACAAAAGCCAGATGCACATTTATACTCTTTTATTCAACGCACACACACAGAGAATGGGAAATCTAACCCAACCCCAACCCTTATCTGGACCCACAACCCCAACAATTAACAAACAATTACCTCCCTTGTCTAATCCGTAACCCCTTGACACTGGACATAAGATGCCAACACAATCAAGATACAATAATCATATGAAAATAAAGCTGAAATAATACAACTAATCGCTTAAGCATACAAAAACCAAGCCTTGAGGGAATGTATTTAGTTAATATTAGACACTTTATACACAAATTAACTGTATGTTCTCCAACCCAGATTTAATTAAATTGTCTGAAAGTAATACTTTAGGAAAATCAACTGTTTCAACCTATTGCAGACTGTAGAAAGTCATTGTTTAATATATGTTTATGTGCGTGTAATGGGCTTATGATTGAGGGTGTATGTGAGGCCCTGCGACCCAAGTAGCAGCGGTCCCACAAGCACGTCGTCTTGCCTCCTCCTGCAGGTGGAACTAGAGGTGGAACGTATAGCGTAGTAGATGGAACGCAGACCGCGGACCCGCAGTACGTAGAACGTAGGCCGTAGCACGTGGAACGAAGTACGTAGAACGAAGAACGAAGACGGACCAACAGACGCGGAAGTAGTGGAACAAAGACAGGTAGATCACACCTAGTAGTAGCAGATGTAGAAGTAGCAGAAATAGTAGGCCCAATCTAGTCAACAAATAAACCGTCTTAATAAGCTACCTCAACATGTAAACAATACATGGGAAATAACTCCTTCCGCCGTCCGCCATCTTGACCTGTTTATTTATGCATGATAACATTTCACAATTCTTCCATAATGTGTATTAACATCCCATGAATATTATTATTTAAACAAATACAAATGCCTATTATAATTCAATTTCTAATCAACAATCTTGATTCATTCTCTCTCTCATATTCATCACCCCTCTTCCATATCATAATATATAATACATCATCACCCCTCTCTCACATTCCTCACCCCTCTCTCATATTATTATGTATACTTCATCGTCACCCACCCTCGACCTCTGTGGTGCCCCTACGACCTTCGAGTTACGGGGTATGATAGGATAGATAGGATAGGATTTTGACTGTTTCTGTTCAGCGCCTTTGTCAGCGACGCATCCCCCGTTGGGGTGCCGGGGGTTTCAGTATAAATAGTATCCCCACTTTCTGGAAATTTAGTGCTTTAAATTCCCACTGTCGCTGTCTTTCTCATTTGCTCTTTCTCATTCCTGCTCTGTTCTATCAATCTGCTATACTATCGTCTTCTTCGCTAGACCAGTCTCCTACCTTTTTTCTTGAAAACTCTTCCGGGACAAGACTCCTTGTTTGTGTATGAGGTCTGTTGGATCAGCTTGGGAATATTGGACGCTTTCTGCCAGGTGGTCACTAGGGCTTCCTATGATGTTATTATTTAGCAATGTAGGCATTGTATATGTATGTGTTTTGTTAATTATTTATAATGATGTTTGTATTCTATTTTGTTTTTGTAAACGGGGGTGCGATAAGTTGGGGTGAAGCCTCAGCCGTCCCCTGCGTGGGATGTCTTTATTGTAAAGTGACTGGCTGGTGGAGGGCATTCAGTTTTCCCACTAGGGTTGTTTCAGCAGATCTTGTATGCGGATTGAGGGTTGTCCGGTCCTGATTTGGCTCGGAAGAGTCCGCTGGACCTCAAGCAACAATTATGTAATGTTATGTAATGTAATGTCAGCGACGCATAGGACTTGAATTGCAGAAGTGTAGGATCCATAATTTCAATTGCTTTCGTAGTGCACTCTAACAATAATTATATTGATGGAAACTTGTACAAGTACTCGCTTCCCACCTTTCGCGCACGCACACACACACACATACACACAAACACACACTCTACAACACAGTACACGCACACACAACATATCACACACACACACACACTACACTCTACAACACATTATACACACACACTACACTATACAACACATTACACAGACACACTACACTCTACACCACATCACACACACACACACTACACTCTACAACACATTACACAGACACAATACACTATACAACACATTACACAGACACACTACACTACACTCTACAACACATTACACGCACACACTACACTCTACAACACATTATACACACACACACAGACTACACTCTACACCCCATCACACACACCCTACACTCTACAACACATTACACAGACACACTACACTCTACAACACATTATACACACACACAGACTACACTCTACACCACATCACACACACACTACACTGTACAACACATTATACATACACACACTACACTCTACAACACATTACACACACACTACACTGTACAACACATTATACACACTCTACACTGTACAACACATTATACACACACACTACACTCTACAACACATTATACACACAAACTACACTCTACAACACATTATACACACACACTACACTCTACAACATATTATACACACATACACTACACTCTACAACACATTATACACACACACTACACTCTACAACACATTATACACACACACTACACTCTACAACACATTATACACACACACTACACTCTACACCACATTAAACACACACACACTACACTTTACAACACATTATACACACACACACTACACTCTACAACACATTATATACACACTACACTCTACAACACATTATACACACACACTACACTCTACACCACATTATACACACACACACTACACTCTACACCACATTAAACACACACACTACACTCTACAACACATTACACACACACACACTCTACAACACATTATACACACACACACACACCCAACTCTACAACACATTATACACACACACACTACACTCTACAACACATTATACACACACTACACTCTACAACACATTATACACACACACACTACACTCTACAACACATTACACATACACACTATACTCTACAACACATTACACACACTACACTCTACTACACATTACACACAACATATCACACACACTACACTCTACAACACATTACACAGACACATTACACTACACTCTACAACACATCACACACACACACACACAGTGCAACACATTACACACATTACACACACTACACTCTACAGCACATTACTTACACACTACACTCTTCAACACATTACACACACACTACACTTTACAACACATAACACACACACACACACCACACACTACAACACATTACACATACACACTACACTCTACAACACATTACACAGACACTACACACTACAAAACATTACACACAACATAACACACACACACTACACCCTACAACACATTACACAGACACATTACACTACACTCTACAACACATCACACGCACACACTACACTCTACAACACATTATACACACACACCACTCTACAACACATTACACAGATACAAAACAATACACTCTACAACACATTACACACACACTACACTCTTCAACACATTATACATTCACACTACACACTGCAACACATTACACACACACTACACTCTACGGCACATTACTTACACACTACACTCTTCAACACATTACACACGCACTACACTTTACAACACATAACACACACACACATTACACACTACAACACATTACACATACACACTATACTCTACAACACATTACACACACTACACTCTACTACACATTACACACAACATATCACACACACTACACTCTACAACACATTACACAGACACATTACACTACACTCTACAACACATCACACACACACACACACACACTACACTCTACAACACATTATACACACACACACACCACTCTACAACACATTACACAGACACAAAACAATACACTCTACAACACATTACACTCACACTACACTCTACAACACATTATACATTCACACTACACACTGCAACACATTACACACACAATACACTCTACAGCACATTACACACACTACACTCTTCAACACATTACACACACACACCACACTTTACAACACATAACGCACACACACCACACACTACAACACATAACACATACACACTACACTCTACAACACATTACACACACTACACTCTACAACACATTACACACACACTACACTCTACAACACATTACACACACACTACACTCTACAACACATTACACACGCACACTACACTTTACAACACATTACACACACACTACACTCTACAACACATTACACACACACTACATTCTACAACACATTACACCCACACACACTACACTATGCAACACATTACACACACACACACACTCTACACTCTACAACGCATTACCTACACTACATTCTACAACACATTACACACACACTACATTCTACAACATATTACACACACTACACTCTACAACACATTACACACACACACTACATTCTACAACACATTACACCCACACTCTACATTCTACAACACATTACACACACTACACTCTACAACACATTACACACACATTACATTCTACAACACATTACACACACACACACACACACACACTACACTCACATTACACAAACGCAACTCCACGCACACACCACGACTTCCAGCTTTGGAAAATGGCAATGCGTTTCTGTCCTGTTGATACCTGCACACCATAACACTAATGATTACCCTCATCGATTTCGTGGCGCATTCAATAAACATTGATAGCATGTACCCATTTCTACACACAGACATCCCCTTTCCACACAAGCACACACATATACCAACAGGACACGACTCTCATCACAACCTTTTAACGTCCACAACGGCCTGATGGCCTGTCTTAATTGAAAGGTTCGTGGAGATTCACGAACGCTGTTTTTAGAGGTTGTCAGATCCCAAACCTAGGTTCCTGAACGTTTTGGGGGGAAAAAAAAGGTTTAGAAACCTTGGTTCGGGATTTGAGAAACTCGAACAACATTTGTGAACCTTCACGAACCTTCCAGTTAAGTCAGACCAATATCCACACACGCCCATGCTAGACATATTTCACTATCCCTTTTGATGTCGTGATGCACTCTCAAAATAAGAAAGTAGAACGCTGTATAATAACACG
>CM072525.1:46727704-46773320 GCA_036898135.1 Oncomelania hupensis | reverse complement strand
AAGACCACTGATGTTACATCGTTTGATGTCAAACCACTGAACAAACATACAGAACTTCGGCTACATTTGCCGATAGCATTTTCCAATCGTTTGGGATGTCATCCAGCGCACCCATTCCGAGGTGCAGTCTGCGTTCTCATATATTCCATATCACGAACTTTAAAGATCCTGACGCTCATGTCGCAGATGGTGGATGCCAGGTACATAAACACCCCCAGCAAGTACAATGCGTTTGAGGGGCCCGGGTAGCTCAGTTGGTAAGAGCGTCTTGCTAGTAACCGAAAGGTCGCTGGTTCGAATCCCGGATTGGTCAACGTGTGATCATATTATTTTCCCCTTTACCAACAACTGGCCCGCTGGTGTCAGTATAAATCGGTCCAGTAGTCACCTATATGCTAAAGTGTCGTGTGACTATAATCTACAAACAACAACAACAACACAATGCGTATTATTCCTCCTTGGTTGTTCAGGATCGCGCAGTTGTCTGGGGCGTTAGACTTTGTACATTACGCAGCAAGTTGGCGCTTCGGCGGCTTAAGTTACATAATGATGGGTATAGAATTGTTATTGCTACAAGCCCCAAGGGCAGGATGTAAAAAGCACACCAGTGCTTAATCTTTACCCTTGTTAAGTAAAAATTGTTATCTTATCCTGTTCTCAACCAAGGTCTTGAGCTGCTTCTGGAGCTTTATTATAACAATTCACAATGTAAACACTATTCACAATGTAAATAAAATTCACAGTGAACACACTTATTCAGAATATAAGAACAATACTAGTTGACACATGGCAGGGAATCACTAACGACACCATCGTCACCTTTTCCTGTGACAATGGAGGACCCACGGGGGACTCGGGTTCATTCAACTGGCCGCTGAGAGGAAGGAAGAGCAGTTTGTATGAAGGGGGAACTCGCACCTGGACCTTCTTTGTCTACCCGGGAAAAATCTCCGGAGGCAGGACCTGGGACAGTCTGTTCCATGCTACCGACTGGTTCCCGACATTGCTGTCTGCCGCTGGAGGTATGAAGACGAAAATGATGGGTATAGATTTCAATTCAATTCAATAATTTTATTTAACGTCTATTCACAGTTTGTGATATTAGACCATGCACGCAAGCATACACACAATCACACGCAAAATACAAAAAGCCATCCAAGGATAAGGCATAATAATCACAACAATTTGCTAATAATTTGTGCTATAGTAATAATTGTTGGATACTGCAGCAGTATCACTTTTGAATGGGTATAGATACGGAGAAGAGGAACAGGGACGGGTAAGGTGACGGTGGTAATGAAGAGGAGGATAAGGTCGAAGATTATAGTAGTAGTAGTAGCAGTAGTAGTAGTAGTAGTAGTAGTAGTAGTAGTAGTAGTAGTAGTAGTAGTAGTAGTATGGGGGGGGGGGGGGTAAAACAGGTCGTGGTGCCGTCTAAATGCCCCTTCCTCAACTTGGCTTAATTCTGTGGGTCTGTTGAGCATGTCATTCTCCTCTGCGTTTCATTCATCATAGCAATAAAGCTTTTTTTTAAAATCTGGAAGTAAGTTTAAGTGGTTTTAAACGTATTTGTGCTTGGTACATTCTTAAGTGAAACAGGTAGATTATTCCAGTTAGCAGCAACTCTGATAGAAAATGAAAACTTCCTTGTATTAGTATTATAAGGCTGAATAATACTTTATGAGGATTAATGAGGATAATTTAATGGTAGACGGTAACGCTCGTGCAGATGATAATGAAGATGATGAGGAGCAGTTGGAAATTAATTTAGTAATACAGATTTATTGTTTCTGATGTTTGCGAAATGTGAATCTAAACTTTGGTTCCGATCTTTCGAAGATCGTTAGCTATAAACAGTACGTACACGAATTAGCTACATTGCAAAACGTCATTTTGGGAGGCCACGGGTGTTCGTAGTTAGACAGCAGAACTGGTCTATATTTTCTATCCACTGACTGCATAAGCTACCACCTCTCCCGCACGCTAAATAGATCAAGCAACACAGTTCAGTGTAGAGGACTATATAAGCCTCAGAATTTTTAAATGTCGGTGTTTCTCATGTACATTACATTTGCCGGGTTGTTTGGCAATTTGATTAGGGATTTAAAATTAAAAGGTGACAATCATAAAATACTTGTTTTGCTTCCGCTATGAATGTGTTAAGATCATCAGATTTTTGAACATGTGAACTTGTTCCAGACTGGTGCAGCTCTGTAACTAAAACAGTTCTTTCTTTTGTTAGTTTGACATTGTTTAATACAAATATTACTTTCTGTATTTATGGTATAGTGTACAGTATGAAATTTTAAAAAAAAGTTGGCGTTTAATTTTTTTAAGTATTGTATAGGCTTGTATCAAGTCTACTCTCAGTCTTCTAAATTTCAGGGTCGGGAGATCGAAGAGGGAAAACAGTAATTTTCTAATTTAACAGGATATCTTTGAAATGTGCATACGTTCTTTATATCTTTAACTTTTTTTATACTTTATAAATATCTTTAGATTCTAATACCTCTTTTTTGCAAAATTCTATCAGTGATTTTTCTTTGATTTAGCAATGATTCTATTACACTGTAGTTTAGCTCTTTTCATGTTAATAAAGTTTTCATCTGATTTATTTCTAATCCAATGCTTATACTGATCTTTCTTAAATTGAACTGCTGCTTTTTGCACTCCTCAATTAATACTCAAAATAATTGAAGGGCCACTCTCATATTTCATTTAGTTTAATTATTTTTTGCTGCTATCAATAATATCGCTTATATTGCTTATTTCAAAACTTATCCTGTGCAGTAACATTCAAGACAATCTTATTCTGACAAGTAATCACATGTGTGAGTTTTGAACTTTGTGCACTGAGTTGAAAAACAAACCCAATTTTTACCAAAAAAATGACCCTAATTTACTGTTGTCTTGCTAATAAAGCAAAATTTTCAACATTAAAAAAGTGATTTGCACGCGAAAGGCTTGCATTTTGTGAGTTCAGTTCAACAATCGGCGCTTTTTTTTTTTTCTGGGTATAAAAATGAAAATACAGCGCTTTTTGCTGCTTTTCTAAACATGCATCTGATTTAAAGAGAGAGCCATATGTCCAAGTGGCCCTTGTATTATTTTGAGTAGTATATTTAACCGAATATTTTGTTATTTATTTGTTTTATTTATTATTTATTGATTAGATTACTTCTCATGTGTATGTAATATTTTTAATTCTTGTGTATTCTGCTAATTGCGCTGATGCTGCCATTGTAATTTTCAGTTTGAGATAAATAAAGTTGTATTGTATTGTATTGTATTGTATTGTATTGTATTGTATTGTATTGTAAGGCTGCGGCGCTCCCTTGTCATCTCCATTTTCCTATACGCTTGCGAAACATGGACTCTCACAGCGATCTACAACGAAGAATACAAAGCATGGAGATGAGGTGCTACAGAAGACTTCTGGGCATTTCCTATAACTAAGCACGAAATCCGACAGACCATCACACAACCCTTGGACAACACGATGACATGCTCACAGTGGTGAAGAAACGGAAACTCCGATGGTACGTTCACATCACCAGAGCATCAGGGCTTGCAAAGACCATCCTGCAAGGCAGGGTGCAAGGAGGCAGAGGAAGAGGGAGACAAAGCAAAGAGGTGGGAGGACAACATTCGAGAATGGACTGGCTTGACACTGAGCGAAGCCATGAGGGTTGCTGAGGACAGAGAAAGATGGAGTACATTGGTTAAACGATCACGTGTTGTGCCCCTACGACCTTCGAGTTACGGGATAGGAATAGGATAGGATTGTAGGGTTAAAATACAACATTTGTGTTGCTCAATATAATACTTGAATCGTAATTAGTTCTTTTTGATTGATCTGCAATTCCATTGAAATATATAAAGATTTTTTTTCTTCAAATTATTGCCTTTCATATATAAATAAAAGAAATAAATGTATCTGTTTGCTTCTTTTTTTTATTTATTTTTCAGTGTCTTTTTCATATCAGAATTGGTAAATCATCTGATTTCCCCATATTCTCAAAGTTAAACACTACCAATTGCTCCGCAGTCCTCAATGGAGTGGGACGTATTGCTGCTAGCGTTGAACCCATAAGAGCGTCCCAGACGCTTTCCATTTAACTCCTTTCATAACAGAATCGTGAATCACGTCCGGCAGATCCCAATCTCTATTCTGCTGCTCTTTCATTTGCAGTCTAACACCTCCTCCGGAATGCGGAAGTGGCTTAGTTGTTACGCCATTTGATGAGTTGACGTCAGGTACCTTGACGACAGAGTACTTGCTCTGATTTTTATAACCACAAACCAAACGGACAGAGTACTGCTCTGACCTTTATTACCACAAACCAAACGGAGACCCATCAGTTCTAGCATGTCCTGAGAACAGAGAAGAGGAAGAAACCCTCCCAATTCTCCGAGATGAAGTCGAGGCAGGAGTGCAATCACTAAGAAGGGGATGTGGGCGGGAGTGGACAACATACCCGCGGAATTGCTGCAAACCGAATGGGAAGCGATGATTGACGCTCTTACCATTATCTGTAAGAAGATCTGGCAGAGTGGGGAGTGGCCTACACCATGGACCCAGTCACTTGTTATCACCCTTCCCAGAAAGGGTAACCTTCATGAGTGTAAAAAAATTACCGCACCATCAACATCATCAGCCATCCCAGCAAGGTCCTCCTGAAACTAATACTCAACAGGTTAAACCCCACGCTGAACCAATCATTGCTGAAGAACAATCAGGATTCAGGGCATAGCGAAGTACCACTGAACAGATTTTCAACCTCAGAATAATCTGCGAAAAATACCTACAGCACCAACATCTATATCATGTGTTTATAGACGTCAAGGAAGCATTTGACCAAATCTGGCATGCAGCTCTGTGGGCAACCATGAGAGTGTACAACATCAGTCTTAAAATTATTGAAGTCATCAAAAGACTGTATGACAAGGCTAGCATCGCAGTCCTCCACAACAGCGCCATCGGGAACTGGTTCAGAACAACAAACGGTGTGCGTCAATGATGCCTACTCTATCCAACACTCTTTAACATATTCCTAAAGCGCATCATTTCAGATGCCTTTGCAGATCACGAAGGCACAGTCAGCATAGGGGAAGAGCAATCTTCGACCTCCGTTTTGCGGATGACATTGATGGATTCGCTGGGGAGGTCCAAGAACTGCTGGTACAGAGGCTTGACCCAACCTCCAGAACCCATGGAATGAAAATAAGTTCAGAGAAGACCAAAATGATTACCAATAACACCAAAGGCATCAACATGGACATCAAAGTCCAAGGCCAGTTCTTCAACACAGTGCATGGCTTCAAATATCTAGGAGCAATTGTATCAGATAATGGGTCCCGACAGGAAGTCCTCTCCAGGATCGCAGAAACAACTGCAGCCCTGACAAGGTTAAAGCCCATTTGGAAAGACAGTATCACCAGTCTACATTTCAAGGTAAGGCTACTGCGCTCCCATGTTATCTCCATCTTCCTATCCGCTTGCAAAACATGGACCATCAAAGCAGATCTACAACGAAGAATACAAAACATGGAAATGAGGTGCTACAGAAGACTTCTGGGCATTTCCTATACCAAGCACACACCATCGTAACTCTCTAATTTGCGGAGGTTGTTTTAGCCGAAAACGCACGAGTCTTTAGATTTGGTTCATCACGGGCTAAAACAGACACTTTTCCCAACGAAATTGTAGTTGAAGTTTAGGATAGGGCACTGGTAAATGTTTCTTCTCCTTTACAAAAAAAAGCAAACAACAAACACATAAATTAGAGAAATTCTATAACCCCAACGTGTGATCATTGCCTATGCTAACCTACTAACTAACCCGTTTAGGCCTACGAACCAAGTAGTATAGGGCTTATCTAAACCAAGGGTTGATCGTGCAGATTCATAAGAATACACCATAAAAGTGATTTTTACATCTTACCATGACCATAGAAGACACTTGAGACCGAGACATAATGCAACATTTATGTTGAAAATCTCAATCGGAACCACAAACCCTCTGCCATTTTACATGTGAAAGCAAAAGCAGCTCAAGAACAGCACCCTTTTTTCGGAGTAAAGTACACCTACTGTATTTTAATGAATCAAAAACAACAAGTGGTGAGAGAATACAGTCGATGCCGTTATTCAAGCTTACGTTTATAACAATTGACCTGATATATGCAAAAAATACTAGAAACATACATGATAATCACGATTCGTCAAAATAATGAAAATTCAGGGTTTTTACTCAGCGAAGTTTTCTTCGTAATGCAAATGAGGAAGTCGTGACCTTCGGGAGGCGCAAAAGTTATGATGTAGACTAGGGGTTTTCCTACGAAAAAGAACTATGAACTAAGTTTCTGTGAGCATTTCTAAAGCTCTCTATTAACTTTTCTATGATCATACTATGTAGTGTACACATTTGAAACAAGTGAGTTCGCACTCACTTTAACACTGATGAAACTGTTCTGATTGCATGCAGGCAACGCAACAGCCGCCATAGCAGAGCTGCAGCTTGACGGGGTAAACCAGTATTATAATATTATTAACAACAAGGCCGGACTTCGCAAGGATATGGTCTACAACATATTAGACAAAAACGATGCTCAGACCGCCGCTGTTCGGATCGGAGACTTGAAGCTTATTAGAGGTAAATGTATTGTTTTATTGTATGTCTTGCTGGTCAAAATTTAGCTTTTTTGTGTTTTGTAGTTTGTCTTGCATTTCAAACGATGTCTTTGTTGTTATTGGTAGTATGTCTTGTAGTGTAATAGTGATTTGTAGCATGTCCTTCAGCTCAAAATTGTGCCTCTTGTAGTATGTTTGCAGTTCAAAATTATTTCTTGTGCAATTCTAGTAGGTCAACATTGACTGTCTTGTAAGTCAAACTGGGTGGGGGTTTTTTGTTATTTTTTTTTGTAGATCTTGTAGGTTGAAATTGAGTGTTTCGTACTATGTCTTGCAGTCTTCTAGTTTCGTTGAATGACTTGCAGGTCAACATAGATCATTTTGGTATTGCAGTCTAATCGTGGCCATTTGCCTTGTCGTCCACAATTGAGTTTTGTTTTAATCTCTGCAGGGGAAAAATCCTCTTTGGGATGGTCTCCCCCTCCATCTTTGGTGGGCTACCAGGACGAGGTCGGACCAGCTGGAAGAGCATAGTGAGTGTACACAATGACCATTTTCTAATAATGAGACAGGTAAAAAAAAGAAATATTTATAACAGCAGCAACAACAACAACAATAATAATAATAATAATAATAATAATAATAATAATAATAATAATAATAATAATAATAATAATACTGCGTTGTTGGATTTGTTCGCTGGAGGCAGAAAAAAAGTTAGAATTAAAAGAGAACCTAGCTAAAATAAAATAGCCAGCCGATGTTGATGAAGCTGTGGAAGGCACTCGTGGACGTCCTGAAGCCCCAGAACATCCTAAGAATGCTTACGGCCGACAACATGTTGCCCTTACCGTGAGGGCGTTGGGAGGTGGTAAGGGTGAGCTACTAGGCAGTTGAAGAAGGGAGAAGTTCCAGTCGCGATTGGTGCGAGGGGAAAGGCTATTGTTGCGATAGGCCTATGCACCGGCACTGATTGGGATGATGAGCTCAAAGTACATGCAAACACCAGCATTGCAGAGGCATCGTTTTGTCCTACTTACAGTCAAGAAAAATATAAAAGACGTCTGCATGTAACTCAGATAAGTAAGCTGATGATGATCATTGTTGGTTTTCGCAATAGGACGTTAAGCTTCGTTTTTCTCGGATAAATTAAAAAAAAAGCCACCATCAAATTGAGCCCGTAATAGTATGTTGAATATACAAAAAATATGTGCATTATAAAGGGTATGTAGGAACGAACAAAACTTTGCCTTGCAATACACATTCCGCTATAGTAGGACAATTCCTATAAATACATGCACGGACAGCGCTATACGGACAATTTCTATAAATACCTGGAAAGCGCTATAGCAGGACAATTACGTTACACACACATACGGGCAGTGACGATGATGTATTGTCTTTAGCTGGCAACTGTACAATATCCGTAACGACCCCGAAGAGAGGCACAACCTCATCAACGACACTGCCTACGCTACAAACATCACCAAGTTAAAAGACTTCTTGGCGAGGGAAGACGCACTCCTAGTACCCACCATGATTCCAACTCCAACGGAACTGGGCAACCCTCTTAACTACGGTGGCACGAGGTCTCCCGGCTTCTGCTGCGTTTAACAACGACGCTGATGATGATGACGACGACGGCGACGACGATGATGATAATGATGATGGTGATGATGATAACATAAACCGTTGTTTACATAAATCGTGTGTTTTGCTTCAAGATTAGGAATAAGAATTTGTCTACCTAGGCCAGTAGCTCTGCTATGATTGTAGTCTACGTCAAGTCCACGTCCTGTTATTATGCTATCGTATGTATTAAGGTCGTGATGTTTGTCATATGTATGGCGCTCTCAGTCCATTGCTATATAAACATGCACAGTGCGTTTCAGAAAAAAATGCAGATTAAAAACAATACATTTTACATACAGAAAGAAAAAGTACATTTTTATGTAAAAATAGAACACTTGTGTACATTGGGGAGAAACGACAAGGATAAAGTATATAACAAGAGAGACGCCAGATTCATTGTTTGCTTTAAGACAAGGACTTCACTAAAGCGTATATTTCTGTACTTGCAGCCTTATAAAAACGCTCATCATCATGTTATCATCCCTTTGGCGGCAGGGATAGGTCAGTGGTCAGAGCGCACGACTTGTGTGAGTGCGTCTTGGGCGACGTGGGTTCGAATGTTGACTTCAGCAAACTATGTTTTAAATTTATTATTATGTTAAGAAAAAGAAAACAGCGGAGGAGAAGAAAAAGAAAATAAAAAGTAGAACTGCGTTTCATAAATAAAAGTGCTCGGTTTCGTTTCATAATGATTAAAAAGCGAGGCAAATGTATTTCGTTGGATTCATAATCTTTACCCCAAATGTTCAAACCTTTATTCTAAATAGTGTAATTATAGAACAGTTTAATAATCCAATTTATAGAAGAGTCTAACAATCCAAATTATAGGAGTCTAATAATCCAAATTATCGAAGAGTCTAATATTCCAAGTTAAAGAAGAGTCTATTAATCCAAATTATAGAAGAGTCTGTGGTGGATGTGTAAGCAGGATACAACAGACTTTGGACTCTCTGATAATGTCACTGCGTGAGTTTCTCAAAGGGGTCCTGAAACAGTCACCGAGCGTCTCAGGCTGCACAATATTCTCGCTTGCTTAATTTCATAACAACGCCCTGGAGTATGTTGATCACGCTTGGCTGCGTTTTCTCTGTGAGAGCTAGCGTCTGAGGTCAAAGGGAGATACGCCATTTAATAATGCCGTATTCTTAGAAAGATTAGCCGTTTACTTCCATAGCAAACGACCTTTGGTACGCTCGGACAAGACGGTTAGATTTAATTTTCACAAATATTGGAACCAAAAGAGTGTAATTAATATATCAGCAAATTGTGATCTCTTAGCGTAAACGAGACTCTTTTTTTCCGCCATTTTGATCATGACCTCAGATGCACTTTCAAGTAGTGTAGACACTAGAGCCTCAAAAGAAATTACAAACAAATAAACCTAAATAAAACTAAATAAAACCATAGTTTTATTTAAATACTTTGTCCAAAACACCGCCGTTAGGGGGGGTCGGGGGGGGGGGGGGGTCCCTCCAAATCTGCAAGCTAGAACTGTTTATTCGAAATAAAGAACTGCAACTGACCGAAAATACAAAAATGAACCTAACAAAATAAAATTGTTCAATAAAGTTATGAAAATGCAAAATATATATGTGTTATCATTTGTGTCCTTACAGTAGTCTTGTGGCCTCTCTCTCTCTGTCTCTCTCTCTCTCACTCTCACTCTCTCTCTCTCTCTCTCTCTCTCTCTCTCTCTGTCAAATTCAAATTTCAAATTTAACGATAATGAGGAACGAATGGATAAATAAACTAAGAGAATGCTACTTCAGACTACACACAACACGAGATAATACAAGGCGAATGTTTCAGGAATAAGGCTGAGCTCTTCTTCAATCAGACATACACAGGACAAAACACATACATGTACGCTACTACATGAGTGGGGCCGGGTAGCTCAGTTGGTAAGAGCGTCTTGCTAGTAACCGAAAGGTCGCTGGTTCGAATCCCGGATTGGTCAACGTGTGATCATATTATTTTCCCCTTTACCAACAACTGGCCAGCTGGTGTCAGTAT
Source organism: Oncomelania hupensis (assembly GCA_036898135.1). Taxonomy (NCBI): domain Eukaryota; kingdom Metazoa; phylum Mollusca; class Gastropoda; order Littorinimorpha; family Pomatiopsidae; genus Oncomelania; species Oncomelania hupensis. The sequence goes on along the minus strand of CM072525.1, from coordinate 46,763,042 downwards.
AAATCGTCCAGTAGTCACCTATATAGTATCACACTTCATGTTACATTCGTACACATGTTAACAATTTTTTTTTTTTTTGGGGGGGGGGCCATTTTACACTCTTTGTGTCAAGAAAGAGAGAGAAAGGAAGAAAGAAAAGAGGAGGAAGGACCACAAGAAGAATAAGATGAGGGACAGAGAGAAGCAAGATAACTCGAGAGAAGGAGAAGAAGGTACATGATAAAGCTATTTGTATGGGGGATAACTGAAGAGTTTGAGAGAGAAAGAGAGAAGAAGAAGAAGGTATATGAGTGAGATATTATAGGAGATGACTGGAGACATGCAAAGAGAGAGAACGAGAGATAAAAAAAGACGATATAAGAGATATATATACAGTGGAACCTCCGGTATTCGACCGTCCAAAATCTGAGATAAAACGGTCTTATAATAGAGGTGGTCTTATACCGGAAACAAGGAGTGGGGGAGGGGGAGGGTCAGGCTCGGAGGGGTATGTAGACATAACTTTCACACTCACCAGCATGTATTCTCTGACAAAGAAAACTGTAAAACATGTTTCATTTTTAGCTTTGTCTTTTATTCACAACTTCAAAAATAGAAAACGGTCGTGTCTTCAGACATTTTGAACAGGGAAAGACTTTCTCTCTGCCAAACTCAAAACTTTCCTCTTGCGCGACGCCATTTTGACAAGCCAGTGTAGGCGATTAATGTCCCTTACTTGCGAACCGCAAATAGCAGACAACAGCAGGCCTACACTAACATGAGAGAAAAAACGAAAGGTACAGACAATACATTAACTGATATCTCTTTTAAATTTCCTAAGACGGTCGTATAAAGGGCTTAAGACACGGTCGCTGGTCGCATAAACGAGGTTGTCGCATACCAGAGGTCATTTATTATTGGAAGTGAATCCGTCAGAAGTTTTTATGTCACATAACGGATGGAGTCGTATACCAGAGAGACGGATACCGGAGGTTCCACTGTATCAGGGAAAATAAACTAAAGAGCTTCACAGAGGGAGAGAGAGGCAAGCGACTAAACAAATCGCTGGCACTGCGTAGCCGACAAATGCGACAGCAAAAAAGACGAGATTTCAGAGAGTACTGGTGTTTAAAAGCAGCTGAAGGCTACTGTGCGACAGTGCTTCACGTCCATCTATAGCGCTCTCTCCTGTGGTTTTCTGTGTCGCCAGGTTTGCAAACAGATTCAACAAGTGATGTTATATAACTGCCAGATCTCGCTTAACCTATGAAACTGGATCTGGATTGTGCGTGAGCTGGCGACCATGGCTGCATGTTTTGTTTTAGTTAACGTCTTCCCATCAACGTGAATTTAGACCACGACTGGAGAGATAAGGAAAGAAGTTTGTGTTAAACACAGGTAGCAACAACAGGTATCACTTGTGTATTGGACATTCAATAACCCGAAGTCAACTGGTCAATTATAGCATTTGTCCTTTCTGCAGTTATGGTTAACTTCAGTAAGCTTATTCATAAAAGCATACGATCATGTCGTCATAGCTTTGATGCTTTACGATGATTCATTAGCAAACGGGTCAATAGGACTGGTCAATAGATGTTCTTTAAAATAAAATAAAAATAAAGAAATAAAATTATATATAAATATATATGAAGAATGACCCGTTTTACATACAAGCAATGTACCTTTTCTGCCGTATTTTCAATGGTACAATGCTGACACTACAAGCTTGTATGATACACAGTGTCATTATGTAAGCCATAGGGTCTCAATTCATGTTCTGTTTTTCAATTTTATTCAAAGCTATCGCCACACCGGACTTGCAGCAAAACAAAAGAAAAAGTACATCAACGGAAAATTAACCAAATGCACAAACATATGTTGCGTTCACGCCATTCCCTATAACAATGTAATTAATTTAGAATGAAACTACCCAATTTTGCATAATATATAATATACATAAGCGCATGCATCTTAAAAGACAATTATAAATGTAATGGCGATAAGAATTGTTTATGTACCGTTAACACCATTATGTAGGTTACAATAACCACAATTCACGCTAGCCACACTTCATGATGAAGAGACCATTTGAAGTCGAATTAACTTGATATTATAAAAGAACACACACACATACACGCACACAAGCACACACACACACACACAGCCGCACGCACGACGTTTCGCGTAAATGTTCAAAGTGTGGATTTATTAGACCCAACGTAAAGCACCGGTGGAGCGTGAAACGCATGCAAAGAGATTTGACTGCATAACGTGTACACACCTATTAGAAAAAACAACAACAAAATAGCGCATCAAAACATTGAGGCTAATCGTAACTATTTACAAAATGTTCAAATTTCCAAAAGCATTGTAGGGTGGGATGCTGTTAGCGGTTCACAAAACTAATATTTGCATTGTGTACTGTGAAGAAGGCTACAATATCTTATAATTCGGTAGTAAATAATGGAGAAAGGTATGAAGAAAATCCTCATATATGTTTCAGCGACGCACGACCAAAACGTTAACCTTGGCGAAAATAAACATAAATTATTTTGGAATTTAAAAAAAAAGGAAATTTTGATATTGTATATTATATCAACATATTTAATTGTCTTTTAATTCCTGGTGAAGCTTTTAGCGAAATACCTGTATAGATAAAATTTGTATCTGCTGTGTTTAATGATAAAGTAATCTCCTTTGACTGTTGTTAGATATGTTCATCTTGTAATTATGAAAGAATATGGGTCAAAGAACAGGTAATTGCAAAGCTTGCAGACTAAATCGAAGTTACGTCTACCCTCAACAGCGAAGTGCTTATCTGTGAATGCTCATCGCCTATGATTCCTGATACTCTGGGACACTAACAGTTTGTGTACATTGAATTGTGGCATACGTATTATACCATAAGACCCAATAATTCTTGCATGACCGTGAACAGTTGTGTGGACGGACAATAAAATAGACAATGGAAAATTAATCTTTAGAGAAACATCTACGTGTGCAGTTTTTTCCCACTCACAAGACTTGGGTTTGGTTCACAACAGTAGATCTACGCGTAATTGTTGGAACTTTCAGCGAGCGAGAGACTGGGAGATTAACGTCCTAGTGTTTTTAATAAACGTGAAGGACAACAAACTTTCAGCGCCCGAAGCTTTTCGCTTTTGTATGGAGTTGTGCGTTTTACAACCGGTGGAGAAACACCTACAGATGGTAAAAAATGTTAAATAAGGTAGGTGTTATTATTATTATTATTATTATTATTATTATTATTATTATTATTATTATTATTATTATTATTCTCCATGTCTGATTGTATACTTTCCTAGATGGTTTATTATTAAAAAAATCTTTTTTTTCTTTTCTTCTCTGTGAATACTATTTGTTTTGTTTTTTTTTTAATATAGCGAGAGTGTTCATTTTTGGCTTTACATTGCTTAATTAATTGTGTTGCTTGTTTTTCCATTTACTTGGAATGTGGGAAAAAAACAATTTTCACGTCCTCTCTTTCAGCTATGGTTTGTTTTCTTTATTTTTTTCTTTTAATTTTTCATTATTGGGTGTGTTCTCATTTTTTCCTTCTTTCTTTCTGTTTTTCTTTTAATTTCTTTCTTTCTTTTTACTTTTTAAAATTTTTCGTCTCTGTCTTTTTTCCGTCATTTTTTTTCATTGTTGATGTTGTTGTTGCTGCTGTTGTTATTGATGTTGTTGTTGCTGTTTTTGCTTGCTTCTCTTTCTTTCTTTTCTTTCTTTCTTTCTTTCTCTTTCTTTCTTTCTTTCTTTCTTTCTGTCTGTCTGTCTGTCTGTCTATCTATTACAAGGGCAGGATGTCTTCTTTCGCTTCTTCTTAAATTAGTTCTTCTTCTCTTCTTCTTCTTCTTCTTCTTCTTCTTCTTCTTCTTCTTCTTCTTCTTCTTCTTCTTCTTCTTCTTTCTTCTTCTTCTTCTTCTTCTTTCTTCTTCTTCTTCTTCTTCTTCTTCTTCTTCTTCTTCTTCTTCTTCTTCTTCTTCTTCTTCTTCTTCTTCTTCTTTATAAGCATTCTATAAAATAAAATAAAATAAAATAAAATAAATTGTGCATTGGTATTACTCTACGCTAGGCCTAAGTAGTATTTGGGTAGTATTTGGGTCATGGATGGGTCATTAGGCGGTATAATGATAAATACTAATTAATGCTCGGGGTGTACAGGAACTGGTGATTAACGTGGTGTCCGTGCATGCGAAGGGGTATCCTTAACAGTTCAATGGGGTATGCGGACTATTCAATAATGCGAGTGAACTTCAAGGACCAGTGCACTCCTGCAGACTTGCAGTTTCAATCAGCTGGCCTAGGTTTCAAATGTTGGTCATTGATGCTCCGGGCTGGATTAAAAAAAATGTTCTTTGAGTACAGAGTAAAAATGATTAAAAAAAAAAGATTAAAGAAACACAAGAATTTTATTTAACACGGGTAAACAAGTAAGAAATGGGTGCGCTTTTTTACATCTTGCCCTTCGGACTTATAACAATGACAATTAGTATAACAAAATAACTTTATAACAATACAATCATAATGTAACAATATAATCAAGATCTCAGCAACACACACACGCACACACACATACACACACTCACAACTTATATAAAACTATCATGCATAGTCACGTCACCCGAATGGGATCAGAGACTTCAGCTCAAACAGCCAGTGGAGGGATGCAAACTCAAATTTTAAAAAAACTACCAGTGGAGGGATGCAAACTCAAACTAAAAAAAAAACTAACACAAAAGCCAGATGCACATTTGCACTCTTTTATTCAACGCACACACACAGGAGAATGGGAAATCTAACCCAACCCCAACCCTTATCCGGACCCACAACCCCAACAATTAACAAACAATTACCCCCCCTTGTCTAATCCGTAACCCCTTGACACTGGACATAAGATGCCAACACAATCAAGATACAATAATCATGAAAATACAGCTGAAATAATACAACTAATGGCTTAAGCATACAAAAACCAAGCCTTGAAGGAATGTATTTAGTTAATATTAGACACTTTATACACAAATTAACTGTATGTTCTCCAACCCAGATTTAATTAAATTGTCTGAAAGTAATACTTTAGGAAAATCAACTGTTTCAACCTATTGCAGACTGTAGAAAGTCATGTTTAATATATGTTTATGTGCGTGTAATGGGCTTATGATTAAGGGTGTATGTGAGGCCCTGCGTACTGCGACCCAAGTAGCAGCGGTCCCACAAGCACGTCGTCTTGCCTCCTCCTGCAGGTGGAATTAGAGGTGGAACGTATAGCGTAGTAGATGGAACGCAGAACGCGGACCCGCAGTACGTAGAACGTAGGCCGTGGAACGAAGTACGTAGAACGAAGAACGAAGACGGACCAACAGACGTGGAAGTAGTGGAACAAAGACAGGTAGATCACACCTAATAGTAGCAGAATTAGAAGTAGCAGAAATAGTAGGCCCAATCTAGTCAACAAATAAACCGTCTTAATAAGCTACCTCGACATGTAAACAATACATGGGAAATAACTCCTTCCGCCGTCCGCCATCTTGACGTGTTTATTTATGCATCATAACATTTCACAATTCTTCCATAAATTGTATTAACATCCCATGAACATGATTATTTAAACAAATACAAATGCCTATTATAATTCAACTTCTAATCAACAATCTTGATTCATTCTCTCTCTCAAATTCATCACCCCTCTTCCATATCATAATATATAATACATCATCACCCCTCTCTCACATTCCTCACCCCTCTCTCATATTATTATGTATACTTCATCGTCACCCACCCTCGACCTCTGTGGTGCCCCTACGACCTTCGAGTTACGGGGTATGATAGGATAGGATAGGATTTTGACTGTTTCTGTTCAGCGCCTTTGTCAGCGACGCATCCCCCGTTGGGGTGCCGGGGGTTTCAGTATAAATAGTATCCCCACTTTCTGGAAATTTAGTGCTTTAAATTCCCACTGAATTGCAGAAGTGTAGGATCCATAATTTCAATTGCTTTCGTAGTGCACTCTAACAATAATTATATTGATGGAAATTTGTACAAGTACTAGCTTCCCACCCTTCGCGCACGCACACACACACACACATACACACAAACACACACTCTACAACACAGTACACGCACACACAACATATCACACACACACACACTACACTCTACAACACATTATACACACACACTACACTATACAACACATTACACAGACACACTACACTCTACACCACATCACACACACACACACACACACACACACACTACACTCTACAACACATTACACAGACACACTACACTATACAACACATTACACAGACACACTACACTACACTCTACAACACATTACACGCACACACTACACTCTACAACACATTATACACACACACAGACTACACTCTACACCCCATCACACACACCCTACACTCTACAACACATTACACAGACACACTACACTCTACAACACATTATACACATACACAGACTACACTCTACACCACATCACACACACACTACACTGTACAACACATTATACATACACACACTACACTCTACAACACATTATACACACACACTACACTGTACAACACAGTATACACACTCTACACTGTACAACACATTATACACACACACTACACTCTACAACACATTATACACACAAACACTACACTCTACAACACATTATACACACACACTACACTCTACAACACATTATACACACATACACTACACTCTACAACACATTATACACACACACACACACACACTACACTCTACAACACATTATACACACACACTACACTCTACAACACATTATACACACACACTACACTCTACACCACATTAAACACACACTCACACACTACACTCTACAACACATTAAACACACACACTACACTCTACAACACATTATACACACACTACACTCTACACCACATTATACACACACACACTACACTCTATACCACATTAAACACACACACTACAATCTACAACACATTACACACACACACTACACTCTACAACACATTATACACACACACACACACACCCAACTCTACAACACATTATACACACACACTACACTCTACAACACATTATACACACACTACACTCTACAACACATTATACACACACACACTACACTCTACGACACATTATACACACACACACACTACACTCTACACCACATTAAACACACACACTACACTCTACAACACATTATACACACACACACACACTACACTCTACAACACATTATACACACACACACACACTCTACAACACATTATACACACACACCACTCTACAACACATTATACACACACACACTACAGGACGGAAGGTGGGAAACTTTTGCTATGTTCGTAAATTGCACCATTCATCACACATTCTGGTTGGTTGGTTGGTTTTTGAGTTTAATGTCCCATATTGGCTGGTCATCTAATAAATAAACTAATTAAGAGCTTTAAACAAAACTACATATATAGATAGTTTTTCTCTTTCTGAGGTACATCGGATGGCCAGGGGAGGGTTTCCGGAACCCAGGAACCCCCCCCCCCTCCAGATCCGGCACTGCACTACACTCTACAACACATTATATATACACACACACTACACTCTACAACACGTTACACACACCACTCTACAACACATTACACAGACACAAAACAATACACTCTACAACACATTACACACACACTACACTATACATCACATTATACATTCACACTACACACTGCAACACATTACACACACACTACACTCTACAGCACATTACTTACACACTGCACTCTTCGACACATTATACACACCCACACTACACCCTACAACACGTTACACACACACCACTCTACAACACATTACACAGACACAAAACAATATACTCTACAACACATTACACACACACACTACACTTTACAACACATTATACATTCACACTACACAGTGCAACACATTACACACATTACACACACTACACTCTACAGCACATTACTTACACACTACACTCTTCAACACATTACACACACACTACACTTTACAACACATAACACACACACCACACACTACAACACATTACACATACACACTACACTCTACAACACATTACACAGACACTACACTCTACAACACATTACACACAACATAACACACACACACTACACCCTACAACACATTACACAGACACATTACACTACACTCTACAACACATCACACGCACACACTACACTCATTATACACTACACTCTACAGCACATTACTTACACACTACACTCTTCAACACATTACACACACACTACACTTTACAACACATAACACACACACCACACACTACAACACATTACACACACACACTACACTCTACAACACATTACACACACACTACACTTTACAACACATAACACACACACCACACACTACAACACATTATACACACACACCACTCTACAACACATTACACAGATACAAAACAATACACTCTACAACACATTACACACACACTACACTCTTCAACACATTATACATTCACACTACACACTGCAACACATTACACACACACTACACTCTACGGCACATTACTTACACACTACACTCTTCAACACATTACACTCACACTACACTTTACAACACATAACACACACACACATTACACACTACAACACATTACACATACACACTATACTCTACAACGCATTACACACACTACACTCTACTACACATTACACACAACATATCACACACACTACACCCTACAACACATTACACAGACACATTACACTACACTCTACAACACATCACACACACACACACTACACTCTACAACACATTATACACACACACCACTCTACAACACATTACACAGACACAAAGCAATACACTCTACAACACATTACACTCACACTACACTCTACAACACATTATACATTCACACTACACACTGCAACACATTACACACACAATACACTCTACAGCACATTACACACACACTACACTCTTCAACACATCACACACACACACACACACACACACACTACACTCTACAACACATTATACACACACACCACTCTACAACACATTACACAGACACAAAACAATACACTCTACAACACATTACACACACTACACTCTACAACACATTACACACACACTACACTCTACAACACATTACACACACACTACACTCTACAACACATTACACACGCACACTACACTCTACAACACATTACACTTACACTACACTCTACAACACATTACACACACACTACATTCTACAACACATTACACCCACACACACTACACTATGCAACACATTACACACACACACTCTACACTCTACAACACATTACCTACATTACATTCTACAACACATTACACACACACTACATTCTACAACATATTACACACACTACACTCTACAACACATTACACACACACACTACATTCTACAACACATTACACCCACACTCTACATTCTACAACACATTACACACACTACACTCTACAACACATTACACACACATTACAGTCTACAACACATTACACACACACACTACACTCACATTACACAAACGCAACTCCACGCACACACCACGACTTCCAGCTTTGGAAAATGGCAATGCGTTTCTGTCCTGTTGATACCTGCACACCATAACACTAATGATTACCCTCATCGATTTCGTGGCGCATTCAATAAACATTGATAGCATGTACCCATTTCTACACACAGACATCCCCTTTCCACACAAGCACACACATAATTATACCAACAGGACACGACTCTCATCACAACCTTTTAACGTCCACAACGGCCTGATGGCCTGTCTTAATTGAAAGGTTCGTGGAGATTCACGAACGCTGTTTTTAGAGGTTGTCAGATCCCGAACCTAGGTTCCTGAACGTTTTGGGGGAAAAAAAAAGTTTAGAAACCTTGGTTCGGGATTTGAGAAACTCGAACAACATTTGTGAACCTTCACGAACCTTCCAGTTAAGACAGGCCATAACCACACACGCACATGCTAGACATATTTGACTATCCCTTTTGATGTCGTGATGCACTCTCAAAATAAGAAAGTAGAACGCTGTATAATAACACGACCCGTAAAACACAATCATCCTCTAATGTTCTGTACCCCTCCCCCATAATTCCACTCCCCCTCCTCTCTCTCTCCCCCCCCCCCCCCCCCCCCCCCCCCCCCCCCCCCCCATGGCATGCACTACTCACATGATCTGTTACTCTCTCTTCCCTCCCGCCAGGCGCACATCGCGACTCGAGGACGTGTCCTTTCCATTAATCATACTCGCGCTCTAAACCACGCGCGCGCGTACACACACGCACAAACACACACCTAGACACACACCCACACCCAGACACACACACGCACACACACCCACACCTATAGACACACACACACCATAAAAGGGACGACGACCTTTATCAATGGTATGATGCACTCTAAAACATTGATGACAAACTGTAACAACTCGCCTATATATTACATCTCTCCACGACGACACACACAGGCACAGATAAACACACACATAATAATAATAATAATAAGAAGAAGAAGAAGAAGAAGAAGAAGAAGAAGAAGAAGAAGTAGAAGAAGTAGAAGAAGAAGATGAAGAAGAAGAAGAAGAAGAAGAAGAAGAAGAAGAAGAAGAAGAAGAAGAAGAAGAAGATGATGATGATGATGATGATGATGATGATGATGATGATGATGATGATGATGATGATGATGATGATGATGATGATGATGATGATGATGAAGAAGAAGAAGAAGAAGAAGAAGAAGAAGAAGAAGAAGAAGAAGAAGAAGAAGAAGATGAAGATGAAGAAGATGAAGAAGATGAAGAAGATAAAGAAGAAGAAGAAGAAGAAGAAGAAGAAGAAGAAGAAGAAGAAGAAGAACAAGAAGAAGAAGACCTGGGAGGTGAAGAGGTTGAGAATGGGGACAAAATAAAACAAAGATGAACTTTATTACACACAATTTGAGACCATTAGAAAACATCCAAGCAGATAACATCGCAAATCCGCATGTACAGTGCGTGTTAGCATAGGGCATTAAGGTGGATTTAACGAGGTTTAGACCAGTTTAGAGTGCAGTGGACAAAGAAATAAGGCTTGCCAGCGGCTAAAACCCCTATTAAGTGTTCACGTGAGCCATCATCATCATCAGCAGCAGCATAATCTTCTTCTTCTTCTTCTTCTTCTTCTTCTTCTTCTTCTTCTTCTTCTTCTTCTTCTTCTTCTTCGTCTTCTCTTCCTTCTCTGTTTGTCTGTCTCTGTCTATCTATCTGTCTCCCTCCCTCATTCCCTCTCTGCACACTGTGATGTTATCCTGGAGAAGACACGCTTATCTTACAAAGGTAGTGAGACCTGTAAATAGATGGGGCGGTAAGCTACCTCTATCAGACGTTCTTTACCTAGATTCCAAAGCGATGTGAGAGACTAAATCACGGTGCTTGGTCACATAAAAATTTATATTTGTTCTCGAGTTTTAAAGTATCATTGGTTCACTTTAAGAAATGCTTTTTGCTAGGTAAATGACTAGTTTAATTGGTCTCAAGAGAAGAAGAGCTAATGGATACAAAACAATACAAATAGAATGACACCAGTCATATGTATGTGATTTCAACTTGTATATGTTTAACACACATTCTAACATGACTTTAATTAAATGTAAATTAATAACTATAACTGTTTCTTGTGCTGGGCAATTTCTTTAGCAGTTCTTCTTTATCCCTTGCTAAGCATTCCTATGTTTGGATGGTCTGATATTGTTCCAAGTAATGGTTGACGTCAGTTGCAGTTGAGAGGGACTTAGCTTCTCAGTTTCTGTGAGTGCTTGAGTCTGGTGGTCACTCTGAGGGAGTTTGGTCACTCTCAGGATGTGCGGGCGAGTCTTGTAACTACGGTGCCGGACGCGGCGAGTTAGATTCGAGATGATCTCCTTCTTTTCCACGGGAGCAAGCGTCATGCATTGACTCCACAAACCGTCCCAGAGCTGAATTCTAGTTTCTGGGAATCGTGAAACCGTCCCTAGTCTCACGTTTTTGTTGATGGCTGAGGATTATTGTTCACTTCAGTTCGCTCCTTGTTTAGACCCTCTTGGTTCCAAGCTTCGCGTGTGACCCAGGCTAATGTACAGAGAATATGCAGGAGTCTCTATGTCATCGCCGACCAATCATCTCGTTCTCGCGACCACGGGAATCTTCTCGGAATTCTCTACTCTCCTTTCCTGCTTCTGGGCCACTATCTGTTACGTCTCAACTTCGTGTCAGGGAAGAATCGCAGGGTAGATCTTAGAGTGATATGATTCGCGTGGCTAACTAGCGGTCCAGATACCCTGGTCAGATGTTCGAGTAAGCTAACTGACATTCTTACTAGCGATTTCTGCTTGATGATATCGGGAATGCGTTCAAGAATGTTAATTTAACATTTGCGACCCTTTTCTTTAGAGAGCTGGTAAATTAACGCCAGGTTTTGTTCAATACTATCTGTTGATCTCTAACCTGGGTTACCACATCTTTGTCGTCAACATTTCTGATATTACACACACAGTGTGAGTTTGTGTGTGTGGTTATGTGTGTGTTTGTGTGTGTGTTTGTGGGTGTGTTTGTGGGTGTGTTTGTGGGTGTGTTTGTGTGTGGGTGTGTTTGTGTGTGGGTGTGTTTGTGTGTGTGTGGGTGTTTGTGTGTGTGTGCGTGTGTGTGTTTGTGTGTGTGTTTCTGGGATGGGGTGGGCATGTGAGTGTTGTCGGTTGTCTGGGCGTCAGACGAGGCGCCTAAGGCAGCCAAAGGCAGCTAATGGGCGCCTCGGGCGATTTGAGATAGATCCCGTATCGTGCAGCGCCTTGAGCTGGTCTTGAGCCGGAAAAGCGCTGTACAGTAGCGATAAAGTAAAACAACAAAAGAAAACCAGTGTTCAAAATCTCGGGCATTTGGGCTGAGATTGATAAAATAACGGATATTGCTGTTCCTCCTCCCATTCGCTATTTAGTTCGTTCGGTTGTATGACGTTATGTCGAACGACGGTTGATCGAAACAATATGATCGAAATGTATGTAGATCGAAGCGACATATGATCAAAACATCTTTAGACGGAACCGAAACATGATCGAAACGTCTTTAGAACGAACCGACACTTGATTGAAACGTCTCAAAATCGAACCGTCAACATATCGAACAGACAAATGATCGAAGCATCACTGGCTCCAAAGACGGGATATCGAACGACAGAAGACCGATATGACACTTGATCGAACGTTACATGATCGAAAAGACATAGAAAGATAGAACGTCATGTTATCAAAAAACATTATCGAATAATATTGAATAACGCAATATCGATTTAAAAAAATATTGGCCTCATAGAATTATTTGTTGAGGTGAGAGAAGCAATGCATTTGTGTGAGTTTGCGTGTATGTTTAGGTATGTCTGTGCTTATGTGTAATGTACATCCATGCAATCCAGAATATATGTCAGCTCGTTTAAGTACAGAAGAGGCTTGCCTTTTTTGTGTCCGACCTATATTACCATTTTCATCTTGCAATGATCTTCGAGCAAGAGCTATTAGACTTTCTCAAAACCACGAGTTGTTCCCACAGTATCCAAGTGAGGGCTAATTCATCAATAGTTCATCATAATACTTTGTTTCATCCACCTCTTATAACTGGCTCGATTGATAGAAGAGTAAAATGCCGAAATGACAAAATATGGATTACGTTCGATTAAATGACGCCATGCTGACCATTCGATATTTGCGTCATTCGAAGAAGCATTGACGCTTCGATCAATTGTCGGTTCGATATATTACCGATTCGATTTTTAAGACATTTCGATCATACGTCGGTTCGATTTATTTTAAGTCGCTTCGATCCTATGCCGGTTCGATTTTTAAACGTTTCGATCATAATATGTCGATTCGATTTACGGACGCTTCGATCTTTTGTGTTTGGATATAATGTAAAGACGCCGTTCGTTCTGACCCCGATAAAGAAATAAGCGAAATTCCCAATCTACTCTGTAGTGGGTTAGGGGTTGGAAGAGGTTGTGTGGGTGGAGAATGGGGGTGCGTGTGACTGTGCCTGCTCGAGCGATTGCGTGTAAATAGTTGGTAAAGCAATGGATGGAAGAATGAATAGCATTAGCACTCCTCGCCATCGCCATTTAGCTGGTTAATTTTGTGATGATGAAAGACTAACGTTGGCAATCTACGCCGTGATGGGATGGTAATGATTTTGACGGCTTTGTCATAAAATGTTTTACAGTGCATCGCTACAACGATCGCCAGGAAAATGATTTTTTTTAGGTCTGCTGTGTGCAGTGTTATGCTTAGAGCGGTTGTGCGCCATTTGGAGGGAGAGTGAGGGAATTAGGATTGAGGGGGATCAGTGGTGGTGGTGGTGGTAATATAGCCCGAGCTGCGTTTCTTTAGCCAAGCAAATCAAGTTGAGACAAGCAAAACAAGGCAAGCGCGTTACTTAGCGCCCGCTTGCGGCAAGCAAAACAAGAGGCTTGGCAAGCAAAGCCAAGCATATCTCCCTACATGCTTACTTCAAGCATAAAAATGGCGACCATTACGCTTGGATTTGAATTTGAGGACGGCTCTTTTTTTAATGTCGACGCGGACGCGTTGTACTGGAAAGAACTTCAGCACAGTAAGTTATATTTATATATATTCTTGAATACTGCATGCAGTTTTTATATATTGGGGTCGTTTTTGCTGTATTTTATCCAGAAAAACATGCAAGTCCGCGAAAACTCGACCGTTTGTTTTTATTTTTATTTTCTCTCTTCTTTAAAAAAAAAAAAATCAATCTACGAAGAGGTAGAGATGTTATTTTGTTACTTCCAGTTTGACTTAGTTGAACGTTTCGTTCCAATATTCTATGTAGCTTAATATTTTCTTATTTTGATTGGCAAGGCAGCATACAATTTGTTGAAAAGCCGACCGCGTCCAAGAAAATTAAAAAAAAAAAGCAATATAATTTGTATTTAATCTGTACAGACATGGGTGCAAATCTAATATGCACAATTAATGGGCTGCTCTAACTGTAAACCGTCAAGTAGGCTACAGAAATAGATTCATAATAAATTGATACAGTTATAATTCTGAGTGTTACAAAGTTATTTTTGTTTTTGACAGAGCAAGAGGGGGACTGGTACCTTCAGGGGTTTGCTGGAGAATTGGCCAGTCGGCACAACATTCAGCTTTCTTCGCTGAATGTTGTACAAGTGAAAGAAGGAGGGATGCACTTAGATCTAGTTGGCGTGGAGAAAGGCCAGATCTACAAGACCTGTGACCCCCCTGCCACGGAAGAGCAGCTACCTCCCGAAACGGAAACAGAAGATGATATGTCTGCTGTTGCTGTTTCTCCTGAAGGAGGTACGATTTTATTAATTAATTAATCAAGTTGTTTACTACCCCACCAGACATAGCCTGGAAGGAGTTATGTAAGCACTAGTTTGTATGTGTGTGGGTGTGGGTGTGCGTGTGTTTAGGTGTGGGTGTGTGTGTGTGTGTGTGTAAGTCTGTAAGGCCATTTCTCATAAATTAATTGGCGGATGTGGTTTAAACTTGGTATATCATTAGAATATTAGAATAGCATGAACCTAAAACAAAGTTTATTCATTTTGGTTGACCTCATCATGCTTGTTTCAATATAGAGTTTGTACAGATATATGGATCGCCAATGCAAGGAAATGAAGATGTTAGTAGATAAGCCTTTCGGGTCTGTTGTGTAATTACTTGTAGCAAAGTGAAGGTCTCCAGTTCTTTAGTTCATTTTTATAAGCAAAAAGGATTTATTTATATTTCAAATTTTGTCCCAAGGAGTCAACAAAATCTGGACGCACCCCGAGGTGCTACTACTGTTGGAAACGTACCACCAGCTGCGGCATTTGTTTGCAATGCCAACCATGAGGAAGGTGGAGGTGTGGCGCCGCATTTCTGCGGAAATGAACAGGGAGGGGGTAGTAGTGACGTCTCAGGTGGCGGAAAAAAAGTGGCGAAATTTAAAAGACCGGTAAATGTTTCTTTTATTGAGTTTTATAGCAACACATTATGCCTGTAATATGGGCTTTTTTCTTTTTATAACAGGCATGTTTCTCAAGAAACTTTATTGGGGAACACTTCTATAAAAGACAAACATGACGAATAAAATGTTCGAAACATGGCTTTATAATATACAAATATATATTATCTATCATAAACACAATTTTTCCCTTACGGGTTATTTGGTCCAATTTTAGGTGTGTTTTTTTTAATTTATATTTTTTAAAATATTTTTTTTAATTAGTTTAATGCAGAATACAACAGTCAATATGTGTATGCTTTGTGTGCATGCTAGATTATTGCTGAAGAAATCTGTTCACTTGGATCATATTTGAAGAACAAATCCTCCTCCTAACAATTGTCTTCATTATAAACTTTTGTATGCATGTTATTTTGTTGCAGCTACAAGACCATTGTTGACCACAACAAAAAGACGGGCCGTTCTAGAAGAAGATGGCAGTTTTTTGATAAAATGCATGAGTTGCTGGAGGCAGACCCAGCAGTGACGCCGCCAGTGACTGTGTCCTCTCTGGGAGGCATGACAGGTTGGCCAGTTTTCACACATGCAATGATCCGTTCTAAAGTAGTGGGACCAAACACAACATGTTGTTATTGTGCAGAAAATGTACTTTTGTTTAGCTTAGTATTTATGACGAATCATTGTTTGGTAGTAGTGCTGCACAGTGTCAATATTTATTCTGTTTCTTTTGAGTAGAGCGCGTCCAAACCCCTTTTCTTTCTTGTTTTTGAATAAACACAGGGGGACCACAGGGGAAAAAGGGCACATGTCACATTTTCCAATTATTTGAGTTATGTCCCCTACTATATAAACATAAGCCTGAAGGTTAGCAAAATAGTAAAATCCAACCCAAAAAAGGAATTGTTGTTTGTGACATAGGCCTTTTTCCCATTTTACAGTCTGGACTTGTGCCATTTTTCCCCTGTATGCCTTTTCTTTGGGTGTTTCTGTAGCAGTACATAGGCCTTTTTTGGGTTGGATTTGACTATTTTGCTAACCTTTAGGCTTCTATGTTTATATAGTAGGGGACATAACTCAAATAATTGGAAAATGTGACATGTGCCCTTTTTCCCTTGTGGTCTTCGTACAGGCATCAAAAATAACAAAATTAACTTCAGTTCCATCATACCTAGTCATTTACCACAGCAAAATAGGCATTATAATCCATTTTACATTGACTGAGTACATTGCAATTCAGCTTGTAGAAGAAAGTCTCAAGTGAGTGGTCTGTAAAAGGGAAAAAATGCACATGTCCATGACCACCCTGGTGGTTTAAATCCTCCATATTTAATTAAATTATACAATCTGGACAGAGAAATTATGAATACAAAAGAAGTGATATATCTTTAAGACAAAACACTTAGTGTCCCAAGAAATACAGTAAGAACAAACATAGCGACTTTCAAAGACAAAATTTCATTTATCTCAAAAGTGGAAATGGGTGACATGTGCCTTTTTTCCCCTAACATGTTCAGGTAAGATGTGTGGTATAACCCGAATTGTTCACAACCATCGGGAAAACACGGTAACTCCTGGCATGTCTTTTAGCAGCAATCTTTTGTTAGGTAGTTTACTTTGACTCTGTTTTTTTCTCAGAGAAGGAAACCAACACAGGCACGGGAGCCAAAGCACCACCCTCAGCCACTGCACCTCGTTCACCCACGGCCATTGCACCTCCTTCAGCCGCTGTACCCTCTTTAGCCACTGCACCTCCTTCAGCCTCTGCACCCCTAGCAAATCCGCGTAAGCGCAGGCGGTTGTCTGAGCCTCCATCGTGGTTCAAGGACTGGGCAACCGACGCCTTGAAGTCCCAGAAAGACTTAGTTGAGCAACAGAAGAGGCTGGCAGATGCGCAGGCACAACGAAATGTTCTTTTTGAGGAGATGCTGAAGAAACTGTAAAACACGATTATTTGTGTTTCTGGGCATTGTCTGGGTCTCTTCGGTTGTTTTAACATGTCCTTTAAGCGAGAACTTGTCCTCCTGTGGAAGTCTTTATAGGTTTGCGCAATTTTTTGCATTGCATTTCTTTTATTTTTTGTATGCAAACATAAGGTTTTGTCTAGTCTTACTGTCTATATACATAAACAACGTATTTTTAATAATAATAATAATAATAATAATAATAATAATAATAATAATAATAATAATAATAATAATAATAATAATAATAACTAGCATTTATAAAGCGCCTACCCTAAGGATCTAAGCGCTATGCACGCACTTTCTTACGCAAACACATATACACACTATACATATAATTATAAGACAAGTTACTCTTTCACGCGTACATACTACTGCTGTGTAAATCAATATGACAAAAACATACTAAATTACTACTTAACCCCCCACCCCTCCAAACCCCTTTTACAACTACAGATACTGCTGAAAGAGTTTTGAGAAAAGATACGTTTTAAGGTTGGATTTGAACGTTTCACAGGAGGTAGAATGTCCAACATGAAAGGGGAGAGAATTCCATAGGTGAGAATTCCATAAGTTTTGCATGCTAATAGATCATGGAACTTTCAAAGAAGACAATACCGAATGGGTTTTGGCTACGTTTTGATGGTCCAGTTAAGAGTTTCAGTGCAAATGGTAATAATTGTGAATATGACGACTATCATTTAGTGCAGTCGGGCAGCCAAGACTAAGGGTTTTAGTACCCAAGATGATTTTTGAGAGCACTTGTATACAGGCACATAGGTATGTGCTACATTCTAACACTGCATAGTGTAATTTTCCCTTTTTATCACCCCCCACTTAAAACAAATTATCTTGTCAGTTATTAAGTCTTTCAGTTGCAGTCATTTTTATGTGTCCGAGTCAGATCATTTTATCGTCAGTCAATTTTTTGCATAGTGTATTTGTGTGTTTTAGTGTATTGGTGTGTGTTAGTATAGTGTGTGTGTGTGTATGCGTGTGTGTGTGAAAAGAGAAGTAGAGACATAAGAATATCAAGTGTGATTGCTATTAAAATATGGGAAATTTACAGAACAGCTATAAAAACTCCACTAGATCTATATAAGTGATCAGGCCTACTTTAATTTTGATGTATTGGTAAATTTTACGTTTTGTATTATGATCAGATTTTCATAATTGTAATGCAACTTTTATTTGATTGTCACGTGTAAAGTCCCAAGTATTGCCCGACCTAGTTAATGCATCGTTGCCAACTCTGTGTAACAATATTATGTTTTCACGTTGATTGAAATGACGAGGACGTTATTTTGTTGGTGGGGCGAATGTGGTAGTCATGTTTATGAGTTGTGTGTATGCGTGTCTTGCTGTGTATACTTTTGCCAATGCGTGCCTGTCGTTCATGTAGTTCTTAAAATGTGTGTAGCGTTTGTACAATAATAAATGTTACGGGTTATGAAATGTTACTGCTTTGTTTTCTTTTGGTAACTATCCCCTAAAGTAGAATTTAAGGAAACCGCTGTTTAGAGCAATAACTGCAAAGCAGTTGCTGTGTGGTTTGAACATTGATATACACGCTTGCATACACTACTCACAGATAAAGGACACAAGAATACAACTTTTGCATTATATCATGTCATATTGTGCAAGACATTAATACATAGATCAACACACCCAACACTTATTTACAACAAAATAATTCGATAACTAAAAATTCTGCACGGGTTCCACATGTCCTGAAAGGTAAGATTCCAGATTGGTCAGTCTTGGGGAAAATCCTGATTTTGGCTTTATCAGTTGCACCAAATACTGTGAGTTGAGTTGCAGTTACTTCCACCCAAACATGAGGCTTTAGATCAGCAAGCGTGCAATGCGCATTCTCTTGGCCTGACCACTCTCTCTGTTGCCATTATCTTCACAAACAACTTCAGCTTCATTTCTCTCTTCCATCTCGATGTCATCAAAATCAACACCGGAGTGCAAGATTATAAAGTTGTGCAACGCACAAGCTGCGAAAATAACACAGGGAATGTCTCGCACACTGTACATATCAAGGTATTTCAGTCGCCTAAATTTGCCCTTGAGCAAGCCGATGGCATGTTCAACTGCAACTCGGGTTGACGAGTGAGCTTTGTTGAAAGCCTTCTCAACTTCGTTAAGATGGCCGTTGTCACGAAAGGGGACAAGAAGGTGATCCAGAAGTGGGTACGCGCTGTCTCCTAGAAGATGGTATTCAGCTGGTAGACGACCATGCTGAGATTCCAGGAGCTGCGCCAAGTCGCTGGTGCGGAAAGCCCGACTGTCGTGCACTGATCCGACGTTGCCAGTGTGGACATACAGGAACAGTAGCTTGTTGTCACACACGACCTGCACACATCGAATGCAAAAGGCAAAAGGTAAAAAGCGGTCCTGATTTGGCTCGGAAGAGTCCGCTGGACCTAAAGCAACAATCAATCAATCAATCAAAAAAGGTAAAAACAACAATAAATCACATTCACATTCATTTTGAAACGCTTACGCATGTACACATAGAACTATTATTTAAATAAGTAAAACTTTCATTTGTTTTCATTTAGTATTATTTTATTTATTTTTATTGTTTCTTTGTGCTAGTCATAAGACATGTAGTGAAAATGATGTGATTGAATATCTTAGGCCAACTCGATACAAAGAAAACGAGAACAAAATGGAAGGGTGAGAGAAGACCAAAGATAAAATGTCCCAATGTATGTAGTCTTCAATGGCTGCAACGGCGATTGATGTGCGCTTTATAAATCAATGTATCATTATTATTAGTATCCATACTAAATTTCCCGTTACCCCTCACCCTCCCACCCCCATACCCCTCATATTTCCCCCCTCCCTTTTCCTCCTCACCTTTCCCTATCTGTTCATGCCGACTCTAGAACGTTTCAAATGATTTGGGGAAAAACTATTACAAACAAAAACACGAACAAATAGCATGAATATAGAATATTTAATAGTTTTAGCACTATTAAAAGGTTGTGCGCCTACTTCTTTTTTAAAATCTCCTTATTAAACATGTGGTGTATGCGTGTTGTGTGTGTGTTGTGTTGTATTTTATTTTAGGGCGAGGGAGGTGGAGAAGAGAGGAAGGGGATAATTGGAAAGGGTGGGGGTGGGTGAGGGTGATAGGGTTGCATAATTTAACTTCAGGACATTTGTCTTCTCACCCTTGCCACAGCACATTAATATTTGTACATGCATCACTGCATGTATAACTGGAAAGCAAACATTTTGATTCACATTTTCCATCCGGCCATTCCTCAAGCACCTCACAAACACATTCAGCTTACCTGCAGCTGAATTGCAGGCTCCCCTTTTCTGCATATGTAGCTATCACGCTGAGGACCCTTCATGCCAGGAATATAGATGTAGGTGCCGTCAATGCATCCCACTACACCTGGCATTCCTGCAAGCTCCTGCCATCGTTCTGCCAGGGGTCGCAGCTCTTGATGATCTATCCATTGTATTACGTCTCTCCGTCTGTTACAGAAAGAAGATGTAATATATATTCTATTGCATACTGGCTTGGTCACTTACTGGCTTGATCACTTACTGGCTTGGTCTGCATACGGCCACAAAACAAAACAAAAAGATAGATTGGATAACCCGACCTACCATAGTTTTTTTTTTAAATTTTGTGTGTATGTGTGTGTTATTTTTTGTGTGCTGCAACTGTACAAAAATTCAATCAATAAAATAAATAAATAAATAAAAATAAACAAATATAAAACTAAGGTGTTGCAACATTTTAGACACCAAAAGAGAAGTCAACAAGCTGTAAATATAATAGTTATCTCCATGATTGATTACACAATGTTGATTACATAATTTTATTTCTTGTTTTCTTGGGGAAAGCGAACAAGATAGTTCAGCAAATTAGACTGCCAAAATGGAGAAAATGTTTTTAACAAAATCATGTGTAGTAGATAATCATCAAAGTAGCCTAACATAAAACTAAACTGCAAAGACATAAATCTGATACTGATAACAAGACAAAAGACCTAATGACCTGTCCATTAACGCCTTGCAGACTTGCATGACATGGCGGTGCAGAACCCCCTTGTTCATACCGAACCTGTCAGCAACGCTCCTGTAGGACTCTTTGTTGGCTATGAGCCATAGTGTAGACAGAATTTTTTTTTCGAAGGGGCATGTTCGCTCCTCCGGCAGATGTGGCTGCAACCATGCACAAAGGTCCTAAAACAGAAAACCAGTTTTAAATAACATTTTTGATTTTATTTTTCCAATAATATTTTGGATTCTAACCCTTCATCATCGGTAAAGTTCAATGAAAGTGTCCTTGGCTTACTTTTGTTTTCTTCTGCTTTGACATTTATTTCACCCTTTGAATGTCATTTTGTTTTGTGTCTTTGTTGTGTGTGCTTCTTGAAAATGCAGCGCTTTTATTATCATGTGATTTGCGGCAGATCACCACGCTTTGATCTCTTTAGTCTAAGTTCCTGTGCATTGTTATTATTATTATTATTATTATTATTATTATTATTATTATTATTATTATTACTATTATTATCAGTCATCATCATCATCATACTTATTATTATAAAGAATACATAAATTTTAAGTTAATATTTACGAAAACCCTATTTTAAGACATAACTAGATATTGTCTGTGACTTTCCTATTCACCCCCCGCTCCCCCCTTTCTCATCGCACCCACCTTTCCTATGGTGGCCTGGAAGGTATGCAAAGTTGTCAGGTGAAAATTCAGCGAGGTCACAATCTACAAGCTAAAGTTTTTACAGAGTCATGATTAAGTCAGGCATGACTAATTTCTCAAAGTAAAGTCCCGATGCGATACTGCCGCCGGATAATGAATTAGATCAAAAGGCTGTGAAATCGCTGATTGGAAACGAGAGGTCTAACAACAAGCGCACGCGCTGTCAGCTCATCGTTATAAATGTTCTCCTAGATCTAAATTTACACTGCTCCTTATCCTTTTCTACTTATGTTCTACTTCGACCTTACGCCATTCACTTTTACCATTTATTTTTCTCCAACTAGCCCCAACCAAATTCTAACATATTTTCTTGGTAGAATACTAAACAGAAAAAAACACGACAATGATAAACAATCTACTTACATCAAACACTCCAGGAAACATTCGAAAATGAGACTTGAACTGGTGGAACGTATATCGCGGTACCGTCTCCTCTACAAAGTTCTCGACGTGGGCGTCAGGGTTGTTTTCTTTGTGTTCTCCGAATAACTCCACCGCAAGGCAAAATATCATCTGCACAGGCGACATGACAGTTGGTGCACTGTCGCTGCCAGTATCCGAAGACATCTCCTCTAAAATTATGGCCTTCACAATACGCTTCGAAATGTCCGCCATTTTGAAAACAAACTTGCTTCTGGTGGTCGTTTCTTAGGTACTCTTGTTACCGCTTGGCCCGCGACAAGCATGCTTGTTTGGCTCGCGGCCAAAGAAACGCAGCTCAGGTATGGGGCGTTGTGGAATGGTGGGTTCGATGTGATGCGACGTTGTATTTTTTACATCTTGTCATCAGTTTTTTTTAAAGTTCACCATAACTTCGATATAATCTTTTGTTTTTATGGTAGGGTCTATCTATATGTGTGTGTTTTTCCGGTGTTTTTTTTTACGGTGTGTGTGTGTTCCACTTTGTTTTGTTTTGGTTTTCCCACAATGTTAGTAGTAGTAGTAGTAGTAGTAGTAGTAGTAGTAGTAGTAGTAGTAGTAGTAGTAGTAGTAGTAGTAGTAGTAGTAGTTCTTCTTCTTTATCTTTTTCTACTTCCATCTTTTCATTTTATATGTATTTCTTCTTCTTCTCCTTCTCCTTTTTCTTCTTCTCCTTCTTCTTCTCCTTCTTCTTCTCCTTCTTCTTCTTCTTCTTCTTCTTCTTCTTCTTCTTCTTCTTCTTCTTCTTTTTCTCCTTCTTTCTGGTTCATGTATAGCGCTTTTCCAGCTCAAAAGCTGCTCAAGGCGCTGACCGATACAAGATCTAGCTGAAGCCATTAAAGGCGCCAACTTGCTGCTTGATGCGCAGTGTGAATATCTAGTCAGTAATTACACTTTTTTTTTAAAACCAAACATTTGTTTCTCACAATACTCAACCTCCCATCCACGTCTTAGCAAGGATGTGTGAGTTCCATTCACTGCCTTTACAATTGTAACTCTCCACATGTTCATCTAGCTTTCACTCCCTGAAAAAAAGCTATACATGAAACGTCGGAGGAATGTTATTTTTACGAAAACATCTTCTGTTACCACTCCGAAAGGTTGATAGTTTTTTTAACGTTTACTTGCCTGTTGTATTGGTGGACGCGTAAAGCTTGTATAGAAGGGGCCCTTTGCTAAACTCGCGAAATGACGTTATAGAGGGCCTGAATGTCTTGTTAAGCTACGTACAGGCTTATTTGAAAACTTTCACCTCCATATTGTGGACTTATAAACGCTTCTTTGACCATACTATCTAATGCACAAGTGTTAGTTAGTTACTCATTTTTTATAGGGTGCAGCGGACTGCCAAGAGCCGAATCGGGACCACAAATTGGTTGAAAGAGGACTCGCCCTTGATCCGCATAAAAAAGATCTGCTGAAACAACCCTAATGGTAACACTGAAGGCACTCCACAAAGCCGGTCACTTTACAATAAAGGCATCTCATACAGGGGACGCTGAGGCTATACTCTAATTTATCGAACCCCTCATTACAAAAACAAAATAGAATATAAAGATCATTATAAAATATTAACAAAACACATACATATAAAATGCCTACATTGCTAAATAATGATACAGCAAGCCCTAGTGACCATTTGGCAGAAAGCGTCCAATATCCCCAAGCTGACCTAACAGACCCCATACACAAAATGATGAGTTGGGAGAAGTTTCAAGAAAAAAAGGTAGGTGACAGGTCTAGAGAAAAAGATACTAGATTGATAGAACAGATTAAGAACGAGAAATAACAAATTAGAATGACAGAAACAGTGGTAATTTAAAGCACTAAATTTCCACAAAGTAAGGTAAAGGTAAAGGTGGTCCCATAGCCTTGTGGCCGTAGGGGAGCGTGATGTTGGAGATCACACTTATCTTGGGCCAGCGTAATGAGGGTGATGCCCATCTCTCTCCCTCGCTGCTTTACCTTCCCCACCCTTAAGAGAGTAGGTACTCAATCACAATTGAGTTAACTGGGGGCGTTGTTATTTGTCGCTTCACGTTTTGCGGTCACCCATCCAAGTACTAACCGCACTGGACGGTGCTTAACTTGCGACACAGTAGCGAGTGCTCCAACCACTGCGCTATCCGAAACCCCTTTACGGATGTTGTTTTATCAATTGTTGATTCAGCCCCGATGCTTGAATCTTGATAAGTGTAACACGGGTTCGTTTCTCCACGCAACCTGTCCACTCAGCAACAAGGCCAGACTCGTATGAAGTTTTCCAACTTTATTCAGCATACTTCAACAATTGCATACAAGATCACTTTCCGAAAATCACTTTAAAGATCCTCACAAATTTCTCTCAATCACTTTTTTTCTTTTTGACTTCGTTCGTTCAGTTAGATTAAAGTCCCTGGACACATAGAGCATATAAGGGACTGCACTGACACAGTGCACCACGTCGTTCCCCTTACGCTTTGGTGTTGGGGACGTTAATCTAATACCAGACCAGACCAGTGCACCACTTATATAGTCCCTCTGTAATCGAGAGAAAGTTCGAACATTCCAGCATGACGCAATAACGCCCAAACAAAATAAAACTCGTCACCGAAACTACGCACTGTCTTACGTCATATAACTTTATTTAGGTTAGAAGAATTTCTTCGCAAAAATCAAATCAAAGGTACATGTAAATACACTCTGTTATGGCATGCTTTGCAAAATAAAATGATCTGATCTATCGTGCGCGTCTCAAACGTATTGAAATAACGTCCTCATAATCACATTAATATAGGTAAGAAATCTCTCTCTCTCTCTCTCTCTCTCTCTCTCTCTCTCTCTCTCTCTCTCTCTCTCTCTCTCTCTCTCGCTCTCTCTCTCTCTCTCTCTCTCTCTCTCTCTCTCCCTCTCTCTCTCTCCCTCTCTCTCTCTCCCTCTCTCTCTCTCCCTCTCCCTTTTTTTTGTTTTTTTCTCTCACTCCCCATCCATCACTTAAACATAATATTAATAAACATATAATATTGTGGTTATGCTTCGTCGCTTTGTGACAGTATTTCCATCACAGGAGACTTTCATTTGTTCTGAAAGGCTAGGCACCACAGCCTGTCTTTGCATTGGCCGCATTGAAATTCTGATCCCAACATCAACATGTATTGCTCGTTTTCCTTCGGTTCCCGGCAGTCATTACAATGACGGCAAAACCGCCGCTAGAGACTCGGGACTTTGGGGCGCCTCAGTGAGACTATCCCCGTTCAGCCTAAACTTCAGTTCTTGCTACGAATAGCAAACCAAGTTACATTATTCTCAATCCGTCTACTGAGTTCTTTTTTTTTTTTTTTTTTTTTTGGTAATTTTTATTTCTTCAAAATGAGAATGAGTTTAACAAAAATGGATGAATGAAAAAGGTTTAACGAAATAAACACGAGCGGCCCCCTCCCCCCAAAAAACACACCCATACTCACGCATACACACAATTATACATTTATCGCATTCAATTGTTCAAACTGCATTACTTCTGATTTCTATACTTATTGCTCTGGGTCAACTGGAATTTTACTCAGGAGGAAAGTAATGAGCAGATATACATTTAAAAAAAAAAACAACCAATAACAAACAATTCAATCTTCAACGAGTGGTAAGTACAAGATCCATTCACTAATGAATTTGTGGTATTTATCATTTATAATAGCCACATATTTCTCTAAACAAAAACGCTTTTTAAGAATCATTCTGAACTGTTGAATTTGTGGTTGAGAATTACCTAGCTTACATTTATATATATAGAATTTAGCCAGCAGTATGATCAAGTCAAACGTGATATCTGTATGGACATCTTCTTTTATACCGAATAAAATTAGTGCTTTATCCAGACAAATATTATGACAGGCACACTTTTCCACCAAGCATTCCTTAAAGTCACTCCAAAATTTTGAAACAACCCTACACTCATAGAACATATGTGTTATCGTCTGATCTTCTATTTCACAAAAATTACATATGGGTGAATCTATAATTTTACACCTGAATAAATATTGTTGGGTTGGAAGTAGCCTATGTAATATTCGAGTTTGAAACCATCTTAACTGCGTGTCTTGTGTTATTCTAAAGCAGTGAGGGAAGATTTTATCCCAATGTAGATTTTCAAAAAAAGTATTCCATCTTGCTACTGCGGTCGGAGAGAAACTGTTTTCAGCCAACAATGCTCGTACTTGATTTTTACCCCTATTAATGTATTTCCATACTTTCGGGACTGATTCCTCATGTGTAATGCCTAGTTCTAAACCTAACCTCTTCTGAAAGTTCTTAACCGCATTTAATACTCCTTGATATGTCAAAAAATTTGTTTTTATCGCATTGGGAAATTTTGTTTTAAACTCCTGGAATGAAAGGTAAGTGCCCTCCTCATTAACAAGCTGCTTAATAAATATTATGTCACAATCACACCATTCCTTTAAGTAAATAACCTTTTGATCTCTCAAAATATTTTTGTTGTAATGAATATTTTCAGCCATGAATTCATTATTATCCGAAGGTTGACATTTAACAGCAATTCTCCTAAAGTGTTTCAAAACATCCTTCCAAAAGGGATTGTTCACCTTTGTACTGAGCACATTACAATATTCCGCACCATACTTATAAATATTACTTAACTTGGGATACATCGTAAGCACCATTTTCTTCCAGGATGTTTCATTTCTCAATCTTATTAACCACTGAACTTTAAGCGAAGTCAGAAAGTTTCGGACGTTAATCATTCTCAATCCACCCTCTTCATAGGACTTACATACAATAGATTTTTTTATTTTACTTCTTTTTTTATCCCATAAAAATGAATAAATTTCCTTTTCTAGCAAAAGTAAAATTTCCTCAGACGGATCTGGCAAGGTCGTTAATAAATGAGTGATTTTTGAAAGTACCAGCGTTTTAATAATTAAAATCTTCCCCAATGGGGTAAGATGCCTTCGACACCAGGCAGCCATGACCTTTTTCATATTTGAGAGTTTTTCTTCATAATTAATACGAACAATACTATTAGTATCCGTTGAGAACAAAACCCCTAAAACTCTAAAGGTTCCTGGGTCCCAAACAAAATTTTTATCTCTCATATACTGGATATTACACTTCTTCCTACTTCCTATCCATGTAACAAGTGATTTTTCAAAATTTACCTTTAATCCAGATATTTCTGCATATGCCAACAGAACATCAACTACTGCTTTAAAAGATCGTTCTGAACCATCAAGACAAATGGTTGTGTCATCAGCAAACTGAGACAATAAATTTTCCTTGTCTTTAATTTGAATACCTTTAATTAATTTATTTTTACGAATCATTAAAGATAATATTTCAGCACAAATAAGGTATAAATAGGGACTGCATGGGTCACCTTGTCGGACACCTCTCTCTATTGAAAAACACTGCGAGTATTGGCCATTAACTAATATAGTTGATGAAATATTAGAATAAAATGTTTTTATCCATTGAATTAGATCTGGTCCAAATTCAAAAAAAAAAGTCCAGGAAACACTGTCAAAAGCTTTTTCCATGTCTACGGTAAATAAGAGTCCCGGAATATTCTCTTTTTCTACATATATTATAGTATCATACAATAAGCGAATATGTTCACCTATATAACGTCCTTTTATAAAAGCCTTTTGAGATTCATCAATAATTTTAGGTAAAACAGTCTTCAATCTGTCAGCCACACAAGCTGAAGCAATTTTATAAGAAATGTTTAACAGGGATATTGGCCTCCAGTTTCTTACCAGACGTTTAGATTTTCCTTCTTTAGGTATACAAACAATATTACCACGTCTCTGTGTAACAGACAATTGCTCTTTATGGAATCCTTCATTTATAGAACGAATATAAAATGTACCAATATCTATGAAAAAGAATTTAAAGAATTCTACCGTGAATCCGTCAGGTCCTGGGCTTTTATTATTTTTCATTTTTTTCAGAGCCGCGACTGCTTCACCAAATTTAATCACACCTTCTGTCTTTTCTCTATCTTCTTCTTGAAGTTTAGGTACATCCTTTAACTCTACACCAATATCCATATTTTTAACATCTTTATGTCTGTAAAGATTTTCGTAAAAATCTTGCACTTCTTCTAAAATATGTTTTTGTTCAGTAATGATTTCTCCATTTTCTGTTTCCAATATGGGCATAGCTTTATCTAGATAATTTCTGTTTTCTAAGTTACAAAAGTATTTGCTCATTTTTTCTCCTTCATTTAGCCATTTGACTCTGGACCGAACCGCAATTCCGTCCATTTTAATATCTCTAAGTTCCTGAAGTTGTACCTTAAGGTTTTCCAAGTCTTCCAGATTCTCGTCTTTTATATTTTCCTCTACTCTCTTAATTTTTTGTTCCAAATCCATTTCCATTTGACTATTAATCTTTTTTCTATAACTAGCATACGATATTGTTTTCCCCCTTATCTCTAAAAGAATCATCTAAAAAAAAAGTTGATCACTTATTTGAAGCTGAAGCTGATCATCTGGAATACCATCAATTCCATCAAAGTTATATACCAAAACAGCATACTGTTTTTTAAGATTACTAATAACTTTTTTTATTTCTAAAATGTATTCTTTATCTTTAAGTAGTGAATTATTAAATTTCCATAAGGGTCTATCTCTCTGAAGTTGTTCTTTTTTAATAAACAGAACTACTAAGGAGTGATCTGAACGATAGCCTGGATATATTTTTATATCAACAGTTTCATTCATGATTTCTTCACTCATAATAAAATAATCTAGTCTTGCTTGTTTGATTGTATTATATTTTCTCCATGTATACAGTTTTTTATCTGGGTAAATATGCCTAAAAACATCATAATAACCATATTTGGCAAACATTTCAAGCAATTTTTTTCTTGTTCTAGGGCGGCTTGATGTGCTCACATAGTTACGAACATCAATTGTCATATTAAGAGGACAATTCCAATCTCCTGCCATAATTACATTATCACTGCCATAATGATCAATATGATCCCATATTTTTTCAAAGAATTCTGGATGATCGCCAGCACTAGGGCCATATAAGTTTACAAGAAGTATTCTTTTTTTTCATTATTTCTACATCTATAATCAAAAATGTGCCATGTGGATCTCTTAATACATCGCGTCTACTGAGTTCTATTCAGCCAACGCTGACCGATCGTATCGATTGTCTTTGAAGAAAACATGAAATTTGATTTCATATTCTCTCTCTCTCTCTCTCTCTCTTTTTTTTTTCTCTCGCCTTCTACTTGCATTTTGCCATATTCTGAGGGCACATCTGTGCATGTGTGTGTTAAGGGAGGGTTTGTGTTTGTATGCGTGAGAGAGAGAGAGAGACTTCAGACTTCAGAACTTTATTTTAAAAGGGTAATATTTTAGGCACAAGCCTATTCTTACAATCAGACATTTTGTAATAAAATGACATCAACATTTACTATATCATTAAAAAAACAACAACAACAACAACAACGTGTATTACAACAAATACAAAAAAACAAAAGCACAACCACCTAAAGCTACAACTACTTATACCACGACTTCTATTACTACAATAAACGGCTAGAAACATTAAAAGCAAATCTCATTAGGAAACAATCTTAAGAGGTTCAATTAGTTAAAAGCAAATTACACAACAACCAAAGTTTTACATATTTAGGAAACAAAATTAATCAATATTAAGCAATACATTTTATTTTTACATGCACATTTATGATATACATTATAACATGAATTTTACATTTACACTTATGATACAGTTTGTAAAAATAATAATAATAATAAAATAAACCACTTAATGGGTACGTTATGAAACTTAAGGCTGTGACATAATTATCAACTTAGCATGAATAATATTGGTTTTATTTGATCTGATTGAATAAATGGTAGCGTAATTTTCTTTCGAAACCGCCAACTGTTGTCTGTTGTTGGATTTGTGTTGGGATAAATTGAAGGTTAAGAAAAGGAAAAACTGGATTTAAATTTATCAGTGTGTGGTAAGGGCATTAAATACCTTTTAGATCTGATGGATCGACTGTTTTGGGCTGCAGAGAGAAGGACCTTTAGGTATTCAGGTAATTGATTTGTATGAACTTTGTACATAAGCATTGCTTTGTTGTAAATAAATTGCTTATCCAATGGTAATATTTGCAAAGTTTTCATTTTTTTTGTTCAGTAGTTAAAGTTGGGTCAGTGTGAATAAGCTTAGTCTGTGAAGAGAGTTCAAACTTTTTAAAGTGTTTTTACTCGTCATACACCAGATCGATGATGCATAATTTATATAAGACAAACAATTTGTGTAGAAAAATAATTTTCTAGCTTCTAGTCCAACATATTGCTTTAGTTACTTTAAGTAGAAACAAATTTCTAGATAAAGTTTTGCTCACCTTATTTACATGGCAGTGCAAGCTTAATTCGTCATGAATAGCTACACCAAGTAGTTTTTGTTCACAGACTTGAGTAATTAATTTAGAATCAATGTAAAGGTTTAAGTTAAGAGGCTATATTTGATGCTTCTATCTTCTTATTACTATTGATTTTGTTTTTATGGGGTTGAGCAACATTTTGTTTTTTTTGCACCAGTTGTGCACATCCAACAGACCTTGCTGAAGTGAAAGCTGGACTTTGGACAGATCTTTGTCAGAAGTATGTAGAGTATTGTCATCAGCAAATAATTCGCATGATATGTTTGAGTTTTCAAGAGATAATGGTAAATCATTGATAAATAAACGAAAGAGAAGTGGACCCATAATTGAGGCTTGAGGAACGCCACATGTTAACGGTTTATAACTTGATGATTTACCATTTAAATGTGCACATTGTGTTTTGTCTGAGAGGTACGATTTGAGAAATGAAGTGGTGTCATTGCTGTTAACATAAAGGCTTAATTTTGTTAATAATATGCTATGGTCGAATATATCGAAGGCCTCCTTGAAATCAAGAAAAAACTGCTCCGGTAACTTTTGATCGATTGATAGATGATAACCGTGTGTCACATAATCTGGTTAGCGCTGTGTGACAAGAATAATGTTTACGAATTCCAGACTGCAAATTATGGAACAGTTTGTGGTTTAATATATATTGCAAAAGATGTTTTTGCATACGATTTTCCAAGGGTTTGGACAAAATTGATTACAAAGAAATGAATCGATAATCATTGAGACCATTCGGAGGTTTGATTTTTGGTAGTGGGATGACTTTGGCAGTTTTGAGTGAAGTCGGAAATACACCTTTTTCAAGACTTAGATTAAGAACGTAAGTTAAAATTTCAACAATGTATGGGAGAGAGAGAGAGAGAGAGAGAGAGAGAGAGAGAGAGAGAGAGAGAGAGAATGTTCTTCTAATGATACTGCTATTACTACAAGTACTATTACTACTACTACTACTACTACTACTACTACTACTACTACTACTACTACTACTACTTTGTCTACCTTCAATTTGTTGCTTAGACTAGCCTTGGGTGGCTCCTGCTGTGCAGCATCCTTGGGAGTGGCCATTGGGTTATGCAGGACAAGGCGACACGACATTTGTTCTCCCCGGCTGACCATTCGTCTTCTGGTTTTGGTGGTGAGCAGGACTACATTGTCGACAGGCATTTTATGCCAGTCAGTGGCAGTGACTTGTGTGGATTGTCGTGGCAACAGTAGCCGACAATCCGGTTAATTTTTTCCAACACGCTTCACCGCCTTGCAAGGTAAATACTTTGATGTCCCTCTTACGAGGGATAAATACAAAATAACAGCTCGGGGTCGGGCGGTGTTCTCAAGGTCGTGGCCGAGAAGCGGGAGTCAAATGCTCCGCTCGGCTGCAATTGCATTTCCTTTTAATCTTTAACTCTACTTAGTTTACTTTCAAACTTCCAATACGTTGTCCATTTTGACTATAACTCACCTATTATTATAACTGATTATTTTATTGTGCTTGCCTCCTATCTAAATATCATGTCTTTCTTTCTTGGAGTTCTGTTGAAAACTATTGTTTTGTTGTCTCTAGCGTTTTATCCGCCTGATGAAGAGCTTGGCTCCAAATTGTGCATTGTGTCGTTTTGTGTTGTTTTTGTCGAAATGAGCATTCCTGGACTGTTATGTACACCTTTGTTTCTCATTATGGGCAAGTGTCAATGCTAGCATTCCTCTGTTTGTATTTCCATGTGGTGTACATTACATTATTATTGCTTTAGGTCCAGCGGACTCTTCCGAGCCAAATCAGGACCGGACAACCCCTGATTTGCATAAAAGATCTGCTGAAACAACCCTAGTGGTAAAACTGAATGCCCTTTACCAGCCAGTCACTTTACAATAAAGACATCCCACGCAGAGGACGGCTGAGGCTTCACCCCAACTTATCGAACCCCCGTTTGCAAAAACAAAATAGAATACAAACATCATTATAAATTATCAACAAAACACATACATATAAAATGCGTACATTGCTAAATAATAACATCACAGGAAGCCCTAGTGACCACCTGGCAGAAAGCGTCCAATATTCCCAAGCTGATCCAACAGACCTCATACACAAATAAGGAGTCTTGTCTCGGAAGAGTTTTCAAGATAAAAGGTAGGAGACTGGTCTAGCGAAGAAGACGATAGTATAGCAGATTGATAGAACAGAGCAGGAATGAGAAAGAGCAAATGAGAAAGACAGCGACAGTGGGAATTTAAAGCACTAAATTTCCAGAAAGTGGGGATACTATTTATACTGAAACCCCCGGCACCCCAACGGGGGATGTGGTGTACAGGAAAAGACGCAATGGGCTCTATGCACAAAGGCGTGGCGGTCACGTGCTGCGGGAATAACACAGCGTGCTCGTGTTTGAAAATGGTGAAGTACTGTGCTGCGTTTGGATGCTCTAACTCCGACGTAAAACCTTTATGCAAAGCAAAGAACATTTCCTTTCATCGATTTCCACTGAAAGATGAAATATTGATGAACTCTAAACTGAATGTCAGTGACAAATCGCTCTTTAAAAAAAGCCTATCCCCTGATAATAATTTGTCTGTAATCATTATTGCACGAATATGCTATGTTCAAAACCTCACAATATCCCAAAATGTCGGTAAAGTTAAAATTTTTAAGCAGCATTGGAGTACACGCGAGAGGGCTAAAAGAAGCCATGACCGCTTTCTTATTCCCGCGCCACGTGACCGCGCGCCGACTTGTGCATAGAGCCCATTGGGAGACGAGAAAGAAAACACATTTTATATTTGTGACATTTTAGTTAGACTGCAACCAAACCTTTATTGAACGAATTTGAGAGAACTGGAGTACCGAAGAAAACCCTCGGTGACCTGAAAAATCTCGTATCTAGGTCACAAACCTTCGTCCTATCCCATGCGCTGCGGGGATCGAACCCGCGACCTTCGGCATAGGAAACCGGCACCCAACTCACTTTGCCAGCAGGCCAACCCTGATCCGTAGGATGACCGATATAAAGTCGGCGAATTTAAGGACCATGAAGAATAATATCCATGGGGACTATAGCCACGGAGGTACGTACGTTCCTGCCCAGTGAAACCGCCATCAAAGTTTTCAGATCACTCTGGAGGTTATCGCGGTCATTTCAAACACCGCACGTTTGTGTAATAACACGGGCCAGAACCTCTCCCGCCTAGATGGAACCCAAAGAGGATTTGTGTCCCCTGGGGAACATAGTCCAAGCATCCTATAAGATAGAAGTTGGATCTTAGGGACGCCACTGGAGTAACCTTTCACTGATCGACTTTGATGGTACCCTGCTTTGGTCGTGAATGCTGATTGGTTTATCGGTAAAGACTGACACACATGTATCAGCGGGCAGGACAGGACCGACGTTGATCAGCGTCTTCAGCGTTGACCTCTGTCCAGACGAAAGGCGAACCGTACTCCCGAAGCCATACGGCACAACGTTAGGGAGGCTTTGGGCACCGTGGCTCGCCATATTTCATTGACGAAAGAAATAGCTTCATGGCATGAATGGTGAAGATAGGTGTGTCTGGGCCTCATATTTTATTGTGGTTTAGACAACAGTGAACCCTGGCTGCTTTGGTAAATGGTCGTCATCACCATCGTCGTTGTCGTCATCATCATTATCGTCACAAACCAACTCAACCAAAGCTTTTTAGTTTTGAGGTTAGGTCAGCCAGGTTAGCTATAAATAGCTTCGCTGATGCTTCCTTTCCTTTCCTTTCACTGGAAAG
>CM072525.1:46717704-46725204 GCA_036898135.1 Oncomelania hupensis | reverse complement strand
GTCCTCTCCAGGATCGCACAAACAACTGCTGCCCTGACAAGGTTGAAGCCCATTTGGAAAGACCGGACCATCAGTCTACATTCCAAAGTAAGACTGCTGCGCTCCCTTGTCATCTTCATCTTCCTATATGCTTGCGAAGCATGGACCCTCACAGCAGATCTCCAACGAAGAATACAAAGCATGGAGATGAGGTGCTACAAAAAACTTCTGGGCATTTCCTATACCCAACACATTGCCAACGACGAAGTACGACAGACCATCACACAAGCCATTGGACAACACGATGACCTGCTCACAGTGATGAAAAAAACGGAAACTCCGATGGTATGGCCACGTCACCAGATCATCAGGCCTTGCAAAGACCATTCTGCAAGGCACAGTGCAAGGAGGTAGAAGAAGAGGGAGACCGAAAAAGAGGTGGGAGGACAACATTTGAAAATGGACTGGTTTGACACTGAGCGAAGCCATCAGGGCTGCTGAGGACATAGAAAGATGGAGTATGCTGGTTAAACGATCATCTGTGGTGCCCCTACGACCTCCGAGTTACGGGACAGGATAGGATAGGATAGGATAGCCAATTCATCCTTAGTATGAGCAAGTGTTTTGTACCAACGAAAGACTCGATCAACTTCAAGAAAACATTATTTTTTTAGTTGTGTGCGGCTTTGATTTTTTTTTTCTCCCTATAGATAAAGCGCCCAAAAACAGTGTGTCTTAAAGGCGCTTGTTGATTGTTAGCGATGGTTAACAGCTTTTTTTGCATTGTCTGCAGTTGATGACGTCACTGTCACGCTAGTCGTCGTTGTTGCTATGCGGATCGCTTCTTTTAATTACTCCATTCTCAAAGGTGGAGGGTTGGGAGGGGATGGGGGAAGGGGTGGACATGTTGGTGTGTCGGGAAGGCGCGTACTAATAGATCAATCATTGCAACGTTGATAGCGTGCAATGTAAGATCAGGGGTGGTGTGTTTGGAAAACCTGGCATAATTATTGCCTCGGGCACACAAAGCAGTGCCTAGCACTTACAGGGAAATACATTAAATATGGGCTGAACGTCTCTTTTTATTAATTTGCGTATTGCTTTGTTGCTGGTAAGGCAAACTACCGCCATCTTTGCGCTTTTCAGCGGTGCTACTAACTTCCTCATAAGGAACATCATCAATGGGAATGTGGAACAGGCGATATCGCGCCAACGCCGCAGCCACAACAAGCAGTACAAGCGTACATGACCCAATATAGAGCCGCCTCTTTTCTGCCACGAACCATAAAGGACTGGAATGCCCTCAACAGTGAGGCACTGGAGGCTCTGGCTGCTGACACCTTGGTGTCGGGAGTCTCCCAATAAAGCCCCCCAGTTCCCCTGACACCCCCCGCCTCCTCACCACCCGCCATCCCCCCTCCTCCCCCTGTCTCCTTACCCAGCATTTCCCCCCTTCACTCACATTTCCCATGGTCTGATCCATGTAGCGACATGATTCGTTATTTGCTCCGTATCCGTACTTGACATGCACACAAACCCTTCCTTTCAAGTGCCAAAGTGATCAACACGATTGATTGTGGGCTTATACGGCAAGACAAGACAAGACAAGACAACCCCATTGTTATATGAGGCATTTACCTTGGCCGTAGACCTTTTCGCTGCATCTCAGGGGTAGGACGTTCGCCTTGCACCGGTTGGAATGGCACGGTGGCAAGTTTAAAGTAGCCATTTTTACAGTCCATCTTAACATTGTGATTGCTCTGGTGGTTCGATGTTGATTTAGGTTCCTAGCTTTTTTCTCTGGGAGGGTTATCCCGATCTGCTCGCCATTGGTGGATGTAGCATTCAACGTCAAAGTTCATTCATTCACAACAGCGTAGAGTGATCATTGTAAGCGCTCCTGATTCGAGACGTTAGAGAAGCAGGAGAAAGTCTGATCAATGGATTTTGATCGGGGCCCATCAAATGAGCAAAAACAAGTCTTGAATCGTTGCTTGACAATTATCCCAATCCATATATCTGCCATTAGTACCTAGCGCCCTTTAGAACTAGCAAAGATGAAAATACCGAAATTCACAGGAGATGGGCACCGGTATTAGTAAGCTGGGCCTGAAAAAACGGGGAGGTCATTAAAGCCCTACGACCGGGACTGGTTAAGGCTGCTGCGCTCCCTTGTCCCCACCATCTTCCTATATGCTTGCGAATGGACCCTCACAGCAGATCTCCAACTAAGAATAAAAAGCATGGAGATGAGGTGCTACAGAAGACTTCTGGGCATTTCTTATACCCAGCATATCACCAACGACGAAGTCCGACAGACCATCACACAAGCCCTTGGACAACACGATGACCTGCTCACAGTGGTGAAAACACGGAAACTCCGATGGTATGGCCACGTCACCAGATCATCAGGTCTTGCAAAGACCGTACTGCAAGGCACAGTGCAAGGAGGTAGAAGAAGAGGGAGACCGAAAAAGAGGTGGGAGGACAACATTCGAGAATGGACTGGTTTGACACTGAGCGAAACCATTAGGGTTGCTGAGGACAGGGAAAGATGGAGTACGCTGGTTAAACGATCATCTGTGGTGCCCCTACGACCTCCGAGTTATGGGATAGGATAGGATAGGATAGGATAAGATAGGATAGGACCGGGACTGTGAAAACAGTTACTTTTTAAATAGATTTTTTTGAAAAAAGGTTGCTTCACTCAAAAACGACGGAAGTTACCTCCAGGTATTTCCACATCCATGATGTTCAATACATGGACTTCATTAGGTAACCGTGTATTCCTTTCCATAGCGGTTGCACTGATCGTCACGGTGGCGTGCAACACGGTCAGTGATAAGATAATTACTGTTTGCCTACCTTGCTTTCCTCTCTGTTCCATGCAGGCCTCTCGCTCTCTCTCTCGTTTGCTCGCTCGCTTTCCCTCCATCTCTCTCTCCCCACTTGTGTGTGTGTGTGTGCGTGTGTGTGTGTGTGTGTTTGCGCGCGCGCGCGTGGCTAGGTAGAAACGCCTTTATTCTGACAAACACTTTAACTTCTACGTACTTTCTTTTGACGGACCCCGTTATTTTGACGTCAAAACAGTGTTCCGTTAGGGTTAGGGCTGTGTTAGACTTATGGTTAGGTTAAGGGTTAGGGTTAGAGCTTGGGTTAGGGTTTGGGTTAGGGTTAGGGTTAGGGATAGCTTCAAAAAAATGGAAAAATGTGTTTAAAATGTCAAAGTAACGTATGTAGAGTTTCATGAAACTCATCACAACGGCGCGGCGTTTCTACTCAGTTGTGTGTGTGTGTGTGTCTGTGTGTGTGTTTGATTCTTCAAATCAGCTAGTGAAATCGTTGCACCACAAACCACAGACTTTCCACTGCATATTTTGGAACAACGGGAGAAACACAGACCTAGAGGAATATAGTTGTAAATTAATATTGGTAAAGGTAAAGGTAAAGGTAGTCCCATAGCCTTGTGGCCGTAGGGTAGCGTGATGTTGGAGATCACACTTATCTTGGGCCAGCGTAATGAGGGTGATGCCCATCTCTCTCCCTCGCTGCTTTACCTTCCCCACCCTTAAGAGAGTAGGTACTCAGTCACAGTTGAGTCAACTGGGGGCGTTGTTATTTGTCGCTTCACGGTTTGCGGTCACCCATCCAAGTGCTAACCGCACTGCACGGTGCTTAACTTGCGACACAGTAACGAGTGCTCCAACCACTGCGCTATCCGACACCCGATAATATTGATAATAATAATAATAATAATACTAATAACAACAACAACAACAACAACAACAACAACAACAACAACAACAACAACAACAACAACAACAACACGCTTTGTGACGTTGGGGAATATAAAGTTGAATTTGAGGGAACAATAGTGTTACACGTTGTAATTTATCAATAGTTTATTCAGCCCCAAATGCTTGACTCTTGACTCGGATCCGTTTAAACACGCAGCCTGTTCACTCAGCAACAAGACAGGAGTCGTCGTATAAAGTTTTTCAACTTTATTTAGCAAACATCAACAACTGCATAGAAGATCGCTTTCTGAAAATCACTTCAAAGATCATCATCAAAAATCATCATAAATCTCTCTCAATCACTCTCACATGCAATCGGTTTGTTTGTGTTTGTTTCTAGATTATAGTCACATGACACTTTCGCATATAGGTGACTACTGGACCGATTTATACTGACACCAGCGGGCCAGTTGTTGGTAAAGGGGAAAATAATATGATCACACGTTGACCAATCCGAGATTCGAACCAGCGACCTTTCGGTTACTAGCAAGACGCTCTTACCAACTGAGCTACCCGGCCCCTCTGACATGCAATCAGACAGCGCGTTGCTTATATAGCCTCTCTGCAATCGAGAAAACGTTCGAACATTCCAGCATGACGCAACAACACCCAATAAAAATAAAACTCGTTCCCGGAACTATGCGCTGTCTTACGTCATTATTTTAGGAGAATCGCTTAGCTAGTACCAGATTTATCCGGAAGATTCGGTCGATAGTAAACAAGTAATTCTAGAAAATTCTCAACTGTATCGACCCATGAAAATTATCAACATTATATAAAGCTCATTCTAGCAACATCGCAAATTCAAATCAAAGGTAAATACACTCTGTTACTGCATGCTTTGCAAAACAAAATGATGAGATCTATCGTGCGCGTCTCAATCGTAGCAAATAGACTTGGGAGAACATAAGGCTGACCCAATCAAAAATGAGATCTATGTTTGTTGGTAACGTGATAACACATCACTGTGCCCACACAAACTAAATCGGGTTTGGCTATCCAGCGCTGACGGCACACCCCTACGCAGGCGCGCCAACGCGCGCGCGCGTTCACACACACACACACACACACACACACACACACACATCCTATCTCGCCCTACCACCCCCATCCTAACGCAGTACTCTTTCTCAATCACTTAATCACATAGATGCTGCAACGAAATCAATTTCGCTGGGAATTTTGGTTGTACTACGTCACACATGTTTGAAGATCACGTGACTTCCTCATTCACGCAATACGACTTTCCTTCCAATAAGCGAAACTACTTTCGTGAAAATCCAAGATTACACGACTACCATTTCGTCATTATTCTTTAATGTTATCTCGGTCAATTAACAGCAACGTGTTCTAAGAAATACTTTTATTGATATTCGAGCTATTGATTCGCGCGTCTTAGGACATTCAAAATGCTGTTATGAGATTGTAGGCATTTGTTGAGTGATGCATGTGTCGAAAGCCTTGGAATTGAGAGATCGAAAATGGCGACTAGAGGAACCCCATCGAATGGAATTTTATTTCGGCTTGTTTACTTCAAGGCGACATAACATTTACGTCTAATTTGCTTTTACATGTAACTTTTTGTTGTTTTATTAATGGGACGATTTATATATCTATATACTATTTTTAAAGGGTAAATTAGGCGTTACAAGTTCTTATACAGTATCAGTATTGTATGCCTTGTTGCACGCTACTCTTTGGCAGAATACATACGAGAGTACTGTCCCTTGGAAACACGATTTTTCTTGTTCCAAGGGAATAAATAAACATATATATAATACTAGTGGTTTTGTACCCTGGCAAGCCAGGGTACACAGGTTGCTGTTTAAAATGTAGACAGAGAGACAACTGTTGTCTGCGAGTTAGCATTAAACATTAAAAATGCACTGAAATGATTGCAATAGTTTACTTGTAGGGGTCGAATGATGAAGCACTGCAAAACAGGGTAACATTAAAAGGTACATGTTGATGTTCGACTTGAGCAATGCATTGAACTATTTTAATTTAAAATGATAATTGCAATGTATTGCAGAACAGAGTATAGGTGCATGTTTGAGTAATGCACTACAATATTTTATTGTAATTTAGTATTTATGTTAGGCAACGTATTTTTAAATGTCATACCTTTATTTAAAAATATAAGGCATGCAAGTAATCTCCCTTGGTACCATAATACTTCCGGTATATTTGTATTCGCGGTAGCGCATAGGTACTGCATAAACAGTGATTTAGTTAGAGGGAAGTATCCGTGTTACAACTCTACAAACATGGTTTTCGTCAGCACAGATCTTGTATGACACAGTTGCTTCAAGTAATGGAAGATTTTATGCAAATTGAATTTTTGTGCGCATTTAAGTATGGATGAAAAAGAAAGTGAACAGGTAACCTTCAGCTGTAAGATTGGTGACATGAGTGCAAAAGTGTTTTGAATGGAAATAAAACAAAATTTGCGGTATTACGGAACGGCAGTTCTTGACACAGGTTGAATCGGAAGCGCCGTGCGGAATGAGGCTATTGCAGTTTGTGGACATTTTGTTTATTTATTTATCTCAGAAACGGTTAAACGTTCGGTAAGGAAATGTCGGCTATGACGATTTCGCGGGTTTTGAGCGCACAGCAGGCCGATCCGCAGCGCCCAGCACCTGCCCAGATCAGCGTCCATACCGGACAAACTTTACAGTAGAGGCAAAGAAGGACTTCCGGCTAAGCAATTTATATATATAGATTTCAGCGACGCGAAGTTCGCTGACCCGTCTTTCAATGCTGCTAAAGGTATACGAAAATGGTTGCAGTTGGAACGGCTGCGCGCGCATCCTTCATGCAACGAAAGGTTAACGAAGCGAAACTCCAACGAAATGCGATCTATATTTATCTATTATACGTTGCAGGACTGTGCTTAGGGTCTTCAGTTGACGCACTTGGGTGACACAACTGTGTATTAAATTTGTGTGAGCATTTTCCAAGGTCAAAAGTGTTCTGCTGTCCTAGTTCTGGCGGCAAGGACATTCATTAGCGATAATCAGATATCTAGATGTTCACAAGAGAAATTGCATTGAAGCGGAAGTTCATTAAAAAAAATAATCACATTATTCTGTTTCGATAGTGGCGTCGTTTGTAAAAGGGTCCCAGCATGACCCATTTCTACCTCACAGGAAGTTGTTTTGAAATTCACAGTGAGTGTTGCCTGACAAGAAAATAAAGATTAAGACAAAAAATAAGTTGTTTTTTTCATAAAGCACAGTTTGTGTCGGACAGGGGTATCGGATAGCGCAGTGGTTGGAGCACTCGCTACTGTGTCGCAAGTTCAGCACCGTCCAGTGCGGTTAGCACTTGGATGGGTGACCGCAAAACGTGAAGCGACAAATAACAACGCCCTCAGTTGACTCAACTGTGACTGAGTACCTACTCTCTTATGGGTGGGGAAGGTAAAGCAGCGAGG
Source organism: Oncomelania hupensis (assembly GCA_036898135.1). Lineage (NCBI taxonomy): Eukaryota > Metazoa > Mollusca > Gastropoda > Littorinimorpha > Pomatiopsidae > Oncomelania > Oncomelania hupensis. Next base: position 46,717,989 of record CM072525.1, on the reverse strand, counting down.
GAGAGGGATGGGCATCACCCTCATTACGCTGGCCCAAGATAAGTGTGATCTCCAACATCACGCTCCCTACGTCCACAAGGCTATGGGACTACCTTTACCTACCTACCTTTACTACAGTTTTGATATGCATCGATATTTTCTTTTGTGTAGGTGGCTATTAATACCATCGAAGTTGATTTTAAACTTATCACTGTTTAATTTGTGTGCTTTGGTTGCTTGCATGTATGTATGCGTGTGTCTGTATTTGTCTTTAGTTTAAAATCTTTTCATATCGCAGGGGGGGGG
>CM072525.1:46655204-46712704 GCA_036898135.1 Oncomelania hupensis | reverse complement strand
AAGAGTTTCTTATTTGGAAACAATCATAAACATAAGCTGCATAGTTTGTCCGTGCTTTCTTCTTCTTCTTCTTCTTCTTCTTCTTCTTCTTCTTCTTCTTCTTCTTCATACTTCTGCTTCTCGTCATCCTTATAGTTTTCTTTCTATTTTTTTCATTTCAGTTTCTCTTCTTCACCCTATTCATTTTTTCTTCCCTCTCTTTGCATTTCACCGGTCTGTCTTCTGACAATGAGTTTAGATCAAGATGGAAATTGCACAAAAACGTACACAATTTATAATTGACGCAGAAACGTACACATTTTATAAATGACGCAAAAACGTACGCAAATTTATAATTGACGCAAAAGCGTACACAATTTATAAATGACCCAAAGAGATGACTAATCATTTCTTTATTCATACATTCCTCTGTGTTTAATATTTGCGAAAATTTAATCTAAACGTCCCGCTCGAGCGTTCGAAGGTCGTCCGATTTAGCAGCAAATGGCTTGTCTTCCTTGGAATACAGGTAAAAGCGGACCACAAACAAACGAAGCGCACTGTCCCCTCCCTATACGCTACGTGTCCGGGGACGTTAATCTACTCAAGTCAAGTCAAGACGCAGCGCAGCGTGATCCACAAATCCCTATGCGTTGCAGTAGATGAATCCAGGGAAACACCAATATTGTGCCTGTAGTCTGAAGTGACGCTTAATGGCTGCATGAGAGGCTTCGCTAACAGAGGAGCGTCTTAGGCAACCTCTGTTGGCAAAGCCCGTAACACCATTCTGGACTTCAGTTGGCTTTTTAGGCTGCCTACACGTTCAGCGGAAAGTTTCCATCTCAGTTGGTGGATTAATAAACTCTTCGATGCGCACCTTGTCATCCCCATCTTCTTATACGCTTATGAAACATGGACCCTCACAACAGATCTACAACGAAGGATACAAAGCATGGAGATGTGCTACAAGAAGACTTCTGGGCATGAAGTCCGACAGACCATCACACAAGCCATTGGGCAACACGATGACATGCTCACGGTGGTGAAGAAACGGAAACTCCGATGATATGGCCATGTCACCAGAGCATCAGGCCTTTGCAAAGACCATCCTACAAGGCACGGTGCAAGGAGGCAGAAGACGAGGGAGACAGACAAAGAGATGGGAGGGCAACATTCGAGAATGGACTGGCTTGACACTGAGCGAAGCCATGGGGATTGGTGAGGACAGAGAAAGATGGAGTTCACTGGTTAAGCGATCATTTGTGGTGCCCCGACGACTTTCGAGTTACGGGATAGGATAGGATAGGATAATCACACGAAAGAGAAAGACAGTGAGAGAGAGAGAGAGAGAGAGAGAGAGAGAGAGAGAGAGAGAGAGAGAGAGAGAGAGAAACTTGAAATTTTTTCAATTTGTATTAGGGATAACGATTTTAGACTAATTAATAAGTTTACTCTTCAAATATGTCCCTTAACAAGCTAACATAATAAATAACTTTTAACATTAACTTGGAAATCATATCACACACACACCCACACACACACACACACACACACACGCACACACACACACACATGTCATCATCTTCGTCATTATCTTTAAACAATTTTAGACACCCACATATAATAATAATAATAATAATAATAATAATAATAATAATAATAAGAAGAAGAAGAAGAAGAAGAAGAAGAAGAAGAAGAAGAAGAAGAAGAAGAATGATAATAATAATAATTATAATAAATAAATAAATAAATAAATATAAATAAATAAATAAATAAATAAGAATTCCATGAATAATTGTGTTTATATATATGTAATTATATAAAAGTAATTTCGCAGATGCACTCATATTTTAAATTTTGAAAGAAAACAGTGTGCCCCAATGTTTACACTCCAGATGGAAAGCGTTCCATACAGCAGCTCCATTAAATGATAAGCTAGTTTTGTATTAATCAATGCGAGGGAGGAATAGTTTGTAATTATAAAGTCTATGTCCAATCAATTGGCTTCGTACAAATGTATCAAGATATGCAGGTGTTTCTCCGTGTGTGATTTTGAACACAAGGATACAATGTAGCTGTATTAAATATAAATTGTTTTTGAAGTCGAAATATTCGAAGTTTTTTTATTTATATTTCTCATTAGTTGTAACATCTGTATTTATATTATTCGACTTATAAAGTATATCGATTGTTCTTTTTAGATGTTTAATTTGAGCGTCACTGGCATTACACCAAATAGTCGATGAATAATTAAAATGAGACATACAGTGGGTATGAAAAAACGATTTTAATGCATCAGCCGTAACAAAATGTCTAAGTTTAATTAGAAGGAAAGTGAATTTTTTTTAGAAATGTGTTTACAAAATAAATATTGTTAATGTGTGACTGCCAGCTAAAATCATAATCGATGATTACGCCTAGCAAATTATGTTCATGAACTTGCTCAATACTGTACGACCCTAAGTTTAGATTAAGGGCAAAAATTCCATTTTGGCGCTTTTGTTGTGTAGGGGAGAGAGAGAGGGAGAGAGAGAAGACCTAAGGAAAGGGGGCAGAGAGAGAGAGAGAGAGAGAGAGAGAGAGAGGGGGGAGAGGCTAGGTAAGGAGAGAAAGAGAGAGAGACTAGAGAGAGGGAGAAGGCCTAGAGAGGAAGATAAAGAGAGAAGGGGGGAGGGGGGCTAGGGAAGGAGAGAGAGAGAAGATCTATGGAAAGGGGAGAGAGAGATGGGGGCCTAGAGACAGATGGGGGGGGGGGGGGGGGGGCGCCTAGAGAGAAAGAGTGAGAAAGGGAAAAAAAAGGCCTAGAGAGAGTGAGAGGGCCTAGAGAGAGTGAGAGGGCAGAGAGAGAGAGAGAGAGAAAGAGAGAGAGAGAGAGAGAGAGAGAGAGAGAGCAGTTCGGAGAAGAAAAATTCACACCTATTTTAAATAATTAATGTTCTTCCTTTTCTGTTACCTCCCCTTCTCTGTATCGCTCATTACCGTCGCCTTACTTTTTTCTCTTTCTTCTTTGCCAGCAGTCTCGGTTCCAAAAGCTACCCTTATTACACGTTTTGGGCTGTAATGGTCCACTCTGAAGCCCCTTTGTAAACACTTGAACCATTGATAGCTCCGTAACAAGCTGCTTTTACAACGATGAGATGTCAATTGCCCTGGATACACGTTCTGGGTAAGTGATGTTTAAAAGTGCGCGCGCGCGCGTTTGTGTGTGTGTGTGTGTGTGTGTGAGAGAAGAGAGTGTGTGTGCGTTATTATTTTGTACTGAATAATGTATGTCCTGTTATTAATTTGTACTGAATGATGTATGTCCTGTGGTCTGCATTGTATAAATAAGATAGAAAGATAATTATGTGTTTGATTAATTTGCTATTAATTGCTTGTTTTGCTACTTTGCATACTAAAAAAAGAAGTATTATATGTTCTTTTTAAAGGTGGTTGTGTGTGTGTGTGCATGTTTTAGCGGAGGGTTCGAACAATGGAATGTTATTAAAATCAAGTAATATTTTTCCATTGTATTTACATATTACTGTTAAAATGTTTCCACACATTTGTCCTGTTGGTTAGGGCACGACATGTGTATATTACATATGTTTCATGCGGAATGGGAACTGTATGAAGTGAGGAGCTATTGCCTGTATGAAATGATTAGCCTTTATAAGAAATACTACCTGTGTTCTAGCACAATTCCTTTATTCTGGTCGTTATTTGCTCGAATCGGGTGATGTGTCATTGTATTTATAATGTGCATCAGAGAATACATAAGCAAAATGTATGTGTGTGTGTGTGTGTGTGTATTTCTTCACATGGACTAGTGAGGTCAGATGAGAGTATAAACTGAGGTTTAGTCTGATGGTGCATGCATTCCACCACACGGACGTTACAGATGCTGACGCTCTCAGGTCCTAGACGAGTGAGTGCGACAAAACCCCAATACACTGAGCATCAATTGTAGGTCCTGTTCTTTCCCCCTAACTTGGCCTGGGTGGCGTTGCTCTTGCGGCTTCCGCGCTTTCGCTGGGAAAGCATCCCGAAATTTGACGATCAGTAAAATACACATTTAAATAAACCCTTCTTCCCCCTCCATCTTAAGCAGGCTTTAGTCTATTTACAAGTATGAGAAGTGTTCGCACCCCTGTGCAATACAATATCCCATACTATATATACAACGTGAGGTAGAGACCTTCGAGTAGTGAGAATGCAAGACAGAAGTCCAGTGCTTCAAGTCGTAATATAATGGAGTCTCGGTGAGTGAGAGAGAGAGAGAGAGAGAGAGAGAGAGAGAGAGAGAGAGAGAGAGAGAGAGAGAGAGAGACATACATTTGACATTTGGACATGCCAAAGACATGTCAATTTATTGTTTAGGCCTATGCCCCTAACAATGGGGTCCGCTGTATATTCACAATAAATGAAATCATACAAGGTAAAGAAAATATTTCATCATGAAAGGAAAATTTCACGCTGTTTAAACGCTTTATATTAAAACACACATAAATTTCTTACTGTCCTATTATTTGTTGATGATAATAAAATAGATAAATGAAAAGAGCTAGGGTTTCTATAAAATTTAGCAGCGATAAACATTTTTCTTAACTCTTCATACAATGGACAGCAAAACATAAAGTGTAATTCATTTTCTTCACATTTGTTGCACACAGGACATGTAAGGTCTCTTGGTGTGTGCTGTTTATATCTAAAATGATGAACTGCTAAATCTGACACACCAAAACGAAACTTTGTCATAATAAATTTTAAATGTTTATCTATGTCTAATTTCAGATACAGAGGAACACTGTGCAAAGAATCACAAAATGTCCTATGCATACAAAAACGTTCACTGTTATTTACATGTTCATCCCAGTTTTGCCATCTACAATCAATCATCCGCTGTTTAAGAACACGCAAAAAGTCTTTCTTTTCTCCCACACCTTGATTCAGCCACACAAAACTAAAACCATACTGATACAAACACAAGCGTACATTAGTCACCCATGTAGATTTACCTCTATCATCCAAATTACGTAACATTACATACGCTTTTTTGGGCAATCTATTATCCTCCATTTCTAACAACTTAAACCAATATCGAATGCAACTTATAATAGAGTTAATAGTGATTGGATGCCTGTTTAATTCGTTATATACAAGATCATTAGGCGTTCGTAAATCTACAGACAAAAATGTTTTCAACGCATATAAATGTACTTTTTCACAATGTTGTGCAGCTTTATCTAAACCCCATATTTCTGAGCCATACTGCATAATTGGCTGCACTTGGGCATCAAAAAGTTTCATATAAACATCAAAAGGTGAGCAGTTATACATACGAAGCCTTTGGATAATACATAACAATGCTTTCTTAGCTTTACTAGCAATGTCCCTACATGCAGCAACAAAACTCAGCCTAGTAGAAAAATAAATACCCAAGTACTTGTATGCATTCACAACTGGCATTACAATTCCATCATACACCCATCTCTCTCGCACACCCAAATATCCTCCTTTTCTGAAAACAATAATGTTACTTTTGTCCAAATTAACCTTCAAACAAAGTGATCTAGCTGTTTTACATAAATTATTTAGCTGAGTCTGTAATCCAATAACAGTATCAGATAAAAGAGTCACATCATCTGCTAACAAAAGTATGAATAATTCAAAAGCATCAAGAGAGAATGTAACACCATGTCTACCATTCCTAATAACCTCTAGTGCCAATTCATTAATAAATAAAGAAAATAATACAGGACTGCAAATATCCCCCTGTTTAGAGAGAGAGAGAGAGAGAGAGAGAGAGAGAGAGAGAGTTTCTCGACAGGCGGATTAAAAAGGTTCTTAAGTAATGATAGCTGTGCAACATATATATTGTTTGGATTTATTATGTTACCAATCAGCATCGGGCCCCGGTCCAAAAGGTCGGTTCACTCGCACTCACACGCACGCATACATTATTTCTACTGCCACTGCCTAAAGAGTCACTTCAGAAAGCCGACTCCTGGGAAAAAGACTTTCCGCCACCGGCGAGAATCGAACCTTAATCACTTTCGTACCAGGAAGCCACATTGCCAACGGAGCACCATCGCCATACTAATGACCAGATGTTAAAATAAACAAACAATCCAATAATAATAATAATAATAATAATAATAATAATAATAATAATAATAATAATAATAATAATATTATTATTATTATTATTATTATTATTATTATTATTATTATTATTATTATTATTATTATTATTATTATTATTAACGCTTTTTCCCAAAAAACAATATCGGTTCAAAGCGCAGTACTCACGCATTCATTCTAAACATCCGGCTTCATACAAACTAAAATCAGACACTTGCTAACGAATAAGAGACGAGGGAGGGAGGAGGAGAGAGCTAAGAAGGGTGATGGGGTGGGTGGTGGCGGTGGTCTGAATTTTTTTTAAAGGTGGAATGACGACGATGAGATCAGAAACATTTAAGGAAGAGATGAGTTTTCAAGTTGAATTTGAAAGTAGCTATGTTTGGAGAGCTGCGAAGAGAGAGAGGAAGAGAGTTCCAAGTTGAAGGGCAAAGCACTGAGGGAAATCGACAGCCAGCAGAGGAGAGTTGGTAGCGGGGTATGGGAAGCATGAGGGTGTCAGAGGAAGAACGTTTCTAGAATGCTTATAGAATTGAATGTTCTGGGTGAGGTAGGAAGGGGCCAATGATCTTAGGGAAGACTTTGAACTGGGATGGCGATAATGGGATAAGCAAAAAAAATATCAGTGTTTTAAACGCCATAGAAAGGGTTTATGTGAATATATATATATAGATCAACTTGTGAACAGCTGTGCTGGCATCAACACTTAAGAAACTGCTCATCGCCCGATCGTTGATAAGTGTAATCCTGCTTTTAGACCGACACCAATGCCGCCGATTTTCTATATCTTAACTGGAGCGGAAATTAGTCTGGACACTATCATACTCAGCACTATTGTCCCTTTTAATTGGACAAGCCCTCGCATCGATTTCCGTGTGGCGTTTTCTGATTGGATGACATGCATGATCTTTAACATTTCCGGTGTTGCGCGTGACGGAATGCTGGGTATACCTGCGTTGACACTCGCCTACGTCTGTCAAAGCGTCGACACTGGACTAGTTTAGGGTATTGTTTTCTTACTATTTGTAGTCCGTCTGCACGTCCGTTAGTATGGCATGGTTGGGTTGAAACGGAGCTAGTACTGAAGGTTGATCTTGAAACAACAGTTGTTCACCTTTCATCTTTTGCTTACTGTCGAGGTCCCATACCTATGCTATATTCAGTTGCATGTATTACTGAATTTTCGCAGTGTTCCTTATGGCAAGTTGGTCGAGAGTGTTGAAACTTCGAAGAACTGAACACTGAGTTTGAGGACTGTTTTCCATCGTTTTCGCTTCTTCGCAGTGATCATACTAGCACGTTGTCTGTAAGTTTTTGTAACTGTAATTTTCAGTCGACTGATGCATAGCGCGATCCTAAGCAGTTGTCTTAGACAATAGCGATTGCCCTAAGCGGCTTTTAAACCCCTGACTTAACTGTCGTCTTAGTCCATGTATGCTATCCAGGTCACAACGAAGTTTTTTTTAATAATGTGAATTTATATAGCGCTGTTTTCCTAGATCTAGATACTCGTTTTAATGAAAAAACAAATTTTTCTAAGTATTTCTGCTTAAAAACAAACATATGATAATTCAGGAATGTTTGTGTGTGATTAGATTGATGTGGTGTTTTGTTTTTGTTGTGTGTGTGTGTGTGTGTGTGTGTGTGTGTGTGTGTGTGTGTGCGTGTGTGAGTTAAATTTAATTTTTATTTTTTTTCCTTCAATTTAATGTCCATTTTTAATTTGTGCGTGTTTCAGGTCGCAGATAACATTGTCCATTACATTTCTTTTTCAGTTGGCATTAATTCTCCAGACACGCATACATCTCATTGCAGTTGGTTTGCCTTGACAAACACAGCAAGCTGTGACAACATTTCACGGGGAAACAAATGATCAGGCGCGGCAGAATTTTACAGCGGCTGTATTTTTGGAGTAGTGTTTGAAAATTATGTTTTTATACAAACTTTTGTTCTTTGATTTATTTTTCCTTTGACATCAGTACAATTGTATACAATGTTCATTTCCAATGTCAATTTGTTATGTATGTCAAAGTATTTTATATAAACATACATATATAAATATAACAGTACAATACAGATTAGCCAAACAGATTACATTAATTAATAATAAAACACAAACTGGCTGCGACAGTATTTCAGCTCTAGTTTATGGACATTTTTGCGTGAAATGTAGTCGTGCGGTTACTTATGTATGCTGTTATTACTAAAGGTGTCCACACACTGTCAACAATTGAAAGGTGTTGAAATGCGATGCACGTACAACGCGGTGAAAGAGTGCTGAAACCAAAAAGACGGCATTTCTGTTTTCCGTGGTCCTGATTCGGCTCTTTGCAGTCCGCTGGACCCTGTGAGCAATGAATAACTAACTAACTATTTCTGTTGTTGAAATCAATGAACGCATACTACAAGGTCCCGGTATAGGCTGAAGCTGTTAAAGTTTTTTTTTGTAAAAAAGCTACTTTTGATCCCTTATTCTCGTTTTCTTCGTTTTCAGTCTGCATTCAGTATAATTACAATAACTGTTGCTTGCCCTTTACAAGTCCAACCGACGCAGTACATGATGTTAGCCATCTTGCATTGCCAGGGCTCTAACTCCAAACACAATGCAACGGACAGCTTGAGTTAAATTTTATATCGGCCAGCGCCTTGAGCACTCCTGAGCTGGAAAATCACTATAGAAGTCCGATTACATTAATTAACACAAATACATGATGGGTTCAGCATGACTATATTAGAGATCAAGCGAATTTAAATTGTGATCACGTTGAAGCAGCGGTGAGCTGAAACGGTTCAAAGCTAGCTGAATCACGCTGACGATGAAATAAAATGACTATAGTGCAATTAGGCCTTAATATCGACTATAACGTGAAATAGAGTTGCAGCAACCATATTTCACGGTGAAGATATTTCGTGCCACGCCAAAACCTTGTTTCTGACACAATAATACATTTAGCCGATTCACAAGAGACGTGTTATGTTTGTCACAGAGGTGTCGACGTCTTGGATCCAATTTGTGTTACCTTCTTTGATCTGCAAATCACATTGTGACAAATTTGCATTGGGTGACACGAAGACACGACAGGGTATTATTGCCATTAAGCTAACAAACAAGAGCCAGTTTATTGAGCGGAAACATGGCTTCAGCCCAAAATAAATGACGTGTTTATTTCCTTCATTGTCCTTGTAGTTCATGTAGTCATCTTCTTCTTCGTCATGATCACCATCATCATCACCATCATCGTTATAATCACCATCATCATCATCAGCAGCAGCAGCAGCAGCACCAACAACAGCATGGCCGTAGTCGTCGTCGAGTCGACGTCATCATCATCCTTGTTATCACCTTCTTCTAATTGTTGTTGCTGTTGATTATGATACTTTACAACGCGCCTGATAATGATGGGGTTGATAAGGAGGAGCAAGATGAGTATGAGGATGATGTTTTTGCCAATGCTGATAACAATCATCCTGCTGATACTGCTGATTATGATGATGATGAGGTGGTGATGAGGAGGAGGAAGAGGAAGTGGAGGAGGACGAGTAAGCACATATTGACAAAGCTGGTGATGGTGAGAGGAAGAAGATGAAGAGGAAAAATCAATGAAGATATTATTGTTGCGTTTGGAACAGGGAGTGAGAAGGGACGGAGGTGGTTTTGGACTGACGACTGTTACAGTTGTGAAGCAAGAGCTGAAGATGCATTTGAGAGTGCTGCTGCAGTCACTGCTATTGTTACTCCTTCCACCCATTGTGATGTTGCTGTTGCTACTGTGTTTAAATGCTGCGGGTGCACTAAACATCCTTAATCCAGCGATGCAGTGCAGATTAAGACGAGAGATCCTTGAGCCAGACGGCAGTAGACCTGTTTTAACGATTCCAAAGAGGCAGTATCGTTTCCCATGCGACCGAATGATCTCCCGAGCGAGAATAGACCGCTGTAGGATTACAGAAACAATGTATCGCACCAGAGTAAGAATATTGGAGGATGTAGTCCTCTTTCTCTGTGGTTACCTTAAGGACTTGCTAGCGCCCTACTTCTTAACGCAGCGCTAAGTCTGTTAAAGTGGACTCACCTATGTTTTAAGCTAATTTAATCGTAGTCACGTTTGTGGTACCTGTCAATGAAAGTAGTTTTATGGTCATGGCGGCTGACAACCGTCTCTGTAATGCCGTCAGCGAGACCCGAATGTTAGCACCTGCGGTGACAAGCTAAATCGTATGTCAAACGACAAAACGGTTTTTACCGTTTGTTACATAGAGAAGGAAGTAAAGACGGTGTTACGTTGAAACGCGAAGAATAGTATGTCTGAAACGCGCACGATAGATCTAATCGTTTCGCTTTACAAAGTAGTCAATAATAGAGTGTATTTACCTTTGATTTCAGTTTGCATTGTTGTTAGGAGAAGCTTTGTATAAGGTTGATAATTTTCGTTAGTCGATATTATTGGAGAATTCTCTAGATTTGCTTGTTTATTGTCGATAGAAGCTTCGCGATATTTGAGAACATTCTTGGACAGAAAAGAATGTTGTATGACGTAAGTCAGTGATGATGAAGTTTAATTTGATTGGTTGTGGTGCGTCACTCTGGCGTGTTCTAAATTGTTCTGGAGTATGAAGAGACTATATAAGTGCCGCACTGTTTCAAAAGTGTGCGTTGATAGTGTGTTGAAAGTAAAAAGTTGAGAGTGGAAAAAGCGATGTATGCTGAATAAAGTTGGAAAACTACATACGAAGACTTTGCCTTGTTGCTGAGTGAGCAGGCTGCGTGGATAAACGAATCTGAGTTACACCTTATCAGGGCTTCAGCATTGGGGCTGAATCAACAACTGATAAAAAAAACAACATCGAGTGTAACAGACGGATTGACCCGAATGAATGTTAGCGCCTGTGGTGACAAGCTAAATCGTATGTCAAACAACAACACGGGCTTTACCGTTTGTTAGATAGAGAAGGAAATCAAGATGGATGGAATGTATGCTGCCTGTGGTGGGGAATCTGACCCATTCACAAGATATGGTATTTGCACACACTGATAGCTGTTACAAAAGGCAATGGATCCCATTTCTATCAACACCAGGAGTGGAATTCAGGGTGTGTGAGGCGGGAATGGAAATTCCGGATTTTTCCCGTTGCGTTTTCAATCGCATTCAGCAATCTCCGGAAACGTGAACTTTGCTCGGGGTATACGTTGGCTCGAGTGCAGTTGTTTAGAAAAGGGGTACGCGCTTAGCCTATATGATGATGTCCGCTTGCAAGACACAGCTCATCCATGCTGGCAGCATGCTTAGGGCGCACAGAAAAGGGGGAACATGTAGGGATTCAAGGGCAGAGGAGTTTGATGGTGGGGGGAAGGGGCAGGGTTGGTGCACAGCAAAGGGGTTTGGATGGGAGGGGGAGGGGGGCGTGGGAAGACGAAATGTAACAACTAATTGTCCAAACAGGTGTGCCTTTATTTGCTTTTTGAAGAAATCCAGGTCAATGTCCCTCAGTTGTTTTTGTGTGTGTGGCGATGATTACAGAGCTTTGGGCTGAGTGGGAAAAAGAACGAAACCGAGTCGCTTCTTTTTATAGTTGCTCACTGATGGCACACACAATTTAGATTTTGATGTTGAGCGAAGTTGTCGGGATGGCATGTGGAGTGGAATTATATTTTGCAGGTATGTGGGAGAAGGCTTTAAGGCTTTGACGCGTTTGTGGCATAGTGACAGCACTTTGAAGTCAAACGGTGGCCTTATTGGAAGCCAGTGGAGTCGTCTGAGTACTGGTTGAATATGTTCACTCTTCCTTGTACGTACGAATCACAATTTTAGCTGTGGTGTTCAAAACACCTTGGAGACGACTGAGCTGCTGGTTCGAAAGTCCCCACCGACAACTGTTCCCATAGTATAATCTGGATATGCCCAGGGCTAAGGGCAAGCTTTATGTTGAGGAACGGTCGCAGTTTGCTAAGGGAGCGGATATGGAAGCAGCAACCCTTCACAACAGCATTCACATGGTCAGCGATGCCCAAGTCTCGAACAGTAGGCGAGAATGGAATGATAGTCTCCAATGCTGATGCTGTCTACAGAAGCCATTTCTCTTTTGCTTGGAGATCCACAGAACGTAGCCTCAGGCTCATCTTCGTTCAATATGAGCACGTTGCACGTTATCCAATTCCGATCTCTCCACAGCAGGACTCAATGTTGTGGATTGCCACTGAACCATCAAACGACGGGTTTAAAAAACCTTTCACTAACAATTACGTCATTTATAGGTATTTTATTCAACCTCTGGACTTTTTTGTTCGGGGGCGCCGTATATCACAGTCGTCATGTTCACCTGTCTGTGCTCAGACCTGAAGAAGGGATTTATATCACCCAACTATTTTCAGGACATTGGGGTTGTGTGTTACTTTCCTTCTGTGTACATGTAATTGTGTAAGTTAGTTGGGACTGGGGGTCTTATAAGGACCGTTTAACGGCTTCCAGTTTTCTTCAGGTCTTAAGATAATTGAAGCAGAAACCATGCGAATTTGGTGGCGCTCGCTTTCACATCACTCGCTCTGGGCTATGTGGGATATTATTATTTTCACATAGTCTCCATCGAAAAGGGATGCATTCGCCGTTGTGTGTGGGAGGGAGGGTTGAGGAGGGAAGGTAATATGTTTGAAGAGGACGAATAGGGTGGGGTTGGGCGTGGTGGATTGGAGTTCGTGCAAGATGGTGTGAGCCCAGGGTTGTGGTGGTTTTTATTTTTTTTTTTTTTTTTGTTCTTCTTCTTCTTCTCAATATAGGCATTGTCCTTAAATGCCTTAAACCATAAACAAGCGAGTTACTTCTCTTGTCTGTGAGAGCCAGCAGTTTGAACTGGTGAGGCTGCTACTTCAACGTAAGAAATAGCAAAAAATTTTCGGGCACCACAAATGATCGTTTAACCAGCGTACTCCATCTTTCTCTGTTCTCAGCAGCCCTTATGGCTTCGCTCAGTGTCAAACCAGTACATTCTCAAATGTTGTCCTCCCACTTCTTTTTCTGTCTCCCTCATCTTCTGCCTTCTTGCAGGATGGTCTTTGCAAGGCCTGATCCTGTGGTGACGTGGCCATACCCTCGGAGTTGCCGTTTCTTCACCACTGTGAGCATGTCATCGTGTTGTCCAATGGCTTGTGTGATGGTCGCTCGGACTTTTTTGTTGGTGATGTGCTGTATATAGGAAAGGTCCAAACGTCTTCTGTAGCACCTCATCTCAATACTGTGTATTTTTCGTGGTAGGTCTACTGTGAGGGTCCATGTTTCGCAAGCGTATAGGAAAATGGAGATGACAAGGGAGCGCAGCAGCCTCACCTTGGAGTGTAGACTGATGTTCCTGTGTTTCCAACTGGGCATCAACCTTACATTTAAAGCAATAGATAAAATGAGTTTTAACACAAAAGAAAGAAGAAGAAGTGTTATTTTAATGAAAGTGACAAATTAAAATAAACATAAAATTCCCTAACACGACATTACATTTTGCATACAAGCCGAAGTGAAGGTGGACCGCTAATAGAGGAAACAATTTTATGTATTATATAGAACGACAAATGTAGAAGAAGATGAAGATGAAGAAGAAGAAGAAAAAGAAGAAGAAGAAGAAGAAGAAGAAGAAGAAGAAGAAGAAGAAGAAGAAGAAGAAGAAGAAGAAGAATGTAATTAGAAAAAAGAAAGAATGAATTGATGAAAAAGAGAAGAAGAAAATGAAGTGGAGGAGCAAAGAAGAAGAAGGGGAGCAGCAAGAAAAAAGAAGGACGAAAGAGGAGGAAGAAGAGTCAAGTCAATAAATGTGTGTTACCCATAATAATTCACACAACACACTGCATCTCAGCAAATAAAATGTTTTAAAACAAGTGCAAATAATACAGGAAATCACAAAGTAAGCAGTACTGAAACTACATTTTGTTGTACTTCTACATTATATTATTTTGAATTATACTTTTGAAGTGTCCACCTCACCTCACACAAACACTGTTAAACGGCAATGAACGATGCAGCCCCGAAGATTACTCCAATTACATTACATTACATAATTGTTGCTTTAGGTCCAGCGGACTCCTCCGAGCCAAATCAGGACCGGACAACCCCCAATCCGCATAAAAGATCTGCTGAAACAACACTAGTGGGAAAACTGAATGCCCTCCACCAGCCAGTCACTTTACAATAAAGACATCCCACGCAGGGGACGGCTGAGGCTTCACCCCAACTTATCGAACCCCCGTTTACAAAAACAAAATAGAATACAAACATCATTATAAATTATCAACAAAACACATACATATAAAATGCCTACATCGCTAAATAATAACATTATAGGAAGCCCTAGTGACCACCTGGCAGAAAGCGTCCAACATTCCCAAGCTGATCCAACAGACCTCATACACAAACAAGGAGTCTTGTCCCGGAAGAGTTTTCAAGAAAAAAGGTAGGAGACTGGTCTAGCGAAGAAGACGATAGTATAGCAGATTGATAGAACAGAGCAGGAATGAGAAAGAACAAATGAGAAAGACAGCGACAGTGAGAATTTAAAGCACTAAATTTCCAGAAAGTGGGGATACTATTTATACTGAAACCCCCGGCACCCCAACGGTTGGATTACTCCAGTTGGTTATCCACGTAGTAACATTACGGCAGTAGTCGTCGTTATCACGTTTTTCAACTGTCTTCAGCAAACAGCATCAACAACTGCGCACAAAATCTCTTTGCGAGAAAAAACAACACCTTTTTTAATTTTAGACAAGCAAAAAGCGCTTCTTATATAGATTATCAACACACGTAGACAAATGCAGACAATTCCAGAACGACGCAATCAACAATCAATCTAAATTAAAACTCGTCACCGGAGTTACGCACTTGTCTTACGTCATAGGATGTTCTACAAACCTCGAGAATGTAATTATTCGTTACTAAATAGATCTCAAACTTTCGATTAAAAAAACCAACAACAACGACAACAACAACAACAACAACAAAAACACGAACTTTTCAGCAGATAATTATATAGATCAAAGGAAACTAAACACCATAACCCCTATACGCTCTATGTGTCCGGGGACACAAATTTACCAAATACCATAATTGGAAGCCTTGTGCCTTTATTCGTACTATAATGTGCGTCTCAATCGTAACATCCACAGCAATGTCTTCTAGCTCTCTTGCTACTAACAGACACACACACCCTCCTGACGAAGAACAAGTTAGTTATTCATTGCTTACAATGTCCAGAGGACTGCGAAGGGCCGACTCAGGACCACAAAATCAGGACCTCAACTTGGTTGAAAGAGGACCCATCCCTGATCCGTATAAAAGGTCTGCCCCCCCTCCCCCCCCCCAAACAACTAGTGGTAACACTGAAGGCACTCCACCAACGGGCCACTTTACAATAAAGGCATCCCACGTAGGTGACGCTGAGTCTCATACTCTCATTTGTCGAATCCCCGTTTACAAAAACAAAATAGAATACAAACATCATAAAATATCAACAAAACGCATACATATAAAATGCCTACGTTGCTATGTAGGCATTTTCTATTTTGTTTTTGTAAACGAGGGTTCGAAGGAGGACCAAAGAAAAAGAGGAAAAGGAGAGAAGGAGAAGAAGAATTAGATTTGATTTTTTTCTTATATCGTTAATAGAAGAAGCTGTTCATTTCTGAGCTTTTAGGCACTGCCTGTTAATTTCTTGACAATAAAAAAACCGGTAGTCGACATTGGCAATTAATAACGTTTTGAAGAAAAAGAAGAAGAAGAAGAAAAATTAGAAAAGCTATTACACCCGGTACACATTGGTCGAAGGCTGCCAGAAGCATGTTTTACTAGTCGCCTCAACAGGTGATAAAGCATGCTCTCATGCTTCATAGCACTGCTTCCTACACGCTTCCAGCGCTATAGTGACGGAAAAAGCGCAATTTCACTGCAAATATATACAGAATGTTGCTCTACAACATTCCGCTCTTTCCGTCTCAAAAACCCAATTGCCTTGTTGGATTCTTAAATTGCATGAAACCAAGTGAGGACACTATCCGGCGTCAGCAAACGGTTCAAAAACATTGTCAAACGGTTCGTAAAAGACAGTTGACCTAGAAACTAATACACTTTGACCTAATTCGTCCCCTAGAGGAGACGAAACTTACATTTTTCTATTTTCATAAGTTCACTGCAGTGAAATTGCGCTTTTTTCGTGACTATAGAGCTTGAAGCGTATAGAAAGCAGTGCTCTGAAGCATGGGAGCATGCTTTATCGCCTGTTGAGGCGACTAATAACGCATGCTTCTGGTAGCGTTCGACCAATGTATATCGGGTGTACAAAAAGATGCAAGAAAGACAGAAAGTGAAAAAGAAAATCGTAGAACGAACATAACTAAGAAGTAGAACAGAAAGATGTAATGTTGGTGCTCTTGCATAGCGCACACTTAAGCTCAAAACACTGCACAAGGCACCAGCCGAAATCAGGACGTAACTGAAGCCGCCCGAGACGCTAAGTTGCAGCATCATGATCTCACGCCGCAGACAACTGAGTCAACCTAATACTGCATCTTTGCATATGCGTGTTTGAACTTGTCAGCTGCCATTTTTTTGGGTTGTTTTTTGGGAGGGGTGGAGGAGGGGGGGGGAGGCTGAACGTTCGTGTTCTTTGACTTGGTGCTGAGGCGACATATTTCGAGGACATGGAACCACGGCCAAAAAGGTGTTAACAGAAAAATATTATTGATAAATAGTTCTCTCACAGGCGAAAATCAAACTCATGTCGTTGTGTACGCCAAGAGAAGGGCCATGCCGCGTCACTTGCGCTGAAGAAGATAGGAACGAAGAAAGAAGGAAAGAGAGAAGAAGAACACGAAGAAGAAGAACAAGAAGCACAGGAAGTCCAATAATTAGAAGAAGAAGAGAGTGAGGCAAAGAATGAATATAGGAAGAAAGAAAGTAAAAAAGAGGGAAAACAGAAGAGCTGGCATCAGAAGAACTAGCAGGAAAAAAAAAACGAAAAAAAAACCACAAAAACAAAACAACATGGAAATGAAGATGAAGGAGGTTGTTGTAGGAATGATTTTGTGAAATTCTGTCACGAAGAGTCAAAAAGTGAAAAACGAATTATGCAGATGATGCCAGCGCTTGAGGTTCCTGACCTCTATCGACAGTTTTTATTTGAAGTTGTTTGTTTTTTTATCCCGTCCACTCCAGTCTTATTTATTTATTTATTTATTTATTTATTTATTTAGTAAATGATTTATTCAATTATTCATTGAATTATTTAGTTACTTTTTCCTTCTTTGTAATGTCATTCTTTATTATTCTATATTCTACATTTACTATGGTTGTGCAACCGAAAGGCGAATTTCAATGTACATTTCATAGACGAATCTATTCTGTCTCAGTGTCAGTCCGTCTTGTTTGTTATGTATAGTCATGTTCTATGTTATAGCCTTAAGTTCAATCCTATAATCATTAAAATAGCGCAAGCTGAAGGACATAGTGTAGGAGATGAACGTTCGGCGTACTGCTCTGCATCTTTTTTCTTTCTTTCTTGTTAAGCTCTAAAACTCTTTACAGTAGTAGGGAATTCGAACGTCGAGCCAAAAGTTGGGTTATTAAAATTCATATATCATCTTCCAGATCTATATCCCGCCCAGATCTACGCTATGTTCCCCAGGTCTATGTTCCCAGGGTCTATATTACTCCAAGTCAGGCCTGGGTGCCGTATTACATTTTTGTGCTCAAAAGTCTGCAAAAACGTTAAATCTTGGATACATTTCACTGATAATCGAACAATTTTAAATCTAAAAGAATAAAAACAGCTTAAATAAAGAGTGACGGATCTCTATACATTAAAAAGGGGGACAAAAGCATGCAGTGCCTGAGGTACTGTGTTTTAATGGTTGAACAATTCGTCCAACGTTAAAAACAAGCGACGTTTCACTGCCAAAAATTCTAACTGTATTGAGCGTCTTTTTCTCTTATGCCATTCAAATCCACATTCGTCACAAAGATGACGAGCAAATTTTCTTGAAATGCAACATTTGTAGGAGAAAAAAAAGACTATCATCTTTCACTAATAAATTCTTAGGAGATCCGTCACTCTTTACAAGCACATACTTCGGCATGCCTCCTCGACCGGTCCTCAATGAACAGTGAGTGTTGCATTGCTAGAACAAAGGTTACACAACAACAAACCAAACACTATTGGAAAGTATAGTCATTTTTAAAGTCAATACATTCCGTAGTTTGTGTGCCTATTATTAGCAACAACCGTTGTCCATCCAGCCAACATCCTAGAGCTAAAAATAGCAGCCACCGAAGCCGGTAAGTCTGAATCCATGAAAACAACAATAATAGCTCGTAAGGGGTTTCGTTTTAGGTTGATAAAATAGACCCTATCCTATCCTACCCTACCCTATCCTCCCCTGCCCTAACATACCCTACCCTATCCTATCCTACCCTACCCTACCAGATCCTATCCTACACTACCCTACCCTGCCCTATCCTACCCTATTCTATCCTACCCTATCCTATCCTACCCTATCCTATCCTACCCTACCCTATCGTATCCTACCCTACCCTACACCACCCTACCCTACACTACCCTACCCTACCCTACACCACCCTACCCTACACCACCCTACCCTACCCTACACCACCCTTCCCTACCCTACCCTACACCACCCTACCCTACACTACCCTACACCACCCCTACACTACCCTACACCACCCTACCCTACCCTACACTACCCTATCCTACCCTACACCACCCTACCCTACACTACCCTATCCTACCCTACCCTACCCTACACCACCCTACCCTACCCTACACCACACTACCCTACACCACCCTACCCTACACTACCCTATCCTACCCTACACCACCCTACCCTACACCACCCTACCCTACCCTACACCACACTACCCTACACCACCCTACCCTACACTACCCTACCCTACCTTACCCTACCCTATCCCACCCTACCCTACCCTATCCCAGACAACAAAGACGCACACTTCAAGCCGCGTGGTTTACTCACAAATGGGGTCAAACGTCACATGGCTGTACTGTTAAAAACAGGGAAAGAAACTCCCTACCCCAGTGGGGGTACCGGGCGTTTCTGTCTAAATAGTTTTCCCTCTTTGTGCAAATGTAGTGTTTTAAATTCCCACTGTTCCTGTCATTCTCAGTTGTTCTTTCTATTTCCAACACAGTTCTATCGATCAGCTATCTTCTTTGCTAGACCCGTCACCTACCGTGGTTTTTTTTTAAAACTCTAACGAAACTCCTAATTTGTGTACGAGGTCTGTTGGATCAGCTCGGGGCTGTTGGGTGTTTCTGCAAATGCTCACTAGGATTTCCTGTGGTCATTATTATTTAGCAAGATAGCCATTTTCTATGTATGTGTTCTGTCAATATTTTATAATTCTGTTTATATCCTATTTTGTTTTGTTATTTTTGTAAACGAGGGTTCGATGAATTAGAGTTTCCCTCAGCGTCCCCTGCGTGGGATTCGTTTATTATAAAGTTACCGGCTGGTGGAGTGTCTTCAATATTGCCTTTAGGGTTGTTTCAATAGATCTTTTATGCGGATCAAAGAAGCGTACTATTTTTTTCTTTTTTTTAACAAGTTGGGTGATGTTAAAGGTTGTGTAGCTAACTGGATAAATATTGGTTGTGGTCCAGCTATGACCGCTAAAGGTTCATTGGACCCTGTAAACAATAAATAAATAAACTTCCTGTCAGAACCAAAATGGAAAATTCAAATGTATCTGTTGGTCTGAGCAACGAAAGCGAACTCTATCATCGTTTAATGTAAAAACTGCATGTGTTTCTCGCAGATTATTCTGATGTGCGGTAATGTTTACACTCCTGAAGGGTACCCTTTTTGGTAAGAGTGGTGACAAGCGACTGGGTCCCTCTATATCATGTGTTTGTAGACTTCAAGAAAGCGTCTGGCATGCAGCTGTGTGGTCAACCATGAGAGTATACAACATCAGCCCTAACATCATTGAAGTCATCTAAAGACTGTATTACAAGGCTACCAATGCAGTCCTCCACAGCAGCGCCATCGGGAACTGATTCAGAACAACAATCGGCGTGCGTCAAGGATGCCTACTCTCTTCAACATCTTCCTAGAGCGCATCATGTCAGATGCCCTTGCAGAACACCAAGGCACAGTCAGCATAGCGGGTAAGAGCATCTACAACCGGACGACATTGATGGATTGGCTGGAGAGGAACAAGAACTTGAACAGCTGATACAGAGGCTTGACACCACCTCCAGAGCCTTTGGAATGAAAATAAGTGCAGAGAAGACCGAAATGATGACCTGCGACACCAAAGACATCAACACGGACATCAAAGTTCAAGGCGAAACTTTTACAGCGACTCAACCAAAGCTTTTTAGTTTTGAGGTTAGCCAGGCTAGCTATAAATAGCTTCGCCGATGCTTCCTTTTCTTTCCTTTCACTGGAAGGGAGGGTGCAGGCAAGCTATAATAATAAATAATAATAATAATACAGGATGCTATACGCGCCTTACCCCAAATCATTCAGGCACAAAGCGCGGCGACCTATACCAACATACACGCTCACCTGTCTCATCCACCCTCACACATACCAAACACACATCCATCACTCAAACAGGTGGTGTAAAGGCAGGGAAATCGCTATTAGAAGACAGAAAGAAAATCGATTTTTTTTTAATTTTAGAAATTTTTATATTGACTGCGTCCTGTACCATTATTGAAGGGAGGGAGGAAACCGGAGTGCCCGGAGAAAACCCTCGGAGACCTCAATAGTCTCGTACCTAAGTCACATACGTTCGCCCCTTGCAAAATAGCCCGCAGCAAGCAGAATGTGGAGGCACTACACAGTGCTGCTCAGATAGGCATTGAGCTGGTGTGCCTTCAACACAGTGCATAGCTTCAAATATTTCAGAGACATTGTATCAGACAATGGGTCCCGACAAGAAGTCCTCTCCAGGATCGCACAAACAACTGCTGCCCTGACAAGGTTGAAGCCCATTTGAAAAGAGAGGACCATCAGTCTACACTCCAAGGTAAGGTTTCTGCGGTCCCTTGTCATCTCTATCTTCCTATATGCTTGTGAAACATGGACCCTCACATCAGACCTACAACGAAGAATAAAAAGCATAGGGATCACCAACAACGAAGTCCGACAGATCATCACCTAAGCCATTGGACAACACGATGACATGCACACGGTGGTGAAGAAACGGAAACTCCGATGGTATGGCCACGTCACCAGAGCACGGTACAAGGAGGCAGAAGAAGAGGGAGACCGAAAAAGAGGTGTGATGACAACATTCGCGAATGGACTGGCTTGACACTGAGCGAAGCCATGAGGGTTGCTGAGGACAGGGAAAGATGGAGTACGCTGGTTAAACGATCATCTGTAGTGTTCCAACGACTTACAAGTTACGGGATAGGATAGGAATGTAAAAACAATGCGAATTTTAGGATAAACCCGTTTTTGCTAAAAGTAAACAAAGCCTTCACATTGGGACATTTCAAAATGTTAAACCATTTTGTCTTGGAAAGGGAACAGGGCCAAAGCACATGCGTGGAAGTGGAATGGTGGCCGTGCTGTACATTTTTAGCATCACCGTTCCTGCGTGCTAGATTGTAATTAAGCAGTCCGTGGGGTGTGAGTTCGAATTCACAGATATTTGTTTTTAGTTTTATTTTGGGTAACCCTTTTTGTTTTCTTCTTTTTACAAGAAAGTGGCGCGGAACAGAGCATGGTGGCGGGGCGGGGAGGGGAGAGTGTGGTGCGGAGGAATGAGGGGTGTGAGGGGAGCGGAATGGTATTAATGGAGAGGAGGGAGAGGGAACCATTTGCATTTCCTCTCATTAAGCAAAACCCTGTAAAGCGCGGTTTAAGATCCTTTAATGCTAACTGACTCACTCACGCACTATCTATCTATCTATCTATCTATCTATCTATCTATCTATCTATCTATCTATCTATCTATCTATCTGTCTATCTGTCTATCTGTCTGTCTATCTGTCTATCTGTCTATCGGGGTGTCTGATAGCGTAGTGGTTGGAGCACTCACTACTGTGTCGCAAGGTAAGCATCGTCCAGTGCGGTTAGGACTTGGATGGGTGACCGCAAAACGTGAAGCGACAAATAACAACGCCCCCAGTTGACTCAACTATGATTGAGTACCTACTCTCCTAAGGGTGGGGAAGGTAAAGCAGCGAGGGAGAGAGAGATGGGCATCAACCTCATTACGCTGGCCCAAGATAAGTGTGATCTCCAACATCACGCTTCCCTACGGCCACAAGGCTATGGGACTACCTTTACCTTTATCTATCTATCTATCTATCTATCTATCTATCTATCTATCTATCTATCTATCTATCTATCTATCTATCTATCTATCTATCTTTCTATTTATCCATCCATCCATCTATCAGTTAGCCCGCCAACCCCTCCCCCACCCCTCCCGCCAGTCCACCTACATCCTACCTATTTATCTATCTACACATTATTATTATTATTATTATTATTATTATTATTATTATTATTATTATTATTATTATGATATATTCATTTCTAAACCAGCACGTCTGTCATTATATTGTGTTATAGTCTTTTGTGATTTTGATGCAAGTAAGTACGGAAAGCCAGAAACACATTTCGGGTTTTTATAGAACACATCACCAACGTTGAAGTCCGACAGACCATCACACAAGCCATTGGACAACACGATGACCTGCTCACAGTGGTGAAGAAACGGAAACTCCGATGGTATGGCCACGTCACCAGATCATCAGGCCTTGCAAAGACCATTCTGCAAGGCACAGTGCAAGGAGGTAGAAGAAGGGGGAGACCGAAAAAGAGGTGGGAGGACAACATTCGAGAATGGACTGGTTTGACACTGAGCGAAGCCATGAGGGCTGCTGAGGACAGAGAAAGATGGAGTATGCTGGTTAAGCGATCATCTGTGGTGCCCCTACGACCTTCGGGTTATGGGACAGGATAGGATAGGATAGGATAGGATAGGAAAATAACATTGTATTGTATTGTGTTGGGTTGTAGTGTAGTGTAGTGTAGTGTAGTGTAGTGTAGTGTAGTGTAGTTTAGTGTAGTGTATTGTTTTGTATTGTAATATTATTACTGACGCCAAATGGATTCTTTGTCTGTCTTTCTCTCCTTCGTTTTGATTCCCTGTTTTCTCCGTGCGTGCGTGCCTTATGTGTGATGAATGCACATGGCCATTTT
This sequence comes from Oncomelania hupensis, assembly GCA_036898135.1. Lineage (NCBI taxonomy): Eukaryota > Metazoa > Mollusca > Gastropoda > Littorinimorpha > Pomatiopsidae > Oncomelania > Oncomelania hupensis. The sequence goes on along the minus strand of CM072525.1, from coordinate 46,689,366 downwards.
AGATTCCCCCTCGCGATTAAGACGGGGCCGATGATAAAAATGTTTATTACATTGCCCAACTGTCAGCCTGCCTGCTAGTGAGGACACAAATCCAGGAATTCGGGCCTGACATGGCCATTATTTTTGTTTACGGAGCAGACCTGGAACCTGTAAACAAAGTCTTGTTAGCAAGCGCAAACGTGGAAGTTTGGACCCTTCTAAACGGACACAGTAGTTTAGATAAAGTCACGCGCATTTACACATCATCATCATCATCATCATCATCATCATCATCATCATCATCATCATCATCATCATCTTTATCATCAACATTCTCATCATAAGCATAATTTTCATCTTCATCATCATCTTCATTATCGTCGTCGTCATGTTGATGTTCTTGCTGTTAATTTTAGCAAGTGCACCACTACGCCCTACACATGGGCGTCATGATGATAACCACCACCTCCACCACCACCACCACCACACCGTCGTCATCATCATCATCATCATCATCATTATCATCATCATCATCATCTTGTTGTTGTTGTTGTTGTTGTTGTTGTTGTTGTTTTTGTTGTTGTAGTTGCTCTTCTTCTTCTTCTTCTTCTTCTTCTTCTTCTCCTAGAGCCTTACTCTTTGCCACGTTGTCGTGGAAGCGGATGGGAAAAGGCAATGACAAAAAGTGGAGTTTTGTCAACTTTGCTGTCTAAACTACTCAACTGCATCAGCCAACGTCAGTGTTTTTGTTCAGCAGTTTTTAAATTAATCTGAAAATCCAAGGCTAGATGCAACAGTGTCTGTTTTGTTTAGCTGGTATTAAAGTGCGTCTGCTGTCAAAATTGCGCAACAACAAAAACAAAAACAACAATAACAACAAAAGTCTAAGAGGTGACGATGTGCTCTTAAATTCATACAATTTTGTGTCTAAAATTGATTCTAAAATTCGTTTCCGACCATTCTAAAAGGTCGTCTGCTTTAGACAGGGGATGATTTATCTGCCTTTGAATACCTACCTATGCAGCGGAGAAAACCCTGGGTTTATCGATACTGACCCAACGTTGTCAGTTGTGGCAGAGGGCTTCGCTGTCGCTGTTTCAATGCGGCTGGTTCGCAGCCTGTTTTTATCGTTTGACGCGAAATGACTGTATGGAAGAAAACTCGCGAGGTGACGCTATAAAGGGACCGAACGTGCTACTAAGCTGCGTACACGCTTATAAGAGAGCTCTTAGCTCAATAATGCGGAGAAATAAACTCTTCTATGATGATACCTCTAGTGGAAAAGATTGAACATCAGACTCACTTTAATTTCATCAATCCATTTCCACACCCTTGACATTATGCTCTATGCCCTCATCTTGTCCATTGGGAAAGAGGAACAAAACGCGGGAGTGGGGGGAGGTTAGTGGTGGTGGGAGTGGGGGTAGAGAGAAGAAACTCAATTAGAAGGATGGGCAGGGGGGAGGGGGGTAGCAAAAACATGAGAACTCTGTGAACTGTGGAGTAACCTTTGCCAAAACCGGAAGATGTTTAGAGACAAGAAAAATCAAACAAAGAAAAAGAAATATTAAAAATTTTAAAAAGGCAGAAATTAAATCGCACGAAAGCTTACTGAAGCAAGGCAGTATCAAACCGAAGACATCTTTAGTGCTTCTATCTGTTTCTTTTAGATGGACAGGCCGGCGTCAAACAACTTTTTAAAAAAAAACTGCATTCCAGTTTTTGTTCAGTATGAAACTAGAAGTTGGCTGCACGAGTCTGGCGATGAGTCTGTCATTACGGAAATGACGCCTGCTGGCTACGTGTTTCATCACGCCCCACTGGGCCAGTGGTGGTGGAATAGCAGTAATTCACAGAAACTCTGTATACTTAAACATTTGTGGGATTGTACTTTGTCATTTCACATGTTAAAACATACAGTGCGTGTGGCGGTTTTGTATAGGCCTCCTCTATCGAATGAGGACAAACTTAGAGATTACACGTTCCTTGAGGATTTTATGAAGCTCGCATCTTTAATAACAAACAAGAACCTCCTCTTCCTAGGGGATTTCAACGTTCACTGGGATGAGCATTCCACCAAGTACGCTACAAGCCTCATGCAAGTCTTGGTCAGATGATCTGATCCAGGCTGTGGAAGAGCCTACACAATGCGGGGAACATGTTTTAGATTGGATTGCCAGTAGAACATCTTGTCCATTCTGTCAATGCTGAAAACTTGTTATATTCAGGCCATTATATTGTAGTGTGCAAAAGACATGGCTAGACCACCACTGCAGCGAAAGAGAATCCAAGCCCGCAATCTTAAGAACATTGACATTGATGGATTTCGCCGTGACCTTGATGAATCTAGTTTGGTCACAGATCCGCCACATGATGTGGGACAGTCGGTCAGCCTGACCAATACAACCCAATCCAGGCATTTGGACAAACATGCTTCTGTGACAGTGAGAGTGTTGTGCTGAGACCGCTTGGTTTGGTCCCTATGTTCATCAAGCAAAGAAAGACCGGCATCGTTCTGAGAAACGTCGGAGAGAGAAAGGCCTTGAGGTGGACAACCAGATCTATCAAAGTACATGCAAACCATCAGGCATGCTAAGCCAGTGAGCGCTCAGGCTGTGCCGGAAGAAAAAAGTGCGGACCCACAGAAAATTTTTATGTGTTTGACAGGCTACTGTTGAAAGGAAGCTGTTCACCGTGTCCTGACTAAGCTTAGTGATGAGGAGGCAGCTGATGACCTCGGTGAGTGTTTTGCTGATAAAACTGACACTATCATGAAATATTTTGGTGATGACGATGATCTGCCTGTTGTTAATGAGTCCTGCAGTGGCGCTCCTTGTCTTATTTTCTTCCTTTCATTGAAGAACAGCTGAGGAAAATTATTATGGCTTCGAAGCATACGTCTTCTGTTGTTGACCCAGTACCAATCAGAATTGTCCTGGACTGCCTTGTCGCCTTCCCGTCATTGTTCTGATTGTAAACACATGCCTTCACTCGGCGCCAGTTACAAACCTTTTAAGCCAGCAGGTATCGGATGTGCATGAGAGAAGGCTGAGAAGTTCATGCAATTTTGACCAATATTGCTGTAGGTGACAAGTATCAAGTTGTGAAACTGCTCTTCTCAGGATATTAAACAATCTGATGTACAAGGCTGACACAGGAAATCTGGCTTTCCTTGTCTTGCTTGATTTAAGTGCTGCGCTCGATGTTATTGACTACGATCTCCTCTTGCTGCGATTTCAGAATGAAGCTGGCATCCGTGACTCTGCCATTCAGTGATTAAAGTCGTACTTTACTGAAAAAAACCAGCGCGTCATTGTTAAGCAGGTTTCCTCTCAGGAACTGCCTATCTTGTGTGGAAGACCACAGGGCTGTCTTGTGCCCTCTTCTGTTTTCAACATACACAGTTCAGCTTGATAGCGTCATTGCGGGCCGAGGTGTTAGTCCGAAGCTATTTGCTGACGACGCGGAACTCATGAATGAATTCCATCCCAATTATGTTGCAGCCACTGCCGCAATGCAGACAATTGAGGAGTGTTGCTCTGAAATCGAGTCATGGAAACGTTGCCATCAATTCAATCAAAATAAGCTATTCAGAGATTGCCATGTCTGATACTGTCAGGGACCTTAGGCGTCTGATAGACAGTGGTCTCGCCATACGCCACATCAACACTTTGGCCAAAACACGCTCTATCTGTTTACGGAGACTTAGAAATTACTTGAACAAGTGAACTGCAAATGCAGTATCAGCGTTCCTCGTTCAGTCTAGCCTGGACTACTGTCATAGCTGCCTGTGAGGCTTGCCACAAAACCTGCTGCAAAAGATGCAGAAACCACAATCTACTGCATCTCGCATCGTGTCTCGTACAAAGACGCCAGATCATATCACGCCTGTGGCTACCAGTTAAAAAGAATTTGATCACAAGTTGCTGTCACTGTACAATCCTACCTTCTGTGGCTCGGCACCATCGTAACTTCAAGAACTCATTCATCAACGGTCTCATCTCGTTCACGTTGATCATGTTCCCAATCACTTCTTCAAGCTGCTTGCTAGCTGTCGACAGGTACAAGAAAAAGGCAATGGGTGTTAGTTCATTTGAATGCGCAGAACCACAGCTGTCCAAAATCACTGCGAGAGTCTGCCTCAACGAAGGCATTCAAGAAGCACCTTCCTCTATGACTATTGATACTGGCACTTATTTTTCCTTTTGCCTTCTGTTTTTTTGAAGGGGGGGGGGGGGGTAGGGGGGGGAGTCATTATTGTTTCCGAGCGCTGTGAACATGCTACTATGGCATAGAGAAAGCGCGCTAAGCAAGTGTTGAACATCGACTGAAATGTCTAACAGGAAAAACGGGAAAACACGGTAAGAAAGGTTAAAGGAGATAAAACCGATGAATCAGATGAAATGATTGTCAATATTAGTATTATTATTAATATGATGATGATGATGAATGTTTACCAGCCTGATCTACACTTAGCTCAAGGCGCGTACATGCATACAGAGCCACATTAACCATAAACCCAAACGAGGAAACCTCAAGAGCTATTAACCGTTAACTTATATTTTACAACGAATATCTCTCTAACACACACACGCACACACACACACACGCGCGCACGCACACACTCACTCACATGCATACACACACGTTTGCAAGGAGGTAGAAGAAGAGGGAGACAAAAAAAGAGGTGGGAGGACAACAATTCGAGAATGGACTGGCTTGACACTGTTCGAAGCTACGAGGGTTACTGAGGATAGAGCAAGATGGAGTACGCTGATTAAACGATCATCTATGGTGCCCCAACGACTTTGGAGTTACGGGATAAGATTGGATAGGAAGTAAAATAAGTTTTAAGGGTAGATTGGCTGAATTGAAGATGAATTTGTAAGAAAAAGAGGCAATATTCAAAGTGGTCCTGATTCGGCTCTTTGCAGTCGCTGGACCCTATAAACATTGACTTACTAACTGGCGTGTTCAAACAAAGAAAAGAGATGACGAGATAAGAGAAAAGGACGTTCGCCATTTGCATTCTTTACATGTACGTCGGTAAAACTCTTCGTCATGAGTAAAAAGACAACTCATCCAAGGCCAACTTGGAATTTCTGGGTAACATCTGAAGGGAAATGTGCTCAATTTTTAGCCCCGGTAAATATCTGCATAAGTAGCATTAGCTACTTTTTGGGGTTTTATCTAAGCTTACTTATCTGCCCAAGCTTGAATCAGCACGTCCACGTGTTCTATCTCTTTAGCAAACAGGCGCCATGTTTGGTGTTGTTTGTCATATCCTGTTTCACACATTGCGTTAGAGATGTCGCCGTTTTTAGCCTTATCCATTTTCTAGGTGACTGGTCAAGTGTAACCACGAAGATAATGTTTATCAAAATCAACCTTTTGCTTTTGGGTGTTCACATTTCAACGGAAACTCGCTCAACGAAGATTGTGTTTGTCTGTCTGTCTGTTTGCTGTTTGATTTCTTAATATGAAAGGAAGAAGACTAAAGTTTTTAAATCTTATTTCTATCACCGTTCATTACGCAAACCTTAACCCTCATGCCCAAATGCTTATCCAAAGGTCATCCTCAACATTTCGATGACACTTGACAGGAAACTCACTAGCCCTTAGGTCAACGAACCTGTCTCTTTTCACATAATAAATGGCAAAAAAGCTGTAGTGTTATTTTTCTCTTGGTCACAGAGACGCCTGAAGAATCTCAAAGTGGTTTCTTTCAGTTTTCATTAAGCAGGCTTGAACCGAAATGCCAAATGTGTGTTAGAGGTCATCTTGTATTTTTGAATAATTTGAACATATCATTTACCTTAACGTGGATCTCACCTATATTCCGGGAAGCAAATTTAACCGTAGTCACGTTTGTGTTACCTGTCTTTGAAAATATTTTTACAGTCATGACTGTCGACAACCGTCTCTATAATGCCGTTAGCGAGACTCGAATGTAAGCACCTGTAGTGAAAACGAATTGAGGAAGTCAAACGCAAAACGGCGTGATGCTTAGAAGAAAAAGATGTTTAATGTGTGTTATCTCTGGGTGTGGAATTTCACCCAGCTATAAGATTTATAAGGGTATTATTAGCACCATCATCATCATCACCATAAACGGTCATCAGGTCTTGCAAAGACCATCCTGCAAGGCACAGTGCAAGGAAATAGAAGAAGAGGGAGACCGAAAAAGAGATGGGAGGACAACATTCGAGAATGGACTGGTTTGACACTAAGCGAAACAATCAGGGTTGCTGAGGACAGGGAAAGATGGAGTACGCTGGTTAAGCGATCATCTGTGGTGCCCCTACGACCTCCGAGTTACGGGACAGGATAGGATAGGATAGGGTGGACTAAATTAGAAAACATCTGAATGGACTGGTTTGACACTAAGCGAAATAATCAGGGTTGCTGAGGAAAGGGAAAGATGGAGTACGCTGGTTAAACGATCATCTGCGGTGCCCCTACGACCTCCGAGTTATGGGATAGGATAGGATAGGATAGGATTATTAGCACGAACTGACAGCAATTACACAAGGCACTGGATCAATTTTTATCAAGTCTACGAGCGATTTTCACGGAGTGTGACGTAGGTGTGGATTATCGGGGTTTCCCGTTACGTTTTCAACGTTTTCAGTCGCACTCGGCAATACTCGGAAACTTGAGCTTTGATTAGGATACTACTCCTTTAACACACCGCAAACAGATGAGACAGACACGTGTTGCTATTGTTTGATTTCTTACAATGCCCAATAGAGGTCAGAGCTTGCTATTTGTGTCGCCCTGATGAATGCCCAAGTTGAATGAACATGTCCAAAAATGTGGATTCAACCTTGTTATTTTGGAGGTGATAGGGACTATCTGAAAGTAAAACTCGCTCAACCTTGGCCTTAAATTAGTTTCTGTTTGTTAGCTTCCTATAGCAGAACAGACGTGCCCGAGAGTTTATCAAAAGCTTTACCGTGGCGTTTTTTGGTGCAATTTCAACATTGCCTCCTGTGCGCTTCAATCAACTGTCGACACATCAACGGTGTGGAAGAAATTTCTTGTTTCCTCTGTTTACCCCTGCCGTTCTGCGTTCCTTGGTTGTTTTATTAACGTCTTTTTTTTCGTCGAGGTGATCTGATTTCCTATTTAAATGTCTCTTTTGATCTTGCCACGGCAAAATATAGTATGGGTGAAGCACACAACATAGATGTGTATAGAGAGTAAAATTAAGAGTCGCAAGTGACGATTTTTCAAATGTTAAAATTGAGAACCCGCCTATATGATGTAGAACTATAAGCAGAAAATGGAGTACGTATTATACAGGCGCAAGACTATGTCAAGTCAGGTATTTTCATAAAATTGCTTGCAAAAGCGATTACAATTCAAATTACAATACAGATTAGCAATAGAAATGACCAGTTGTATTGGGTAAGTTTGGTATTAGGAGTCAACTCTGCTTTATACTGTAAAAACATCTATTGCACAGCTCTATAGGCTTATAGACAGATTTTAAAAACAATTTATAGAAAATTAATTTGATAAAGCAATTAACTTCAACCTCTAGATAAATCTTATCTAACGGCAAATCAATTTTAAGCTTGCCACAAGGAATAATAATAAACTCTATTAAAACCAAATATTGTAACAATGTAAATTGCATATGTTATGCAATCTATATTTTTGAAACCCGTGTTACTTGATTGCAATCATTTGCGTACTTGCTTTTGCCAAGTGATTGACAAACTGTGGGTTTTGTTGACAACATAAGCTTTTAATGTGAGCTTTTCTTTAGCAAAAGCATTGATTGTCTAATACATGTAGCTCGGTTTATTTAATTAGATTTTTGTAGTTATGTGCGTGTGTGTTTGTGTGTGTGTGTTTGTTTGTGTGTGTGTGTGTGTGTGCGTGCAAGCATCTTATAATTTCGATAAAGAAACCGTGAATAAAGCAACCAACATACCACTTACCATAATTATGCAGAAAATTACGTTTAAAAAGCCAAAACATTTGCATGCAACAAGCTTTACCAGCCATAACACACTTATGTGGGTACGCTTTTCGAATGGATGGGGATTTAAGAATGGAAAATCAACAATGATTATAAACTTTAACAGTCTGCAAATGGCTATATCAACCTAGAAGTTGACAGTGTAGGTTGCCAGTAAGAAATTTAGTCTAGCGAATGCTTTCATTTAAAGCCGTTCTTCCTGACGGATTTAAGAAGTTACAACAGTATTTCTTCGAGCGTTTTCTTTTTTACGGTCTCAAGGAAAACCTTGTTCCAAAAACTGTTACCGAAAGTATTTATTCCACCGCGTGTACAGAGAGAGAAAGGCATTATTCCAGAGTTTGTCGCAGAATTCAACAGCATGTTCTCTGGGGGACATTAAATTTAATAATTCGGGCTTAAAGTAATTTTGTAAGTAGGTGTTGCCTGGGTCTGACTTTTAAGCTGCTGGGTTAAAAAAAAAACAACAGCAAAATAAGGACTTATATATCTTACCGCCCAGACTCGGACAGTCCCAAAAGAAGAAGAACAAAAAGAATAAAATGATGACACGACGCATTTGCTGCTGCTGCTAATGAGGATGACGATGACAATAACAAAGGAGAACATAAACATATATATATACACAACTACAAGATGATGATGATGATGATGATGATGATGATGATGATGATGATGATGATGATGAAGACGATGCATCTGCTGCTACCACTTTTGCTGCTGCTGATGGTGATGATGACTACGATGATGATAGTAATGACGATGATAATCATAATGGTAATTTCGTTGTTGCTGCTGCAGCTACTAATAATAATGACGATGATGATGGTGGGGATGACGACGACGATGATGAAGATGATGATGCTATTGATGATGATGACGACGATGATGACGATGATGATGACGATGATGATGATGATGATGACGATGATGATAACGATGACGATTATGATGATGATGACGACGATGGCAATCATCAGGTAAACTGTACTCGCGCCTTATTCTAGAACATCCCTGAAAACTCCGATTGCTGTGCTGAAGGTGGGTTGAACGTAGGTAGCAGGTTGATAGAGGTGACGACTCAGGGGGATTCCCGGAATTCCGTGTTTCGCCTGATGGATCACCAGGCTCAGGCCCCCATGCATCAACTGCCAAAACATTCTTTTCTGCTAGGATTTCTTTTTCCTTCTTTTCTTTTCTTTTCTTTTCTTTTCTTTTTTTCTTAAAAAAAAGAAGTTATTTTTTATTTTATTTTATTTTAGTTTTTGTATTTCACATGTGTGATTTAGTTTGTTTTTGTTTTAAATTTATAAAAGAAATATTTGCGTTTTTTTCTTGTCTTATCTGTGCTTGATTTGTCACTCCTGTTTCTCGGTCGTTATTTTCATTCTATTTTTTTTTGAAAATTAGGACTAGGTGCGTGAGTGAGGAGGCGTGAGGGAGGGGAGAGAGAGAGAGAGGGGGGGGGGTCGGGTTGGCTAAAAAGTGTAATGCGGTTTTTTTTTGTTGGTGAGTGTCGCGATTTCCAATGCCTTTTGTTTATTTCTCTTTCCTTTGCAATTCTGCTTTGTCTTTGTTTGTTGACATAGGTCTTTTGACATTCCTCTGTTGTGTTCTTTCCTCTTCTTTATTATATTAAGTATTTGGTTTAAACAGAATTTTATTATCCACGAGACAAGTAATCAAAGCATGGAGAACATAAAGGGCGCATACCCTTTGACAATTGACAACAATGAAATGTCTGGCGAACAGGAACAAGTACAAAGCAATACAAATAGAAGCACATTTATTAATCTTCTCAACAATGAAAAGAAAACAAAGATATAACTACAGTATAACAGATAAGAAATGCAATAACGTCGAACAATAAAAAAAAATAAAGATATAAATGAATGAACTAACTAACTAGAAACAGATACATGCACCCAAGAGTAAACTTTGCACAATGTAGTAGCTGTCGATTAAAAGATAAATAAATGCATAATTATTATGTATTTACTTTCTCAATTTTCTGTCATTGCTATGCTCTCTCTCTCTCTCTCTCTCTCTCTCTCTCTCTCTCTCTCTCTCTCTCTCTCTCTCTCTTTCTTTTTCTTTCTTTCTCTCCCTCTCTTTCTTTCTCTCCCTCTCTCTCCCTCGCTCTTTCTTTCTTTCTCTCTCTCCCCCTCTCTCTCTATTTCTTTATCTCTCTCTCTTTCTTTCTCTCTCCTCTCTCTCCCCCCTCTCTTTTTATCTCCCTTTCTCTCTCTCTCATTCTCTCTCTGCCTCCCTTTCTTTTTTTCTGCTCTCTTTCTCTCTCTCTCCCTCTCCCTCTCACTCTTTCTTTCTCTCTCTCCCTCTCTCTCTTTTCTCTTTCTCTTTATCTCTCTCTTTCCTTCTTTCCTTCTCTCTCTCTCTTTCCTTCTCTCTCTCTTTTTCTTTCTTTCTTTTTCTTTCTTTCTCTCCCTCTCTTTCTTTCTCTCTCTCCCCCTCTTTCTCTTTCTTTCTCTCTCCTTCTCTCTCTCCCCCTCTCTTTTTATCTCCCTTTCTCTCTCTCATTCTCTCACTGCCTCCCTTTCCCTTTTTCTCCTCTCTTTCTCTCTCTCCTCCTCTCTCTCTCTCTCTCTCTCTCTCTCTCTCTCTGGGATGCACAGTTAACAAGGTGATGTGGTCCTATGTCGAAGGTCGCGGGTTTGATCCCTGCTTGAGCCCAACTTACGTCACTTAGGTACGAGACTTCTCGGAAACACCGAGAGTGTTCTCTGGATACTCCGGTTTTTTCTAACCTTCAATAATAATATCGGATGTAGTCAATCTAAATGTTAACGTTAAACATTGATTAAATCCCTTCCGCCTTCTGTAACAGCGGCCTCTACAGATCGCCGCGTTTCGAGTTCGATTGAAGAAAAAGCGCTTGTTAGCATCCGGCATTATGTTTTTAATTATTATTATTATTACTTTCTCTCTCTAAATCTCTCTATATCTCTCTGCCTCTCTCACTGTTTCTCTCTCTCTCCCTGTTAATTCTCTCTCTCTCTCTCTCTCTCTCTCTCTCTCTCTCTCTCTCTCTCTCTCTCTTTCTTTCTTTCTTTCTTTCTTTCTTTTATTTATTTCCTCTCCCGCCCCCCCCCCCCCCTCACTTGTCATGTTATTTAGTTGCACTGCATTTCTCAGGATGTTAAACTGATAAAGCGTGTAGCTGGAGAACGGCGTCTCTATGTGTAAGAAGGGCCAAGGGATTGTTCCAATTTTAAGGACATTGGTTTCTATTATGCATGCTTGCTCGCAATCTAAAAAGTTTCAGACACAGTTGTTCATTTCTTCAAGTCATCGCTTCCTTGCCTCACACTCGTCTTCTCTCTCGTGTCATCTTTCACCTACCTTCTCCTCTTTTTTCCTTCTTTTCATCCTTCGTTTTCTTCTTCTCCTCCTTGTTTGTCATCAACGTTCTTCTATTACTCTTTCTTCTTCTTCTTCTTGTTCTTCTTCTTGTTCTTCTTTCTTTCTTCTTCTTCTTCTTCTTGTTCTTCTTTCTTTCTTCTTCTTCTTCTTCTTCTTCTTCTTCTTCTTCTTCTTCTTATTCTTCTTGATCTTGTTCTTCTTCTTCTTCTTCTTCTTCTTCTTCTTCTTCTTCTTCTTCTTCTTCTTCTTCTTCTTCTTCTTCTTCATCTTCTTCTTCTTTTTCTTCTCCTACTTTTTCTTCTCCTCTTTTTCTTCTTCTTAATCTTTGGGATCCATGGTGCAAGTCGTGGATTTAATCCTACCTATAGCAAACTATATTATTTATTTCATCACGAACTTCTTTTAATTACAAATCATACATTTTCTATATTTCTATAGTACTATTTTGTGCAGCCTGAATTTCGGTGTCCAGGACCTACTGCAACTCAGCGAGCTGCCAAATTCGCAACTAGAAAGCAAGCCATCGACCCACTGCATGTCAGACGATATATCCATTGTATCTGATAAAACCATTGCATTTCAGGTTTAAAATGTAATTATTTTACAGTGAAAATCTATTCCTTTTAAACAGATTTAGACATTCCGTGTTAACGGGAAACTCCATTGTATTTCAGATGATACATCTGTTGCATTCGACTGAAAAGTAAAACGGACGATTTAGTCATTGCAATGCAGCAAGATTATTAACCCTTTGCATTTTAGCTGAAGAAATCCATTCCATCTCGGCTGATAAATCTCAGTTGCGTTACTTTCAGCTCGAATACATTCCATTACATTTCAGCTGAGTTTGCCATTTCCTTTTCCGATGATAAATCTGCTGCGCTTCAGCTGAAGGGAGGCAATTGCATATTCCGTTTTTTATGTCCCAAGGGTTACTGCAGCCAGTTAATTTTCACGACTTTTTGCAAGACCGTAGGGAGATACTCGCTCGGGGAGTTGCAGAAGAAAGCATTTATGCATGAATGTAAAACGCATGTAATATCGTTGACACACTTGGATGAATTCATATTCGTTTCGGGGTACATCTTCAATGTTTCACTTTGCCATTTAAAAAAAATTGCTTTTAAACTTCAGACATTTAACATTACTGGAAAAAAAAGATTTTAAAAGATAAAGACATATAGATCTATTTCGAAATTGATACAAGATGGCAAGACTGTTCGTGGAGCTGCCTGTCTCATTTTAATTTCTGAACAACTACAACGGGGAAAACTGAACAATTTGCCACTTTTTGAATTAGTATCTGCAACCTAAATATGATCAAAATCAGTTCAGTCAATGTTGACGATATACAACGCAAAAACGTGTTTAGAGAATGACGAACCGTGACGACCTTCATCTTTAAGACAGTGCACATATGAATGCAGTAGAAGATTGAGTAGTAGTTAAAGTGACTGCTTAGTAAATGTAATCAAAATATGTTAAAGCAGTATTTGAAATAATGGAAATAAAGTGTCTTCAACAACAACAACAAAACCAAAATACCGACCGACCTGTCGACCGAATGGCCGACTGACAGACACACTGACTTCTGGCCACAGAATGGTGGTCCATGAGTGGACCACTGTATACAAAAAGAAATCATTCAAATCGATTCAGCCGTTTTTGAGATATAGAGCAAAGCCTGGGGCCGTATTCAGAAAGGGCAATACCTGCCGGTAATTTAACGTAAGGAGGGGTAAAATCCTTACTTATCGCTGGTTTGGACTTACACAGGCCAAACGGTCGATAATTTTACCGACGCTACTCCCCTCCGGTAACTCGTACCCTTGCCGAGGTAAAAATGGCGAATGCAATTGTTTTCGCTATGATTTTGCATCGGAGACAACGGAACAGCGTTTTTACAGACAGATGAAATCCTCTAAATATACCTGATGATGTAGAACAATACAGGAAATTTACATTTCAAAGAATCGACATCGTGCGAATTGTAGATGAAGTAGGAGAGGAGTTGCAACATGCGAACAACTGTGTTTAGCACTAGGTTTCCAGTTCTATTTATCCTTGTGCCTGTAAACTTTTCCGTAAAATACTTTCTTAATGACCAAAGCAAAGAACGAAAGTAAGATGTTTTGGGTTTCCTCTTTCAAATCTAATTAAACGAAATATTTTTGATGGGAAAAGTTGCCTTTTCCTTCGTGTGATCCGTCGTTTGCTAAGAACGCTATTGTGGCGTTGTCATCGAAGAGCGCATGCGTAATAGAGGAGGATTCAAATTTAGCTCGAGGTAGGGACCATGCGTCAGGTAGGCCTTTTTGAATACCGAGATAAGTTTACCGGCAGTTTTCTCCAACCCTGAGGTAAGATAAAACTACCGCAAGGTCTATACCTTGAGACAAATAACCTATCGAAGGGTTGCAAGCGGGTCGTTCTGAATACCGACCCAGGTTGGCAAAGATATGACACCAGCGACCTTTATCTTCAAGACAGAACAAAATACTATGGCTCGGGAATGCGTTCACTGACCACAACTTTCCGGCACCTCTCATAAAAACTCGTGGGTATCGCCATTATACATTAAAACGAGGTTAGAATAGAGATAGCAATAATGGGCTCTGAACCCCAAAGCTCATAGAGTTACTAAAGGAGGCCTTTTATTGCAATTTATGGCTGTTTTATGAGCTTTTTAAAAAGCGCTCCAAAGCACTCTGGGAATCCGCAATTTGCTAAATATAATACATATTCGTATATCTTGCGTCTTTGGTCTCCCCATCAACTCCAAAACTTAGCCAGTTAATTAGTTATTTGTCAAAACTTATTTCAAAACTTAAAAATAAAACTTAGAAAAAATACCTCATTTAGAAAGTAGAAAACTTACAGAAAACTTACTTAGAAAACTTAAAAAATACTTTACTACTGGAATTGGAAATTTTTACAAAAACCGGTGGTAGCACTTCCCGCTTGGACTCTCTCCCTAACTTGGTGGAGTGGGACGGACCAAGCGAGCCCAAGCGTTGTGGCATGTGTTGTCTGTCATCAAACCCCAAATGGGGAATCTCTACGAGACGAAATTAGAGAAACCCACGGAGGTGTACTGACTGAACTTTGGCTGCGAGTCGGACAGTTGGATTAAGTAGGAGGCTCCAAGGACACTGCGCGCATCCTCCAGTCTTACCCAATGTCATGCAACCGTTCGTTCTTGCGTTCAATATCTGTTTACTTGTTGCCTGAGGCTTGACAATTGGATTAAGTAGGAAGGGATCGAGAGTTAGCGTGCACCTTCCAGTCTTATCCATTGTCATGGCAATTTTTAACATGTATCCAAGCCACTTGCCACTTTGTACACTGTGTCTATTATTGCAATAGGACAGACATTTGGCCTTAATGCCTTAGCAAATTCAACACATGCCACAGAAGTGACTAACCACACCGAAAATCTATACTTCATTTTTTCTTTATATCCCCATCCAGATCGCTCATAAAAGAAGATTGGGCTTGGGAAATTACATACAACAAACCAGCATTAATATTTGTTATTCTAAATGTACAATTCTAAATAATACACCATTAAGTGCAGCAATCTTTATTACATATTGTTCATATTAATTTTAAAAAGTGTAACAAATAGATATATAAATAAAAATTTATATTAAAGCATGTGTTTCCCATTTACTAGCTGTAAGTTAAACCAAGGGAAATAATTTGTGTGTATTTTAAACATACATTAAGCATGTGATCCAGTTGAAAAACAGAATCGGAAATTCCCCTTTACTAGACCAGAGGAAATAATTTGTGTACAGGAATATTTGTGTGCTTTTTCTGTGTGAATGTAAAATCCTTAGTAAGTTTTTTGCCTTTGCTTAGATATATAAAAAAAATTTATATTAAGCATGTGATCCAGTTGAAAACAGCAAATAGAAATTTATATTAAGCATGTGATCCAGTTGAAAACAGAACCTGGAATTCCCTTTGCTAGGGGCATTGTGAAATAATCAATAATCTTGGCCTAAGCCCAGTTTATTCAATCGGGAATTCCCGCAAACATTAATGTTACAACCTTATACAGAGTGTTTTTAATTTAAATTTAATTTAATTGCTATCAAAACAGCCAAATATTGTACTAAAAAGGCCTTTTAAGAGTTTTATATTAAGCATGTGATCCAATTAAAACAGAACCTGGAATTCCCTTTGCTAGGGGCAGTGTGAAATAATCAATATTCTTGGCCTAAGCCCAGTTTATTCAATCGGGAATTCCCGCAAACATTAATGTTACAACCTTATAAAAACATTACTACGCATTTATAAGTAAAGTGGCGGTTGCTTCCCTTTGACTGTATTTGGTGGTTTGAAGCCTAAAATCCATTTTTTTAATAATTATTTTTAATTTAAAGTTTTGTGACAATGATTGAGTCAGGCATTCGTGGAGGAATAAGCGTGGCAGCTCATAATTATTGCAAAGCCAACAATAAATACCTGAAGCACTATGACCCCTCGCAGAAATCTAATTATATAATGTACTTTGACGCCAACAATTTATACGGTTGGGCAATGAGTGAGCTTTTACCGGTTTCAGATTTCAAATTACTTGTTAATCCAAACCCCGCAAACTTGACTTGGTTAAACAGTATTTTAAATCACCCAAAAGATCATACTATAGGGTTTATTGTCGAAGTTGACCTAGAGTACCCCAATGCTTTACACGACCTACATAATGATTACCCATTAGCACCAGAAAGATTGCATGGTACAGACAAGCAACTTAAACTTATTCCCAACCTCTATAATAAATCTAATTACGTCTGCCACTACAGAAACCTGCAGTTCTACATCAGACACGGCATGAAGTGCACAGCGATTCACAAGCTTTTATTCTTTAAACAAACGAATGTCTTGGCCGGGTACATCAATAAAAACACACAGCTCAGAAAACAAGCGCAATCTACGTTTGAAAAAGATTTCTTTAAGCTGCTGAATAACAGCTGTTTTGGTAAAACTATGGAGAACCCATACAAGCGAAAAGACGTCAGGCTAATTACATCACCCAATCAAGCGATTAAATTAACATCTAAGCCTCAATACCTTGGTTACAAAGAGTTTCATGACTCCCTGTATGCAGTTACCATGAAAACCACACAAGTTAATCTAGACAAACCAGTGTTTATGGGGATGACTATTCTTGACCTTTCTAAATTACTAATGTTCGAATTTTACTACGATTACTTTAAACCTAAATACCCGGAGGCCAGAGTTTTATACACAGACACAGACTCCCTTATACTAGACATCCCTACTGAAGACATTTATAAAGACTTAGAATCGGAACTACAACATTACGATACTAGTGACTACCCTGAAACTCACCCTTTGTACAGCAAAGCAAACCAAAAGAAAATAGGTTTGATGAAAGATGAAATGAACGGGAAACTTATTGAAGAATACGCAGGACTGCGATCTAAGCAGTACAGTATTAAACACGAATCGGGGGAATCTTCAAAAGCGAAAGGCACCCAAAAAGCTGCAATAAAAAACAGAGATATCAGACACGAAAACTACCTGGAAGCCTTAGATGGGAAAGAAGTTAAACCATACCCTAACACAACTATAAAGTCTAAAAACCATATAGTGTCCACTGCTGTGACGACCAAAAAAACATTATGCGCTAATGACACAAAGAGAATAAGAGTAACTAAGGAGTTCGCATACGCTCTAGGCCACTATAAATTACAGGTAGAAACAGCGACTGCGACTACGACTGCGACTGCGACTACGAGTAAGGAGGAGGGCCTGTAAGGCTTGAGTAAATGTTAACTGTATTTATTCTGAAGCGCCAAGCTTTTTCTTCAAAGCATCTAGCTGCTCTTTCCGTCCCAGTAGTCTCCCTTCCTCTATTAATTTTTTTTTAATTTCTTCAACATTAACAGGTGCAGACCTAGATTTAGATTGTATGTCGTGCTTCAACTTTTTATATTCTTCAAAATCTCGCTGGATAATTACAAACTCTTGGTCCTGAATCTGAGTGTCTTCTAGAGCTTTAGAAATTATTAAGTTCATGCTAGTAAGTTTAGCTGTCGCAAGGCTAGAAATGAGGTCATGTTTTTCTAGTTTCTTAGATACTTTAGTATTAATTACGCCAAGTAAAACTGACATCACTGAAGATAATCCGGCAGCCACTCCTAATCCAATACTAATTGGTATACCAATTCCAGTCACCAATAATCCCACGCTGGCAGCAGCTTCCGCAGCATTAATAACATTTAGACCAGTAGACACGTAATTTATTGTGCTATAAGCGCCGGAATACCTTCGTCTGCATCTAGAGTACTTTTGGATATCTGATTCAATTTGAGTCCTAACTTTTCTTATTTCTTCCAGCCTGAACGTTTGAACATTACTTAAGTCTAACGTTGGAGCACTGGGTTGCATTGGTTGTTCATCCACTACTGCTTCTACTATAGCAGGATACAATTTTGTCGTCATATTTTTAGTGTGAAAAAAAAGGGTTAACAATAATTAACTTGATTTTAGTTTATTAGCAAAATATTCTATTTGACTATCAGAAAATATCTGATCGCTGAAATAAAATGCTAACAGATCTACGTTGTCTAGGCTAATTTGCGCTATTCTGTCAATAGGATTTGGAACAGGGACAAAAGTTATCTTGGGTGATGAAGTAAATACGGAAAACTGATTTTCATTTTCTCTTTTCTTCATAAATACTGTAACTCGTCTGGGATCCTCATCTAAATCAACCCAACTTAGAGACACTTGCGGAATTACATTAAAATTTCTCTGCGTAGGCCTGTGAGCAATTATGTCCAGTACTATCATAGCTGTGCTACCTAGCTGTAAAGGAGGCTGCAGAACAAGTCTGACATTTTTCCCTGCGGTTTCACGCTTATGTAAAACATAGCTGCTTTTTTTGTAGGCTTTGACTTCTATGGTTTCCCGATTGTTTTCATCCGGCACTAGACTAACTAACATAGGCCCGGCGTTAATAATTTTCTTAAATTTATTGTCTGGTCCCATAAAAGTGTAAGTGTAATAAGCCAATCTAATTCTGTGTCTATAGGTGTTAAAGACCAGGTATTTTCTCGTTTAGTAATAGCATACTTAAAATCGGGATCTACTTTACCGGCATTAAAGTCCTTTAGCTGATCGATAGATGGTTTTTCTTGCGGTACTGACGGCGGCACTTCAGGCACTGCCGGCACTGCCGGCACTAGCGCTCGTTTATAATATCCATTTTGTGTAAATTCGAAACCGTAAATAGACCCAACAATAGCATTCGCATCAAAGTCGATTGTGTCTGCCAAGTCTTTCAATTCAATGGTAGGACAGGTAACTGGAATTTGAGGGCCGATTGACATTGTATTTTAAAATTAAACTTTATTTTATCTCGAGAATAATTGTAAGATCTTCAAAGTCTACAATTTCGTTGTTTTGGTTAGTTATTTTGAAGCAGAAACTAGTATGATAGTCCTGACTTAAGTGACGTTTTTGAGGCAGAAATTTCAATGAAACTGGATCGCAGTAAGATTCTCTCTGAGTTGAGATTATCCTTAGCAATGTACTAGGAGTTCCGTTTACTAAGTTTTCCGATGTCTTCAGTTGATGAAGGTACACAAACAATCTATTATTAATTAACAAATTCATAGGGTTTGATCCAATAAATCTTATAGAACTGCCGACGGTGCTGGAGCTGTCAGATAAAGATAATTCATTGCCACGGAAACCTAATATTTCTGCTAGCTTTGGCGCAAGTGTAACGCTGGTAATGTCTTTATGCAGGGTTTTATGGAAAGTTAAAGTTACTATCAAGTTTGCAGGGTTCATTTTTGCTTCAATCGAATGAGGTTTAAAGAGTTCTTCAGTAAGTCTGCAGAAGTCATAATAGCCGGCATGAATAAAGTGCCTTTTTTTATTAATCATTATCCAGTTGTTGTTTAGTTCATGACTAATATTTAACCATTTAACCGTGTAGAATATTTCGTGAAGGATTACGTTAAGGTCCCTGTTTTTGTTGTCATTAGGATGCTGAAGTTCAATGGGCACACCTGATTTTACAGATTCGAAAGTTACAAACATTTTTTTTTAATATAATAAAAATGTATGCGCCTTATAAATATAACAAAGCTGCAAAGTATACTACAGGGCCTTATTATTATGAAAAAGCAGTCGACCTAACCAAGCTGACAATAGCTGTGGCAGCCAACGTCCATTTCGAAACTATCCCCCATAATATTTTTGATCATTACCTCAACCCAGACATTACGAGCGACTTTTTAGCTAACCAATGGCTAAACAACGGGGGTATGCAGTTCTTTCAGAATCAAATTAATTTTGCCGTGTCATGCGCTACAACTGGTTGCGGAGTTTCTTACGTTCATCACCTTAATCACCCAGATCCCATGTTGAAGTCTATTTATCTGTTCCATTTGTATTATCAAGTGAGGCGGGTGTTGTCTGAACTTCAGGCTCCGTTACCTACTGACAAAAACTTTAATCCCTTTAACAATGGCTTTGACAAGAAAGCGTATCAAAGGTTGTGCAATGAATTCGGAATTGATACTAAAACAGACTTCAGACAAAAACTAGACCTCAATCACGGAATGGGAACTTTATTTAGATACGCTGTAGGTAATTTATACACGGGGCCTTACGTACCTGGATTCACATCATTTAACCACAACAGCCAGGTTCCTTTACTGTATATCAGACAAAAACAAAGTGCAGCATACAGCACTTTTTTATTGGACACATCAAACGGATTTACGCAAAGTGGGGTGGAAAGGCTGAATGAATCTATTCGTACGTATGCGTGGTGCATTTTGGGGTCTCAAGCACAAACACGAAGTAATATCATTGGGGAAGGAACTAGCTTCGATGCACAAAAGCAGTTTCTAGCAAACATTGAAGATTCTATTAATTCGGCAGTAGATTTGCCCGCGAGTATTAAAAGATATCAGGACACTTTAAAGTATGCTAGATCGAAAGTAGATTACGTAATAGGTTTAGGACTGTATATGTTGCCTTCAGACCTTCAGCTTAGGATAGGAACTATATCAAACTACAACAACAATATAGTGATTGCCGACCCTCAGTTTCATATAGGCTACAATCCTACAATAAATACAGTGAATACCGCGAATACAGTGAATACAGCAAATACGGTATTTACTGCTAGGCCTAATAATGAACCTTTAAGTTCGCCACCACTTCCAAGCCTACCAAGCCTACCAAGCTTGCCGGAACTGCAAATGCCGGTAATTGATCATGGGGTTTCACGTCTAGCGCTTACAGGGGGTTTATTGTTTGCTGGGTTAATTGGGATTTACTATTTTAAGTAACCAGAGTAATATTATTATAAACAAAGACCACAGATGCTCAGACGCCCAAACCACAACTTTAGAAGCAGTATTAAATATCCATGAAAATACAGAACCTAATATTCCTGGAAGTGCGTCTACAAGTTTGTCACCTAAGCGTTTCAATAAGTTAGCTATGCTTTGTAACGTCTTTTTAATCCAGTCTTTAACCGGACTGCCGCCAGGTCCACCAGGTCCACCAGGTCCACCGCCACCAATGCCTACGGTTCTAGTCAGTGCTAAGACTAGTGTGCTTATTGTCATCCCAACAGCTGTAAGAATGCTAAATATTGTAACACCTTGCTCTCTGAACAGTGTTTGAATTCTTTCTGCACGTGTAGTGTCTTCGTGTAAAATTTTATGCACCGTTTCTTTTATCCTGGCGAAATTAGTTATTAATTTTTCTCTGTTTATGGATAAGGCTTCTAGCCTTGCAGCGCGTTCTGTGTAAAGGTCTGCAATCCTTTTTTGGAGCATCTGTTTTACCTCAATGCTTAAGTTCGCGTCATCAGCTTCTGCTAGTTTATTTTTTTGTTTTTCTATATGTTTGTCGAGCTCGCCGAGCTTGGCTAAATTCATCATTGTCTCCCCTCTCACAGATTGTAAAGCTTTATCTAAGCCCTGAAGTTCACGCAGTGGCAATAATGGCGTGTCATTGATAGTTTCCATAACCTGATCAATATTGGTGTCCTCATTTGTTTGTAAGGTTGTTAACTCTTTATTTACTTCTAATGCAGAACTAGTTAAGTTAGTTAAGTCTTGTAGTTCTATTTCTGAACTTAACGATGCATCTATTCGTTGAAGTGAAGCTACTGCTTGGCGATGCAACGCTGGCACTCTATTATCGGAAAGCCCCAATGATCGTATTACAGTCACTGGGAGTTTAGTTTTCAAAGTAGACCACGCATAAAATTTGTCAGGATTCTTTGACATAGTTAACTGTACTCTCACTTTTTTACCGGATACAATAGTGTTTATAAACAAGTGATTATTTTTGTCTAGTTCGAAGTCGCTGGGACTAACATAATCAGGTAACTCGCGCCCGATGTAATTGTAAAATTTATTGATTTTTCTGGCTTTTTGGGTTTCAGTTACTTGACGTAATTCTTCTCCTATACTTAGCCTTGTTTGGCTCATGTCGTCTCCTACCATAGAAAGAAGTCTGCTGGTTGTGTCAACGTCATGGTCTTCATTAGGTAAATCAGGTTTAAACACTTCATCCAGAGCTTCACCGCCTTCTGCCATTTTAAATATAATTTTTTTTATCGCATTAAAAATGCAAAGCTACGGAAACTTGTTAGACCCTACACGTCGATTGAGGACACCTTTAGGCATCAAAGGTGAGAAAAGCACAATAATTATTACAAACAATCCAAGCAGCATAGAGCCTAATCAGCTACTAACCATAAGATTTCCAAATTTAGGTCCTGATGATGTAATAGTTCCGGGCAGTCCTAAATTGGGATTTAAAATTAGTCTGAATTCTGACGATGATCCTAACAGAACCATAGTCAACAATCTAGGTAGAGCTATAATTAAAAGAATGGTTATTAAACTTGATGGGCGAGAAATCCAAAGTATCGATGACGCCGGTGTTTTGTTTTGTTACACAGATCTGTGGCTGAGTAAATATGAAAGGGAAGATTTAGTTGGTCAGGGGATTCAAGCCGCCAATGTGGCAAAACTTCGAATCAAAGCTGGCGATGCTGTCGCTTCTAACAAAGGTGAAAATGCATTAGCTGCTGTATACAAAAACAGGTTTTATTTTCCACTTGATTTTGAACTGCTACACAGTCATCTGCCATTTCATCAAGGTTCATTTAACGACAGGCTTTCTTACGAAATTATTTTCAATGATTATTCTCAAGTAGTAATTAGCTCTGACAATGATGCTAGGTATACAATTACAGACATCACGCTTGAATACGAAGTGGTCACTCACGCGGAACTCAGTAGGATGATCAGGGGCCAATATGACAAACTAGCAATTTATTATGATAGGATCGTTCGCTACAGACAATTTAATAAAGATTTATTAGATGCACTCTGGACCATCAACATAAATTCACCTGCTCGAAGTTTTAAAGGTGTACTGTTGTTGTTTGTGAAAGAATCTAATTACAATCGTGACAGCGAAAATTTTATCAATCCTAATATTTCAAAAGCGTCTGTCGTGATTGAAGGTAAGCCTAATCAATTATTCGCGAATGGAATGATGGGATTTCAACAGTTTGATGAGATTAGGAAAATCTTGGGTGGAGGTAGATTGCGGACTGACACTGTGGATTTGATTTCTAAGGATCTTCATTTGCATGACACATGACTGCAAGATTATCTCGTGAATAAGTTTGCGTTGTGGTTAGACTTTCGAACCATACCCACCAATGAACTTCATGGATCTGGAAGAAGAATTGAAAACGGAACAGATGGTATAACAATTGAATTGCATAGGGAAGCAAGTGCTAAGTCAGAATCAGTTACAGTATACATGTATATAATTATGGATGCTCAGCTAAACATTGAAAATGGAAGATTAAAAGATTTAGTATATTAAAAAATGACCTCTTTGTTACCTCGTGATCCTCATTGCGGAATGATCGTTGGCATGACGTCATGTGGAAAGACCGTCTTTGTTCTGGATTTGTTAGAAAAATATTACGCAGGACACTTTGATTATATAGTAATTTTTTGCCCAACTATTCAATATAATAAAACCTACTTAGATCGTAAGTATGTCTGGACAGATGAAAATATCTTTGTTGTAAATACCAATGGCAAGCTCAATGAGTATTTAACGTATTTTTATAACCTGTTTGAGAATGAGGGTAATACGTTATTCTTAATCGATGATTGCAGTGCAGAAAAAGATATTGTATTAAAACGGAACATATTGAGCAAGCTGGCTTTCAGTGGACGCCATGTGAAAATTAGTGTCTGGTTAATCACGCAGAAATTTAATTCAATATTAAAGGATTTTAGAGAACAAGTAAAATTCGTGTGCCTGTTTTATTGCAAAGATCGAGACAGCTTTGATAACTGTTTAAAAGAAAATGACGTAATTGAATCAAAAGAGGAAAGAACTAAATTAAAAGAACAGCTAAAAAAAGGCAAGCACTTAAAATTATTATTAAAAACTGACCAACCAACTGGCTATACAATACTTATGTAAGTAAGTAAGTTCTTTTATAATTTAATTATTGTAAGTTATAAGTTTTTTTTTTAAGTCGACTTAATTAAGTTAGATGTAAGTAAGTAAGTTCTTTTATAATTTAATTATTGAAAGTTATAAGTTTTTTTAAAAGTCGACTTAATTAAGTTAGATGTAAGTCACTAAGTCAAAAAAAAAAAAGGTTGAAGGTAAGTAATAGTGGTGATGATTATAGTTCATTTATCTTAATGGCACTGTGTCTGGTGGAACAATCTGAAGTTCTTCTTTTACAAAGTTTCTTTGTGGTGTTCTACGATCGCTTCTCGGTCTTAAATAATATACAGGCGGATCAGTAGATAATGCTCTGTCAACTTCATAAACGCTTAATGACCAAATTGGGTCTGTAGCTCGCCTTCTAGTGTCATTAGCAACTTCTCCAGGCTGATAAAGGTATCTAACAGTTTTGTTCATCAAAGTTAGATCCGGCTGACCAGGCTTTGAAACGGTAACAACAATCTGTTTCTTTTTAATAGCCTCAACTGGTTTTAATCCTGTAACTCTGGTTGGTTCTGAATTCATTTCCCTTAAAACTCGAGGCAGCCTAACAACCCATTCTGTATTCGGGGTTTCAGTAAAGAGTTCCTTTGAATACTGATAAGTAAATAACCTTTCTGCCAGTTGCCGATTAAAGTTTTCTACAATACCCTGTGATCTGTGCAATCCAACAACTCCTCTTCTAACAGTTACATTATGTTTTAACAAAAGCTGGTTAACAGCTCCTTTGAATTCAGACCCTTCATCGCATTGAATAAGTCTAGGGAACCTTAGAGGCCCTCTTGAATAAATCGCATTTAAGGCTTGAGCGACCTCAGCTGAATTTTTAGTCCTAAGAGCATGCGCGTCTTTAAACCTGGTAGCTATATCAATAACAGTAAGGGCATACCTGTATTTCTTTCTATGTATTTTGTCATGGGGAAGATATAACAAATCTATTTGGTGTGTGTCATTTGGTCTGGAGTTTTCAAATTTTGGTCTTATTATTTTCTTCGGGGGTGGAAGATAGATTTGCCATACAGCTTGCTTCGATAACCATTGTTTAACTACGTTTTCTGACAAGCCAGTCTTTTCTACTAGTTTATTAACTGCCGTCATCCCTTTCCAATATCCGGATTGAGAATAATATAATCTAGACAAACGCGAAGTCATATTTTATTTAGATTTATATTTTTGTTTAACGAGGTAATAAACTACTGTTATTCCAAACACAATTAAAATTAATTCACCGGTCTCTGACATTGTAGGTGCAATGTTAGGTGTGTAGTAATCGGATAACACTGGTTGCTTTAATGAAGGTAGTGTTGTGCCAGTGAATAAATAATATTGGTGCAAAGCTTCATCAACGTCTTCAAATGTTTTATCTGCATGGCCTTCTTCTTTCAATCTTTTATTAACAAAATCAAGCTGCATTAGTCTGTTTTTCTCGTATTCGGCCTGATCTTGTTGTAATTTTTCCATTGCTAAGTTATGCCGTTTTGATTCTTCTTTACTGTCCAGTTTTGAAAACAAATAATTTGATCCTGAAAAGGCTAAGGCGTTGACAGCAGCAGAACCAAGCACCATTGCAGCACCGGCCATTTTTTAATTTAGTTTTTTATTTTATTTGTACTTAAAATGAATTGTGATGACTTGTTAATGCAAGAAGCTATTAATGTTACAGTTACAGGTGTTGACAATGAGAAAAGAGACAGGCTGGTTGCATTAGTAGCTTCCGGAAAGTCAAAGTATTATCTCGGTGTTGACTTAACACCTGAACAAGTACAAAGACTGAGGCCTGAAGAGATCATTATATTACATAATAAATATGATAAAGTTCTCGGTGCTTTAATGGTTAAAAGTTTAGGGCGTTCGATTGTGAAGTTATATACCAAAGCTGTGTCGACCTTTGTTACTTTAGATTGTGAGAATGAGTTATTTGATGATTTGATTAAAGATCCAGTTATTGTCAATGGGATTAGTGAGGTATCAAGAAATCTATATTATAAGTTTGGAAGCTTGTTGACCCCATTTTCAGCCGGGCTAATTACTTTTCAACACATAAATTTCTCTGCTATTAAAAATGGACTCTTCCAATCCGGAGATGGAGAAGGAGACGGAGGTGAAGAATTCAGAGAATCAACAGAACCCAGTGACAGTCACTAAACAAAAGAGCCCAGGAAGAATTGCAGCTGGAAAGAAGTTAGCAGAATTTAACAAGTTACATAGATGGAACAGACAAACAAAAGCAAACATATTAGGAAAAAAGGAATCACCAAAAGAAGAAACAATAATGCAACAAACATTAACAACAAATAAAGAAGAACCAATACAACCAATACAACCAATACAATCTTCAAATAACATATATTATTTATGTATAGCCGGTGTAGTGGGTGCAAGTGGGTACATAATATATAAATACCGCCAAGGAAAAAAGAAACAGAAACCCTCAAAACCACTTGTAGAAAAAGAAATTGAATTATCTCCATCGTTGAAGCCATCATTGAAGCCATCATTAGATGTGTTTTCAATGCAGTAATAATTTATTATTATTTTTTTATTATATATAAAAAATGAGTGTACCATATGAACAAACAATTGTAAATCTTGGATACCATAGTGTTGTCTTAGTGGGCTTAAATACAGCTTATGCTATGATTGCAAAATCTCTTTTAAAAATGAAACCTATTGAATTGGGAAAGATGGATCTTTCAGATGCTGGTAAACTGGTTGGTATCTTTTCATTATCGTTATTTACTCGGGACTATCTTGTTAAACAAAAGATCATTCCAGCAGATATTAATGTGTAATGTTATACAACCATAATGTAGAAGGGTTGTAATTTTTTTTTGTTTTAAGCAAAGACGCAAGATATACGAATATGTATTATATTTAGCAAATGCCGGATTCCCAGAGTGCTTTGGCACGCCTTTTAAAAGCTCATAAAACAGCCATAAATTGCAAAAATAGGCGCCAGAAAAACATAGGGGTTCAGAGCCCATTATTGCTATCTCTAGAATGAAACCAAGTTCCGGTCTGGCTTGTTTTGCTTTTATCAAAGCTTGTGATAAGTATAAAAACGGTGGAGGAAGTACATGCTCAGTGAAAGGATGCAAAAAACAATCGTAGAGGCCTGTATTTGTGGCGACTTCGGAGGTGCGTCTATCATCGACAGAAAGTGAAACAGGACCTGAAGACTCTTGTAGTTTTCCATAGCTTCGCCGTCGCAACCTTCACAAAACACGAAGTAGTTGACTATGTTAGGCGAGCGTTGTGGCCAAGTGGGCTAAGGCGGGACTAACTTACTTTGTCCACAAGCCAGAAACCAATGGCGCCTGACAGGTGTGGGTTCGAGCCAGCATCTGGGCGTTATGTTTTTTTGAATATTTTTCAAAAATTCACAAATAATGTTAGGTAGGTAGGGTTTAGGCGCGCCACTGGCGATAGAAAGGGATAATAAACTGCAGCAAAAAAATAAAAATATGTGAGGGCCAGTGGCCAATATACTGGTGGCCAGTGACACATGTTATTATTCTTGAATATTTGGAAATAACTCACTAAAACACGCGGAGAAAGAAACCGGAAGTATGTTTCATTGAGGGGATTCCCGTTGGTGCATAGGATAGCAGAAAAGTGTGAATAACATTCCTATGAATTTTGATCAAATCTATTCACTGGTTTATGAAATATAGACAACATCGGACCGACCAACCGACCAGGAGACAGACAAGACAGCTAAGCATTCGGTTCTGTCTACTATTTCAAAGTATTTCCAGTATTATGTAGTTTTCTATATTTAATCGTTCTTATTTAATCGTCATTGTATAGTGCGTTTCCAGTTCAAAACCTCCTAAAGGCGCTGACCGATACAGCGTCTAGGGTGGAACCGCTAGAGGCTCCCACTTGCTGCTTGACGCTTATCTCACGCCCAAAAAACTGAGCTTAATCCTACCCCTTGGGGTCATGAGCAATCTTGCCACTGTAGATTGTTCTAACCTATAAAGGGAAAAGTGAAAGCCCCAGTTGAAAACCTGTATTGCCTTTGTAGGCATGACTGATTCACTGCGGCAACAGTACCCCCGTTGGAGTGCCGGGGGTTTCAGTATAAATAGTATCCCCACTTTCTGGAAATTTAGTGCTTTAAATTCCCACTGTCGCTGTCTTTCTCATTTGCTCTTTCTCATTCCTGCTCTGTTCTATCAATCTGCTATACTATCGTCTTCTTCTTTAGACCAGTCATCTACCTTTTTTCTTGAAAACTCTTCCGGGACAAGACTCCTTGTTCGTGTATCAGGTCTGTTGGATCAGCTTGGGAATGTTGGACGCTTTCTGCCAGGTGGTCACTAGGGCTTCCTATGATGTTATTATTTAGCAATGTAGGCATTTTATATGTATGTGTTTTGTTGATAATTTATAATGATGTTTGTATTCTATTTTGTTTTTGTAAACGGGGGTTCGATAAGTTGGGGTGAAGCCTCAGGCGTCCCCTGCGTGGGATGTCTTTATTGTAAAGTGATTGCCTGGTGGAGGGCATTCAGTTTTCCCACTAGGGTTGTTTCAGCAGATCTTTTATGCGGATTGGGGGTTGTCCGGTCCTGATTTGGCTCGGAAGAGTCCGCTGGACCTAAAGCAACAATTATGTAATGTAATGTAATGAGCTTAATCCTGGGCGACCGTAGATGGCTGAGAAGGGACCTAGAACTTGCTGGGTGTATTTGGGCAGCGGGCCTTCTCCAGTCTAGGACATGAGCGTCAGGATCTTTAAAGTTCGTGAAATGTGACGCGTTCGCGGATAGACTATCTTCTCCTATCTTGTAACTCGAAGGTCGTGGCCCTAGACCTCGGGGTTTTCGCTCACATGCGAAGGAGCAGTCTGGACATTGCAGAAGGAGAACTTACTTGAAGAAGACAAAATAGTTGTGTTATTGACTGGAAGTAAGTAAGGGTACACGTGGATGTCGTGTGTAACAACAAAACCATTTCAACTTCAGACATTAAGAACTAACTTGGGAAAGACAAAAAAAAAAGTTTGGGTTTTTTAACAAGTGTTAAACTTAACACTCGTAGAACTTACTACACTTCAGGGAGACAAAGCGTTGTTTATTACTATTGAAGTGAGTAGTCTCGCCTGTTGGAAACGGGACTGCAGTGATAACAGTAAGCTTATATAAGATTAATAATAATCATCATCATCATCATCATTATCATCATCATCATCATCATCATCATCATCATCATCATCATCATCATCATAATGCATGATACGCGCACCTTATTCCTAAATCAGACTCAAAACGCGGCGATCTGTAACCCACATACACGTTCACACGTCGCACACACGCCTAGATAATCATCGGCAAACCTACTTTCATCACTCTAAACATATAACGTAAACTTTATTTGATTTCATTGCGTTCTTATATAGCGTTTAAGAGCTGCCAAGGCGCTTGGCAGATACAGGACCTAACTCAAGCAGCCTGAGGTGCCAACAGTTGGGCGCACCATCTGACGCTCAAGACAACTCCACACAATCCTGGTCCACCGGCTACGGGGAGCAGGGACCTAGTGCTCGCTGGGTGTGTATGTATAGCCGTTTTTAGTGTGACGGAATGGAAGGCGACTGTTCACGCTTGGGAGAGATTGTCTACCTTATATTTGTTAGTTAGTCTAGCCTTGCGTGGCTTCTGCTGTGCAGAAATCCTTTGGTGTGGCCATTGGGTTATGCAGGACAAGAAGATACGACATATGTTTTCCCCGCCTGTCCACCCCCGTGGGAGTGCCGGGGGTTTCAGTATAAATAGTATCCCCACTTTCTGGAAATGTAGTGCTTTAAATTCCCACTGTCGCTGTCTTTCTCCTTTGTTCTTTCTCATTCCTACTCTGTTCTATCAATCTACTATACTATCGTTTTCTTCGCTAGACCAGTCACCTACCTTTTTTCTTGAAAACTCTTCTGTGACAAAACTCCCGGTTTGTGTGTGAGGTCTTTTGGATCAGCTTGGAAATATTGGACGCTTTCTGCCAGGTGGTCACTGGGTCTTCCTATGATGTTATTATTTGGCAATGTAAGCAATTTATATGTATGTGTTTTGTTGATATTTTATAATTTTTTTATTCTATTTTGTTTTTTGTAAACTGGAGTTCGATAAATTAGAGTATAGCCTCAGCGTCCCCTGCGTGGGATGTCTGTATTGTAAAGTGACTGGCTGGTGGAGTGCTTTCAGTGTTACCACTAGGGTTGTTTCGGCAGATCTGTTATGCGGATCAGGGGTGAGTCCTCTTTCAGCGAAGTTGTGGTCTTGGTTTTGTGGTCCTGATTCGGTTTTTACAGTCCGCTGGACCCTGTAAGCAATGAATAACTAACTAACCCGCCTGACCCCTGGTCTTCTGCTTTCGGTGGTGAGCAGGACTACATTGTTGGCAGGCATTTCATGCAAGTCAGTGGCAGTGGCCTGCAGAGAGTGTCGTGGCACTAATAACCGGCCGTCCGGTTTACTATCAAAACGCTTCACCGCCTTGCAGGGCCAATATTTTTAATGTTCCTTTTACGAGGGATACATGAAATTAGCAGTTCAGGTAGGACCGTGTTCTCAAGGCTGAGAGGTGGGAGTCAAAACCTCCGCTATTAAGAGACGGACGAGTTTAATTTTACCATTTTTGTTTGCGTGCGTCCGGCAGAACATTAATGAAGGGAAGGAGGAAAGTGGAGAACCCAGCGGCACAAAACCATCGGTGATCTGAAACATTTTGTACCTAAATTACATATCCCCCCTCCCCTCCGCACCGCCTGCAGGATATTGTCCTACCCAATGCAATACCAACACCAACAACAAGAGGTTTCAAAGAAATCCCTCCGTTAGTTTCAGAAAAAAATGCGCAAAAGTGACAGCCGGACGTCGGACGGACTGACAGAGCCAAAAACAATAGTTCCCCAACTGTTACAAGGTCTGGAACTCACAACAACAACAACAACAACAACAACAACAACAACAACAACAACAACAACAACAACAACACGTTACACATGCGACTGACGAACCTTGACGGTCATGTAAAAAGACAAATGGGATGTTTTCAATGCCGTAGCACATTTGTCAGGCGAGAATGGATGTGTCTTGCGTCCGCACACTGTTAAGAACCACGGTCATCCGCCGCCATTTGTACACACCTTCAGCTGATCCATCTTCTAAAAGTGCTTTGACTGGTGGCTTAGCACGTCGTATCCGCACTTTATCTCTCTTCTCTGTCTCCGTCTGTTTGTCTGACTATCTATCTGTTGTTGTGGTTTGGGCGTTTATATATTTCTCGCAACTATCTGTGGTAATTCTGTACTGTACATACGAATTCATTTACATCCGTCACAGTGATCTGATTAACTTGTAATTGTTACAGAGCTTTGGTTTTCTCACTTGTGACTTTGACACTCTCTCTCTCTCTCTCTCTCTCTCTCTCTCTCTCTCTCTCTCTCTCTCTCTCTCTCTCTCTCTCTTTCAGAGTCAGTCCGAATTTATTTTTAATTTTTTTATTTTCATTTTTGACACTTTATTATCCCTTTTTATCGGGAAATTCTGGGCCGCCTACCCTGGGGAAAGCATAGTCACAGCCGGTGGGGCGCCCAAACCGAACCTACCTATTATTAGTTGTATCTTTGAACTGTTTTGGTGGTGGAGCAAATCGGAGTCCTAACCTATCCTATCCTATCCCGTAACTCGTAGGTCGTAAGGAAACCACAGATGATCGTTTAACCAGCGTACTCCATCTTTTCCTGTCCTCAGCAACCCTGTTTCGCTCAGTGTCAAACCAGTCCATTCTCGAATGTTGACCTCCCACCTCTTTTTTGTCTCCCTCTTCTTCTACCTCCTTGCACTGTGCCTTGCAGGATGGTCTTTGCAAGACCAGATGATCTGGTGACGTGGCCATACCATCGGAGTTTCTGTTTTTTCACCACTGTGAGCAGGTCATCGTGTTGTCTAAAGGCTTGTGTGAGGGTCTGTCGGACTTCGTCGTTGGTGATGTGCTGGGTATAGGAAATGCCCAGTTTTCTGACGCACCTTATCTCCATGCTTTGTATTCTTCGTTTTAGATCTGCTGTGATGGTCCATGTTTTGCAAGCGTATAGGAAGATGGAGATGACAAGAGAGCGCAGCAGTCTTACCTTGGAATGTAGACTGATGGTCCTGTCTTTCCAAATTGGCTTCAACCTCGCCAGGGCAGCAGTTGTTTGGGCGATCCTGGAGAGGACTTCCTTTCGGGACCCATTGTTTGATACAATGGCTCCTAAATATTTGAAGCTATGCACTGTGTTGAGGGATTGGCCTTGGACTTTGATGTCAGTGTTGATGCCATTGGCGTTGCGAGTCATCATTTTGGTCTTCTCTGCACTAATTTCCATTCCATAGGATCTGGAGGTGGTGTCAAGCCTCTGTACCAGCTGTTCAAGTTTTTGTTCCTCTCTAGCCAATCCATCAATGTCATCCGCAAAACGAAGGATGGAGATTGCACTTCCCCCAATGCTGACTGTGTCTTCGTGCTCTGCAAGAGCATCTGACATGATGCGCTCTAGGAAGATGTTAAAGAGTGTTGGAGAGAGTAGGCATCCCTGACGCACACCGATTGTTGTTCTCAACCAGATTCCGATGGCGCTGTTACAGAAATCGGAGTACCCGGAGAAAACCCCCGAGTCGAACATAAATAATATTCGGAGAAACATAACGCCCACGCGGAATCGATCCCACACCTGTCAGGCACCACTGGTTTCTGGTCTGTGGATAAGGCAAGTTAGTCTCGCCTTCAAGCACCCGGCCACGCTATTTAAGGCTATTTACACAATCTAAAATCTTAATCTTTAATAAACAAAGTTTCAAGGTTTCTCCATGTCTATCTATGTCTGTCTATCTCCTGTCTGTCTGTCTCTCTCTCTCTCTCTCTCTCTCTCTCTCTCTCTCTCTCTCTCTCTCTCTCTCCCCCCCCCCTTTCTCGCTTTCTTTCGAACTATTGATCTAGAAAAAAAATATGTCCAAAGTTTTAAAACAGCAATAATGTAATGTGAACAGTTTCTTCCCCACCTCCAATTCCTGTTACCCATGTCACACCCATCCACTTCCGCTTCCTATTCCCCATGTCACAGCCATCCACTTCCGCTTCCTATTACCCATGTCACACCCATCCACTTCCGCTTTCTTTTACCCATGTCACATTCACACACTTCCACCCGCAAACAGCCATCTGCTAAGATTGACATCCCAATATTACTTTGCCGCCAAACGGTCGGATTAAAGTGTATTATTACAAAACTTTAACATCAAAGTAATTAGAATATTTCAGCGTCTGATAAATCTCGATGTATCGTAAGAATGTTAGCATGCTGAGCATTTTCAAATTTCTTCTTCAGTCTCTTGCTCCTCCTTCATTTCCTCCTCCTTCTATCCTATCCTATCCTGTCCCGTAACCCGGAGGTCGTAGGGGCACCACAGATGGTCGTTTAACCAGCATACTCCATCTCTCTCTGTCCTCAGCAGCCCTGATGGCCTTCTTCGGCTCAGTGTCAAACCAGTCCATTCTCGAATGTTGTCTTCCCACCTCTTTTTCGGTCTCACTCTTCTTCTACCTCCTTGCACTGTGCCTTGCAAAATAATCTTTGCAAGGCCGGATGATCTGGTGACGAGGCCATACCATCGGAGTTTCCGTTTTTTCAACACTGTGAGCCGGTCATCGTGTTGTCCAATGGCTTGTGTGATGGTCTGTCGGACTTCGTCGTTGGTGATGTGTTGGGTATAGGAAATGCCCAGAAGTCTTCTGTAGCACCTCATCTCCATGCTTTGTATTTTTCGTTGGAGATCTGCTGTGAGTGTCCATGCTTCGCAAGCATATAGGAAGATGGAGATGACAAGGGAGCGCAGCAGTCTTACTTTGGAATGTAGACTGATGGTCCTGTCTTTCCAAATGGGCTTCAACCTTGTCAGGGCAGCAGTTGTTTGGGCGATCCTGGAGAGGACTTCCTGTCGGGACCCATTGTCTGATACAATGGCTCCTAAATATTTGAAGCTATGCACTGTGTTGAGGGATTGGCCTTGGACTTTGATGTCCGTGTTGATGCCATTGGTGTTGTTGGTCATCATTTTGGTCTTCTCTGCACTTATTTCCATTCCATAGGCTCTGGAGATGGTGTCAAGCCTCTGTACCAGCTGTTCAAGTTCTTGTTTCTCTCCAGCCAATCCATCAATGTCATCCGCAAAACGAAGATTGGAGATTACTCTACCCCCT
>CM072525.1:46627704-46650204 GCA_036898135.1 Oncomelania hupensis | reverse complement strand
TTGGTTTTTATTTTGCATTTTCAATTTTTTTTAAAAATGTACAGGATCCAACTGCCACGATCCTTTTAGCATGGACAGTGAGTGTTGCCTCACTGAAAAAATACGCTTACAACAAAAATTAACTCTTTCCAAAGAATAGCTGTTGGAATCAATGCATTCCTGTTACAAGCAACCGCTTCTTGAGCTAAACAAATATAGTATTCGCAACAGCCGGTAAAAGGCAGAATCAACAGAAGAGAGAGACATTACATTACATTACATAATTGTTGCTTTAGGTCCAGCGGACTCTTCCGAGCCAAATCAGTACCGGACAACCCCCGATCCGCATAAAAGATCTGCTGAAACAACCCTAGTGGTAAAACCGAAAACTCTCCACCAGCCAGTCACTTTACAATAAAGACATCCCACGCAGGGGACGGCTGAGGCTTCACCCCAACTTATCGAACCCCCGTTTACAAAAACAAAATAGAATACAAACATCATTATAAATTATCAACAAAACACATACATATAAAATGCCTACATTGCTAAATAATAACATCATAGGAAGCCCTAGTTACCACCTGGCAGAAAGCATCCAATATTCCCAAGCTGATCCAACAGACCTCATACACAAATAAGGAGTCTTATCCCGGAAGAGTTTTCAAGAAAAAAGGTAGGATACTGGGCTAGCGAAGAAGACGATAGTATAGCAGATTGATAGAACAGTGCAGGAATGAGAAAGCAAATGAGAAAGACAGCGACAGTGGGAATTTAAAGCACTAAATTTCCAGAAAGTGGGGATACTATTTATACTGAAACCCCCGGCACCCCAACGGGGGTAGATAGATAGATAGATAGATTGATAGATAGATAGGTAGATAGGTAGATAGGTAGATAGATAGATAGATAGATAGATAGATAGATAGATAGATAGATAGATAGATAGATAGATAGGTAGGTTTGGCAGGCAGGCAAGCAGGCAGACACAAACAGAGAGCGTAAGAGAGAGCGAGACCGAGAGACAGATGGTATGCGTGATGTGTCATTTCACCTTGTTTGGAATGTTTCGTTCTTTGCTTGCAATGTTGTTTCCCTTGCGCTGTGATCATGCTTTTTGTGTGGAGTTGTTCACCAGCTTAATAAATGTTCATTCACTAACTCATTCATTCTACAGTTAAGTCGACTAGTACCGAGCCACGTTTTGGACATGGAGATTGTGTTGTGAAAGTGTGGGCGCTAGTGTAGCAGAATGGGGGGCTGTAACAAGAGCGAAAGGCGAGTGGACCAATATTGAGAGGGGGAAGTGGGGGTTATTATATAGTGCGGCAAAGTCGAGCCTTAAATAATACGTTTCCCATACAACAAAGCGAGGAAGTAAGCAGGTCGACTGAGCGGAGAAGTCTTGAGAAAACGGCATAAAGCGATTAAATCTAGCATTCACGATGGTCTGATTCATCGTAAAACGGCATCGTATCGTGGATTCTGTGTGAGAACGCACTACAGTAAGTATTGCTATCAGTAATGCTAATGCTTACTGCGACTGCTAAAAAGGAAATATCCCCAGGGTCATGTTTATGAGGTTCTCTTCCGATATGCATTTAGGTCATTTATTTATGTCATCCATTATCATCATGATCATGATCATCATCATCATCATGATCATCATCATCATCATGATCATCATCATCATCATCATCAGGTCGGGCCACTCACCATCTGGGTAAGAACGCTTGGACACACCAGAAGCAAATCATCATCATCATCATCATCATCATCATCATCATCATCATCATCATCATCGTCATCATCATCATCATCATCATCGTCATCATCATCATCATCATCGTCATCATCATCATCATCATCATCATCATCATCATCATCATCATCAGTCCCGCAGCAGGTCGGGCCATTTGGAATGACATGGCGGGTTTTAACCCCCTCTTGGTCGGTCGACCACGTACGCATCTTCCTTCTGGGTAGGATGGTCTTGGTAAAGATGCGCCATGCGCCAAACCATGACAGTGATATTTACTGACCTACGAACGCTTGGACACACCAGAAGCAACAGCACACACTCTGCGATGTGACCACTCACACAAGCCATCAAAAGGCTGCTCCGCTCGCTGGACCACGAGACAGAGAAATAGAAATCAGCTCTAGCTCTAACCGTATTAGTAACTCAAGCGATGTAGACCGCGTTTTTGGATAATAAACGAACTGATGGATACCCATACTCGATAAAAGGGTCGGCCCGCGCATCCAGGCTGGTTGGGTCAGAATATTCGCAGGCATGCTGAGTTGATGAGGTCTAATGAAGCTTAGCGCATTCAGTTGTTACGTGCTGATTAAAGCTGCTGAACCAGCTGATCTGCTCAAGTATCGGGTCATGCGTGGAATACAAGAAGAAAAGTACATAATAGCAACGGCAGTATAATAACGTAGTCTTTAATTTTAAATTTAAAAAAACTTTTCCAGGGTTGTAAAAAATGCTATATAAGAAAGATAAAATAAATAAATAAATAAATAAATAAATAAATAAATAAATAAATAAATTATGTGGAGCGATAATGGACCAACCTTCCCGGATTTAACCTAAACTGGACTCGACCTTATTGACTACACGGTCACGTGTTTTTCTGGCCAATATGGCGAGCGTCGGCACAGTACGCCCACATGTGCTAGCGTAGGTGTAATCAGTGACGTTTTGGGTCTGAATTGGGCGTCGTCTGAATCTGAGTTGGACGTCGTCAGAATCTGAATTGGGCATAGATACTCTGGAAAAACGCTTGAATGGTATTATTCACCGACACTACCCTCACACTGTCATGGTGAACAGCGGGCCTCGGGCGGTGGCTAATACATTGTGGTGCGATGGTAGGCTACGTCTCGCGCTTGGCTAAACAGTGACCACAAATTGGCCTCCACAACACTGGCCGCGACCATCTGTGTTAGCGCACGTACAATCCATGCTACGTGTATAGACGGGAGCAGCTCTGTGTTACCACAGCTCGTATGTTTCCAGAGGTCTATGTTGCCGAGAGTTTGTTTTTTTAAACTCCACAGTTGCATGTTCCCCGATTGTTTTATGTCCTCATATAGCCACTATTTGTTAGCACGGCTGAATTTTCCCACCGCTGGCGGGCTGTACATGTCACAAGAGGCTAGTTTGACACTGCAGTAAGGCTTCACGCCTATAAAAGTTCATCCTTCTTTGGCCTTTGTAACTTAAATTTGAGGCCTAGCAGACGACAAAAGTTAGTTTTGTTCTAAGTTTCGCTAGGTATGTCGTGACACAATCCAGCTGACCTATATCCGTCAGCACATGCGAGGGCGCTAAGGCTTATGGGATATAGCGGGCTTTAGCTGGCCACACCGTTAACGTCAGTCTTTGTTTAAACCGCACCCGAGAGGGACGACCGCGCTGAAAGTTCTCCCTCAGAAGACTACGCAGGTTACGGGTGAAATCCATTCATCCCAGTATAGCCATAGCCTGACATTGTCAAAAAGGTAAATGATCGATCTTTTGTTTCACCGCGATTTATTGATATTATTATTGGATTATGCTTGCGAAGTCTTGCCATGTATTATAATTGTGAATGTTGGTAAAACTTTGCTTGACCACGTGGCTGACCCACGCGACCGGTTTTCGATTCCATGAGGTAGCCCCTACGGACCCACTGTTGTTTCTCATATCGGTATTATTGCAGACCAATGACTGTATTGGAGAAGGTGTATATTATTAATTACTTCTCCCTATGTTTATTTTAGCCATGATGTATATATATAGGAATTATGTTGGAGATTCCAGTGGACCACGGACTTAGAAGATTGTTCGTCTCTTATCTGTATAAGTGGAGGCGATCTCGCTGAGGGCTGTTTCTGCCAACTGTGAGACGCTCTGCACTCCCTTTGTAAGCAAGGCGTTGCAGAAACTCGTCTAATATTTGGCAGTCGAGCAGGCTTGGTCCGCGGCAGGAGATAGACCCCACTGAGAGTCAACCCCGACACGCGGCCTGCAACTGAGCAGCGAGCACTGAGCTCCGATAGCGGAAAAGGACATTAGGCCTAAAAGAACAAAAAGCCCAGGGATGACACAGTAACAAGTATCGAGAACAGTGGCAGAATAGATCCATCAAAGATCTACCCATTCTCCGAACTACTCGAAGTGACTTTTGGACTGTTAAGTTAATCCTAGGTATAGTACGTTTTGGACATTTAAGTTAATGTAAAGCTTAGATAATTGGGTATAGAGTAGAGGAAATAAATGTGTGACATTTACTGTTAACAAGTGGCTGGACTACCTATGATTCATAGTCGTGCGAGAGCTAGTGTGTCAGTGAATCTTTTACACTTTTCTCCCTATCTCTGTAACCCCATCCTCACACAGACCGGCCCAAAAATATACAATGTATTAAGATTAGTCATAGGGCGATCTAACTAGCCGATCTCCGCCGACGAAAGACGAATGAGTAATAGCATTCCATTGTGCAGAGCCCAGCAACAATAGAACCCACCGTCCCAGTATAGTTCTCACGACTCTCTGTGCCTTCGTGTCTACGTTATCACAGCCTTTTGGTTTCCAGCTTTTTGTTCCATAGCTGCTCTGCATGTTAACCCGACTCTTATGTTTATTTAATATTTATTTATTTATTTATCTATTTAATCGTTCTTATATAACGCTTTTCCAGCTCAAGAGCTGCTCAAGGCGCTGGCCGATACAGGATCTAACTCAAGCCGCCCGAGGCGTCAACTTGCAGACTTTGGGCGCATCGTAATAATGCTCCATGCAACTGAGCGCAATCCTAGGCAGCCAGGGATGGGGGAGAAGGACCTAGGTGCATGCTGGGTGTGGTCTTGTCACCGGCACTCACCCGTCTAGGACATGAGCGTCAGGATCTTTAAAGTCCGTTATGATGGAATGTATGCGACACAGACTAGACCTCGGTTTATACTTTCATCCGAAGGAGTAGGAAACGGTTACCTTTGCTGTAATATCGGCGTTCCAAATCTTTTATTCCCAGTGCAATCCGACTTCTTAATAGTACTAACCGCTTTTAGTTTTCGGCACTTTGGGGGTCTTATTTGTTATATAGTGAGAGTCTCCCTTTAGTGTCTATGTGTACTGGCTGCACTTTTTAATCAACTTGTTGAATTCTGTTGACTTCTTTAATATCACTTGTGATCTTGATTCGCGTGTGTGTGCTTGTGTGATGTTTTTTAAATTTATGTATTTATTGTTTTGTTTTGTTTTGTTTTGTTTTTTGTTTTTTTACAAAAAATGGTTTATGATACATTTTTTGAGTATCTTTATGCTGCCTCATAAACTTCATAATGTAATTGCCCTTTGGGATGAATAAAGTTGTATTGTATTGTATTGTATTGTATTGTATGTGTGAACACGACAGTGGGACACACAGGACTGTGTGAACGTGGGAGCTGTTTAGCAGTACATCTTATGTTAATCTGATGAATAACAAATGATGCAACAAGGAGCTGTTTTTGAACCTGTGGGAACATAGAGCTAGGTTTATGGACATTTGGAATTGCAAGATTGACCTAATAGAGCTGTGGGCATAATAAAGACTGAGTGTTGTGGAAATATAGAACTGTGGAAACATAGAGCTCAGTGATTATATAGCGGTAGGTCTTATAGAGCTGGGATCATAGACCTGTTTGAAGATGTGAAAATATAGAGTTGGGAGATCATAAAGCTGTGAGAACATGGAGTTAGATTCGTGGCAACACAGAGCTTGCTGACCATGTGGGAAACATAGAGTTGTGGAATCATAGAATTTAGTGAACATAAGGATGAACCTGCTTAGACGCCCGTGATGTGGAATGGTGTGTGGCGAGATGAGAGATCACCTCGATCTCTCCATCTCTTGTGTTTTAGTCTAGAAATAAAACGATCATTCAATGAACAACTTAAATTTATCAGCTAGTCGAACTAGATAAACAACGGCCAACAGGGTCGAGGCACATACGACCCACGGGACTAGACCTACGCCTAGTGGTACGAAAGAGCAGCATGACCCTCTCCTTTCCTTGCTTTCTACACACGATCTGGGATCCTGTACAGCGCAGTGGTTTTGCAGCGCATCCTCGATAGCGCAAGTGTAGTAGAAATCAATTGTTCATTGAAGATTTACCGCCCACCACTGCGCTATACAGGAGCCCAAAATCGTGTAACGCCGTAGGTCTTTCCCGTTATTCATCGAATGACTGATCAATTGGGGCAACTTTGCAGTGCGCCAGAAATAGGGTGGGAAGAAGGATGAAGACGGGGGTGATGGTAGAATTGTGTAAATATTTCTCTGTAACGTTTTGGTTTTAAGGAGATGTAGATTTAATTATAGAGTTTTTACAAATATCTCTTGGCCAGCTTTTTTTTTCCCGTTAGTGTATTATATATTTTATTATCTCTTTTGCTAGTTTAACTTTGGTGGTTGTGAAGACAGATAGATAACATACTAATGAATCATAGACACACAGGCTGGGATCAGACTATCTTTGGCCAAACCAATCCGACACTCAAACGGGTTATTCTCAAATCGCGTAAGAACGAACATGCAATCTTCTTTTAGATGGAAACAATATAAGTCTATGATAGGTGAAAGTTCCCATATGAGAAAATAGGCCTGTATCAGTGGGTTTTTTTCTTCTTCTGTTCGAAGAAAACTCCACAATTCAAATTTCTTGCTATGATATATAGGTATGCTGACTACTTTCCTATCGTGGATCCACTTTTAGCGTGTAATACTCCTGTCATCTGCGTTTAACGTCGACATCAAAAGTACGCAAAAACTCATAAAATGTATCATTCCTGCTAAGAGGTTATAATTATATTTTTGGCCGTCCAATATTTGCGAAAGTTGAATCTAAACAACACGATGACATGGAAAACAACGATGACATGCTCACAGTGGTGAAGAAACGGAAACTCCGATGGTATGGCCAAATCACCAGAGCATCAGACGTTGCAAATACCAACCGGCAAGGCACAGTATAAGGAGGCAGAAGAAGAGGGAGACAGAAAAAGAGGTGGGAGGACAACATTCGAGAATGGACTGATTTGACACTGAGCGAAGCCATGAGGGTTGCTGAGGACAGAGAAAGATTGGGGTACGCTGGTTAAACGATCATCTGTGGTGCCCCAACGACCTTCGAGTTACGGGATAGGATAGGATAGGAATCTAAACTTCGAGTCCGACCATTCTAAAGGTCGTATGGGTGACTTATCTCCCTTAGAATACCTAACCAGCCGGGAAAATCACATAGGAGGAAAACGAAGCTTAACCTCCAATTGCGTAGGCATTAAGGACGAATCACCACGTCGCGACACTGACAACAATGATCATCATCATCATGTCGAATAACCATTTGCCCTGCAAGTCGGGTTACCGGTCGTGACTCAACCTTTATAGCGTGAGTTGGAGGACTTTGCAGTGACTCTTGTCTATGCGACGGATTCTCTGGGGACGCGAACTGACGGTATAGAAGGAACCTCGCGAGGTAACGTTATTTAAAAGGGCCTGATGTCTTTCAAAGCTGCGTACACGCTTATTTGATAGCCTGCACCTCCGTATTATGCATTAATAAACTCTATGACCATACTTAGTTTAACAGTTTGAAACAGTTTTAAATGACCTCAGTATACTGGATACAATAGTCTTGTTCTAACCACAGAACAGCCGTGCGAGCACAAAGAGCGTCAATGAATCCCCATTTAATCAGGACCTCTACAGATCTACGAGGAACAAATTATTATTGGAACGGTGCATTTACGCTTTGTGTCGCAAGCGCTCTAAAATGCCATGGACTCTGGGGAACGTACTACAACATGAAAATGAAAGCTTTCATTGCATTCTTTCTTGCTGCCTTTATCTAATGAGTCTTTTCTTTGTCTCACATTTGTGGTTGTTGTTGTTGGTGGTAATATCAGCGACTGTCCCTTTTCATTTCTTGCTGCGTATACCTGTTAATCTTTATTTAAATTGTGTTAAACTATGAGCTGTCCTTCCCATTTCCTGCTGTAGTAAGTTTTTTGCGTTTCGCATCACCCAACCGCGTCATAGTCTACTCTTGTCTATGCAAGGGTGACTGGTTAGTCCGTGTGTAATACTCCGTGCGCAAGATAGCAGCAAATGTGTGTGTTACACGGTTATTTATCAATAGTTGATTCAGCCCCGATGCTTGAATCTTGATAAGTGTAACTCGACTTCGTTTATCCACGCAGCCTGTTCACTCAGCAACAAGGTAGGAGTCGTCGTTTAAAATTGTTTAACTTTATTCAGCAAAACATCAACTGCATACAAGATTGTTTTCCAAAAAAACACTTCAGTAATCAGCGTACAGTGCGCGTTACTTATATAGCCACTCTGCAATCGAGAAAATGTTCGAATATTCCAGCCTGAGGCAATAAAACCCAATCAAAATCAAACTAGTCACCGGAAATATGCACTGCCTTAAGTCATTATGTTAGGAGAATCCTTTAGCTATTACCAGATCTATCTGGAAGCTTCAGTCGATAGTAAAGAAGTAATTCAAGAAAATTCTCAACAATATCGATCGACGAAAATTATCAACATTATACACAGCTTCTTCTAGCAACAACGCAAAATCAAATCACCCCTTGGGGTCATGAGCAATCTTGCCACTGTAGATTGTTCTAACCTATAAAGGGAAAAGTGAAAGCCCCAGTTGAAAACCTGTCTTGACTTTGTAGGCATGACCAATTCACTGCGGCAACAATACCCCCGTTGAGGTGCCTGGGGTTTCAGTATAAATAGTATCCCCACTTTCTGGAAATTTAGTGCTTTAAATTCCCACTGTCGCTGTCTTCCTCATTTACTCTTTCTGGTACAGAGGCTTGACACCACCTCCAGAGCCAATGGAATGGACATAAGTGCAGAGAGGACCAAAATAATGTTCAACAACACCAACGGCATCAACATAGACATCAAAGTCCAAGGCCAGTCCCTCAACACAATGCATAGCTTCAAATATTTAGGAGCTATTGTATCAGGCAATGGGTCCCGACAGGAAGTCCTCTTCTGGATCGCACAAACAACTTGTTACACTCAGTTCGATGTTGGTGTTTTCTATCAGTATCTGATTCAGCCCCAATGCTGAATTCCTGATAGGGTGTAACTCAGATTCGTTTATCCACGCAGCCCGTCCAAACAGTATACAAGTCACAAAGTCGACGTATGAAGTTTTCCACTTTTATTCAGCTTTCATCAACAACTGCATACAATTCTCAACTCAACTCAACAACTTTCAAATTTACTTTCCAGCTTCACTA
This sequence comes from Oncomelania hupensis, assembly GCA_036898135.1. NCBI lineage: Eukaryota > Metazoa > Mollusca > Gastropoda > Littorinimorpha > Pomatiopsidae > Oncomelania > Oncomelania hupensis. Next base: position 46,640,915 of record CM072525.1, on the reverse strand, counting down.
TCAACAACAATCTCTCTCTCATTTTTGAAACAGCGCGGCACTTAAATAGTCTCTTGACACTCCCGAATAACCTGGATCAATCTCGTTTGACGCAATTTAACCAATCGCTTCTAACTTCGTCATTACTGTCTTACGTCATACATAATTATTTCCCGTCCCAGAATATTCGCCATTATCTACGTCCATCAAGAAACTTCGATCGATAGTAAACAAGCGGGTCCAGAGAATTCTACAACAATATCGACCAACAAAAATTATCAACGTTATACATAGCCTCTCCTAACAACAATGCAAACTCAAATCAAAGGTAAATAAACTCTATCATTGACTACTTTGCAAATCGAAACGATTAGATCTATCGTGCGCGTTTCCGACATACTTTCGTACGCGTTTCAACGTAACACAACTGCGGCCCTGACAAAGTTGAAGCCCATTTGGAAATACAGGACCATCAGTCTGCAATCCAAGGTAAGGCTGCTGATCGCCCTTGTCACCTCCATCTTCCTATACGCTTGCGAAACATGGACCCTCACAGCAGATCTACAACCAAGACTACGAAGCATGGAGATGAGGTGCTACAGAAGACTTCTGGGCATTTCCTATACCCAGCTCATCACCAACGACGGAGTTCAACGGACCATCACACAAACCATTGGACAACACGATGACATGCTCACAAGTGGTGAAGGAACGGAAACTCCGATGGTATGGCCACGTCATGAGGTCTTTCAAAGATCCTCCTGCAAGGCACGGTGCAAGGAGGCAGAAAAAGAGGTGGGAGGACAACATTCCAGAATGGACAGGCTTGACACTGAGCGAAGCCATGAGGGTTGCTGAGGGCAGAAAAGGATGGAATATGCTGGTTAAAGGATCATCTGTGGTGCCCCTACCACCTTCGAGTTCCGGGATAGGATAGGATAGGAAACGCACAACCAATAAACACATTGTTACCAAAAAAATCGAAAAGTGCAGAAGATAATTAGACGTCTGCCAATTTTTTCCTTCCTGGTAATATTAATATTATATCATTTTATTGTCTTTTCTTCTGCCTCGCCTTTTTCATTATCTTTCACGGCGATTGAGGCTACATAAGATATATGTATGTAGATGTACATGCAATTACCTATTATGCCTTATTACCTTTATTTCTTAAATTCGCTGTTGCCTCTTTTTATTCCTTCCTATTTTTTTCTTTCTCTCTACCTTTCTTCCTTTCCTATTTTCGTATTTTCTATGTACATGACCCTTCTTATTTTAAACTGACTTTTTTGGCAGGGTTGGGTGGGTGGGGGTGGGGTGCTATCTGATGGATAAAAAGTATGTATTATGTTTTAGAGTTGTGTTGGCCTTTCTGGGTTTCTTAGGGAAAAATTCAAAAGGTTCACGAACAGTTATATAACATCGTGATACATCTAGATCACAAAAGTTGAGATTTAAAATAAAATTACAAGCCATTCAAATGTATTACTCGCACACATAGATCAAATCGGCATTTTGATGGCGATATTGTGACTCTTCTGTCTCCTAAGGAAGCAAAATAAAAGCAACGAATGATGGTCCCCTATCTGAGCTATCAGCAAGTGAAACTAAAACTATTGAATCAGCCAATTACGCGAGCGTTGTGGCCAAGTGGGCTAAGGCGGGACTAACTTGCCTTGTCCACAGGCCAGAAACCAATGGCGCCTGACAGGTGTGGGTTCGATCCTGCATCGGGGCGTTATGTTTCTCCGAATATTATTTACTTTCGACTCGGGCAACGTCTCGGGGGTTTTCTCCGGGTACTCCGGTTTGCTCCCCCAGCAAAATTTCAAAAAAAAAAAATAAATTCAAAAATTTAAAGAATTTCTCAATTTTAAAAATCACAACTAATGTTAGGTAGGTTGGGTTTGGGCGCGCCACAGGCTGCGACTACGCCTTCCACAGGGGAGGCGGCCCAGAATTTCCCGATAAAAAGGGACAATAAAGTATTAAAATCTAAAAATCTAAATCTAAAAATTATGAATTACGGCGCAAAACGGAGCAACTGACAGACCGACATTTGACTATATTCTATTTTCGACTAGTTCAATGTATTTCCTGATATTATCCGTGCACGATACATTTTCTTCAGTTATTTGTGGTAATTTTACCAGTTTGCACCCATGATAAATTATTATTATTATTATTATTATTATTATTATTATTATTATTATTATTATTATTATTATTATTATTATTATTATTTAGTATACCGTCCCTAATTTTGCAGTTATGTGCGACGATTCTTCATAGCCAATGATACAACATCAGTATTAATTTTCGCATGAAGCATTTGTACTAAGCATGTCCTTAGTTTTAAAGCGAAACTCGATAGTTTCTGTCGTACAACGTCGGTAAAATACATCTTGCACTCAATCCCTTTAGTTATGTTGCCATGTGTGACGAGCTCCGTGGGCGACAGTTTCCCAAATCAAATCACTCGCTTTGGTCACGTGAGTGGTTCTGTGGACACACGCGCACAATAGAAAGGTCAAAGGTGAGCACTCGGTAGAGCGTCAGGAATGGCTCTCTCTTCACAATGTTTCCTAGTCACTCTGTGCTCATTGTGATTCGTTTATTCTTCCTAAACTCTGAAAGGAAACCAAGATCACTCGCTCAATTCAGCGTCACAGATCCTTTTCAAATTTACAATGAGTGTTTCTCACCGGGGAAAAATAAAATTAAGGCAAAAAAAAAAATCTTTCAGAAAGTACGGGTTTCATATGATATAAATCAAACACATTCGTCGGTGTTTGTTCCTACGAACAAACGCCAAGGTTGATTCTAAAAATAGAATATCAACGAAAGCGCGTATAGTAAGCACAGTTGTTTGTTGACATAACATGGAAAAGACTCCTAAAGTTCTAAAGCTTAGAGGTCGCTTTAAGCAAGTGTTCATGACAGCATCTCGTATTGTGACGACAAAATGTTAATTTTCCCAAGTAAAACCCAAAGTCTCAGGTTAGCCCTTATATCATCTTTCTGTGTGGTAACCCTTTCCATTTCCACAGTAAACCCAATGTCACAAACAAATAAAGAAACATCCTTGATCATCTCGTGTGTTTGTGTGTACTGCTAGACATGGACAGAGCGACCTTAAGCCATGACCCCTCGACCTCAACCTAGACATACGGTTTTCGCGGTGGCTCATGGGTGTAGTTCTGTCTGTCGTGCTTGCATGCAGTATGTTGGCTCGTGTGCGAACTGTGTGTGTGTGTGTGTGTGTGTGTGTGTGTGAGCGCGCGCGTGCGTGTTATCTCGATTCTGAGACATATTTCTTGTGTTTTATCTTGGCAATACAATTATTTGACTTGACTTGACTTGTCTGTAAGGTAGGCTTAATATTTTACAAGGAAAATTGTTAAAGCTAGTAACACGTGGCTGCCGTAGAACATGCTCATGTACACATCTCCCACCTAGTATATATAAGCTAATAGCGTAGCTGAAACTTTCAGACATGCTCCCTATCCAGTCACCGCTGACTAGGATGAGGCCCACTCTAAAAATACGGAGCTTGTTTCCTAGGCACAAGGTCGCGGGTTAGAACGAGGCTTTTACAAGAGATCGAGGGTTTTCTCCGGGTACTCCGTTCTCCTTCCTCCATTTAATGATGGTATTGGATGCAGTCGATGTACATTTTAGCAATAAATTTTTTTTTTTTTTTTTTTTTTTTAGCTTTCTGTAACCGCGATCTCTTCAGATCGCAGATCTTTGAGTCCGATGGTTGAAAAAGCGCGTGATAGCCTCACGAATTTTATTATTATTATTATGATTATTATGATTATTATTATTATTATTATTATTATTATTATTATTATTATTATTATTATTATTATTATTATTATATTATTATTATTATTATTATTATTATTATTATTATTGGGGCAAAAAAGGGCGGTTTACGGTATTCCGACCGACCCTAATTTTTTGGCCCGACACTACACTTGTTATTTAGATCGTATGTAAAAGAAAATGAAAAAAGCGAACAAAATCGCACCCAAGGTAAAAAAAAGGTCTTTAAGAAAAAACCGAATTGAATAAAAAGAAGCCGACTTACTATTGTTCTGTCCTATGTTACCGTAAACAGACATATTATTTGTTTTAACCTTATTATTATTATTATTATTATTATTATTATTATTATTATTATTATTATTATTATTGTATTGTTGTTTTTGTTGTTGTTGTTGTTCTTGTTGTTGTTAGTAACTAACGTAGATTTGCTTTAAAGGTTCAGTTGCCCAGTTAGACTTCTCTCTTTCTCTCCTCCCTCCCTCCTTCCGTCTGAATATAGTTGTAGGAGGTTTTTATAAGAGTGGCGGTGTAAATTTGCAACCACAAAGGCTAAATGTGAAACCAAAGCAACACATAGGAAATGGTTTCAAGCCATGCAGTATCTTACAGTGAACACCCAAGTTCGGTACCAGACCAAGCGTCTTGAAGGAGACTCAACATGTGTGCAATGCACTTCAAAAGGGTATTGTTTCGCTTTGGACAGAAGCTCTATTAGAGGTCATCGACCGTACAATGGATGGGGGTATATTTAGATATAAAAACGACGTATTTATCTATTCCTAGCCCAATGTTTGGTATTGTTGTAGTGTTAGTTGACAGTGGATCGTATATAGCGCCTTTCCACCCCAAGATCTGCTCAAGACGCTGGCCAATACAGAATCTGATTCAAGCCGCCCGAGGCGCCCTCTCGCTGCCTTAGACAACAGCTCAATCCTGTGCGATGGGGGAGAAATGACCTAATGCTGGGCGTATTTACTTCAGGGCAAATGTGGATACCATGCAAGATTGAGTAGTGACCTTGAGAAAGAGCAAAGGAACGGTATCTGATAACTGGTCACTAACCCTGGTTATATCAACCCTTTGGGACTAAATCTGTTTAGTGGTTTGTGAGATAAAACGTGCAACATACCGACCAACCGACCGACATTTGGCTCGTTCCGACTGTTGACTTAATTCAAAGGGTTCTCAGATAAGCCTGGCGGTACAGATAAGGAGGAAGATGCGTAGTACGTTAATCCCAGGAAATAATTTCGCTTTGTAAAATGGGACTAAAGTGGCGAAAACCATATAGGATTTACTCAATATAAGCACGGTTAACATCCATTCCCAGCCTGTGGGCACGAGAGTTTGAGAAAGTTTAGAAGTAGTTCACTTTCGCTGTTAACAACAATCTGGGGAGTGGGAGATCCAGTTAATTCAGGAAGAAATTGAGGTAACCGCGTAAGCCCATAGTATCTCTCTCTCTCTCTCTCTCTCTCTCTCTCTCTCTCTCTCTCTCTTTCTCTCTCTCTCTCTCTCTCTCTCTTTCTTTTCTTTCTCTCTTGTTTTATATATATAAATCCTAAAGCAACTCAAACATGGTTCAAAATGTGTGTTAATATGATGGATAATATTACGAAGTCACACCCCAATTTATTGCTGCTGGGAGATTTTAATAATAATTTCTTTAAAATGCGGACTGCTTGGTTGGACAATGTTCAGTTATTTGGCCTTACTCATATTATGAATACACCAACGAGAGTTACTAAAAACACAACTACGTTAACATATCGCATATTTATAAATATTTGCAACAGAGCTTTAAATGCACATATTTATTAAATTCCAATAAGTGACCATAGTCCTATAGTATGCACGTTATCATGCAAAAGTCTGAATTATAAACTAAATGGACATACAATTATTCAGTTTAGGTCATGTAAATCTTTTACCAAGGATGCACTCCTGTTTGATCTACAGTTTACTAACTTTAATAATATTTATCTGTGTAATGATCCAAATAAAGCCCTAAATGTGTGGTGCAAAAGATTTTGTGTGGTCCGATAAACATGCACGGATTAGAGAGAAGATATTCAAACAAAGTACATTTCCTTAATGGCTGACATCAAATATTATTGATGCAATGAAAAGGCGTGACCGATTTAAAAAAGGAAACAACTTTTGAACAATTTAAGAAACAAAGAAGTAGAGTCTCTACTATGATTCGAGACTTCAAAACATATATATTATTTTATTAATAACTAATTATCATGATACAAAATCATTTTGGAAAGCAATGAATGAGATAAAAAGAAAGTCTAAATATTAAAAACACACATCTGATATCACTGCTTCCGCGGAATGTGTTACTAATCACTTTGTATCCATTACTAACAATATCATTAACTCTACCTGCCACAGTTCACCCCTTGGGGTCATGAGCAATCTTGCCACTGTAGATTGTTCTAACCTATAAAGGGAAAAGTGAAAGCCCCAGTTTTTTTTTTTTTTTTTTTTTTAAATCAGTTTATAGTCCCCTCTCTTCCCGTAAGGATTTTCAGAGAGGAGACTACATTCTAAGCCTCAGTTGAAAACCTGTCTTACCTTTATAGGCATGACTGATTCACTGCGGCAACAGTACCCCCGTTGGAGTGCCGGGGGTTTCAGTATAAATAGTATCCCCACTTTCTGGAAATTTAGTGCTTTAAATTCCCACTGTCACTGTCTTCCTCATTTGCTCTTTCCCATTCCTGCTCTGTCCTATCACTCTGCTATACTATCTTCTTCTTCGCTAGATCAATGACCTACCTTTTTTCTTGAAAACTCTTCCTGGACAAGACTCCTTGTTTGTGTATGAGGTCTGTTGGATCAGCTTGGGAGTATTGGACGCTTTCTGCCGGGTGGTCACTAGGGCTTCCTATGATGTTATTACTTAGCAATATAGGCATTTTATATGTATGTGTTTTTTTGATAATTTATAATGATGTTTGTATTCTATTTTGTTTTTGTAACCGGGGGTTCGAGTAGTTGGGGTAAAGCCTCAGCCGTTCCCTGCGTGGGATGTCTTTATTGTAAAGTGACTGGCCTGTGGAGGGCATTCAGTTTTCTCACTAGGGTTGTTTCAGCAGATCTTTTATGGGGATCGGAGGTTGTCCGGTCCTGATTTGGCTCGGAAGAGTCCGCTGGACCTAAAGCAACAATTAATCAATCAATCAATTAATCTGCCATAGTCTACGTACAGTCTCTCACCATTACTTGATAATGTCTGTAAAGACAAACTCCCAGTGAAACATGTTTTATCCCCCTCTTAAATACTCATGTCGTTTTCAAATATATAACTAGTCTAAAAAACAAAAGATTTTGTGGTTTTGATAAAATAAATTCTTAAAACCTTGCACTACCCTACATGTACATCATTGAACCCTTTACTTTTATTTACAATTTGTGTATAAAAACTGGAATAGTTCCTGTTGCTTGGAAAATGGCTAAAGTTCTCCCTCATTCCAAAAGCAAAGTGCCCTTCTAATCCAAATAACTTTAGACCTATTTCATTATTAAATGTTCTATCTAAACCAATTGAACAACAAATGTATCAACATGTACATTCTTTAATGGAAAACCATGCTCTTGTTCATCCACTCCAGTCTGGTTTTCGTGAAGCATCTTTAGAAAATAGTTTAAATCATGTGATACACTGGTCTCTAACAAATGGTCCTTAATCGTAAAAACGCACACACATACTAATCACACCAAGACAAAAAACATTAATTTCAGCCTTTAAAATTAAATATTACATTAGATAAAAATTGTGTAAACCAAGTAACAGACCATCGTATACTTGGAGTTACTGTTGATTCGGAATGATGGTGTGATAAACACATTAATCAAATATGTAAACGTTATTGCTTTCAAATTTATGATTACGATTTTTTTGTTCCTGAATATGCCAGAAAAGTTTGTTTTTTCCATGCACACTGCCTTTCTCATATGAATTATGCTCCAATTGTGTGAAATGATGTTAGTCATAATCACATTTTTAAAATATTCTTTCATAACAAGCAATAAAATTAAATTCTAACTACTGGTTAGCGAGTTTGAGAACCTTGTAAGTGCGCTATATAAGAGTAATCTCTTTCTTTCTTTCTTTCTTTCGTGGGCCGGGTAGCTCAGTTGGTAAGAGCGTCTTGCTAGTAACCGAAAGGTCGCTGGTTCGAATCCCGGATTGGTCAACGTGTGATCATATTATTTTCCCCTTTACCAACAACTGGCCCGCTGGTGTCAGTATAAATCGGTCCAGTAGTCACCTATATGCGAAAGTGTCGTGTGACTATAATCTACAAACAACAACAACAACAACATTTCTTTCTTTAATATTTTGGATACACGGGTATACTCCTTCGGATGAAAGTATAAACCGAGGTCTAGTCTGTGTCGCATACATTCCATCATAACGGACTTTAAAGATCCTGACGCTCATGTCCTAGACGGGTGAGTGCCGGTGACAAGAACACACCCAGCATGCACCTATAGGTCCTTCTCCCCCATCACTGGCTGCCCAGATTGTGCTCAGTTGTCTGGAGCGTTATTAAGATGCGCCCAAAGGCTGCAAGTTGGCGCCTCGGGCGGCTTGAGTTAGATCCTGTATCGGCCAGCGCCTTGAGCAGCTCTTGAGCTGGAAAAGCGCTATATAAGAACGATTAAATAAATAAAGAAATAAATATAAACTATTAGGAACTCCTCCTCCTCTTCCCACTCTCCCCCCCCCCCCCCTCCTCACTCCCCGACCCTTCTCCCGCTCTCCCACCCTCCAAAACTATCCACAGAATAAAGAAGAACTGTAGCGGTTTCCCCGGCAACTCCGTCGCGACGATTTCGGTGACAATTGTCAGAAGTCAACCACAGTGACAGATTGTCCAATACATTTCTCCACCGGTCCCGAAAATTTCTTCCGCATATCAGTCGGAAATCTTGCCAACTCCCAATTTTCACGTATAAACCAACCACGAAGGACATTGCTGCTGCCACCACTATACTATAGACTTCGTAGTATTTTGGCGGCGTCCCACCACAGCACTGTGCGAGAACACACTGTCAACATCGTTTTGGAAAAAAACAAAACAAACTTGTCACGAAAAGGCCCACAACCTCCAGTGTCGGCGTTACTGCTAGAAAGAAAACAACTGGGGAGTGTTGATGGTTGGGGTGCATGGGGTGTGGACAGTGGGTAGGGGTCGGGGGAAGGAGGGGAGGGGAGGGGATCATTGGTGTTTGAATTTATTTATACTTTGCTCCTTCAGTGAAAAGTACACATCGGTCGCTACATCCAATCCGTAACATCGTCGTCATCCTCCTAGATCCTGCCCTCCCCCCTTTCACTCCTCCTCCTCCTTCTCATCATCACCGTTCGCAGCAGCAGAAGCAACAACAATAGCTTCTTCTTCTTCTTCTTCTTCTTCTTCTTCTTCTTCTTCTTCTTCTTCTTCTTCTTCTTCTTCTTCTTCTTCTTCTTCTTCTTCATGTCTTTGCTTTTGTAAACATGTAGCACTAGTAAGTCTTCTTCTTTTTTCTTCTTCTTCTTCTTCTTCTTCTTCTTCTTCTTCTTCTTCTTCTTCTTCTTCTTCTTCTTCTTCTTCTTCTTCTTCTTAATGCCTTTGCTTTTGTAAACATCTAGCACTAGTAAGTTTCAGAATGTAGTGTTGTTTTTTTCGAACAGATTTCCTATTCTCATTCTTATTTTTATTTTCATACTCATTCTTATTCTCATTGTATTGTATGGTGGTGTATTCTTATTCTCATTCTTCCGGTCCTGATTTGGTTCGGAAGAGTCCGCTGGACCTAAAGCAATAATCATGTAATGTAATGTAATTCTCATTCTTATACTCATTCTTATACTCATTGTTGTTTTCCTTGTATTGTATTGTATTGTATTGTATTATTATACTCATTCTTATTCTCATTGTATTGTATAATATTCTTATTCTTATTCCTACTCTCATGTTGTTCTTATATTCAATCTTAAACTAATTTCCTCATTCTTATTCAGGATACTGTGGATACGCAACTCTTCGAAGAAAACTACCTCAACCGAAGTCAGTCAGCTAGTCACGCGACCTGAATTCAACTGTTGGAGGTGAGAACTGAACTCCGTTCACGTCAGTCGGCATAACAAGGCTAAAGCAATGTCGATGGCAGGCTAAAGTTAACGCAGTAAGTATCTACATTGTTTTCCTTCACAGAAACAGTATGGCGTTGCTGTTGCTATTTTTGTTGTTGTTGTTGTTAATGTTTTTACTCTTCTTTCCTATAAGTTTTGGTAAGCATGTCAACGGCCCTTCGTTTCTTAGCCTAGCCTACCGATCACGTCACCATGGCATGATGCTCGTGCAGAGCAGTGTCTCTTCTCCTGACCAGAGTATAACACCGAGATCTAGTCTGTGCACGCAAGCATTCCATCCCACCGACTTTACAGATCCTGACGCTCAGGACCTGGACGGTCGAGTTCGGTTAGGCAGCTACATGAATAAAGTCAGCACATTCTTGAACCTATTCCCCCTCGCTCGCTCAATTGTCTGGGGCGTTCGATGATGCGAATCAAGCAGCGGGTGGTTTGAGTTAGATCCTGGTTTGTTTTTTTCCCAGCACCTTGAGTAGCTATTGAGCTAAAAAAAAAAAGGCCAAATAAGAAAACTTCATATAGAATTGCCGTGGTCTTGATGTGGGAATTGTTCGGGATAGAGTATGTCATTAAAACAGTGTTCCAGTGTTCCAAGGAGTACTTGAAAGCTAAAAGACGGTGCCCTAAGTCTTGGAAACGATCTCTGGGGGTCCCTTGACTCTCAGGTTGGGGACGGAAGGCGGGGAGGAGGGAAGAGGAGGAAGAGGGAGTGTTAGGAAAGAGGGTTAGGATGCGAGGAGGGATGGGGGAGGGGGGGGGCGGAGGCGGCAGAGCAAGTGGTCGGATAGCCAAAGCTAGTCACACCCAGAGGTCTCGATTTTAAGTGACAGAATGTCGATTAGCTGTTGCGCTAGTTTGGCCAACTGTCACTCCGTGCACACAATCCAGTCGACTCACGGAGGAAGCAGTTTGTACAGCGCTGGAATAGCAAGTGACTGAAATCCACCCAATGCCTTTACTGCAACTCCCCTCCCCACTCCCAATTCCCTCCCACCCTTTGCCCACCTTCCAATCTACACCCTGACCTACCCCTCCCCCCTCCCATACTCACCACCAAATGATATCTCGCCGCGCCCCCCACCCCATTCTTCCCCCATCCCCTCACTGTCTCTTTTCACCCCTCTGTCACTACCAAAAAAATAGGTCAGGGGCAGCAATGATTTTAGCATCTGTTTGAGAAAGAAAGTTCAATATACAAGAACAATCCTTCACGTCACACGCAGCTGCACGTTATAGAACCCGACCATTTTCCTCACAATGGCGGACGACATGTTTACAGAGAAACGGGCCATTTAGGTAGTTTAAAGTTGTTCAGTTGTCCTGGGCGTTTGGGAGTGCGCTTTGATGCTGTAAGTTGGCGAAAGATCTTGCTTTCGACCAGCGCCTTCAGCTTTTTTTGGTAATGCATGCGCTATTTAAGAACATTAATTCCTTTCATTTCGTTTTATGCCGAGAAAGGAGGTCTTCTGACTGTGACAATAGACCAGTGTGCTAAAAGTGAATGCCCAACAAACCAGCGCCTTGAGAAGTTCTTGAACTGGAAAAAGCTTTGTATAAGAACGATTAAATAAATAAATTAATTAATTAATAAAATAAATACACCAGCACGTTCCTCCAACCATTCTTTATTTCCACAATCTCTCTCTCCCAACCCTGCCCTAAAGGAAGGAAACATTTCCCGGACAAACCACCAAGAAAGGAGGACAAAAACTCAAAGGATGAATGTAGGTTGGAAGTACTACGAAATAATTGTTAGCGAGTGACTTCCAAGTACGCTTTTAAAGGGCCCCGAGGTCACTCATTTCAAGCATCACAACTCCTTTTACAATTCACAGTGAGCGTGGCCACATCGGGAGAAAGAAAGAGTCAGCCCCCAAACGACCCCTTTGAAAAGAACGGTGGTGATATTAAGTCATTTGTTTATGTTCCTATTCATAGTATCAAGGCCGAATGTAAAAATAGCACCGCTACAAAAGTGTGCATGGTAGGCATAGTTGGGTGTTTACACAGCAAGGAAGAGGCGCCTACAATTCAATGCTAAGCTGGCGGTTTGAACAACCATTACCCATTATTATCATCTTTCAATGGAGCTGCAATGCAGTTTCCCAAGTATAAAACTCTATTGTCACAAAAGATGAAATTCTATTTTGTGGCTATAAAATTGGTGTTTCGATTTCTCACATATAAGAGGCACCTTTTTTTTGGGCATTACACATAGAGAGGGCAGACGGCATTACTTTACATTTAATAATTGTTGCTTTTCAGGACAGCGGACCCTCTCCCCGCAAAATCAGGACCGGACAACCCCCAACCGCATAAAAGATCTGCCGAACAACCCTAGTGGGAAAACCGAATGCCCCACCAGCCAGTCACTTTACAATAAAGACATCCCATGCAGGGGACGCTGAGGCTGCACTCTAATTTATCGAACCCCAGTTTACAAAAAACAAAATAGAATACAAACATCATTATAAATTATCAACAAAACATATACATATAAAATGCCTACATTGCTAAATAATAACATCATAGGAAGCCCTAGTGACCACCTGGCAGAATGCGTCCAATATTTCCAAGCTGATCCAACAGACCTCATACACAAACAAGGAGTCTTGTCCCGGAAGAGTTTTCAAGAAAAAAGGTAGGGGACTGGGTTAGCGAAGAAGAAGATAGTATAGCAGATTGATAGAAACAGAGCAGGAATGAAAAAGAGCAAATGAGAAAGACAGCGACAGTGGGAATTTAAAGCACTAAATTTCTAGAAAGTGAGGATACTATTTATACTGAAACCCCCGGCACCCCAACGGGGGTGGGCAGACGGACACATTAGGGAACCAGCGGAAAGTTACGCCAGACAAGGTTACCAAGTGACTTTAAAGTGACCAAATTTGACCACGCCCCGTGTTCTCCACATATCTTTTTACGTTCACAGTGAGTGTTGCGCCACTGAAAAAATAGTCTAATAACAACACAAATAACTCTTTCGAAAGTATAGTTGTTTTTTTTTTTAATGAACACATTCCGTAGTTTTTGTGCCTATGTAATAGCAAGGGCTAGTTAACATTCTGATGTTAAACAAATAGGAACTACTAAAGCCGGTTTAGAGACAGAACCCGTAAAAAAACAATTGTGTTACACTCGATGTTGGTTTTGTTTTTATCAGTAGTTGATTCAGCCCCAATGCTTGAATCCTCCTGATAAGTGTAACTCGGATTCGTTTATCCACGCAACCTGTTCACTCAGC
>CM072525.1:46445204-46625204 GCA_036898135.1 Oncomelania hupensis | reverse complement strand
ATGTGGCTTAGGCACGAGACATTTCAGGTCACAGAGGACGAACTATGTTGCTTAGGCACGAGACATTTCAGGTCACAGAGGACGAACTATGTGGCTTAGGCACGAGACATTTCAGATCACAGAGGACGAACTATGTTGCTTAGGCACGACACATTTCAGGTCACAGAGGACGAACTATGTTGCTTAGGCACGAGACATTTCAGGTCGCAGAGGACGAACTATGTTGCTTAGGCACGAGACATTTCAGGTCGCAGAGGACGAACTATGTTGCTTAGGCACGAGACATTTCAGGTCACAGAGGACGAACTATGTTGCTTAGACACGAGACATTTCAGGTCGCAGAGGACGAACTATGTTGCTTAGGCACGACACATTTCAGGTCGCAGAGGACGAACTATGTTGCTTAGGCACGACACATTTCAGGTCACAGAGGACGAACTATGTTGCTTAGGCACGAGACATTTCAGGTCGCAGAGGACGAACTATGTTGCTTAGGCACGAGACATTTCAGGTCGCAGAGGACGAACTATGTTGCTTAGGCACGAGACATTTCAGGTCGCAGAGGACGAACTATGTTGCTTAGGCACGAGACATTTCATGTCGCAGAGGACGAACTATGTTGCTTAGGCACGAGACATTTCAGGTCACAGAGGCTTTCCTCTGGGTACCCCAAATTCCTTCCTCGCTTCAATAATAGCATTGGATGCCTATCCTATCCTATCCTATCCAATCCTGTAACTCGAAGGTCGTATGAGCACCACAGGTGATCGTTTAACCAGCGTACTCCATCTGTCTCAGTCCTTAGCAACCCTCATGGCTTCGCTCAGTGTCTAGCCAGTCCATTCTCGAATGTTATCCCCCCACCTCTTTTTCGTTCTCCCGCTTCTTCTACCTCCTTGCACCATATCTTGCAGGATGGTCTTTTTCAAGGCCTGATGTCCTGGTGATGTGGCCATGCCATTGGAGGTTCCGTTTCTTCACACTGTGAGCATGTCATCGTTTTGTCGGCTTTTGTTGTTGGTGATGTGCTGGGTATAGGAAATGCCCAGAAGTCTTCTTTAGCCCCTCATCTCCGTTCTGAAGCAGAATAGGAATAAAGGAGAATGGGGATAGAGGAGAATGAGGATAAAGGAGAAAGGGATAAAGAAGAGTGGGGATAAAGGAGAATGGGGATAAAAAAGAGTGGGGATAAAGGAGAATGGGGATAAAGGCGAATGGGGATAAAAAAGAGTGGGGATAAAGGAGAATGGGGATAGAGGAGAATGAGGATAAAGGAGAATGGGGATAAAGAAGAATGGGGATAAAGGAAAATGGGGATAAAGAAGAATGGGGATAAAGGAGAATGGGATAAAGGAGAATGGGGATAGAGGAGAATGAGGATAAAGGAGAATGGGGATAAAGAGATATGGGGATAAAGCAGAATGGGGATAAAGGAGAATGGGGATAAAGCAGAATGGGGATAAAGAAGAATGGTGATAAAGCAGAATGGGGATAAAGGAGAATGGGGATAAAAAAGAATGGGGATAAAGGAGAATGGGTATGAAGCACTGCTTAGCAGAATGGGGATAAAGGATAAAGGAGAATGGGGATACACACCAGCTCAATGCCTATGTGAGCAGGACTCACACAGATTCTCCTTAATCCCCATTCTTCTTTATCCCCATTCTTCTTTATCCCCATTCTTCTTTATCCCCATTCTTCTTCATCCCCATTTTCATTTATCCCCATTCTCCTTCATCCCCATTCCCGGTCCTGATTTGGCTCGGAAGAGTCCGCTGGACCTAAAGCAACAATAAATCAATCAATCAATATCCCCATTCTCCTTCATCCCCATTCCATTCTCCTTCATCCCCATTCTTCTTTATCCCCATTCTTCTTCATCCCCATTCTCCTTCATCCCCATTCTTCTTTATCCCCATTCTCCTTTATCCCCATTCTGCTTCATCCCCATTCTCCTTCATCCCCATTCTTCTTTATCCCCATTCTCCTTTATCCCCATTCTGCTTCATCCCCATTCTCCTTCATCCCCATTCCATTCTCCTTCATCCCCATTCTTCTTCATCCCCATTCTTCTTCATCCCCATTCTCCTTCATCCCCATTCTGCTTTATCCCCATTCTCCCTTATCCCCATTCTGCTTCATCCCCATTCTCCTTCATCCCCATTCCATTCTCCTTCATCCCCATTCTTCTTCATCCCCATTCTGCTTCATCCCCATTCTCCTTCATCCCCATTCCATTCTCCTTCATCCCCATTCTCCTTCATCCCCATTCTTCTTCATCCCCATTCTTCTTCATCCCCATTCTCCTTCATCCCCATTCTTCTTCATCCCCATTCTCCTTTATCCCCATTCTGCTTCATCCCCATTCTCCTTCATCCCCATTCTTCTTTATCCCCATTCTCCTTTATCCCCATTCTGCTTCATCCCCATTCTCCTTCATCCCCATTCTTCTTCATCCCCATTCTTCTTCATCCCCATTCTCATTTATCCCCATTCTCCTTCATCCCCATTCTTCTTTGTCCCCATTCTTCTTCATCCCCATTCTTCTTCATCCCCATTCTCCTTCATCCCCATTCTTCTTTGTCCCCATTCTTCTTTGTCCCCATTCTTCTTTATCCCCATTCTCCTTTATCCCCATTCTCCTTCATCCCCATTCTTCTTTGTCCCCATTCTTCTTCATCCCCATTCTTCTTCATCCCCATTCTCCTTCATCCCCATTATTCTTTGTCCCCATTCTTCTTTGTCCCCATTCTCCTTTATCCCCATTCTCCTTTATCCCCATTCTCCTTCATCCCCATTCTTCTTTGTCCCCATTCTTCTTTGTCCCCATTCTTCTTTATCCCCATTCTCCTTTATCCCCATTCTCCTTTATCCCCATTCTCCTTCATCCCCATTCTTCTTTGTCCCCATTCTTCTTCATCCCCATTCTGCTTTATCCCCATTCTCCTTCATCCCCATTCTTCTTCATCCCCATTCTTCTTCATCCCCATTCTCCTTCATCCCCATTCTCCTTCATCCCCATTCTCCTTCATCCCCATTCTTCTTCATCCCCATTCTCCTTTATTCCCATTCTCCTTCATCCCCATTCTCCTTCATCCCCATTCTCCTTCATCCCCATTCCATTCTCCTTCATCCCCATTCTCCTTCATCCCCATTCTCCTTTATCCCCATTCCATTCTCCTTCATCCCCATTCTTCTTCATCCCCATTCTCCTTCATCCCCATTCTCCTTTATCCCCATTCCATTCTCCTTCATCCCCATTCTCCTTCATCCCCATTCTTCTTTATCCCCATTCTTCTTCATCCCCATTCTTCTTTATCCCCATTTTCCTTCATCCCCATTCTCCTTCATCCCCATTTTCCTTCATCCCCATTCTCCTTCATCCCCATTCTCCTTCATCCCCATTCTTCTTTATCCCCATTCTTCTTCATCCCCATTCTCCTTCATCCCCATTCTTCTTCATCCCCATTCTGCTTTATCCCCATTCTGCTTTATCCCCATTCTCCTTTATCCCCATTCTGCTTTATCCCCATTCTGCTTCTTCCTCATTCTCCTTTATCCCCATTCTGTTAATCCCCATTCTCCTTTATCCCCATTCTGCTTCATCCCCATTCTGCTTTATCCTCATTCTCCTTTAGCCCTAATAATAATAATAATAATAATAATAATAATAATAATAATAATAATAATAATAATAATAAAGTAGGCTTATATAGCGCGATACCCCAGCTCAGAGCTGGGCTCACCGCTCTTAACACAGGATATATCTTCAGAACAAACATAAACAATAAAACAAGGTATGCAAGCATTCACACCAACCGTACTCACAAAGGCATACAAGGGAACAACAACATATGCAATACACTACACATGCATAATAAAACAAACAAACAAACAACTAAAAATTAATAATACAATGGCATATCAAATAATAATAGGATTCACCATACAGATTTAAAATCTAACTAAAATTTTTTTTTACATCTAACAATGGTTAATTAATATAATGATCGGATAAAAAAAGATAAGACCCGCCTCTCCTCACTATTGCAGAAATAAAATATTATCAAAAACATAATGTACAAACTAATGCAAAAATAATTGGATCAAAATAATTAGATACTCAGATATAAATGTACAAACAATTTACATGTCAAGCCATGGACGGCACCCCACCGGCATCCGGCATCAGTCGGAGAGTAAGAGTCAATCAGGATAATACAGTTTGAAGAGATGGGTCTTCAGTGCGTTTTTGAAGGCCTGGGTGGTCGGTATGTTGCGGATGTGAGGTGGGAGAGAATTCCATTGCTTGGGAGCGCAGAAAGAGAAAGATCGTTCACCGTATACCGTAGTGCGTGTCTTGGGAACAGAAAGAATGCGCGCCATTTCTACTTTCCTTGCAGGTGGGGCGGGGGAGGAGGGAGAGGGAGGGAGATCAATACAATAGTAAAACCTTGGTAGAAGTTGGGAGAGAGAGGGAGTATGTGTGTGTAGGCATGGTGGGGGTCGACACAATCGATACAATCTTAAAAGTCTGTGTAGTGTGTACAAGAAGAGACGACGTGCAGCTTAACTTGACAGTGCCAAAACAAGCGTTGTGACAAGTTGACGGGCTTGGGGATAATGCCAATTAGGAACTTGAAAAGACCCGTCACAGCGTCTGTAGGCGGGGGGTGGGGGGGAGAGAGAGAGAGAGAGAGAGAGAGAGAGAGAGAGAGAGAGAGAGAGAGCGAGAGAGAGAGAGCGAGAGAGAGAGCGAGAGAGCGAGAGAGAGAGAGAGAGAGCGAGAGAGAGAGAGAAGGAGAGAGAGAGAGGAGTGCAAGTAGAAGAGTGTGTTTGTTACGTATACCCAACTTTTGAGCTGTACTGGTAGCGTGAGGCATTATTTATTTATGTATTTCATTTTTTATATGTAGAGATTTAGGCTACTAGCTCAAGAGCCGCTCAAAGCGCTGGCCGATACAGGATCGAACACAAACCGCCCGAGGCGCGCACTTGCAGTCTTTGGGCGCGTAGTGGGACGACCAGACGACTGAACATAATCCTGAGCGACCGGGGATGTGAAAAAGGGACCTAGTGCATGCTGGTTGTATTGGTGTAGCCGGCACTCGCTAGGACACGAGCTTCAGAATATTATGTAAAGTCCGTGCCATGGAATGCGTGCGTGCACCGACTAGACCTCGGTTTATACTCTCATCCGAAGGAGTAGTCCCATTGGACACTTGTACACTGATATACAATTTGATCTTTGTTGATTGTAATTGTACATCACAATGTGATTTCTTAGAACAGATCATACAGGTGTCTTATATATTTATCGCAATATTGTGTTGTTACGTTTTGAAAGAACCCGGGAGTAGGATGGATAGGCGGGGCGGGGGTGGGGGGTGGGGGTGGGGGTTAAGGGCGTTTCTAAGGAGGAGGCAGTGGTGAGGTGGAATAGGAAGTAGACAGGGTCCAGACGTGTAAATATTTATCTAGTATATATAATGAAAAATGTTGTTGCTGCTGCTGTTGCTTTTAGCTGCTGTTACAAGTGTTGCTCGTGCTAATGTGCTGATATCGTGCTCGGTGAAATATTTAGATAGTGCAGACATTGGGGGTGGGGGTGGAAAGAGAAAAAAGAGAGGAGGAGGGGAGGGGGGGTGAGAGCGAATCCCCTGTATCCCAATAATTATGAAAGAAAAGACATTGCTCCATAGACTTGGCAGGTAAAGCATGCAAACCTGGAGGGCGAAACACGGCATTGCTAATCTTATACTGTAGTAATTGAGCCACATCCAGCGTAATGTGCATGTGTGTGTTTACTCATTAGATTGATTGAAATCGAGGTTTATTGAAATATATGTCATTGTACATTGCCTGAGAATGAATGAATGTTGCGTTTTGAGCAGACTTTATGATGTTTGGTAATGTTGGTTATGAAATAAAGTTATTATTATTATTATTATTATTATTATTATTATTATTATTATTATTATTATTATTATTATTATTATTATTATTATTATTATTATTATGTAGCCGATTGGAGTATTTGACTCTCGACTCTCGGCCACCACCTTCACAACACAACCCACCTCGAGCTGTTAATTCATTTATCGATCGTAAGAGGGACATCAAACTATTTGTCCTGCAAGGCGGTGAAGCATGTTGGTAGTAGTAAACCGGATCGCCGGCTACTAGTGCCACGACCCTCTCTACAAGTCACTGACACTGACTTGCATAAAATGCCTGCCGATAATGTAGTCCTCACCACCAAAAGCAGAAGACGAATAACAGGGATAACATATGTCGTGTCGCCTTGTCCTGCATAACCCCATGGCCCCACCAAAGGATTCTGCACAGCAGGAGCCACAAAAGGCTAGGCTAACCAGCAAACGGAAGGTAGACAATCTCTCCCAAGCGTGAACCAGTCGCCTCCCAATCCGCCACCAATCCCACACCTGTAATCGAACCATGCAGATAGTTTTACCCAGTTCGAAATAGGTATGTCTGGAACCGCCACTGACTACGCCCAGTCAAAAAAAAAAACTCCTTCAACAGTCCCGCATCATCCTGTTCCCGGTCGTCGTGCACCACTTGTAGCCGAGAGGAGTATTTGACTCCCGCTTCTCGGCCACGACCTTCAGAACACGCCACGACCCGAACTGGTAAATTCATTTATCCATCATAAGAGAGACATAAGAAAATTTTTGCCTTGCAAGGCGGGGAAGGTCTTGGTAGTAATCCCGATTGCCGGCTACTAGTGCCACGACACTCTCTACAAGTCACTGCCACTGACTTGTATTAAATGCCTGCCGACAATGTAGTCCTGCTCACCACCAAAAGCAGGAGACGAATGGTCAGGCGTGTCATGTCGCTTTGTCCTGCATAACAAAATGGCCACACTAAAGCATTCTGCACTGCAGGAGCCACCTAAAGCTAGACTAAGCAACAAGTGGAAGGTAGACAATCTTTTCCAAGCATGAACCAGTCGCCTCCCAATCCGCCACAATAATAATAATAATAATAATAATAATAATAATAATAATAATAATAATAATAATAATAATAATAAGTATAATAATAATAATAAGTAGTAGTAGTAGAAGTAGTAGTAGTAGTAGTAGTAGTAGTAGTAGTAGTAGTAGTAGTAGTAGTAGTAGTAGTAGTAGTAGTACATGCTGTACCTGATGTAGTGCGAATGTTGTGATGCTGCGTACGAATGATGTGTGTTATTGTGTGTGTGTGTGTGTGTGTGTGTGTGTGTACGTGGGAGACATAGAGTGAGTAGGTGTGTTTGACTATGTTTTAATACTGTGGTGATAGAGATAGACAATTTTATTGTGCTTTTGTATTTTATTGTGTGTGTGGTTGTGTGTATGTATGTGTGTGTGTGTATGCGTGGGCGACATAGAGTGAGTGGGTGTGTTTGACTATATTTTAATACTGTGGTGTTTGGTTTTTGTGTTTGATGCTTTTATTCTTTTATGTTCCTTGAGTATTTATTTATGGATGGCTGTAACTGCGCTTTGAGCTTCTCCTGAGGGAAAGGCGTAGAATTTTAAATGAAATAAATTATTATTATTATTATAGAGTTGTTATTCTAATGAAAAATGCGTTGTATAAATGCAATTTATTATTATTATTATTATTATTATTATTATTAGTAGTAGTAGTAGTAGTAGTAGTAGTAGTAGTAGTAGTAGTAGTAGTGGAATTATTATATTCATATTTTCAAATAAATCTATTGATCTGCAGAATGTTCCTACAGTGTGGCTGTAAATAGTAATATAGCTTGTAATAGAAAATGCTGGAAACTGTTATAAATAGCACTCCGTGTACATGAAATAAAAGGCATTGTGCTCTTTAGTTATCGAATGTGACAGTTGATCTTTGATTTAATGCTATCATGACGACTGTAGCCCCTAGTGGCGCGTCACCTTTTGGTCTTATGTCTTAAGCCCTTTGTCTTAAGTCCTTTGTCTTAAGTCTTATGGCTTATGCCTTAGATCTTAATTCTTAGGTCTTAAGTTTATGTGAACTGAGCTCGCTTACGCAGTGTCAGGTGGCGAGCCTGTATGTGCGGCTGTGGTCACTATGAAATGACGTCACAGATCAGCAGTTTACATTCTACCACACAGTACACCTTTTGTTTCCTGCTAGTTACGCAGGTTCGAATCAATGTCCAATACGAAGTTACCTTCCAACCATCACCACAATAATAATAATAATAATAATAATAATAATAATAATAATAATAATAATAATAATAATAATAATAATAATAATAATTCTTCTTCTTCTTCTTCTTCTTCTTATTATTATTATAATTATAATTATTATAATTATTATAATTATTATTATTATTATTATTATTATTATTATTATTATTATTATTATTATCATTATTATCATTATTATTATTATACAGGATGCAATCACACGCGTTTTCTTTATTCGAACTAAAGCGCGGCGATCTAAACAGATCGCTAGTAGAAAAAGCAGAAGAGAAATCAAAGTTGTTGTTTTTTTCAAATTTAGACCGACTGCGTCCAAAAGCATTATGGTTGGGAGGGAGGAAACCGGAATACCTGGACAAAGCCCTCGGTGTCCTGAAAAGTCTGGTACCTAAGTGACGTAAGTTCGGCCCATGCGGGGTTCAAACCCGCGACCTTCGGCATAGAAAAGCGGCTCACTATCGACTATGCTACCACACCACCCCACGTAGATTATCCATTGATTAGACTGATGTTATTGACGGTGTGTTGCGTAGTAGTAGTAGTCTCTAGACAGTATAACAACCGACGATGACAGAGTTTATAGAATATAAAACTGTCGTATTATCCGTCTGTCAGCAGAACCATTAAGCGAAGCGGTAATAATACATATTTAGATGATGCATACTAGCAATGGGACATTTATTTATACTCTGAAACCAAAGAAACGTTTCCATTATCACCGGTATCTCTTCTCAACTTAGTCCCCTGCTCTGTCAGGTCGTCAGGGGGATGGGATGAGGTCTATATGAGACGTACAACCCCTTACAGCCGCGTCTTTCGTTGATTTAAAACACCATCCCTGAATGATGGACGAAAAGAGGCTTTACACAGATTTGGCTGCTAAACATTTACATGCCATAGTTTAAACTACTTCGGATGCACGTATAACCGAGATTTTGTCTGTGCAAGGATGTATTCCATCACCCGGACTTTAGAGATCCTGACGCTTATGTTCTAAACGACTGAGCGCCAGAACAAATATTCCTAACCACACTAGGTCTCTTCTCACCCATCCACGGTCGCTCAGGTTTGTGCTCAGTTGTTTGGGAGTCAGACTGCGAGCCGAAAAGCGGCTTGAGATAGATCCTGCATCGGCCAGCGCCTCGAGCCGCTATTGAGCTGGAAAAGCGCTATATATAAGAACACAAGTATATCAAGTAACAAGTTAGTATCTCGTATTGCCCACAGTCGACGTGCGGTGGTCCCGTTGTCCTTGGTTTTAGCCACAAGCTGAGACGGGGATATCCCAAACCTAAAAATTGAATAGAGAATTCTGGGAAATCTGTTTCTAGGGAAGTAACCGTCATGGTCGCCATTTCTCGCGAAGATGTGCTGGCTGAAATGAAACGAAAGTTGGGAGAGGAACTGCATATTTCTGGTAGTGAACAAAGGCAGAAACTTGTCAGCAGTATTATCAGCGATGGAGTTATAATGGACGAAGTGCTCCATACCTATGAGGTTGCCTTTGCTCGAGCAAAGAAACTAAAGAAGGATTTGGCCGACGTCATTTCAGAAAAGGATTTTCCCACCCATAATTCCCCTGGGTTTTGAAGTGTCTAAAAAGTTATTTCAGGCCGACGACACTCTATGGAGCGCAAAGCATGTAAAGGGAAGCAACCGGTTGTACGCGCACGTCGATAGAGACATAGAAGAGAGATACTAACTTGTTAGTTGGTATACTTGTGATAAGAACGATAAAATAATAAAATGAATATGTTACGATTGATAAGCGCACGGTAGATCCGATAATTTTGTTTTGCAAAGCATGCAATAACAGAGTGTATTAATATTATATTTGATTTTGCGTCAACGCTAGAATACATGTATAATGTTGAAAATTTTCGTGGGTCGATATTTTGAGAATTTTCTGGAATCGCTTGTTTACTATCGACCGAAACTTCCCGATCTTACGAGTAAAAAGCTTGTCGATTCATCTAGATTCGTAAACACATTATGTGGCGTAGGATAGTGCATAGTTCCGGTGACGAGTTTTATTTTGATTGGATGTTATTGCATCATGCTGGAACGTTCAAACTTTTTCTCCATTGCAGAGAGACTACATAAGTAACGCACTGTCTGCTTGTATGAATGTGATGATACTGATTATTGTTGTCAAGGTGGTGATTCGTCCTGAACGCTAACGCAATAGGACGTTGAGCTTCGTTATTCCTCCTGCTTTGTATAGATGATTTTATGGAGATTTTCGATGATGATCGCTGAATGAAGTTGGACAACTTTATACGACGAATCATGCCTTGTTGCTGCGTGAAGAAACGAATTCGAGTTACACTTGTCAAGATTCAACCATCGGTGCTGAATCAATAATTGATTAAAAAAAAAACACCGTGTAACAGAATAACATTCACCTTGACAAAAGTAATCGCGTTCTATATTGAGGATGTTAAAAAAGTAGTATTTGGTTTAACGATGGATTTACTGTGTTTTGCCATTACGTTCTTTTGATAAAGCCGAAAATATATAATATATACTCTTGTGAAACATGGACCCTCACAGCAGATCTACAACGTAGAATACAAAGCATATAGATAAGGTGCTACAGAAGACTTCGGGGCATTTTCTATACACATCACATCACCAACGATGAAGTCCGACAGAGCACCATACAAGCCATTGGAAAACACGGTGACATGTTCACAGTGGTAACGAAACGGAAACTCCGATGGTATGGCCACGTCACCAGACCATAAGGCCTTGCAAGGCCCTCCTGCAAGGCACGACGCAAAGAGGCAGCAGAAGAGGGAGACAGAAAAAGAGGTGGGAGGACACCATTAGAGAATGGAACGGCTTGACACTGAGCGAAGCCATGAGGGTTGCTGAGGACAGAGAAAGATGGAGTACGCTGGTTAAACGATTATCTGTGGGGCCCAACGACTTTCGAGTTTCGGATAGGATAGGATAGGATAGGAAGGGTAAATACAAGAAGCAGCACTAGTTACGGAAACAGAAAGAAGCTAAACTGCGGTTGGTTATGTCCACGCAGGAAACTAATAATACTGCCCAGAACCGAAAATGACTATTATGATGTAAGCAAAAGTGAACGTTATGCTGGTTGTTTATTTGTTTGTTATTGGCGTTAAACAATAACCGTGTACTGTTATCACACGTGGCCGTCCTACTATTAGCAAAACGTACCTGTTACACTGTAAGCCAAAATGATCGTTTGTATGGTAGCTTGGCCACATATTGACCATTGTACCAAGTCCACTGTCGTGAGAAATGGTTATTGGCCAGAGGTAATTATGCAGATCTCTTCCTGTTGGCTTCACCATCTGAAAGGAGCTAACCGATCAGTTCTATTAACGTCAGTTTGCATAAGTTCTATGCAATTGACAGGGATATAGTGGAGTAATCGTCTCCCTTATTTACACATTGAGTGCCACAATCTGATCCCAAACAGAGCAATAGCTAACAGGAAAGTGGACTGTTGTTTGTAGATTATAGTCACACGACACTTTCGCATATAGGTGACTACTGGACCGATTTATACTGACACCAGCGGGCCAGTTGTTGGTAAAGGGGAAAAATAATGTGATCACACGTTGACCAATCCGGGATTCGAACCTGCGACCTTTCGGTTACTAGCAAAACGCTCTTACCAACTGAGCTACCCGGCCCCGCTTGGACTGTAAGCTGAAACAGCCTATAAACCGAGTGGTTGGAAAGTAGGTCCCTATTAAACATTGCTTACAAGTTGTGTACGTAGTAATGCATTTGCATGAAACAAAACGTATAACCATAGAGGTCACAGCAGCAAACTGCTCAAAGAGAGGTCTAGACTGAATCTCAGAAAGAACCTTTTTTTCACAAAGAGTTGTGAACCCATGGAATGCACTGAAACAATCAATTGTTGAAGCTGAAACTGTCAACCAGTTCAAGAACCGCCATGATAAAGAGACAGTTAAGGGGGTTAAAATAAGTTCTCAAACTTATTTATTTTATTTATTTATTTATTTATTTATTATTTATTTATTTATTTAAGCGTTCTTATATAGCGCTTTTCCAGCTCAAAAGCTGCTCAAGGCGCTGGCCGATACAGGATCTAACTCAAGCCGCCCGAGACGCCCACACGCAGCCTTTGGGCGCATGGTTTGACGCCCGGACAACTGAGCACAATCCTGCGCAGCCAGGGATGGGGGAGAAGGACCTAGGTGCATGCTGGGTGTGTTCTTGTCACCGGCACTCACCCGTCTAGGACATGAGCGTCAGGATCTTTAAAGTCCGTTATGATGGAATGTATGCGACACAGACTAGACCTCGGTTTATACTCTCATCCGAAGGAGTAAACTTCCAACCCCGTCGGCCGTGCCCAGTGGCCACTCAGGTAAATTCAGGTAAAATTAAAGTATTATAATCCCTACAGTGGAGCACTGTAAACGCCCGTCTAAATTCATCTTACATGTCAGTATTTTAACTTTTATTCCATTTACCACCCCAAACAGTACTCAGTAAGGCTCCTGTGAGTATAGCCAAACAATGGGGAATGGTGGTTGATGGGGGATACAAAAACATACAGTAGTAAACAACAAGGGCATAACAGTATACAGGAATATCGTATACACACAATGACAGATTGACTTTAAGTTGTTGACATACGTGCACCAAATGGAGAACAAATACGTAAATAAACAAATCGATAATATTGAAATATTATAACAGACACGAGGAAACATAATCCCAAAAAGAATACACGTAGGTCTCAAACAAGAACATGTGAGTTCCAAACCAAAGCAAAACAGAAGAGTACACAGTCTAATCTTCTCTCTGACTATTCAAATTTCTCTGTGATTGAATTGCTAGTTTTTGATAGCTGAGCCTAAATTTCAAAAAGTTTCTTCTCGATAAAGATGACAAGTAAACTAAAATTAATAGTCCTCGACATTTTAAAATTACATACGTAATACATGTATTGTGACGTAATACAAGTACAGGTACTGTGACGTAATACAAGTATTGTGACCGCTTTGTTTTCTTATGTCCTATGTCTTTGGCGGCCATGACGGATTGCTCATTGGGTATGAATGGGACGACGCACTCTACACTGTGGAAAATAACTGAAGACAAATAAAACTAACATTTTTGCATGCGGCTGGTGAAGTCCCCTATATGCTGACGTGTCCGGGGACGTTAATCTACCTAACGAAACGAACGAGCGGCTGGTATGCTTCAGCCATGACCTGTCTGTTCACCGCTGGCCCCTTCACACAAACGATGATCCGTGTATATCAGCCTTTAGCAAAAGTTGACAAAAAGTTTATCTGCGTCGATCACCACATGTGACATCGTTATGGCCTGGGGCTACATCCTACATTTATGGTTTTTATATAAATACATTTACTCAACCTGACACAAATTGGAAACAAAATGACATTGGCAAAAGAGACCAACTTCATTAAATCGTCCGCCTTCAGGTGACATTTGTGCACTTGTAGTTGTTTTTGATGTTGTTGTTGTTGTTTTTTTTTGTTGTTGTTGTTGTTGTTGTTGTTGTTGTTGTTCTTCTTCTTCTTCTTCTTCTTCTTCTTCTTCTTCTTCCTTTATGAAAGCCGTATTTTTGATGGAGGTTTATTTGGGGTTTAATTTTATTTTATTTGCGGTGGTAAAATGTGTACAATTGAAAAGGACGTGAAAATGCGTAATCTTAAGTCCCTTTAGTGAGACGTATCTTTAGTGTGGATTTTGAAATTCAGGATTGAGAGAACCATAGATCATGATAAAATAAACTAAAAACTAATCTATACTCACAAATTTACTCATGTCGACAATGTGTCGCTAGAAGATATATATATGTTATCGTAACACCGCATCTGGGTTATTTTCTAGGGAAGTGATCAATATTAAAAGGGATGCGATCACGGACATGGTAAACGGTTGTACTTTTGATAATTTTTTTGTTATTTTAATAACTTTAATATCACCAAGGTGAAATTCGGGCACTTTCATTTTTTAAAGTACAGCAGCCCCAAGTGAAGCGCTTTACCCAAGGTACATGCTGGGTGTGTTCTTGTCACCGGCACTCACCCGTCTAGGACATGAGCGTCAGGATCTTTAAAGTCCGTTATGATGGAATGTATGCGACACACAGACTAGACCTCGGTTTATATTCTCATCCGAAGGAGTAGGAAACGGGAGTAAAGTGTCTTTCCCAAGGACACAACACAATGCCCCGGCCTGGGCTCGAACTCGGGACCTTGAGATCCGCAAGCCAACGCTCTAACCACTCGACCACCGCTCCTCCCTCAGAGGAGGTGCTCGTGATAAAAAGCTGGAGTGATCGCCATTATTAAACACTACACATTCTGCAGGTTTACTTGTCTGAGCGCCTACACTGGTTACGGTGAACAAGAGAGAGGGAAGAAGAAAGAATAGGAGGTGGGAAAGGCAGAAGGAGGAGAAAGGGATGAGAAGATTAGAATGGACAGGACAGAAAACAATGAGGATGAAGGGACGAACAATACCTGAAGGTGGAGAAAAGGAAGAGGGTGAAGAGAAAGAAAAGGAAGGAGAGCGTAATGAAAAGGACGAAGGACAAGGAAGAGAAAGGTCTGGAGGCTGTGGAGTTTGGAGGATGGAAGGAAGGGGTTAGGAAGAAGAAGACCAGAAAGAGGAGATGGTAAAGAAAAACATAAAGGATAAGTAGGATCAAGATTCAATTTAATTCAATATTTTAATTGAACGTCTTTTCACAACAATGTGGTTTTAGACAACCATTGCAAACAAAGAACCAAACAAACCATGTATCTGTTAATGACAGCAACTGAAATAAATCTTTTCCGACAATGACACGCGTGATCTCCTGTAACATCAAACTGTATAAGATGACTCGGACTTGTGCAGATAAAATAATTTCATTTATTGTGTACAGTGCTGTTAAAACAGTACAATAAAATAGTATGTGTTGTAAGGAAATAGTCCCAGCACATATACAAGTAACAATTTTCAAATATTGTGTACACCATGAATTCAAGCGTAGCTTATATACTAATCCAGCAATATCCTATCCTATTCTATCCTATCCCGTAACTAGAAAATAGTTGAGGCACCACAGATTATTGTTTAACCAGCGCAATCCATCTTTCTCTGTCCTCAGCAACCCTCATGACTTTGCTCAGTGTCAAGCCTGTCCATTCTCGAATGTTGTCCTCCCACCTCTTTTTCTGCCTCCTTGCACCGTGCTTTGCAGGATAATCCAGCAATATCTTATCCTATTCTATCCTATCCCGTAACTAGAAAAAAGTTGAGGCACCACAGATTATTGTTTAACCTGCGCAATCCATCTTTCTCTGTCCTCAGCAACCCTCATGACTTTGCTCAGTGTCAAGCTAGTCCATTCCGAGAATGTTGTCGTCCCACCTCTTTTTCTGTCTACTCTTCTTCTGTCTCCTTGCACTGTGGCTTGCAGGATTTTCATTGTTAGGCCTGATGCTCTGGTGATGTGGCCATACCATCGGAGTTTCCGTTTCTTCATCACTGTGAACATGTCATCGTGTTGTCCAATGGCTTGTGTGATTGTCTGTCGGGCTTCGTCGTTGGTGATGTGCTGGGTATAGGAAATGCCTAGAAGTCTTCTGTAGCACCTCATCTCCATGCTTTGCGTTCTTCATCTTCATAGTAGGTCTGCTGTGAGTGTCCATGTTTCGCAAGCGTTTAGGAAGATGGAGATGACAGGGAAAGTAGACTGATGGCCCGGTCTTTCCAAATGGATTTCAACCTTATCATGGCAGCAGTTGTTTGTGCTATCCTGGAGAGGACTTCCTGTCGGGACATATTGTCTGATACAATGGTTCTTAAATATTTGAACTTTGGACTTTGATGCCGTGTTGATGTCATTGGTGTTATTGGTAATCATTTTGGTCTTCTCTGCACTTATTTCCATTCTCAAATGCTCTGGATGTGGTGTCAAGCCTCTGTACCAGCTGTTCAAGTTCTTGTTCCTCTCCAGCCAATCTATCAATCTCATCCGCAAAGCGGAGGTTGAAAGCGGAGGTTGAAGATTGCTCTACGCTGTATGCTGACTGTGCCTTCGTGATCTGCCAGGGCATTTGACATGATGCGGTCCAGGAAGATGTTGAAGAGTGTTGTATGCATCATTGACGCAAGCCAATTGTTGTTCTGAACTAGTTCCCGATGGCGCTGTTTTGGAGGACGGCACTGCTTTTGATGACTTCAATAATGTTAGGGCTGATGTTGTACACTCTCATGGTTGCCCACAGAACTGCATGCCAGACACGGTCAAACACTTTCTTGAAGTCTACAAAGCCATGATATAGATGTTGTTGGTGCTGTAGGTATTTCTCGCAGATTATTCTGAGGTTATTTTAAGCTTTGGGTATTATATTAGTAAAGTGTTGTTCTAATAGCGAATAATATTCAAATTGAGCTAATTTAAATTACAATTAAAGAATGTATGCTCACTTTTCATTGCACCTTCTTTGGCCAATTTATTTAAAATTTTCATTACCATAAATTCCTAAATGTGATGGAACCCAACAAAAGGTAATTGCAATACCTTAAAAAATAATAATACATGTACAAATAAATAATTAATAATAATAAAGAAGAAGAAGAATGCAGAAGAAAGAAAAAAAGAAGGATGAAGAAGAGGGGGAGAGAAAAGAAGAAGTCGAAAATACGCGCGCATTCACGCACGCACACACACACACACGCACACTCACTCATACATTAATCTTAATTAAATGAGACATAAAAACAATACTAGTTTATATGAACAACTGCGAACAGTTGAAACATAACGTAAAACGGATATTTCAGTTACATACTATCAGTATAATTGAATGCTAATTCAACACGTAGAGTAGCCAGCTAGAATATTTAGTGTAAAAAGAAGCAGCTTGGGAACTCTGGATGATCATGTACAAAACAAACTATACAGGTAATCTTCACTGGCAACACTGAAGTACTTGTTTCTTTTATACCACAATATTTATTGTTTTAAAGCCGAATTAGTTTTTTTTTTATACTTTGCCAACTTTTTCTCTGAAACAGAATTGTTTACGTCCCTGCTGGTCTCGAATGCATGTCAAGTAGAAAACACAGCATTGAACATGTGTAAGTACAGTTGCATAATATCTGGGTTTAACACAATGGTTCCTAAGAAATGTGGAGTAGTGAAGAACACGCGTGGGAGCGTCTAGAACAGACTGCTAGTTTGTTATTATTATTATTATTATTATTATTATTATTATTATTATTATTATTATTATTATTATTATTATTATTATTATAACAAACTCCAAGACCCGGAGGTGGCAGAACTATTTGAGGATACAATTGGAGGGAAATTTGCACCACTGCTCATTTTGGGGGCTGGTGAAGTAGATGTCAACACCATGACCACCACCTTCAACTCAGCTGTGACAGATGCCGCCACTGAGATCCTTGGCAAGCACCGACCAAAGAAGAAACCGTGGATCACACCTGAACTTTTAGATCTGTGTGATAAACGAAGAGAGAAAAGGAAAGAAAAAGAACACCTCACAGGGAGCTGATGTCTACCGAAAATTCACCAATGACATCCGAAAAGGCATGCGCACAGCAAAGAAGAACTGGATAGAAGACCAATACCAGGAAATGGAGAACAGTCTGAACAAGAACAACAGCAAGAAGGCCTACCAGACTGTGAAGCGGCTGACAAGTGTTAAACAGCCCAAAGTCTCCACGATCCAAAGCAAGTCTGGCATATGCCTTACAGAAGAACAAGAAGTCTTGGACAGATGGACAAAGTACTGCTCTGACCTTTACAACCACAAACCAAACGGAGACCCATCAGTTCTAGCATGTCCAGAGAACAGAGAAGAAGAAGAAATCCTCCCAATTCTCTGGGAAGAAGTTGAGGCAGCAGTGCAATCGCTGAAGAAATGGAAGTCAGCGAGAGTGGACAACATACCCGCGGAACTGCTACAAGCAGGAGGAGAAGCGATCATTGATGCCCTCACCATTATTTGTAACAAGATCTGGCAGAGTGGGGAGTGGCCTACATCATGGATCCAGTCGCTTGTCATCACTCTTCCCAAAAAGGTAACCTTTAGGAGTGTGAAAATTACGCACCATCAGCCTCATCAGCCATCCCAGCAAGGTCCTCCTGAAAATAATACTCAACAGGTTGAAACCCCAAGCTGAACAAATCATAGCTGAAGAACAAGCAGGATTCAGGGCAGGGCGAAGTACCACTGAACAGATTTTCAACCTCAGAATAATCTGTGAGAAATACCTACTGCACCAACAACATCTATATCATGTGTTCATAGACTTCAAGAAGGCGTTTGACCGAGTCTGGCATGCAGCTCTATGGGCAACAATGAAATTGTACAACACCAGCCCTAGAATTATTAAAGTCATCAAAAGCCTGTATGATAAGGCTACCAGTGCAGTCCTCCATTACAGCGTCATCGGGAACTGGTTCAGAACAACAATCGGTGTGCGTCAAGGATGCCTACTCTCTCCCACACTCTTCAACATCTTCCTAGAGCGCATCATGTCAAATGCTCTTGCAGATCATGAAGGCACAGTCAGCATAGGGGGAAGAACAATCTCCAATCTTCGTTTTGCGGATGACATTGATGGATTGGCTGGAGAGGAACAAGAACTTGAGCAACTGGTACAGAGGCTTGACACCACCTCCAGAGCTTATGGAATGGAAATAAGTGCAGAGAAGACCAAAATGATGACCAACAGCACCAATGGCATCAACACGGACATCACAGTCCAAGGCCATTCCCTCAATACAGTGCATAGCTTCAAATATTTAGGAGCCATGTATCAGACAATGGGTCCTGACAGGAATTCCACTCCAGGATCGCACAAACAAGTGCTGCCCTGACAAGGTTGAAGCCCATTTGGAAAGACAGGATCATCAGTCTACATTCCAAAGTAAGACTGCTGCGCTCCCTTGTCATCTCCATCTTCCCATATGGCTTGCGAAGCATGGACCCTCACAGCAGATCTCCAACGAAGAATACAAAGCATGGAGATGCGGTGCTACAGAAGACTTCTGGGCATTTCCTACACCCAACACATCACCAACGACGAAGTCCGACAGACCATCACACAAGCCATTGGACAACACGATGACCTGCTCACAATGGTGAAGAAACGGAAACTTCGATGGTATGGCCACATCACCAGATCATCAGGTCTTGCTAAAACCATTCTGCAAGGCACAGTGCAAGGAGGTAGAAGAAGAGGAAGACCGAAAAAGAGGTGGGGGGACAACATTCGAGAATGGACTGGTTTGACACTGAGCAAAGCCACCAGGGCTGCTGAGGACAGAGAAAGATGGAGTATGCTGGTTAAACGATCATCTGTGCTGCCCCTACGACCTTCGGGTTACGGAACAGGATATGATAGGATAGGATTATTATTATTATTATTATTATTATTATTATTATTATTATTATTATTATTATTATTATTATTATTATTATCATTATTATTATTATTAATTTCATCGGTTTTATATTTAATTTAAAATTAATGTTTTAGAATAAAATAGCATATTTTTGGAAGAGGTAACATCGGTAAACTGGATATATTCTATTATATTGTATTCTATTTCATTTTATTGTTATTTATTTTGAATTGTGATACATCGTTGTTTTTTTAGTGTAAATTGGGCGCATGCCTCGTGAACTTTACATGGAAAAAACCCAACAACACATTATGCAGCATTTTATACAGACTTTTTTTTCTCCCAATTCTCATTGCATAATTCCCTGTTGAATTTGTCTAAAAGTACGCATTTCACAAGGTAAGGGGTCTCGAGAAATACTTTACCCGGCAACAATATATTTTAGGTGCAGACCAACAGTAAATATATATTATATAATACACAATAATAATTTTTACTAATTGGTTAGGTTTTCTTGGAATCATAGTTCACTTTCTGGTTAGTTTGAATAGTAATAATAATAATAATAATAATAATAATAATAATAATAATAATAATAATAATAATAACAATAATAATAATATTGATGATTGATGATTGATGACCATGATAATAATGATGATGATGATGATGATGATGATGATGATGATGATGATGATGATGATGACGATGATGATGATGATGATGATGATGATGCACCCATTGCACACAGCTACGATCGAAAGAAAGTATACTCCAGGCACACGCTGCGCAGCAGGCCAAATATGTCCCTTGTCCCTTGAAGGGATACTTTGGCGAGGTTAGCAGCCTGCTCACTTACAGTGTCGGTCAAAGACTAGAAACGGAAAAGTAAGTTTCGTCTCCTGTAGGCGACGAATTAGGTCACATTGTATTTGTTTCTAGGTCAACTGTCTTTTACGAACCGTTTTAGAATCTTTTCGACCCGCATATTGACGCCGGACAGTGTCCTCACTTGGTTTCATACAATTTTAGAATCTAAGATGGCAAATGGGTTTTTGGGTCGGAAAAAGAGCATTTTTGTAGAGAAAAGGGTTAGGGCAAGGACTAGCGATAGATCTACAACTAACCCTTACCCGGACCCTTGTAGCAATATTCCGCTCTTTCCATCATTGTTAAACAGTATTGCGGTTCGCATCCGCTGCTAGCAGCGAGCCCAAAGTATACTTTGAAGGGATGGAGGGAAATTTTCACCTGCTGCTAGCGGAAGTTTTGGCGATACTTTCTACCGATCGCAGCAATGTGTATTACCTCGATGATGATGATGATGATAATGATGATGATAAATAGTGGGTGCTCTACGCGCCTTATTCTTAAATCAGACTCAAAGCGCAGCGATCTATTAAAAAAAAAACCATACACGCTCACATGTTATAGACATTCGTACATACATAACAAACATGCATTCCTCACTCCAAGCATCTGGTGTATAGCAAGTCGCTGTTACAAAACGGAAACGAAATAGATTTTTATGTTGACATTTTAGACAGATTGCATCAAATGCCATTAATGAAGGAAGGGAGGAATCCGGAGTACCCGGAGAAAAGCCTCGGTGAACTGAAAAGCCTTGTTCCTAAGTCACATAACATCACTCCCTGCGGGGTTCCAATCCGCGACCTTTGGAATAGGAAACCAGATCACTATCAACTGAGCCACCAAGCTATCATAATTTAGTTAGATTTTAATTGTTTTTTGTTTGTTTTTAATTTTGGGGATCTTCATAGTTGTAATTGAATTAGTGACGTCAAGATCCGGTCGAGTAGTTTGCATATTCACTTTGGAAAGCTTGAACCCTTTGCCCAGAGGATTGCCAAAAAAAAATCAATGTTGTGCTCTGAAATTATTTATTTATAACATTTACGTTTGGTTTGTTTGTTTGTTTCTTTTTAAATGTTGTCTTGTTCATCGAGATTATGAGACAAAATAATGTAAACAATAGAAATTTATATTTTAAAAAAAAGGGAAATCATTCGCACAGACACACGTTCATATGTTAATTATATTTTCTTGTCAGATTTGTAATAGGTGATTTGTTGTTGTTGTTGTTGTTGTTGTTGTTGTTGTTGTTGTTGTTGTTGTTGTTCTTCTTCTTCTTCTTCTTCTTCTTCTCATACTCAAAACTCCTAACCATAATATAAAGTATTTATTTGTGAGTGCGCGCGTTCTTGTGTGTGTAAGAGAGTGTGTGTGTGTGTGTGTGTGTGTGTGTGTGTGAGAGAGAGAGAGATAGAGACAGACAGACAGAGAGAGCGCGTATGTGTGTGTCTGTTGATGTGTGCATGCGTGTTGATGTGTACAAGAGTGTGTGTGCTTGTGTGTGTGTGTGGGTTAATACTGTTCTCCTGTACACACGTAGATGTGTATGCGTGTGCATGTTGTGTATGGTTTCTTAGCCGTATTTAAGTTTAATTTTTATTCATGCGTCTTTTTTATATTTACTTTAATGGAAACTAATTAAAACCGCTCCACCAGCTGTGCCAGAAACCCCCTTTTATAGTCTAATTAATTGCCGGTGTCCAATACGTAATTTTCGATTACTTGGAATATTGAGCAAGGAAAATGGAGTGCGACTTCTGGGTCCACAAAAGCTTTTCCGTTATCTAGTTCTTTTATTGCTATAGAAAAAATACGTTGGCCCTAATCACATGCTTGATTAACATTTCATGACTAGCTGCTTTGTGCCATATTTTATTTTTCATTTTCTTTCTATTATATTTAAGTGTTCACAGAGCTTGAGCTTGAATACATGCATGGTTAATATTTAATTTAAAAAAGTTCTGAAAGTTGTTTAATAGCTTTTGGTCAACATACATTGGCGCAAGTCTCAGTCTTTGTTTTCATCTGATCGAACTGGTAATAAAGTTCCAATACTGCTTGCAGTCAACAACTTGTTGGCATGTCGGGTAACATTGTACTCAATAGGAACACATTAATAATACTCCTGAATGCTATATAGGTGCATTTTCCCCAAATCATCAATCAGCTCAAAGTTCGGCGATCTTTACCAACATACACGCTTACATGTCACACACACTCTCATTTACATCAAATTTACATCTATCACTGGAACGTGTGTTGTAAGGGCAGATAGATCCCTATTAGGAGACGGAATGGAATTTTAACAATAATTGTATTTGTATATTTTTGATTGCATGCGTCCAATACCAGTAGTGAGGAGAATAATAGGAAATCGGAATACCCGGAGAAATCCATCGATGACATGAAAAGTCT
The DNA here is from genome assembly GCA_036898135.1 of Oncomelania hupensis. Taxonomy (NCBI): domain Eukaryota; kingdom Metazoa; phylum Mollusca; class Gastropoda; order Littorinimorpha; family Pomatiopsidae; genus Oncomelania; species Oncomelania hupensis. The sequence goes on along the minus strand of CM072525.1, from coordinate 46,602,266 downwards.
CGAATCTTTTTAAGTCACGTACGTTCACCCCTTATATATATTTAACCGGCTTTTCTAACTTTATGGACTTGCATGCGACTTTTTGTCTCTCTGGCATCGCAAACGCAATGGTCCGCGCGTTGTCCTGTGCAACTGTACGTCTGGAGCGTAATAGGTTCAAGCCCGACTCTTGCAAAGTACCTGAGTCAGTGCCAGATACAAAACCGCATCCTGCGAACACTTCGTATTATTTCCCCCCTCGTCCTGGATGCAGCTCAACCGCGGCTACTGCGCTTTTGATGGGAGGTCAACACGACGAAGCCTGTTAACGAAGTTAATGCATAAAAATTGTTTTAGTCTCCTGGGTTCTATTTCCTTCAACCGTTGTACTGGTCTTCCTGTTAAGTAATGAATAATTAGTATCTAAGATTAAGGGGAGAGGGGGAGTAACATAATTCCAAACGAAAAATGGATTCCGGACAGACGCAAGTGAAAAGCAGGCCGGTGCGTGCGATCAAGATCGCTGCATAAAATTTAACATTTTAAGGACAGGGATATTTAGACGATGCTGAGTATTTTGCCACTGCTTAAAGTCCTGGGGCACTGGTTATAATAGAAGGAAGGAACATGGCAAGCCAATCAAATGTATTTCCAAACACCAACTCACCGTTAAGTTCTCTTGAGAAAGGACCGATCGCCTGGCTGACCGACATTTAGCTCGCTCAGATTCCCGACGTTTTCAAAGTATTTCCATAAATTATCCTATCCTATCTTATTCCGTACCTCGGAGGTCGTAGGGGCACCACAGATGATCGTTTAACCAGCGTACTCCATCTTTCCCTGTCCTCAGCAACCCTGATTGTTTCGCTCAGTGTCAAACCAGTCCATTCTCGAATGTTGTCCTCCCACCTCTTTTTCGGTCTCCCTCTTCTTCTACCTCCTTGCACTGTGCCTTGCAGGATGGTCTTTGCAAGACCTGATGATCTGGTGACGTGGCCATACCATCGGAGTTTCCTTTTTTTTCACCACTCTGAGCAGGTCATCGTGTTGTCCAATGGCTTGTGTGATGGTCTGTCGGACTTGGTCGTTGGTGATGTGCTGGGTATAGGAAATGCCCAGAAGTCTTCTGTAGCACCTCATCTCCATGCTTTGTATTCTTCGTTGGAGATCTGCTGTGAGGGTCCATGTTTCGCAAGCATATAGGAAGATTGGGATGACAAGGGAGCGCAGCAGCGGTACCTTGGAATGTAGACTTTCCATAAATTACCTAGGGGAAAAAAGGAAAGCAATAAGGAATGAAGAAGAAGAAGGAAGAGGAGAGGGAATGGTCCCATTATAAAGGAAATGTATTAAATTAGCGGATGCTGTTATTTTGTTTGGGCTTTGTGGATTTCTAGATTTATCTGGCAGTGTCTTAAAACCATCAATGGGCGTATAGGGGTGGGGTGGAGGAGGTGGGATCCGAACGACGACCCAGATATCGTCTGTCTGTCCGCCATTTCTCATAAACCAACTTAATGTTGGTTTTGTTTTAGACCAAACGTCATTACTTACGTCACTGCCCTGCCTCCCTTGTCTTCATATGTCCTCTACCGCAAAAGGTCAACGTCATTGGAGTCCCTTTGTTGGTAAACACATTTTGCTTAATATCTCCAAAAGTGCTGAACCGATTTTGTTGAGTTTTTGGTATACGGTTACATGAGGTCAAGGGCCAACCTTCAGTCCCAGTCCTGTTGTCGGTCAGTAGGTCGGTCCGTCGCTCCGAATTTCACTTTTAAAAAAAAATTCCAAACACACCTGTTGCCTTATATCAACTATATAATTAGAGCGAAATTCATCTCTTTTTTTGTCTTTGTAGATACTTTATCTACTGCTAAACATGATAGATCATTCATATTTCTACTTTCTCAAAGGTCAAGGTCATTGCGCTTCTCCATTGATTATACAACATTTGCTGAACGTAAAAATGGGCTGATCGGATATTGATGTTTTGCTTTTAGACAGTTGAGATCGTGGCCTATCAGTCCCTGTTTTATTTTGCTTTGTTACGATTAACACTTTTGAAAAAGAAAACAAAACGGCTATGTGTGTGTGTGTGTGGAACTACATTTGAATGGCATGCCATCTTATTTGTTTATTTTGGGTGATATTTGCATATGAAACTTCTCTAATGGCATGTTATGGTTTTACCTAAAGACCGGATCTGGAAACAAGAAATAAAAAACACGAAACAAGAATGAACAAAGCATGTTTATTGTTTCTTTCCCGTTTTAGAAAGAACGGATTTTGTAAATTCAATATTTTCAGTAATATCTTTTTATGGACCGCTAATTTTAACGTTGCTGAAATTATTCCGTTTTTTTTTTTTTGCGACATCATGCATCTTGCTTGAAGGAAACGTTGTGCAATATTTTGGCCACTCTGACAATGCGGCCGGGAAATTTGTTTGTATTGATGAAAAAAAACAACGGGATGATTTGAAAAGGTTTGGTCCTAGAACGGACTTTTTAAATAGACAGGATTTTTCATAATTTTAATTTTTTGGTCGAATGTTACATGTTGCTGCTATTTAAGAACACGGTCAGTGGCTCAAAGCTAAACCTAAAGCAATAACCATGTAATGTACTGTAGTGGTTCAAAGCTAAACCTAAAGCAATTACCATGTAATGTAAGGTAGTGGTTCAAAGCTAAACCTAAAGCAATAACCATGTAATGTAATGTAGTGGTTCAAAGCTAAACCTAAAGCAATAACCATGTAATGTAATGCAGTGGTTCAAAGCTAAACCTAAAGCAATAACCATGTAATGTAATGTAGTGGTTCAAAGCTAAACCTAAAGCAATAACCATGTGATGTAATGTAGTGGTTCCAAGCTAAACCTAAAGCAATAACCATGTAATGTACTGTAGTGGTTCCAATCTAAACCTAAAGCAATAACCATGTAATTTAATGTAGTGGTTCCAAGCTAAACCTAAAGCAATAACCATGTAATGTAATGTAGTGGTTCAAAGCTAAACCTAAAGCAATAACCATGTAATGTACTGTAGTGGTTCAAAGCTAAACCTAAAGCAACAACCATGTAATGTAATGTTCGTGGTTCAAAGCTAAACCTAAAGCAATAACCATGTAATGTAATGTTCGTGGTTCAAAGCTAAAAATAAAGCAATAACCATGTAATGTAATGTCGTGGTTCAAAGCTAAACCTAAAGCAATAACCACGTAATGTAATGTAGTGGTTCAAAGCTAAACCTAAAGCAATAACCATGTAATGTACTGTAGCGGTTCAAAGCTAAACCTAAAGCAATAACCATGTAATGTACTGTAGTGGTTCAAAGCTAAACCTAAAGCAATAACCAAGTAATGTAATGTAGTGGTTCAAAGCTAAACCTAAAGCAATAACCATGTAATGTAAGGTAGTGGTTCAAAGCTAAACCTAAAGCAATAACCATGTAATGTAAGGTAGTGGTTCAAAGCTAAACCTAAAGCAATAACCATGTAATGTAAGGTAGTGGTTCAAAGCTAAACCTAAAGCAATAACCATGTAATGTAAGGTAGTGGTTCAAAGCTAAACCTAAAGCAATAACCATGTAATGTAAGGTAGTGGTTCAAAGCTAAACCTAAAGCAATAACCATGTAATGTAATGTAGTGGTTCAAAGCTAAACCTAAAGCAATAACCATGTAATGTAAAGTAGTGGTTCAAAGCTAAACCTAAAGCAATAACCATGTAATGTAAGGTAGTGGTTCAAAGCTAAACCTAAAGCAATAACCATGTAATGTAAGGTAGTGGTTCAAAGCTAAACCTAAAGCAATAACCATGTAATGTAATGGTTCAAAGCTAAACCTAAAGCAATAACCATGTAATGTACTGTAGTGGTTCAAAGCTAAACCTAAAGCAATAACCATGTAATGTAATGTAGTGGTTCAAAGCTAAACCTAAAGCAATAACCATGTAATGTAAGGTAGTGGTTCAAAGCTAAACCTAAAGCAATAACCATGTAATGTAATGTAGTGGTTCAAAGCTAAACCTAAAGCAATAACCATGTAATGTAAGGTAGTGGTTCAAAGCTAAACCTAAAGCAATAACCATGTCATGTAAGGTAGTGGTTCAAAGCTAAACCTAAAGCAATAACCATGTAATGTAAGGTAGTGGCTCAAAGCTAAACCTAAAGCAATAACATTGTAATGTAATGTGGCTCAAAACTAAACCTAAAGCAATAACCATGTAATGTAATGTAGTGGTTCCAAGCTAAACCTAAAGCAATAACCATGTAATGTAAGGTAGTGGTTCAAAGCTAAACCTAAAGCAATAATAATGTAATGTAATGTAATCCACCCTCACACACACACACACACACACCAAATACACATCCACCACTCAAACAGGTGGTGTAAAGGCAGGGGAAGACGAAAAGAAAATCGAATTTTTACTTTTGAAATTTTATATTGGCTGCATCCAGTACCATTATTGAAGGGAGGGAGGAAACCGGAGTGCCCGGAGAAAACCCTCGGTGATTTCAATAGTTTTGTACCCAAGTCACATACGTTTAAAACTCAAATAGGCCTACCAAATTGAAGGAATCCGTTTTAAAATAGTATAGTCCGATGATATTTGTGCGTTCGTGTGATATTTCTTTCGGAGTTTCTGAAGACTAGATATATGAACACCAAGAAAAAGAGGGGTATTTTCTCCAGCACGTACAGTTCAAGATGGTTCTCAAAGTTCTGTAACAGCTTTATCAGTTTCAATGTTAATATAAATGTGTAGTTATTCTATTAAAGTGTTGTTGGTTTTTGTTTCCGAGATATCGAGAACTTTACCCCTTGGGGTCATGAGCAATCTTGCCACTGTAGATTGTTCTAACCTATAAAGGGAAAAGTGAAAGCCCAAGTTGAAAACCTGTCTTGACTTTGTAGGCATGACTAATTCACTGCGGCAACAGTACTCCCGTTGGGGTGCCGGGGGTTTCAGTATAAATAGTATCCCCACTTTCTGGAAATGTAGTGCTTTAAATTCCCACTGTCGCTGTCTTCCTCATTTACTCTTTCCCATTCCTGCTCTGTCCTATCACTCTGCTATACTATCTTCTTCTTCGCTAGATCAATGACCTACCTTTTTTCTTGAAAACTCTTCCTGGACAAGACTCCTTGTTTGTGTATGAGGTCTGTTGGACGCTTTCTGCCGGGTGGTCACTAGGGCTTCCTGTGATGTTATTATTTAGCAATATAGGCATTTTATATGTATATGTTTTGTTGATAATTTATAATGATGTTTGTATTCTATTTTGTTTTTGTAACCGGGGGTTCGAGTAGTTGGGGTAAAGCCTCAGCCGTCCCCTGCGTGGGATGTCTTTATTGTAAAGTGACTGGCCGGTGGAGGGCATTCAATTTTCCCACTAGGGTTGTTTCAGCAGATCTTTTATGCGGATCGGGGGTTGTCCGGTCCTGATTTGGCTCGGAAGAGTCCGCTGGACCTAAAGCAACAATCAATCAATCAATCGAGAACTTTCTAAAAATCACATCAGGGGGTGTTTCATTATTTCTTCATTGACGGAGAATCAGACTGCGAAAAAATGTTTGTATCAGATTTTATTTTTATGTGAGTATTTATGTGCTAGTTGTCAAGTGTACGATCGTGCCGGAGTTGTATTTCACGAGGACAGTTATTCATTTGGCGTAAGGCTTGGAAGTGTTGTAATACTTATGTCGACTTTCAGTTGCAATTTTGTATTGATTTACTTTTTGTATGTCCAGATAATATTTTTTCCAGATATTGTCATGAGTGGTGGTGTTACAGCAAGGACACACGTTCTTGTTTCAAGACCTTAAAGAGCAACTACCTTGGTTGGTACTGGGATGTGTCATTACAGTGAAGCTGTAAAAGATCTTTTGGAATGAGGAAGGCAAAGCAGTAAGCGAAAGAACCCCTGACTGAAGCAGATATTGGTTAAATATAGTGGAGACACAACGACACGAAGCTTGAGAAAAACGAGATCTGTAACGCTTCTGCCCTGCTAAGACATTTTGTTTTAAAAAATGGAGAACCCAAACCGTTTAACCTAACTCAAACAGTTTGCAATTCCTCTCGGTGTGTTAGTGTTATTTTGCTCTAAGGCTGGAAACTCCATTTTGGTCTGCTCAGTTATTGTTACAGCGTGTTGTGGCTTTGTCTCAGGACTAAAAACTCCACACATTCTGTTCGCCGTGCTTGCTCCCTTGTCTGCCTCAGGACGACCGGTTCAATAACTCTGCTTCGACATTGCCCCTGAAGGCAGGCAGCTTGCTCTCCCTTGGCTTGTCCAATATGGTGGCCTAGCATTCTGAGTGTCGTCAGGCAAGGTGCATTCTCTTTCAGTCTTTTGCCTCAACAGTCTCTGATTATCATGTTGACACACTCGGGCGGCTAGTTTTTGTTATGGCTGTGGCGACACGGATTGTTTCTGTCGAGCTTCATCAGTTCTGCTTCTGCTCCTACTTTTGTTTTCTTGCGTTTCTTAATTTTCCTGTGTGCTTCTCATTGTCAAGCTGATGTGGTTTATAGTGGATTTTTTTCATGCTCTTCACACTTCGGATTAGTTTAACTCATTCAATTTATGATTGTTAACATCCGATCCTATCCTATCCTATCCTGTCCCGTAACCCGGAGGTCGTAGGGGCACCACAGATGATAGTTTAATCAGCATACTCCATCTTTCTCTGTCCTCAGCAGCCCTGATGGCTTCGCTCAGTGTCAAACTAGTCCATTCTCGAATGTTGTCCTCCCACCTCTTTTTCGGTCTCCCTCTTCTTCTACCTCCTTGCACTGTGCCTTGCAGAATAGTCTTTGCAAGGCCTGATGATCTGGTGACGTGGCCATACCATCGCAGTTTTTGTTTCTTCACCACTGTGAGCAGGTCATCGTGTTGTCCAATGGCTTGTGTGATGGTCTTTCGGACTTCGTCGTTGGTGATGTGTTGGGTATAGGAAATGCCCAGAAGTCTTCTGTAGCACCTCATCTCCATGCTTTGTATTCTTCGTTGGAGATCTGCTGTGAGGTTCCATGCTTCGCAAGCATATAGGAAGATGGAGATGACAAGGGAGCGCAGCAGTCTTACTTTGATTGTTAACAGGTGTTTATAAAAGTTCACGGAGTGGACACAAATGAAAAGTGCAAGCATACATTGTGTTGTATCCTATCCTATCCTACCCCGTAACTCAAAGGCCGTTGGGGCACCACAGATGATCGCTTAACCAGCGTTCTCCATCTTTCTCTGTCTTCAGCAACCCTTATGGCTTCTCTCACTGTCAAATAAGTCCTTTTCGCGAATGTTGTCCTACTGTTCTGTCTCCCTCTTCATCTTCCTCACTGCACCGTGCCTTGCAGGATGGTTTTTGCATGGTCTGATGCATGCTCTGGCGACGTGACCATACCATCGGAGTTTCTGTTTCTTTACCACTGTGAGCATGTCATCATGTTGCCCAATGGTTTGTGTAAAAAGGTTTGTCGGACTTCGTTGTTGGTGATGTGCTAGGTATAGGAAATGCCCAGAAGTCTTCTGTAGCACCTCATCTCCATGCTTTGTATTCTTCATTGCACAGTAGATCTGCTGTGAGGGTCCATGTTTTGCAAGAGTATAGAAAGATGGATACGACAGGAGAGCGCAGAATGTAGACTGATGGTCCTGTCTTTCCAAATGCTCTTCAAACTTGTCAGGGCAGCAGTTGCTTGTGCGATCTTGGAGAGGACCCATTGTCTGATACAATGGCTCCTAAATACTTGAAGCTATGCACTGTGTTGAAAGATTGGCCTTGGACTTTGATGTCCATGTTGGTACCATTTGTGTTGTTAGTCATCATTTTGGTCTTCTCTGCACTTATTTCCATTCCATAGGCTCTGGAGGTGGTGTCAAGCCTGTGTACAAGCTGTTCAAGTTCTCCAGCCAGTCTATCAATGTCATCCGCAAAACGGAAGTTGGAGATTGCTCTTCCCCCCTATGCTCACTGTGCCTTCGTGATCTGTAAGGGCATCTGCCAGACTTGCTTTGGATCGTGGAGACCTTGGGCTGTTTAACATTTGTCAGCCACTTTACAATCTGGTAGTCCTTCTTGCTGTTGTTCGTGTTCAGACTGTTCTCTTTTACCTGGCTTTGCTGTTCTATCCAGTTCTCCTTTGCTGTGCGCATGTGTTTTCTGATGTCATTGTTGATTTTTCTGTAGCAATCATCTCCCTGTGAGGTGTTCTTTTTCTTTTTCATCTCTCTTCGTTTATCACACAGATCCAAAAGTTCAGGTGTGATAATGGTTTCTTCTATGGGCGATGCTTGCCAAGGATCTCAGTGGCGGCATCTGTCACAGCTGAGTTGAAAGTGGTGGTCGTGGTGTTGACATCTACATCACCAGCTCCCAAAATGAGCAGTGGAGCAAATTTCCCTCCAATTTTGTCTTGGAATATTTTCGGGTCTTGCAGTTTGTCCAAGTCTAACTTTTTAGTCTAGTGCTCTTTGCTGTGTTTACTCTCTTCGAGTGGAGCCGGAAGGACATCATCACGAGATCGTGGTCACTTCCGGTGTCTGCTCCTGGAAAGGTGCGTGTCCTGCCAATGTTGATGTTTGATCTGAAGCGTGTCTTGACCATGATGTAGTCAAACTGGTTATGATGCTCCCCGCTGGGACTGTGGCATGTCCATCGTCTGGAAATTTTTACGGAGACCAAGCGTGTTTGCCAGTATCAGATTGTTGTAGCTCGCAAACTCACTCCAAGAGTCTCAGACTCCTGTCATTTGTCTCGTTGTTGCAGTGGAGTCCACATGTGTCTCCCCAGTGTGTTGTATGTCAGGTGATATTTGAATGTGCCTACAACGCTGTAATTGCTCGGTTCAACTTGACTAAGGCTGTGTTGCATTGCATTGCATTTCGTTGTGTTGTGGTGCGTTGTGTTGTGGTGTGTTGCATTGCACTGTGTTGTGTTGTGTGGTGTGTTGTGTTGATCTTGTGTTGAGTGTCGTGTGTTGTGTTGTGTCGCGCAGTGCTGTGTTGCATTGCGTTACACTGCATTTATTTTATTGTATGCATACGGTGCAATCTGAGTCCACAAGTGCTGAGTCCTCAGTCTCCTTGTGGAAGGGATATCGGTTTATTAAATATTGTATTAATCATTATTTTATGGCGCTTTTCCAGGTCAGGAGCTCCTCAAGGCGCTGGCCCATACAGCGTCTTACACAAATCGCCCTAGGCGCACACTTGCAGCCTTTGGGCGCTTCGTCTGACGCCCAGATAATTAAGCACAATCTTGGACGACAGGCGATTGGCGAAAAGCGACCTAGTGCTTATTGGGTGTATTTGTAAAGCCGGCACTCAACAGTCTAGGCCATGAGATCAGGGTCTTTAAAGTCAATGCTATGGAATGCGTGCGTGCACAGGCTAAAGCTACTCTCATCCAAATGGGATTTTCATTGAGCGAAGAAGAAGAAGAAGAAGAAGAAGAAGAAGAAGAAGAAGAAGAAGAAGAAGAATGGAAAACAGTGCATATTACACTGAAATGACCAGTTCTATGGAATTAGCAGCATCAACGTGTCTCTGAGAGACAGACCTGGTCTGCGTTTCTGTGGTCAAACTAATCCTCAGTTTTATGTCAGTTTGTTCAAACCACACTTGCTGTAGGCATGCCGTGGAACGAACGTTGAGGTTTAACGTCTACACCCACCATTGGCGATATGGCTAACGGGGTAATCATCCCAGGGAAAGAGGGGTAGGGACCTAAATCAACACTAAACCACTAGAGCAATCATACTGCTAAAATGGACAGTGAAAAAATGGCCATGTTTTATATCGCGCACCGCGGGATTCGAACCTTGGCCATCGGTGTGCCAGGCGAACGCTCTACCACTTGAGCTACGGCGATGGGACCTTGTCGTGAAATTACAGTGGTATAAGTAAATGGGATATACAAGTACTGAGAGGGATGCGTTCTATAGAGAGGACGCTATGGCTTTGATACAGGTGGTGATATCCATAGTGTTTGTAGTGTGTTTGATTATCCATCGCGCCTTGCCTCGTTAAGCTCTGGTCGCATTCCACTAACACCTGAGCACTGGACCTGTAGGTGGCCCACAGTGGACTCCCTCCCACCATCCTTCCCACACCCACCCACCACCACGACCCGGCACTTGCACCTCAGGCGCAGACGCACGCAAACACAAGCGCACTGTCACTCTGTGGCGCGCTCACCTACCTGTTTCCGATACACACATGTATCACCCTCTCCTCCAACCTCCTCCCTTACCCTTCCTCTCACACGCATCACGCACTGTCGCGAAAATACGCGTATCCTCATATCAGTAACGGTGCATATTTGGTTTTGTTTTTCTTGATGTTCATAATAACAATGTTTAGGTACCTTTAAAGTCTTCAGTCTCGATAGAATTCCAAAGTCTGTGTTTTTGACGTCGTCGTGTCATACGTCACAGACCGATTGCGTCATAGTAGACGAAATAAAATCTTCACTGAGAAGAGAGATTTCGTCCCAGGAGGACGGTTGCTACATCAGACACTCAACACGGCATTACGGGTGCAAGGCAACCGGTCGAGAAGAAACGATCAAGGAGGGTACTGAGAGATACGTAGGTGCACTGCGAAGCAGATAGAGACATACAAATGGAAGCGGCTATCTGATTCGGAGATCCAGTGTCCTAGGATCGTCGACTGTCCGTTATCGTGTAAGGAAGCCATTGTTTTCACAAACCGTTGGGTTCAATTCTTCATGCGCCATCGTGGGCGCAACAAATAGAGGCCCGGAGATGTATGAACGTTGAGGGGGGGGGGGGGGTAACAATAACATGGAAGTGTCCAGAACATCATGACAAAGCCAGCGACAAGAGAGAGACAGTGACCTCACATAAAGTCAACGATACCATCATCATTGGAAGCGAGAACATTCGTGTCTATACTCCAGTAAGTTAAGATAAGTAAAAACTTTAATTTCATCATGAACAGCAGATGGGACAACACCGAATTGTTTAGTCCGGATTTAATTCAATCGTATGCGACTATATCATCGTTCATTATCATTCATAAGCATCACCATTGAATGAAGAAATTTATTTGTATCACTATCACCATCAGAGTGTATGCGTTTTATGGTGCAAGTGCGCGCGTGTCCTCATTTTGGATGCTGTGACTCTGTCCTCAACTGTATTTACTGCCTATTTATTAAGAACACGGCATCCCCCTGAAATCATTGCGTATTTTGGGGTAAGGGCCGCATAAGGATCCTCTCGTGCGTTGACACGCACACGCACACACACCCACACACATACACACACACGCACACACACACACACCGACCCAACAAATCCATAAGTAAGCTAGGCGGTAGAGCGTTGGACTGGCACACCGATAACCCAGGTTCAAAACCCGTAGTGGTCAAGACAAAAGTGGTCATTTTTCACTGTCCATCTTAGGCGTATGGTTGCTTTGGTGGCTCAGTGTTGATTTAGGTCCTTATCCTTTTTCCTTGGGAGGGTTATCCCCGTCGGCCCTATCGTCAATGCTGGGTGGGGACGTTAAACTTCAATGTTCATTGACACGTGCACGGTGGGCGAGAGTTTATAGTTATTAGACAACAATGCGCGCTTTTTTTAACGGGAGATAATCATGTCACAGGTCGGAGCCTGCTGTAGCTGGGGAACGTAAAACAAGGGCAAGGGGAGCTAAATGCAGCGAGGTCGAGATGAGGAAGGGAGATGATCATATTAATTGTTATTATTATTGTTTCCATTGGTAGTCGTTTCTGTTGGCATTGCCGGAAATAACTTGTCCAATATATTCTTTGGGAAGAAATTCAAGAATACAATTCCGTATGCCTCATATCTTGTTCTTATGTCTTAATCCTGTCAAAGTTCGATCTTGAAGTAGCGAGCATCTACGTCGATCAGCATTCGTTACTTTTCCACCTTCAGGAGGTTTAAAAAATTATTATTATTATTATTATTATTATTATTATTATTATTATTATTATTATTATTATTATTATTATTATTATTATTATTATCATTTTTATTATTATTATTATTATTATTATTATTATTATTATTATTATTATTATTATTATTATTATTATTATAATTATTATTCATTCATTCGCAGCGTGTGAAGGAACTGGACTTATTTTGTGCACATGTTAAAACTATCTTCCAACTGAAATAATGTGAAGAAACAGATCTCGCATTTCATGTCCTAGTTTCCAAAGGACGGCAACATTAGTTTATGGGCACAAAATGTGTGTGTCTTTCGAATTAGATGCGAGTTGTTAAACAAACAAACAAAACCAACAACAATAATAATGCATTGCGATTGATGATGACGTTGAATTGTTTTGCACGTGAAATCAGATTGGTGCGTTTGCACTGAAACTATCTGTCTCCGTGTGTGTGGTTATATGGTGTGTGTGTCTGGGTGTGTGTGTGTATGTGTGTGTGTGTGTGTGTGTGTTTGTGTGTGATTTTATTTTTCTGTTACTCTCTGTCCATTTCTCTCTCTTTTTCTCTTAATTTTTTTTTATTAAAGACTAGCTTTAAGACAGGTCCAAAGAACCTCATACTATTATCTTATTAAAGGTTTAGACTTCGACTTCTCTCTCTCTCTCTCTCTCTCTCTCTCTCTCTCTCTCTCTCTCTCTCTCTCTCTCTCTCTCTCTCTCAAAAACAGTTCTAAAACGATTTGGAAACCAATTAATCACTTAACAAACAAATCAAGTATATCAACAGTAATTCAAGTTATTTCTCCTGATACTCTGAATTTACATTTTTTTAAACTTCTGATAGAATTATTACTATTGACAAATCGAAAGAAAACAATCTAGAGAAATTAGCAAATTTTTGCCATTCTAAGAACATTAAAAACAAACTAGACATTCCTTATTTGTATACACAGTTTGTACATAAAGCACTAAGAAACCTTAAGCAAACAAATTCAAGAGGAGTTGATGAATTGGATAGTAAAATATTAAAATTGTCTGCGTCACTTATTACTGACATTTTAACGTATATATATACAACCTATGCATAGCTAAAACATCTTTTCCTAAAATGTTCAAAAAAGCTAAGGTTATACCCCTTTTCAAAAATGGTGATCGCACTGACCCATTGAACTATAGGCCTTTTTCGATTCTTTCTAACCCTCTCTAATAAGCCTCTTAAAAAGCACATACATAATAATATTCTTGATCATTTGACTGAAAACAGCCTCTTACATGAAAACAGTCTGGTTTCAGAGCTAAGCACTCTTGTCACACAGCTCTTATATCTATGATAGAACAATGGATAAATAATATTAATACTTGTAAGGGACAATTTTCTGGAACATTATTTGTTGACTTCGCAAAGACTTTTGATGTAATAGACCATGACCTTCTTCTACGTAAACTAAAACTATATGGCATTCATTCTAAATCTCTTGAATTTCTTAAATCGTTTATTTCTGACAGAGAACAGCGTGTTTATGTAAATAACCAAAATTCACAATTTGAAATTGTTACAGCTGGAGTACCACAAGGATCCGTTTTAGGACCTTTGTTATTTTCTATCTACATAAATGATCTCCTCCTTCAGATTTCTACTCCTTGTGAACTCTTCGCAGATGACACTACATTACATAATCAAAATACAGACCTGAATGATCTCGATATCCTCATTACACAAAGGGGCTAATGAACTACAGGAATGGACTGAATACAACCACATGGCCCTCAATCGAGACAAACAAACTCCATGCTAATTACAACAAGACAAAAAGACAAAATATATCTATAAAACTTCCTCCATTAAACATTTGCAATACAATAATTGTTGAAGTACAATGTCATAAGCTTCTTGGTGTAACTTTATACAATAATTTGTCCTGGGTGAAACATATTTCAAATATTAGTAAAATTATTTCTAAAAGGACTTACCAATTATCAAGGATAAAGCATTTATTAAATTTATATTCTCGTAAACTGTTTTATTCCGGTCATATTCAATAATTTATTGATTATTCCTCTACTATTTGGGATTCTGTTAGTGGCAATGCAATGAAGCCTTTAATTAGAATTCACAAACGTGCAATTAAACACGTTATTCTTAAACAAAAAAATCTCTCCAGATGACTATAAACGGATCAATATTCTACCACTTACCGACAGACTAAAATTTAATAAAGGTGTTTTCATGCACAAAGTCCTTTCTGGCAATGCATCTTCCTAGCTTTCTTCTCTTTTTTCAAAAAGAACTGCCAGCTCGTCCACAAAATTAAATGTTCCAATTCCAAGAATTGATCTCTTCAAAACCAGTCTAGCTTATTCCAGTTCCACTTTATGGAATAACTTTCCTAAAGATCTCCGCACTCCAGCATCTAAATTTACATCATTTAGAACACGTCTCCTAAAACACATTAAAAATTAAATACACATTAATTGTTAATGTTGTTGATTGAGATTAACAACTTTAATTTGATTTCAGTTGTTCGAAAATGATTTAATCTAATAATAACTTTGTTTATTTGCTATTGCTCTATGATGTGAATGTTATAACCTTGAGTTGTATTTAATAGTTATTGTTAAAGCCCCAAGGGCAAGATGTAAAAAAGCGCATCCAGCGCTTACTCTTTTACCCTTGCAAAATAAAATTGTTATCTTATATTATGTTATCTTATCTTATCTTATCTCTCTATCTCTCTCTTACTGTGGATTCGTTTTTTTTAAATTAAAGACTAGCTGTAAGACAGGTCCAAAGAACCTCATACTATTATCTTATTAAAGGTTTCGACTTCGACTTCTCTCTCTCTCTCTCCCTCTCTCTCTCTCTCTCTCTCTCTCTCTCTCTCTCCCTCTCTCTCTCTCCCCCCCCTCTCTCTCTCTCTCTCTCTCTCTCTTACTGTGGATTCGTGTGTAGAGACGTGGAGTAATGTTTTAAAAGATGATAATGATTACCAATTGCGTTTGATTTATCACATTCCTTTGTGCATATGCTCATGCTGATTTAAGGCATTGAACGTTTGAAATATGTGTTTTTCTTTGGTAATTTGTTTGGGTGAGAGAGAGAGAGAGAGAGAGAGAGAGAGAGAGAGAGAGAGAGAGAGAGAGAGAGAGAGAGAGAGAATGCGTTTGTTTGTGTGTATGTTTTCGTGTAGGTGTGCGTGGGTGTGTTTCTGTCCGCGTATGTTTAGTGGTTCATGTATTAAAAATCCCCCTTCCCCTCCCTTCTCCCCCCTCTCTGCTGTAAACGACAGTTATAAGTATTAATCAGTCTGTTTGGAGACCAGAGTCTTGACAACTAGGATATGTTTCTCAATGTTGCCGCAGTAACTACATAGCCACACATAGTGGACGAGTTGTGTTGCTTGCAGACCCTGTGGTCAAGACTCCAACTACAGCCTGCAGCCATTTTTATTATGTGTGGAGGATCTTGAGAGTGAGGGCGTCCACCGAGTTCTAGTCTGTGCACGCACGCATTCCATCACACGGGCTTCAAAGATCCTGACGCTCATATTATGGACGGTTGTGGGTGAGTTACACAAAGACACCAAGGTCTTATTCTCCGTCGGTCGCGTTCCGGATTGTGCTCTGTTGTCGGTGCCGTCAGTCTTTGCCTCTCAGGTAGCAAGCGAGCGCCTCTGCGAGCTGTTTGAGTTACATCCTGTTTCTGGGGGGAGCTTTGAGCAGTTCTTGAGCTGGAGAAGCGCTATATGAGAAGGATTAAAGAAATAATAAGCTGAGTGCCAGAAAGCGGCTCAAAAAGCCGATGTTTTCCGGTTAGTGCAATAATCACGTCACTCGTTCCGTCAGCTTAAACGAGGCCTGGCAATGACTATGTATTATTCGTGGACAAACGGTGGCCGCCATGCATTAAGGACGAACACATCTGTCGGACCCCAGCTGTAGTCCAAAATGTTACACATAGATGAACGGATTACATTCTCTGTCTCTCTTTTCTGTCTGTCCCTGTCTTTTCTGTCCGTCCCTGTCTTTTTGTCTTTGTCACTTCTTCTTTGTCTCTGGGTCTCTACCATTTCTCTGTCTGCATTGTCTCTCTCTCTATCTCTCTCTCTCTCTCTCTCTCACTCTCTCTCTCTGTATGTCTGTCTTTGCTTTGTTTTCTATTGTCTTCTTGTTTTGACCACTTTAGATGCGCGTTCGGTTTTTAGCGGAGTAAATTTTCTCCATTTACGTTGGCCAAGTTAGATATTGACCAGAACAAAACTCTCTAAAAAGCTGAAAGAAAGAAGACAAAAAGGGTAAGATGGCAAGCTATTCAAATGTAATTCCAGACACTCACATACACATAGACGAAAACTATATTGAGCATAACGTGTTTGTACTGTAAGCACAATAATGTCAGCGAATTTGACTGTTCGCGTTAGAGCAACTATTAAGGCACTGGAGACAGATCTCTAACCTAGGTATTGTTACTATGAAGATCTGTCAACACCCGTTCACTATTTTCTTGAGATACAACGTCCAGCGAATCTGCAGACCGACATTTGGCTCATTCGGATTGTCTACTGTTTGAAAGTTTGTCCAGATAAATCTAGAAATATGCAAAGAAAGGTATGGAAGAAGAAAAATGAAGAATAAGAAGCAGCTAAACGTGAGTTATAGAGAGGAACATTGGGCACATATCTAGATAAAATCAGCAAAGAAGAACAAAAACAAGCTCAAGATGTACAAGAACAAGAAGAAGAAGAAAGAATACTAACAAGAGCAAGACGATGCGACAAAAGAGGTATTTAAATGCACAGGGCGCACATTAAACACAAGTAAATCAGCAAAGCGAATAAAAGAAGAAGAACATGGAGAAGAAGAAGTGTGTTAAAGGTAGAAAAAGAAGAGGTGGAGATTTTTAAAAAAATAGCAAGAACAAAAAGAAGAAGAAAAAGAAAGAGAAGAAGAAGAAGACGAAAGGAGAAGAAGAAGAAAAAGTAAAAGAAGAAAGCACAACAAAATAATCAGGAGAACGAAGAAAAAGTTAAAGAAGAAGAATGTTACACATATCAGCAAGAAGAAGAAGAACACGAAGAAGATACGATACAAAAAAGAGAAATAGACGAATAGACATGAGGGAGGGGGGAGGAGAGGAAGCGCGTCGTCGAGGTTGTTCTGAGTTTGTGAGGGACATGGGTGGGGGCACATAAAAACATCCGGCACCGCGTAAGAAGACAGAGGCGACAGAAATGCTGCTGCAGCGAATCCCAAAAGAGTTGTCCTAACTCCAGTCACGTCTGCTGAAGAATTAAGGGTTTCGAAAAAGAAATAATCGTGTCCAGAGCTTATTGAATCAACTGCATCGCAAAGTGCAGCAGAGGTGTTGAGACTGGTTTCATCAACAGGCGACTCCCCTATTTAGCAGCTTGTTGTCCCGCTCTTCACGCGCTGTTCACGTGCTGCTTGTGCTTTCTTAGCACCCAGTCTTACAAGCTAACCCGGTTGATGGTCAGACTGGTCAAGTTGGGGCCATTTGCCATGGCTGGATGCATCCAGTGTTGTTGGGTTTTTTCATCATTGATTACTTTATTTATTTATTTATTTATTTATTTAATCGTTCTTATATAGCGCTTTTCTAGCTCAAGCGCTGGCCGAGTCAGCCGAGGTGCCCACTTGCAACCTTTGGGCGCATAATCTGACGCCCAGACGACTGAGCACAATCCTTGGCGACCGGGTGTGGGGAGAAGGGACCTAGTGCGTGCTGGGTGTATTTGTGTAGCCCCACTAACCCATCTAGGGCATGAGCGTTAGGATCTTTAAAGTCCGTGGGATGGAATGCGTGCGTGTTCTGACGAGGCCTCGGTTTGTACTCTTATTTAAAGGAGGAACGTAAAGTGGTCAGGTTCTCACGGTGTTTACACAGATTTTACGTGCTGCGTGTGCTTTTTTATGCAAGACATCTTAAAGCTAACCCGGTTGATGGCCAACTTGGTCACGTTGGGGCCATGCTCTGTGGCTGGATGCATTCAGTGGGATTTCTGTCATCAGTGGCGATTTTGTTGTGAGAATCTCACGGCTTTTACAACAGCTTTCACGTGCAGCAAGGTATTTGGATGTCGGAGGTGTGTCGGATAGCGCAGTGGTTGGAGCACTCGCTACTGTGTCGCAAGTTAAGCACCGTCCAGTGCGGTTAGCACTTGGATGGGTGACCGCAAAACGTGAAGCGACAAAATAACAACGTCCCCAGTTGACTCAACCGTGACTGAGTACCTACTCTCTTAAGGGTGGGGAAGGTAAAGCAGGAAGATGTTGAAGAGTGTTGGAGAGAGTAGGCATCCCTGACGCACACCGATTGTGTTCTGAACCAGATTACGATGGCGCTGTTGCACAAATCGGAGTACCCGGAGAAAACCCCCGAGACGTTGCCCGAGTCGAACATAAATAATATTCGGAGAAACATAACGCCCAAGCGGAATCGATCCCACACCTGTCAGGCACCACTGGTTTCTAGTCTGAGGATAAGGCAAGTTAGTCTCGCCTTCAAGCACGCGGCCACGCTATTTAAGGCTATTTACACAATCTAAAATCTTAATATTTAATAAACAAAGTTTCAAGGTTTCTCCCTGTCTATCTCTGTCTGTCTATGTCTGTCTGTCAATGTCTGTCTGTCTCTCTCTCTCTCACCTCCCCCCCCCCCCTTTCTCGCTTTCTTTCGAACTGTTGATCTAGAAAAAAATATGTCCAAAGTTTTAAAACAGCAATAATGTAATGTGAACAGTTTCTTCCCCTCTTCCGCTTCCTGTTCCCCATGTGACACCCATCCACTTCCGCTTCCTATTCCCCATGTCACACCCATCCACTTCCGCTTCCTATTCCCCATGTCACACCCATCCACTTCCGATTCCTATTACCCATGTCACACCCATACACTTCCACCCGCACACAGCCCTCTGCTAAGATTGACATCCCAATATTACTTTGCCGCCAAACGGTCGGATTAAAGTGTATTATTACAAAACTTTAACATCAAAGTAATTAGAATTTGTCAGTGTCTGATAAATCTCGATGTATTGTAAGAATGTCAGCATGCTGATCATTTTCAAATGTCTTCTTCAATCTCTTGCTCCTCCTTCACTTCCTCCTCCTTCTATCTTCTTCTTTCTCTTATTAATCTCCACTTCCTTGTTGCTGTTCTCCTCCTCCTCTTTAATTCCTTAATAAGTTCTTCTTTTTCTTCTTCTTCTTCTTCTTCTTCTACTACTACTACTACTACTACTACTACTACTACTACTACTACTACTACTACTACTACTGCTACTACTACTACTACTACTACTACTACTACTTCTTTTTCTGCTACTACTACTACTACTACTACTACTACTACTACTACTACTACTACTACTATTACTACTACTTCTTCTTCTTCTTTTACTTCTTCTTCTTCTACTTCTTTTACTTCTTCTACTTCTTTCTTCTTCTTCTACTTCGATTCTATTATTCACCCGATACACATTGATCGAAAGCTACTTGAAGCATGCTGTAGTAGTCGCCTCAACAGGCCATAAAGCATGCTCTCATGCTTCACAGCACTGCTTCCTATACGCATCAAGCCCTAGGAGCATTGACCAATGAACTCATGAAAATAGAAAATGTAAGTTTCGTCTCTAGATGACGAATTAGGTCAAACTGTCTTTGTTTCTAGGTCAACTGTCTTTTACGAACCGTTTGAGAATGTTTTTGAACCGTTTGTTGACGCCGGATAGTGTCCTCACTTGGTTTCATACAATTTAAGAATCCAACAAGGCAAATGGGTTTTTGAGACGGAAAGGGCGGAATGTTGTAGAGCAACATTCTGTATATACTTACAGTGAAATTGCGCTTTTTTCGCGCCGTCAATATAGAGCTTGAAGAGTATAGGAAGCAGTGCTCTGAAGCATGCTTTATCGCCTGTTGAGGCGACTACTAAAGCATGCTTCTGGCAGCCTTCGACCAATGTGTACCGGGTATATTATTATAGTGTATGTTTGCTTTCTATGAAGCGACAGCCATACGGCCAAAATAATGTTCATTGTCATTTTGTGAATAAAGATTTCTTGGCTTGACTTGACTTCTTGTAATATTGATAGGGATAATAATAAGAAGAAGAAGAAGAAGAAAAAGAAGAAGAAGAAGACGAATGGGAAGGGGAAGTGGAAAAAGATAGGCCTACATCTAAATTTAGAAATTTTCCCACCTCATTTTTTCTGCTTAACTAATCGAGCACTGAGCATTGGAGGAGACACGCGCGTTATAAATAGACATCATCATTAGCATCATCATCATCATCATCATTATCATTAGCATCATCATCATCATCATCATCGTCGTCGTCGTCGTCGTCAACTATCCCACTTTTGCAATCAAGCCAGCAAGCAAGTCAAGAAAAGCTTCTTTTTTTTTATAATCTTTTGATGGCATATTAGCTTTCTGGTTTGGGATCTAAGAATTCCTGACTTTTCACACATTTAAGCTGAAGCAACGACTTGCCGTCATCTTTATGGAAATGTACAAGTATACGAAAGCTTTCGGTAGTTCTGAAGTAGATGCTTTTGAGACCTGACTTTTTCATTGAGTCAGCTTCACGAAAGCGGTGACCATATGGATATCCGTTCCCTTACTGCCTTACGTTGTCCAATTCTAAATGGGCAAGATCGTCCCCATTCACAGCTTGGTTGTGTGTAGTGAGTGCCCTGTTTCATTCTTTATTTTCATGTAGTGGTTGCATCCAAGTACTAATCTCGTCCCTATCCCAGTTGGCTGCTAGAATGGATTCGGGACTGGTCAATTTTAGCGATGCCAGTCTTGCGTGTGCCCAAATTACTCAGCTGCTGCGCCATCCCAGAAAGTGGTTGTGCACCGCTGGCCCTGAGAAGAGGGAGGCCCGAGGCGCCTCTCTCTCCAAAACCTAAAGGTTAGGCAAACGCCGGGACTCCTTTAAAAAAAATATTTTACGGAATATAAACTTCGCCTTTGATGGTGGCTGGACCTGTTTAAATGTATATCTATACCCCTATATTCTGCTCGGGTCTACACAATAATTATGCTGTTATATAATGCATTCCATGTAACGCTCTTGTAACCAGCTCGGTGAAAATGTCCAATCTCTTACGTATTGAGAAAACGTTTTGCATGCAAATGGAAGAAAAACAGGGAGCATGTTTCAAAGCACTTGCAGGAAAGCACAGATTTTAAAATCCCGGCTTTTAGGAATAGGATCTATTGACGCTTTCTGCATGTATTTCCTCCCTTTCGCCGTTTCCTCATTCCCCTCTATCCTCTGGGTATTGTTTTGACACCCTTCTTCTCCCCCCTCCCACATTCTATAGCCAGTGGTTCTATATTCTCTGTCCCCTCAGCCTTCCAGTCTCCCCGCATGTACTTTTGTATGTATTGGTTCCCTAGATCCTTAGGACATCGTCCACTCCCATTTTTTCTGATCTCCCCCCCCCTCCCTAGGCCTAGTTTCCCCATACTCCCCCTCCCCTTCCTTATTTGTCCCTTCTTTCCCTCTCCCACAGGGAAATTCAACTGCAGCGAACTATTTTGTGATGTTTGAAGAGTGGCGGTGCATGGGGAGGCTTGAGTTTAACGTTGGTTGTGCGCATTTCACAGGACGCACGTTTTTTTGTTTGTTTTTTTGCATTTTCAAACTTTTTTTAAAAAAAATGTACAGGATCCAACTGCCACGATCCTTTTAGCATGGACAGTGAGTGTTGCCTCACTGAAAAAATACGCTTACGACAAAAATTCCCTCTTTCCAAAGAATAGCTGTTGGAATCAATGCATTCCTGTTACAAGCAACCGCTTCTTGAGCTAAACAAATATAGCATTCGCAACAGCCGGTAAAAGGCAGAATCCATAGAAGAAAGAGACATTACATTACATTACATTACATTACATAATTGTTGCTTTAGGTCCAGCGGACTCTTCCGAGCCAAATCAGGACCGGACAACCCCCAATCCGTATAAAAAATCTGCTGAAACAATCCTAGTTGGAAAACTGAACGCCCTCCACCAGCCAGTCACTTTACAATAAAGACATCCCACGCAGGGGACGCTGAGGCTGCACTCTAATTTATCGAACCCCCGTTTACAAAAACAAAATAGAATACAAACATCATTATAAATTATTAACAAAACATATACATATAAAATGCCTACATTGCTAAATAATAACATCATAGGAAGCCCTAGTGACCACCTGGCAGAAAGCGTCCAATATTCCCAAGCTGATCCAACAGACCTCATACACAAACAAGGAGTCTTGTCCCGGAAGAGTTTTCAAGAAAAAAAGTAGGTGACTGGTCTAGCGAAGAAGAAGATAGTATAGCAGATTGATAGAACAGAGCAGGACTGAGAAAGAGCAAATGAGAACGACAGCGACAGTGGGAATTTAAAGCACTAAATTTCCAGAAAGTGGGGATACTATTTATACTGAAACCCCCGGCACCCCAACGGGGGTGAAGAGAGAGACAGATAGACAGACAGACATACAGACAGAGAGACAATGACCGAGCCAGAGATACACAGACAGAGAGACACAAAATATATAAGTAGATAGATAGGTAGCTAGGTCTATAGATAGATAGATAGATAGGTAGCTAGGTTGATAGATAGATAGATAGATAGATAGATAGATAGATAGATAGATAGATAGATAGATAGATAGATAGATAGATAGATAGATAGATAGATAGATAGATAGGTAGGTAGGTAGGTAGGTAGGTAGGTAGGTAGGTAGATAGGTAGGTAGGTAGGTAGGTAGGTTAAGCAGGCAGGCAAGCAGGCAAGACACAAACAGAGAGCGTAAGAGAGAGCGAGACAGAGAGACAGAAGTGTCATTTCACCTTGTTTGGAATGTTTCGTTCTTTGCTTGCAATGTTGTTTCCCTTGCGCTGTGATCATGCTTTTTGTGTGGAGTTGTTCACCAGCTTAATAAATGTTCATTCCCTAACTCATTCATTCTACAGTAAAGTCGACTAATACCGAGCCACGTTTTGGACATGGAGATTATGTTGTGAAAGTGTGGGCGCTAGTGTAGCAGAATGGGAGGCTGTAACAAGAACGAAAGGTGAGTGGACCAATATTGAGAGGGGGGATGTACTGCGGCAAAGTCGAGCCTTGAAGAATACGTTTCCCATACAACAAAGCGAGGAAGTAAGCAGGTCGACTGAGCGGAGAAGTCTTGGGAAAACGGCATAAAGCGATTAAAGCTAGCATTCACGATGGTCTGATTCATCGTAAAACGGCATCGTATCGTGGATTCTGTGTGAGAACGCACTACAGTAAGTACTGCTATCAGTAATGCTAATGCTTACTGCGACTGCTAAAAAGGAAATATCCCCAGGGTCATGTTTATGAGGCTCTCTTCCGATATGCATTTAGGTAACTTATCTATGTCATCCATTATCATCATCATCATCATCATCATCATCATCATCATCATCATCATCATCATCATCATCATCAGTCCCGCAGCAGGTCGGGCCATTTGGAATGACATGGCGGGTTTTAACCCCCTCTTGGTCGACCACGTACGCATCTTCCTTCTGGGTAGGATGGTCTTGGTAAAGATGCGCCATGCGCCAAACCATGACAGTGATATTTACTGACATGCGAACGCTTGGACACACCAGAAGCAACAGCACACACTCACTTAGGTGACCACTCAAACAAGCCATCAAAAGGCTGCTCCGCTCGCTGGACCACGAGACAGAGAAATAGAAATCAGCTCTAGCTCTACCCGTATTAGTAACTGAAGCGAAGTAGACCGCGGTTTTGGATAATAAACGGACTGATGGATACCCATACTCGATTAAAGGGTCGGGCCGCGCATCCACGGTGGTTGGGTCAGAATATTCGCAGATATGCTGAGTTGATGAGGTCTAATGAAGCTTAGCGCATTCAGTTGTTACGTGCTGATTAAAGCTGATGAACCAGCTGATCTGCTCAAGTATCGGGTCATGCGTGGAATACAGGAAGAAAAGAACATAATAGCAACGGCAGTATAATAACGTAGTCTTTAATTTTAATTTTTAAAAAAACTTTTCCAGGGCTGTAAAAAACGCTATATAACAAAGATTAAAATAAATAAATAAGTAAATAAATAAATAAATAAACAATGTGGAGCGATAATGGACCAACCTTCCCGGATTTAACCTAAACTGGACTCGACCTTATTGACTACACGGTCACGTTTTTTTCTGGCCAATATGGCGAGCGTCGGCACAGTACGCCCACATGTGCTAGCGTAGGTGTAATCAGTGACGTTTTGGGTCTGAATTGGGCGTCGTCTGAATCTGAGTTGGACGTCGTCAGAATCTGAATTGGGCATAGATACTCTGGAAAAACGCTTGAATGGTATTATTCACCGACACTACCCTCACACTGTCATGGTGAACACCGGGCCTCGGGCGGTGGCTAATACATTGTGGTGCGATGTTAGGCTACGTCTCGCGCTTGGCTAAACAGTGACCACAAATTGGCCTCCACAACGTAATTATTGGCCGCGACCATCTGTATTAGCGCACGTACAATCCATGCTACGTGTATAGACGGGAGCAGCTCTGTGTTACCACAGCTCGTATGTTTCCAGAGGTCTATGATGCCGAGAGTTCTTTTTTTTAATCTCCACAGTTGCATGTTCCCCGATTGTTTTATGTCCTCATATAGCCACTATTTGTTAGCACGGCTGAATTTTCCCACCGCTGGTGGGCTGTACATGTCACAAGAGGCTAGTTTGGGCACTGCAGTAAGGCTTCACGCCTCTAAAAGTTCATCCTTCTTTGGCCTTTGTAACTTAAATTCGAGGCCTAGCAGACGACAAAAGTTAGTTTTGTTCTAAGTTCGCTAGGTATGTCGTGACATAATCCAGCTGACCAATATCCGTCAGCCCACGCGAGGGCGCTAAGGCTTATGGGACATAGTGAGCTTTAGCTGGCCACACCGTTAACGTCAGTCTTTGTTTAAATTGCACCAGAGAGGGACGACCGCGCTGAAAGTTCTCCCTCAGAAGACTCGCAGGTTACGGGTGAAATCCATTCATCCCAGTATAGCCATAGCCTGACATTGTCAAAAAGGTAAATGATCGATCTTTTGTTTCACCGCGATTTATTGATATTATTATTGGATTATGCTTGTGAAGTCTTGCCATCTATATATATAAATTGCTTAGCCAGAAGTCCTTCTTCGCCTCTACTATAAAGTTTGTCCGGTATGGACACAGATCTGGGCAGGTGCTGTGCGCCGCGGATGGGCCTGATGTGTGCTCAAAACCCACGAAATCGTTATAGCCGACATTTCCTTACCGAACATTTAACCGTTTCAGAGATAAATAAATAAACAAAATGTCCACAAACTGCAATAGCCTCATTCCGCGCGCTTCCATTAAAAATCAAATTGTTTCCCCATATAGACCAAAAATTTATGGTCTTTCTAGGAAGTCTTGGTAGCTTAGTTAGTAAAACATTCGCCTACCGTGCAGGACGACCCAAGGTCAAACCTCACGCGGGCTGATTTTTTTTTACACTACAATATGGATATTTTTCTTTTTAATATATGCTTTTTACCTTTAATTTATTATTATTATTATTATTATTATTATTATTATTATTATTATTATTACTATTATTATTATTATTATTATTATTATTATTATTATTATTATTATTATTATTATTATTATATCTTATATCAAATTTTCTTTTAAAACCTTGGTGTTTTTTTAAATTTCTATTTGTATTATTCTATATTCAATAATATTATTATTAGTATTAGTATTATTAGTATTAGTATTAGTATTAGTATTATTATTATTATTATTATTATTATTATTACCAAGGATCGGGATGGGGTGGCACGTGTAGGTAAAAGGGGGCTACGGGTAGGTTTAAAGGGGCATGGGTAGGCATAAAGGGGATACGGGTATATATAAGGGGGTATGGTGATGGTCGATTCCTTTCATCCATACTTGCGAAACGATCAACGGGGAAGTATCAAGGAGGGTACAGGCAGGTTACAAGGTGGGTACGGAAGGTATCAAGGGGGTATGGGGAGGTATCAAGTGGGTTCTGGAGGTATCAAGGGGGTATGGTGAGGCATCATGGGGGGGAGACGGGGAGATATCAGAGGGGGTGGGTATGGTGAGGTATCAAGGGGGATATGGGGAGGTATCATCGTCCAAATGAAACTCGCTCACAATAGTTGTCTCTCTGTCTACATTTTAAACAGCAACCTGTGTACCCTGGCTTGCCAGGGTACAAAAACCACTAGTGTTTTATAATTGTCAATGTTGGTAAAACTTTGCTTGACCACGTGGCTGACCCACGCGACCAGTTTTCGATTCCACAAGGTAGCCCCTACGGACCCACTGTTGTTTCTCATATCGGTATTATTGCAGACCAATGGCTGTACCGGAGAAGGTGTACATTATTAATTACTTCTCCCTGTGTTTATTTTAGCCATGATGTATGTATATATAGGAATTATGTTGGAGATTCCAGTGGACCACGGACTTAGAAGATTTTTCGTCTCTTATCTGTATAAGTGGAGGCGATCTCGCTGAGGGCTGTTTCTGCCAACAGTGAGACGCTCTGCACTCCCTTTATAAGCAAGGCGTTGCAGAAACTCGTCTAATGTTTGGCAGACGAACAAGCTTGGTCCGCGGCAGGAGATAGACCCCACTGAGAGCAAACCCCGACACGCGGCCTGCAACTGAGCAGCGAGCACTGAGCTCCGATAGCGGAAAAGGACATTAGGCCAAAAAGAACAAAAAGCCCAGGGATGACACAGTAACAAGTATCGAGAACAGTGGCAGAATAGATCCATCAAAGATCTACCCATTCCCCGAACTACTCGAAGTGACTTTTGGACTGTTAAGTTAATCCTAGGTATATTACGTTTTGGACATTTAAGTTAATGTAGTGCTTAGATAATTGGGTATAGAGTAGAGGGGAAAAAAGTGTGATATTTACTGTTAACAAGTGGCTGGACTACCTATGATTCATAGTCGTGCGAGAGCTAGTGTGTCAGTGAATCTTTACACTTTTCTCCCTATCTCTGTAATCCCATCCTCACACAGACCGGCCCCAAAATATACAATGTATTAAGATTAGCCACAGTGCTATCTAACTAGCCGATCTCCGCCGACGAAAGACGAATGGGTAATAGCATTCCATAGTGCAGAGCCCAGCAACAATAAGAACCCACCGTCACAATATAGTTCTCACGACTCTCTGTGCCTTCGTGTCTACGTTATCACAGCCTTTTGGTTTCCAGCTTTTTGTTCCATAGCTCTGCATGTTAACCCGACTCTTATGTTTATTTAATATTTATTTATTTATTTATTTATTTAATCGTTCTTATATAGCGCTTTTCCAGCTCAAGAGCTGCTCAAGGCGCTGGCCGATACAAGATCTAACTCAAGCCGCCAGAGGCGTCAACTTCCAGACTTTGGGCGCATCGTAAAAACGCTCCATACAACTGAGCACAATCCTGGGCAGCCAGGGATGGGGGAGAAGGACCTAGGTGCATGCTGGGTGTGGTCTTGTCACCGGCACTCACCCGTCTAGGACATGAGCGTCGGGATCTTTAAAGTCCGTTATGATGGAAAGTATGCGACACAGACTAGACCTCGGTTTATACTTTCATCCGAAGGAGTAGGAAACGGTTACCTTTGCTGTATGTGTGAACACGACAGTGGGACACACAGGACTGTGTGAACGTAGGAGCTGTTTAGCAGTACATCTTATGTTAATCTGATGAATAACAAATGATGCAACAAGGAGCTGTTTTTGAACCTGTGGGAATATAGAGCTAGGTTTATGGACATTTGGAATTGCAAGATTGACCTAATAAAGCTGTGGGCATAGTAAAGACTTAGTGTTGTGTGTTACACTCGATGTTGTTTTTTTATCAGTTGATTCAGCCCCGATGCTTGAAACCTGATAAAGTGTAACTCAGATTCGTTTATCCACGTAGCCTGCTCACTCAGCAACAAGGCAAAGTCTTCGTATGTAGTTTTCCAACTTTAATCAGCATACATCAACACTGCATACAATCACTTTTTCCACTCTCAACTTTTTACTTTCAACACTCTCCCTTTTTGAAACAGTGCGGCACTTATATAGTCTCTACATACTCCAGAACAAGCGAGAATACCCCACATGAAACGCCACAACCAATCAAAAGTAATTTCATCATCACTGTCTCACGTCATACAACCTTATTTGGAATGGAAGCTTCCATGGTTACCACTAGAATTATCCATACGCTTCGATCGATAGTAAACAACCGACTCCAGAAAATTCTCAAATAATATCGACTAACTAAGAACACCAACGTTATACAAATCTTCTTCTAATAACAATACAAAATCAAATCAAAGATAAATACACTCTATTACTGCATGCTTTGCAAAATAAAACGAACAGATCTATCGCGCGCGTCACACACGCAAGCCTACTATCGCGCGTCTCCAACGTAACATTGTGGAAATATAGAACTGTGGAAGCATAGAGCCCAGTGATTATATAGCGGTAGGTCATATAGAGCTGAAATCATAGACCTGTTTGAAGATGTGAAAATATAGAGTTGGGAGATCATAAAGCTGTGAGAACATGGAGTTAGATTCGTGGCAACACAGAGCTTGCTGACCATGTGGGAAACATAGAGTTGTGGGATCATAGAATTTAGTGAACATAAGGATGAACCTGCTTAGACGCCCGTGATGTGGAATGGTGTGTGGCGAGATGAGAGATCACCTCGATCTCTCCATCTCTTGTGTTTTAGTCTAGAAATAAAACGATCATTCCATGAACAACTTAAATCTATCAGCTGGTCGAACTAGATAAACAACGGCCAACAGGGTCGAGGCACATACGACCCACGGGACTAGACCTACGCCTAGTGGTACGAAAGAGCAGCATGACCCTCTCCTTTCCTTGCTTTCTACACACGATCTGGGATCCTGTACAGCGCATTGGTTTTGCAGCGCATCCTTGATAGCGCAAGTGTAGTAGAAATCAATTGTTCATTGAAGATTTACCGCCCACCACTGCGCTATACAGGAGCCCAAAATCGTGTAACGCCGGAGGTCTTTCCGTTATTCATTGAATGACTGATCAATTGGGGCAACTTTGCAGTGCGCCAGAAATAGGGTGGGAAGGCGGATGAAGACGGGGGTGATGGTAGAATTGTGTAAATATGTCCCTGTAACGTTTTGGTCTTAAGGAGAGGTAGATTTAATTATTGAGTTTTTACAAATATCTCTTGGCCAGCTTTTATTTACCGTTAGTGTATTATATATTTTATTATCTCTTTTGCTAGATTACCTTTGGTGGTTGTGAAGACAGATAGATAACATACTAATGAATCATAGACACACAGGCTGGGATCAGACTATCTTTGGCCAAACCAATCCGACACTCAAACGGGTTATTCTCAAATCGCGTAAGAACGAACATGCAATCTTCTTTTAGATGGAAACAATATAAGTCTATGATAGGTGAAAGTTCCCATCCATATGAAACAATAGGCCTGTATCAGTGGCTTTCAAGTTACAGGACTCACTTTTAAAAAAAAATCTAAATGAAGATTGAGCGACGGATTCGTTTCGCCAAAGACTGATTCCGCGCTTTTTTCTTCTTCTGTTCGAAGAAAACTCCACAATTCAAATTTCTAGCTATGGTATATAGGTACGCTGACTACTTTCCTATCGTGGATCCACTTTCAGCGTGTAATACTCCTGTCATCTGCGTTTAACGTCGACATCAAAAGTACGCAAAAACTCATAAAATGTATCATTCCTGCTAAGAGGTTATAGTTATATTTTTGGCCGTCTAATATTTGCGAAAGTTGAATCTAAACAACACGATGACATGGAAAACAACGATGACATGCTCACAGTGGTGAAGAAACGGAAACTCCGATGGTATGGCCAAATCACCAGAGCATCAGACGTTGCAAATACCAACCGGCAAGGCACAGTGTAAGGAGGCAGAAGAAGAGGGAGACAGAAAAAGAGGTGGGAGGACAACATTCGAGAATGGACTGGCTTGACACTAAGCGAAGCCATGAGGGTTGCTGAGGACAGGGAAAGATGGGGGTACGCTGGTTAAACGATCATCTGTAGTGCCCCAACGACCTTCGAGTTACGGGATAGGATAGGATAGGAATCTAAACGTCGAGTCCGACCATTCTAAAGGTCGTATGGGTGACTTATCTCCCTTAGAATACCTAACCAGCCGGGAAAATCACATAGAAGGAAAACGAAGCTTAACGTCCAATTGCGTAGGCATTAAGGACGAATCACCACGTCGCGACTCTGACAACAATGATCATCATCATCATATCGAATAACCATTTGCCCTGCAAGTCGGGTTACCGGTCGTGACTCAACCTTTATAGCGTGAGTTGGAGGACTTTGCAGTGACTCTGTCTATGCGACGGGTTCTCTGGTGACGCGAACTGACGGTATAGAAGGAACCTCGCGAGGTAACGTTATTTAAAAGGGCCTAATGTCTTTCAAAGCTGCGTACACGCTTATTTGATAGCTTGCACCTCCATAATATGCATTAATAAACTCTATGACCATATTTAGTATAACAGTTTGAAACAGTTTTAAATGACATCAGTATACTGGATACAATAGAGTCTTGTTCTAACCACAGAACAGCCGTGCGAGCACAAAGAGCGTCAATGAATCCCCATTAATCAGGATCTCTACAGATCTACGAGGAACAAATTATTACATTACATTACATTACATTACATAATTATTGTTTTAGGTCCAGCGCACTCTTCCGAGCCAAATCAGGACCGGACAACCCCTGATCCGCATAAAAGATGTGCTGAAACAACCCTAGTGGTAAAACTGAATACTCTCCACCAGCCAGTCACTTTGCAATAAAGACATCCCACGCAGGGGACGCTGAGGCTTTACTCTAATTTATCGAACACCCGTTTACAAAAACAAAATAGAATACAAACATCATTATAAATTATAAACAAAACACATACATATAAAATGCCTACTTTGCTAAATAATAACATCATAGGAAGCCCTAGTGACCACCTGGCAGAAAGCCTCCAATATTCCCAAGCTGATCCAACAGACCTCACACACAAATAAGGAGCCTTGTCGCGGAAGTTTTCAAGAAAAAAGGTAGGTGACTGGACTAGCGAAGAAGAAGATAGTATAGCAGATTGATAGAACAGAGCAGGCATGAGAAAGAACAAATGAGAAAGACAGCGACAGTGGGAATTTAAAGCACTAAATTTCCAAAAAGTGGGGATACTATTTATACTGAAATCCCCGGCACCCCAACGGGGGAGAACAAATTATTATTGGAACGGTGCATTTACGCTTTATATCGCAAGCGCTCTAAAATGTCATGGACTCTGGGGAACGTATTACAGCAATTGTTTGTCATAATTTCTCTGTTGAGATAATAAAGTATTCTTGAACTTGAACTTGAACATGAAAATGAAAGCTTTCATTGCATTCTTTCTTGCTGCCTTTATCTAATGAGTCTTTTCTTTGTCTTACATTTGTGGTTGTTGTTGTTGGTGGTAAAATCAGCGACTGTCCCTTTTCATTTCTTGCTGCGTATACCTGTTAATCTGTATTTAAATTGTGTTAAACTATGAGCTGTCCTTCCCATTTCCTGCTGTAATCAGTTTTTTTGTTGCGTTTCGCATCAGCCAACTGCGTCATAGTCTACTCTTGTCTATGCAAGGGTGACTGGTTAGTCCGTGTGTAGTACTCCGTGCGCAAGATAGCAACAAATGTGTGTGTTACACGGTTATTTATCAATAGTTGATTCAGCCCCGATGCTTGAATCTTGATAAGTGTAACTCGACTTCGTTTATCCACGCAGCCTGTTCACTCAGCAACAACGTAGGAGTCGTCGTTTAAAATTGTTTAACTTTATTCAGCAAAACATCAACTGCATACAAGATCGTTTTCCAAAAAAAAAACACTTCAGTAATCAGCGTAAAAAAATCACCATAAATCATTCTTTCAAGCAGACAGTGCGCGTTACTTATATAGCCACTCTGCAATCGAGAAAAAGTTCGAACATTCCAGCCTGAGGCAATAACACCCAATCAAAATAAAACTCGTCACCGGAAATATGCACTGTCTTAAGTCTTTATGTTAGGAGAATCGTTTAGCTATTACCAGATCTATCTGGAAGCTTCGGTCGATAGTAAAGAAGTAATTCAAGAAAATTCTCAACAATATCGATCGACGAAAATTATCAACATTATACAAAGCTTCTTCTAGCAACAACGCAAAATCAAATCAAAGGTAAAATACACGCTATCATTGCATGCTTTGGAAAACAAAATGACCGGATCAATCGTACGCGTTTGAATCACAACACTGTGCCACTCCTAGTATTCAGTCTCCTGTAGTAACTTCACACCGTTTATTGTAGGTGTACCCCAAAATGTCCCGAAACTCGGATACGTCGATTTTGGTGTCAAAGGCCAACTTTTCGGGTGAGTATCTCCACGAAATCGCCCTTTACCATCTTTCAAATAACAAATCTTGACGTACGGCTGTGTGCACGTTGGCATAAGATGCTATAGAATCTTACTATCTATTCTATCCTAACAATGAAAAAAAAGTTTTCTCCCCAACGTCTTTCTTCCTTTCTATTTTTTCTTGTCTTCGAGGGAGGGAAGGCGGGGAGGGGGGTAAAGGTCGCAACCTCACAGGGAGCTGATGCCTACCGAAAAACCAACAATGAAATCCGAAAAGGCATGTACACAGCAAAGGAGAACTGGATAGAAGATCAATACCAGGAAATAGAGAACAGTCTGAACAAGAGCAACAGCAAGAAGGCCTACCAGACTGTGAAGCGGCTGGCAAGTGTTAAAAAGAACAAAGGTCTCCACAATCCAAAGCAAGTCTGGCATATGTCTTAAAGAAGAAGAAGAAGTCGTGGATAGATGGACACTAGTAATGCTCTGACCTTAACAACCACACACCAAACGGAGACCTATCAGTTCTTGCATATTCTCAGAACAAAGGAGAAGAAGAGATACTCCCAATTCTCCGAGAAGAAGTGGGGGCAGCAGTGCAACCGCTGAAAAAAGGGAAGTCAGAGGGAGTGGACAACATACCCGCGGAGTTGCTTCAAGCTGGAGGAGAAGCGATGATTGACGCCCTCACCATTATCTGTAACACGATCTGACAGAGTGGGGAGTGGCCTACACCATGGACCCAGTCGCTTGTCATCACTTCCCAAAAAGGGTAACCATCAAGAGTGTGAACATTACCACGCCATCAGCCTCATCAGCCATAACAGCAAGATCCTCTTGAAAATAATACTCAACAGGTTCAAACCTCAAGCTGAACAAATCATAGCTGAAGAACGAGCAGGATTCAGGGCAGGGCGAAGTACCACTGAACAGATTTTCAACCTCAGAATAATCTGCGAAAAGTACCTACAGCACCAACACAATCTCTATAGTGTGTGGTAGACTTCACGAAAGTCTGGCATGCAGCTCTGTGGGCAACCATGATAGTGTATAACATCAGCCCTAAAATTATTGAAGTCATCAAAAGCCTGTATGACAAGGCTACCAGTGCAGTCCTCCACAACAGCGTCATCGAAAACTGGTTCAGAACAACAATCGGTGTGCGTCAAGGATGCCTACTCTCTCCAACACTCTTCAACATCATCATGGAGCGCATCATGTCAGAAGCCTTTGCAGATCACGAAGGCACAGTCAGCATAAGGGTAAAGCAATCTCCAACCTCCGTTTTGCAGATGAAATTGATGGATTGGCTGGAAAGGAACAAGAACTGGAACAGCTGGTACAGAGGCTTGACACCACCTCCAGAGCCAATGGAATGGAAATAAGTGCAGAGAGGACCAAAATAATGTCCAACAACACCAATGACATCAACATAGACATCAAAGTCCAAGGCCAGTCCCTCAACACAATGCATAGCTTCAAATATTTAGGAGCCATTGTATGAGGCAATGGGTCCCGACAGGAAGTCCTCTTCTGGATCGCACAAACAAGTGCGGCCCTGACAAAGTTGAAGCCCATTTGGAAATACAGGACCATCAGTCTGCAATCCAAGGTACATTAAGGCTGCTGATCGCCCTTTTCATCTCCATCTTCCTATACGCTTGCGAAACATGGATCCTCACAGCAGATCTACAACCAAGACCACGAAGCATGGAGATGAGGTGCTACAGAAGACTTCTGGGCATTTCCTATACCCAGCTCATCACCAACGACGGAGTCCGACGGACCATCACACAAGCCATTGGACAACACGATGACATGCTCACAGTGGTGAAGGAACGGAAACTCCGATGGTATGGCCACGCCATGAGGTCTTTCAAAGATCATCCTGCAAGGCACGGTGCAAGGAGGCAGAAAAAGAGGTGGGAGGACAACATTCGAGAATGGACAGGATTGACACTGAGCGAAGCCATGAGGGTTGCTGAGGGCAGAGAAGGATGGACTATGCTGGCTAAACGATCATCTGTGGTGCCCCTACCGCCTTCGAGTTCCGGGATAGGATAGGATAGGAAATGCACAACCAATAAATACATTGTTACCGAAAAATCGAAAAGTGCAGAAGATAATTAGACGTCTACCAAGCTTTTTCCTTCCTGGTAATATTAATATTATATCATTTCATTGTCTTTGCTTCTGCCTCGCCTTTGTCTGGCATTATCTTTTACGTCGATTGAGGCTACATAGGTTTTATATGTATTTAGATGTACATGTAATTACCTATTATGCCTTATTGCCTTTTTGTCTTAAATTCGCTGTTGCCTCCTTTCATTCCTTCCTATTGTTTTCTTTCTCTCTACCTTTCTTCCTTTCCTATTTTCGTATTTTCTATGTACATGACCCTTCTTATTTTAAACTTACTTTTTTTTGGCAGGGTTGGGTGGGTGGGGGGGGGGTGGAGTGCTATCTGATGGATAAAAAGTATGTATTATGTTTTAGAGTTGTGTTGACCTTTCTGGGTTTCTTAGGGAAAAATTCAAAAGGTTCACGAACAGTTATATAACATCGTGATGCATCTAGATCACAAGAGTTGAGAATTAAAATAAAATTACAGGCCATTCAAATGTATTACTCGCACACATAGATCAGATCGGCATTTGTAAAAGTTTTAATTTTGATGGCGATATTGTGACTCTTCTGTCTCCTAAAGAAGCAAAATAAAAGCAACGAATGATGGTCCCTTATCTGAGCTATCAGCAAGTGAAACTAAAACTATTGAATCAGCCAATTATGAATTACGGCGCAAAACGGAGCAACTGACAGACCGACATTTGACTATATTTTATTTTCGACTAGTTCAATGTATTTCCTGATATTATCCGTGCACGATACATTTTCTTCAGTTATTTGTGGTAATTTTACCAGGCTGCACCCATGATAAATTATTGCATTCTTCTTCTTCTTCTTCTTCTTCTTCTTCTTCTTCTTCTTATTGAGTATACCGTCCCTAATTTTGCAGTTATGTGCGACGATTTTTCATAGCCAATGATACAACATCAATATTAATTTTCGCATGAAGCATTCGTACTAAGCATATCCTTAGTTTTAAAGCGACACTCGATAGTTTCTGTCGTAGCCTACAAGTACAACGTCGGTAAAATACATCTTGCACTCAGTCCTTTTAGTTATGTTGCCATGTGTGACGAGCTCCGTGGGCGACAGTTTCCAAAATCAAATCACTCGCTTTGGTCACCTGAGTGGTTCTGTGGACACACGCGCACAATAGAAAGGTCAAAGGTGAGCACTCGGTAGAGCGTCAGGAATGGCTCTCTCTTCACAATGTTTCCTAGTCACTCTGTGCTCATTGTGATTCGTTGATTCTTCCTAAACTCTGAAAGGAAACCAAGATCACTCGCTCAATCCAGCGTCACAGATCCTTTTCAAATTTACAATGAGTGTTTCTCATCGGGAAAAAATAAAATTAAGGAAAAAAAAAAAAAAACTATTTCAGAAAGTACGGGTTTTATATGCTATAAATCAAACACATTTGTCGGTGTATGTTCCTACGAACAAACGCCAAAGTCGATTCTAAAAATAGAATATCAACGATAGTGCGTATAGTAAGCACAGTTGTTTGTTGACATAACATGGAAAAGACTCCCAAAGTTCTTAAGCTTAGAGATCGCTTTAAGCATGTGTTCATGACAGCATCTCGTATTGTGACGACAAAATGTTAATTTTCCCAAGTAAAACCCAAAGTCCCAGGTTAGCCCTTATATCACCTTTCAGTGTGGCAACACTTTCCATTTCCACAGTAAACCCAATGTCACAAACAAATAAAGAAACATCCTTGATCATCTCGTGTGTTTGTGTGTACTGCTAGCCGTGGACAGAGCGACCATTGGCCTTGACCCCTCGACCTCAACCTCTGCATACGGTTTTGGTGGTGGCTCATGGGTGTGGTTCTGTCTGTCGTGCTTGCATGCAGTATGTTGGCTCGTGTGCGAACTCTGTGTGTGTGTGTGTGTGTGTGTGTGTGAGCGCGCGCGTGCGTGTTATCTCGATTCTGAGACATATTTCTTGTGTTTTATCTTGGCAATACAATTATTTGACGTGACTTGACTTGACTTGTCTGTAAGGTAGGCTTAATATTTTACAAGGAAAATTGTTAAAGCTAGTAACACGTGGCTGCCGTAGAACATGCTCATTTACACATCTCCCACCTAGTATATATAAGCTAATAGCGTAGCTGACACTTTCAGACATGCTCCCTATCCAGTCACCGCTGACTGGGATGAGGCCCACTCTAAAAAAATACGGTGCTTGTTTCCTAGGCACAAGGTCGCGGTTTAGAACGAGACTTTACAAGACATCGAGGGTTTTCTCCGGGTACTCCGTTCTCCTTCCTCCATTTAATGATGGTATTGGATGCAGTCAATGTAATTTTCAGCAATAAACTTAGGTTTTTCTTTAGCTTTCTGTAACCGCGATCTCTTCAGATCGCAGAGCTTTGAGTCCGATGGTTGAAACAGCGCGTGATAGCCTCACGAATTATTATTATTATTATTATTATTATTATTATTATTATTATTATTATTATTATTATTATTATTGGGACAAAAAATGTCGGTTTACGGTATCCCGACCGACCCTAATTTTTTGGCCCGACACTACACTTGCTATTTAGATCGTCTGTAAAGGAAAATGAAAAAAGCAAACAAAATCGCACCCAAGGTAAAAAAAATAAAGTTCTTTAAGAGAAAAAAAAAGAACTGAATAAAAAAAAGGCGACTTACTATTGTTCTTTCCTATGTTACCGTAAACAGACATATTATTTGTTTTAACTTTATTATTATTATTATTATTATTATTATTATTATTATTATTATTATTATTATTATTATTATTATTATTATTATTTCATTGTTGTTGTTCTTGTTGTTAGTAACTAACGTAGATTTGCTTTAAACGTTCAGTTACCCAGTTAGACTTCTCTATTTCTCTCCTCCCTCCCTCCCTCCTTCCGTCTGAATAAAGTTGTAGGAGGTTTTTATAAGAGTGACGGTGTAAATTGGCAAGCACCCACAAAGGCTAAATGTAAAACCAAAGCAACACATAGGAAATGGTTTCAAGCCATGCAGTATCTCACAGTGAACACCCAAGTTCGGTACCAGACCAAGCGTCTTGAAGGAGACTCAACATGTGTGCAATGCACTTCAAAAGGGTATTGTTTCGTTTTGGGCAGAAGCTCTATTAGAGGTAATCGACCGTACAATGGGTGGGGGTATATTTAGATATAAAAACGACGTATTTATCTATTCCTTCTTCAAAGCAAAGCCCAATGTTTGGTATTGTTGTAGTGCTAGTTGACAGTGGATCGTATATAGCGCCTTTCCAGCTCAAGATCTGCTCAAGGCGCTGGCCAATACAGAATCCAATTCAAGCCGTCCGAGGCGCCCTCTCGCTGTCCTAGACAACAGCTCAATCCTGTGCGATTGGTGAGAAATGACCTAGTGCTGGGCGTATTTACTTCAGAGCAAATGTGGAGAACATGAAAGATTGAGTAGTGACCTTGAGAAAGAGCAAAGGAACGGTATCTGATAACTGGTCACTAACCCTGGTTATATCAACCCTTTGGGACCAAATCTGTTTAGTGGTTTGTGAGATAAAACGTGCAACATACCGACCAACATTTGGCTCGTTCTGACTGTTGACTTAATTCAAAGGGTTCTCAGATAAGCCTGGCAGCACAGATAAGGAGAAAAATGCGTAGTACGTTAATCCCACGAATTAATTTCGCTTTGTAAAATGGGACTAAAGTGGCGCAAACCATATGGGATTTACTCAATATAAGCACGGTTAACATCCATTCCCAGCCTGTGGGCACGAGAGTTTGAGAAAGTTTAGAAGTAGTTCACTTTCGCTTTTAACAGCAATCTTGGGAGTGGGAGTTCCAGTTAATTCAGGAAGAAATTGAGGTAACCGCGTAAGCCCATAGTCTCTCTCTCTCTCTCTCTCTCTCTCTCTCTCTCTCTCTCTCTCTCTCTTTCTTTTCTTTCTCTCTTGTTATATATACAGAAATCCTAAAGCAACTCAAACATGGTTCCAAATTTTTGTTAGTATGATGGATAATATTACGAAGTCACACCCCAATTTATTGCTGCTGGGAGATTTTAATAATAATTTCTTTAAAATGCGGATTGCTTGGTTGGACATGTTCAGTTATTTGCCCTAACTCATATTATGAATACACCAACGAGAGTTACTAAAAACACAACTACGTTAACATATCGCATATTTATAAATATTTGCAACAGAGCTTTAAATGCACATATTTATTAAATTCCAATAAGTGACCATATTCCTATAGTATGCACGTTATCATGCAAAAGTCTGAATTATAAACTAAATGGACATACAATTATTCAGTTTAGGTCATGTAAATCTTTTACCAAGGATGCACCCCTGTTTGATCTACAGTTTACTAACTTTAATAATATTTATATGTGTAATGATGCAAATAAAGCCCTAAATGTGTGGTGCAAAAGATTTTGTTGTTGTTGTTGTTTGTTTTAATGTCTTTTTCACCGAAATGATAAGACAAAAACCAAAAACAAATGAAAACAAAACCAAAAAAAAAAAAAAAAAAAAAAACACCCATAATTATGATCAAATAACATCGACGATCGAGTCTCATATATACTTACTAACTAAAGAACCAATGAACGTCTTCGCTAAACTAATGCATACACCAAAACTAATATTGCCCAAAGACGTAACATTATTAGGCAA
Source organism: Oncomelania hupensis (assembly GCA_036898135.1). NCBI lineage: Eukaryota > Metazoa > Mollusca > Gastropoda > Littorinimorpha > Pomatiopsidae > Oncomelania > Oncomelania hupensis. The sequence goes on along the minus strand of CM072525.1, from coordinate 46,563,039 downwards.
ACTATTACGCAGTTGATTGCATTGAAATAAAACATGTTTCAAAGAAAACATTTCATTACATATACATTTGACGTTCGTACAATATTTAGTTCTGATGGAATTTAGATATATTCTATAAGCCATCGTCACAACAGTTCTGGGAATGCCAATATGTTGGTCAAAGAATTGATTAAAATGACATTTAGTTTTAACTTCCTTTTCAGTTAAAACATGCATCTCTTTAACTGACAGGGGTATATTTAATTTTAATGCATTATTATTTTCGGCACCACTTTTTGCAGCTCGGTCCGCCCAGTCATTAAAGAGAAAACCACAATGAGAAGGAACCCAACAAAAGTTAACTTCTGTTCCATTAATTATAATACTATGAATCAAGTTCTTAATTTCAAAAATAATTTCTTTTCTTTCTTTACTGTTATTAGATTTTAGAGCTTCTAAAACTGATTTTGAATCAACACAGATGACTACACTAGAAACATGTAATGGGAGATTTATAATTCTATTTAAAGACATCAGTATTGCTATCAATTCTGCAGTGAAAATGGAATATCCTTTTCCTAAATAAAATGATTCTGTAATTTTAAAGTCAGGAATAACAAAACCTGCTCCCGCATTACCATTTTCTAAGACCGATCCGTCAGTGTATATCTTAAGTTGTGCTGAATACTTTTCATACAAATGATTACGAACATCAATTATCATTAAATCTGGGTTATTATACTTAGTTTCATTTGTTAAAAGAATGTCAAAGTTAGCATTTTCAAGTTCCCATACAGGTATTGGTGACACTATGTTTTGATTACATACAAAATCTGTTTTTTCAAGTTGTTTCGGAATTATGTCATATGTATAAGTTGCTATCGTTTGAAAACATTTAATTTTTTGTGAATGTTTAGGATAAGATATATCTGATCTTAAATATAGTTCCTCATGCGTACTATTATCTACTGCATTTGCTCTTAGAACATACTTAGCGCATGATAATTTTCTCCAATCGTCCAAAGGCATAACTCCAGCTGTTTCATACGCTCGCATTGTGTTAGTGTGTACAGGAACTCCAAGAGCCAATTTGATAGCCTTACTGTCTAAACTCTGTATTTTTTTAATATAGCATATAGGGGCAGAAAAATAAGCCTCTTGGCCGTACGTTAATTTAGATCTAACAAGCGCACATGCTAAATGTACTAGAGATTTAGGGTCCTGTCCCCAAGGTTGTTTGATGATAATTTTTAATAAATTATAACTTTTGACAGCTTGTTGAATGAAATATTCAATATGTTTTTTCCAATGTAATTTGTGGGTAAAATATACACCTAGGAATTTAACTTCTTTTACATATTTTAATTCCTCATGTTCAATGTAAATTTTAGGCAGTTGTCTAGGTTCATGACCATTAGTAAATAAAATCATACTAGTTTTTTCTTTAGATAGTTCCAATCCATTTTGATTCATAAAATAAGTAATATTATTTATTTCTAGTTGGTATAATTTTGCAACATGTTTAATTTCATAAAGAGATGTTTTCCGTCTCAAAGATACATTCATCCAAAGGGCAATATCATCAGCGTATTGAACAATCGATATTCGTTTGCTTATAACTCTTGGTAAATCATACAATAAGATATTAAAAAGAAGCGGTGAAATTACTGAACCTTGTGGAATTCCCATATCTATAGTGCGATGAGTAGAATATGAATTTTCAACCTTCACACTCATTTTACGACCTTTAAGAAAGGTTCTGATGTAATTATAAATATATCCAGATAATCCTATCTGTTTCAACTTGTACAATAGACGAGCGTGCCAGACCCTGTCATACGCTTTTTTTATATCAAAAAATGTAGCCAAAATGCTTTTTCTTTTAGCAAATTGTCTCTTGATGTGAGTGCTTAATTTTACTAAATGATCTACTGTTGATCTGCCTTTTTGAAATCCTGCCTGGTTATTTGGGATGACATTATATTTACAACAAAAATAAGTCAGTCTTTCCAATATAATCTTCTCCATTAATTTACTTACATGAGATGTTAAAGAGATAGGTCTGTAGCTAGATGTTTCAGCTCGAGGTTTACCAGCCTTTAAAATGGGTATTACTAGAGAAGATTTCCATATATCAGGCAAAACTCCTCTTTTCCAGCATGTTTGAATAATTATAAGCAGAATACGAATCCATTCATCAGGAAGATGATTTAATAACGTATACGACATGCCGTCAAGTCCTACAGCAGACTTTTTAGAACCAAGAGAAAATAAAGCATCTTTAAGTTCTGCTAGAGATATGTTTGAATTAATAAAAATAGAATTGTCTGGACAAGGATCTTCATACTGCTTTGTAATTTCCATAATTTTTCTAGTTTGTAAAATATTACATGACAGACTTGTAGAATTACTTTCATTTGAAAAAACATTTACAAATTCTTCGGCTTTCTCCTTGGGAGAAGGAAAAGTATTATTAACTAATTTAATAGGACACTGTGGTAAGTTAAAACCATTTCTCATTTCAGCAACCTTTTTCCAAGTCTTAAAAGAATCTTGTGAACTAGAAATTTCATTGAAACAAAACGTGGACCAAAACTGTCTTTTTTCAGCAGCTATTATTTTGTTACATGTTATTTTTGCTTTTTTCATATCATTAAAATGTTGGTCTGATCGTGATTTTAACCATTTTTTATACGCATGTTTTTTCTGTTTTACTGCTGCTTCACAAACCTCATTCCACCATACATTACCATTGCGAGATTTTTTCTTTGCTGATCGTTTTTGAGGAATAGAACTACTAGCAGCTAAATGAATTTTTTGAATAAAAGTTGAATACATATTATTTATGTCATCATCATGCACAAAATCTGTATTATAAGACATTAATAAACTTTGAAATAACTCCCAGTTTGCACGATTATAAACGTACTTTGGAATAACATCAACATCTGTTTGAGTGTCAATATTATTATTCAACGTTGTAACGATAGGCAGATGATCGCTGCCCAGAGAATCAGTCTGAATATCCCACTCACAGTCAATGGCTAAAGTAGATGAAACAAATGTCAAGTCAATAGCTGATGGTCGATGAGAAGAAACGTCAGGTATACGGGTGACTTGACCATCATTTAGCAAGATAAGGCTGGAATTTAAAACAGTTTCAACAAATGACATATTTGTTGTATGTAGACAGTCTGTGTCCCATATCGGCGAATGTGAATTAAAATCACCGTTAATTATCCAGTTTTCGGTGTCTGGAATAGCTTGAATCCAGTCAAAACTGTTGTTAATAGGACCTCTTGGAAAATATACTGTCAAAATATTCAAACATAAATCCTTGTTGACCTTGAGTTCAATACACGCTGAAAAAACGCCACTCGCATCTTTAGGTACTGGAGAGCTTTTCACATTATAGTCCAAGTCGTTCCTAATATAAATAGCAGTTTGAATTTTATTCCTACCGAAGTTAGTAACTGGCGGATAATAAAAACCTTGAAGCTTGGGTAACTTATTCCTGTTGATGTTTAAAGATTGCAATGTTAATACGTGATGATCCTTATTGGATAAATAGTTACATAAATACTGTACATTTGTAGAAATGGATCGACAGTTCCATTGGAAAACTGATAGTCGCTCTGTTTTCATAAATAAAAAATTAATAATACAAACACCAAAATTAGTCAATGAAATAATAACAATAGTTACCAAAAGTTTGCTTAGTCACAGAGCCAAAACAAAAATAAAATTTAAATATTGTTAATCCAGATCACAGCAATATAACCTCCAGTTACCGATAATCAGTCAGTCAGTACCACTTGACGGGAAACACTGGCTTGGGTGCTGGATGCCACCTGCCTCTTATGTCATAAAACCCGAGACAGTCACTTGCCTGGTAGGACCGGGCAAGTTTCCTACGGCTTGGTTTCTTCCACAGAAGACCATGGATGAATCTACCAATGTTTCCAGCCAGGATACTAGATCCCTTTCTGTTTGGGTGAAGAGCATCTCTGAGGGTGTATGTCGGCATGTTATCGTGGCTAATGAATGCTACGTTTGGTTCTTCCATCAACTCAGAGAACGTTAACGCGTTGAAGACATCTTTCTTAGAACGAAGGACCTTGTCCTGGATAGCCGCTACTTTGCTGACAACGATCTTGGCCTGAGGATGAAGAGAAGCCACCGTCTTGACAGTGTCCACAAATTCCTTGCTGGCAGATTTAGGATCTTTTCTCTTCAAGTCGTTCACACCCACATGAATCACGACCGCTTTTAGATGAGTGTTAGAACTTTCCGTAAGTTGTTGAAGAGCCCCAATCACATCACCGGTCGTAGATGCTTTGGTTTTAACAACGTCAAAACCATAGGAATCGCCAAGTCGAAGTGCCTGGACCCCGTTCAATACTGAATCGTGCACTATCGCAACCACATCTTCGAACTCTTGTTTTCGTCCTGTTTTCAGTCTTACGTCATGTGTGTGTTTACTGACGTCATTTACTTCTTGGTTATTTTTGACGTAAGATTCGTTCTGCTTTTGTTCTTTTTTCTTTTGCTGATTGTTTTTGCCGACATCATTGGATTTTGGGCGATGAGTCAAAATTTCCGTGGACTTCGGGCGATTGATACTCGATGTTGATGCCACTGATTTTACTGCAGCCGAATAAGAATCGCGTGAAAGGGGTAATTCGCGTACTTGCCTCGTCTGCTCCTCAGCTCGGTCCGAATTCCAAGCTCGTTGATCATGCAATTCCTTGATCATTTTAGCCTGATCAAGTACAGCCAGGTGCAGTGAGGCAATCTTTTCATGCATTTTTTCTATGAAATGTTTTAACTCACTCACAGAATCTTTGCAGTGGCATTGGCAACTCTTGCAGTCAATGTCATCGTCAGTGTTGACCCCAGTCTCTGCAGTCACAGTCGCCAGACCCACTTGCACATTCTGCTGATTCTCGTCGTCCGAAGGCACCTCTTTCTCCATTTTTCCTGTCTGCCTTCTCCTTCTTGCTGCCCTTCTTGCAGTCATATTTTTATTACTGCTGATTACTTCGGGAACCAGATTAAAAATCGACACCTACTTTTTAGTCGTTGTTGCCATGCTGGAAACCGGAAGTGATAAAAGATTTTGTGTGGTCCGATAAACATGCACGGATTAGATAGAAGATATTCAAGCAAAGTACATTTCCTTAATGGCTGACATCAAATATTATTGATGCAATGAAAAGGCGTGACCGATTTGAAAAAGGAAACAAGTTTGAGCAGTTTAAGAAACAAAGAAGTAGAGTCTCTACTATGATTCGAGACTCCAAAACAAATATATTATTTTATTAATAACTAATTATCATGATACAAAATCATTTTGGAAAGCAATACACACATCTGATATCACTGCTTCCGCGGAATGTTTTAATAATCACTTTGTATCCATTACTAACAATATCATTAACTCTACCTGCCATAGTCTACGTACAGTCTCTCATCATTACTTGATAATGTCTGTTAAGACAAACTCCCAATGAAACATGGGTTTATCCCCCTCTTAAATACTCATGTCGTTTTCAAATATATAACTAGTCTAAAAAAACAAAAGATTTTGTGGTTTTGATAAAATAATTTTTTTTATTTTAAAACCTTGCACTACCCTACATGTACATCATTGAACCCTTTACTTTTATTTAAAATGTGTGTATAAAAACTGGAATATTTCCTGTTGCTTGGAAAATGGCTAAAGTTCTCCCTCATTCCAAAAGCAAAGTGCCTTTCTGATCCAAATAACTTTAGACCTATTTCATTATTAAATGTTCTATCTAAACCACTTGAACAACAAATGTATCAACATGTACATTCTTTCATGGAAAACCATGCTCTTGTTCATCCATTCCAGTCTGGGTTTCGTGAATATAATTCATGCCACACCGCTTTGGTGACACTTGGCTCTCCGCAATAATAAAAATGAAATTACTGGTGCCAGTTTTTATCGACTTTATAAAAGTTTTTGATATGGTTAATAATTCCGTCTTGATCAGTAAATTATCTGTGTAACTGTTATTTTTTTTCATTCGTACTTTAGTGATAGAGAGCAGAAAGTGTCAGTTAATGGATATTACTCAGCAAAAGGCACTGTAAAGTGTGATGTTCCTCAAGGTTCAATTCTGGCGCCTCTTTTCTATTTTGTATCTTTATAATTGATCTACACCTCCAAATATCAGATAATAATGTAATCTGTGATTTGTTTGCAGATGACAATACATTAAAATATTCTGGGAAAGACTTTAAGCTTACGTCCATACAAGCATCTTTAGAAAATAGTTTAAATGATGTGATACACTGGTCTCTAACAAATGGTCCTTAATCGTAAAAACGCACATACATACTAATCACAACAAGACAAAAAACATTAATTTCAGCCTTTAAAATTAAATATTACAATAGATAACAATTGTGTAAACCAAGTAACAGACCATCGTATACTTGGAGTTACTGTTGATTCGGAATGAAAGTGTGATAAACACATTAATCAAATATGTAAACGTTTTTGCTTTCAAATTTATGATTACGATTTTTTGTTCCTGAATATGCCAGGAAAGTTTTTTTTCCATGCACACTGCCTTTTTTATATGAATTATGCTCCCGTAGTGTAGAATGAGGATAGTCGTAATCAAAGTTTTAAAAATTCTTTCATAACAAGCAATAAAATTAAATTCTAACTACTGGATAGTAGTGGCCAGCGCTTTGAGAAGCTTGTAAGTGCGCTATATAAGATATATATAAACTATTAGGAACTCCTCCTCCTCCTCTTCCACCCTCTCCCTCTCTCCCCCCTCCTCACTCCCCGACCCTTCTCCCGCTCTCCCACCCTCCAAAACTATCCACAGAATAAACAAAAAAAGAACTGTAGCGGTTTCCCCGGCAACTCCGTCGCGACGATTTCGGTGACAATTGTCAGAAGTCAACCACAGTGACAGATTGTCCAATACATTTCTCCACCGGTCCCGAAAATTTCTTCCGCATATCAGTCGGAAATCTTGCCAACTCCCAATTTTCACGTATAACCAACCACGAAGGACATTGCTGCTGCCACCACTAAACTATAGACTTCGTAGTATTTTGGCGACGTCCCACCACAGCACTGTGCGAGAACACACTGGCAACATCGTTTTGGAAAAAAAAAATTGTCACGAAAAGGCCAACAACCTCCAGTGTCGGCGTTACTGCTAGAACGAAAACAACTGGCGAGTGTTGATGGTTGGGGTGCATGGGGTGTGGAGAGTGAGTGGGGGTCGGGGGAAGGGGGGGAGGGGATCATTGGTGTTTGAATTTATTTTTTCTTTGCTCCTTCAGTGAAAAGTACCTCTTCACGGAGGATTGTTTTATCTCGCCTTTTTTGCCTTTTTTGTATGTAGTCTCTATGCTTTGAATATTATGAATAGTATAAGTGATTGTTGCTTATCTCCTTTTTTTATGTTTTAGTTGTATTTTAATTTACTGTTATTAATGTTGTCTAAAATCACTTTTAAGTGAAAAGACGTAAAATAAACAAACAAACAAACAGTGAAAAGTACACGTATACTGAAATCGGTCGCTACATCCATTCCGTAACATCGTCGTCATCCTCCTAGATCCTGCCCCCCACCCCCCCCCCCCCCCCCCCCCCACCCCCACCCCACTCCTCCTCCTTCTCATCATCACCGTCCGCAGCAGCAGAAGCAACAACAATAGCTTCTTCTTCTTCTTCTTCTTCTTCTTCTTCTTCTTCTTCTTCTTAATGTCTTTGCTTTTGTAAACATCGAGGACTAGTAAGTTTCAGAATGTAGTGTTGGTTAGTTCGAACAGATTTCTTATTCTCATTCTTATTTTTATTTTCATACTCATTCTTATTCTCATTGTATTGTATGGTGGTGTATTCTTATTCTCATTCTTCCGGTCCTGATTTGGCTCGGAAGAGTCCGCTGGACCTAAAGCAATAATCATGTAATGTAATGTAATTCTCATTCTTATACTCATTCTTATACTCATTGTTGTTTTCTTTGTATTGTATTGTATTGTATTATTATATTCATTCTTATTCTCATTGTATTATTTTCCCACTAGGGTTGTTTCAGCAGATCTTTTATGCGGATCGGGGGTTGTCCGGTCCTGATTTGGCTCGGAGGAGTCCGCTGGACCTAAAGCAACAATAAATCAATCAAATTCTCATTGTATTGTATAATATTCTTATTCTCATTCCTATTCTCATGTTGTTCTTATATTCAATCTTAAACTAATTTCCTCATTCTTATTCAGGATACTGTGGATACGCAACTCTTCGAAGAAAACTACCTCAACCAAAGTCAGTCAGCTAGTCACGCGACCTGAATTCAACTGAGGTGAGAACTGAACTCCGTTCACGTCAGTCGACACAACAAGGCTAAAGCAATGTCGATGGCAGGCTAAAGTTAACGCAGTAAGTATCTACATTGTTTTCCTTCACAGAAACAGTATGGCGTTGCTGTTGCTATTTTTTTTAGTTGTTGTTAATGTTTTTACTCTTCTTTTCTATAAGTTTTGGTGAGCGTGTCAACGGCCCTTCGTTTCTTAGCCTAGCCTACCGATCACGTCACCATGATGCTCGTGCAGTGCAGTGTCCCTTCTCCTGACCAGAGTATAACACCGAGATCTAGTCTGTGCACGCAAGCATTCCATCCCACCGACTTTACAGATCCTGACGCTCAGGACCTGGACGGACGAGTTCCGGCTAGGCAGCTACATGAATAAAGTCAGCAAATACTTGAACCTATCCCCCCTCGCTCGCTCAAGTGTCTGGTGCGTTTGATGATGCGCCTCAAGCAGCAGGTTGGCACCTTTGGTGGTTTGAGTTAGATCCTTTTTTTTCCCAGCACCTTGAGTAGCTTTTGAGCTAAAAAAGAAAAGGCCAAATAAGAAAACTTCATATAGAATTGCCGTGGTGTTGATGTGAGAATTGTTCAGGATAGAGTATGTCATTAAAACATTGTTCCAAAGAGTACTTGAAAGCTAAAAGACTGTGCCCTAAGTCTTGGAAACGATCTCTGGGGGTTCCTTGATTCTCAGGTTGGGGACAGAGGGCGAGGAGGAGGGAAGAGGAGGAAGGGGGAGTGTTAGGAAAGAGGGTTAGGATGCGTAAGGGGGGGGGGGGGGCGTAGACGGCAGAGCAAGTGGTTGGATAGCCAAAGCTAGTCACACCCAGAGGTCTCGATTTTAAGTGACACAATGTCGATTAGCTGTTGCGCTAGTTTGGCCAAATGTCACTCCGTGCACACACTCCTGTCGACTCACGGAGGAAGCAGTTTGTACACCGCTGGAATAGCAAGTGACTGAAATCCACCCAATGTGACGAGCTTCGGTCCCTCATCGACCCCCTCACCTTTTCTGCAACTCCCTTCCCCACCCCCCATTCCCTCCCACCCTTTGCCCACCTTCCAATCTACACCCTCATCTACCCGCTCCCCCTCCCATAATCACCACCAAATGATATCTCGCCCCCCCCCCATTCTTCCCCCAGCCCCTCACTGTCTCTTTTCACCCCTCTGTCACTACAAAAAAAATAGGTCAGGGGCAGCAATGATTTTAGCAGCTGTTTGAGAAAGAAAGTTCAATATACAAGAACAATCCTTCACGTCACACGCAGCTGCACGTTATAGAACCCGACCATTTTCCTCACAATTGCGGACGACATGTTTACAGAGAAACGGGCCAGTTAGGTAGTTTAAAGTCGCTCAGTTGTCCTAGGCGTTTGGGAGGTGCGCTTTGATGCTGTAAGTTGGTTTCTTGCGTAGCTGGCGTTAGGTCTTGCTTTCGACCAGCGCTTTCAGATTTTTTTTGTAATGCATGCGCTATTTAAGAACATTAATTCCTTTCATTTCGTTTTATGCCGAGAAATGGGGGTGTTCTGACTGTGACAATAGACCAGTGTGCTAAAAGTGAATGCCCAACAAACCAGCGCCTTGAGAAGTTCTTGAACTGGAAAAAGCTTTGTATAAGAACGATTAAATAAATAAATTAATTAATTAATAAAATAAATACACCAGCACGTTCCTCCAACCATTCTTTATTTCCACAATCTCTCTCTCCCAACCCTGTCATAAAGAAAGGAAACATTTCCCGGACAAACCACCAAGAAAGGCGGACAAAAACTAAAAGGATGAATGAAGGTTGGAAGTACTACGAAATAATTGTTAGCAAGTGACTTCCAAGTACGCTTTTAAAGGGCCCCGAGGTCACTCATTTCAAGCATCACAACTCCTTTTACAATTCACAGTGAGCGTGGTCACATCGGGAGAAAGAAAGAGTCAGCCCCCAAACGACCCCTTTGAAAAGAACGGTGGTGATATTAAGTCATTTGTTTATGTTCCTATTCATAGTATCAAGGGCGAATGTAAAAATAGCACCGCTACAAAAGTGTGTATGGTAGGCATAGTTGGGTGTTTACACAGCAAGGTAAAGAGGCGCCTACAATTCAAAGCTAAGCCGGCGGTTTGAACAACCATTACCCATTATTACCATCTTTCAATGGAGCTGCAATGCAGTTTCCCAAGTGTAAAACTCTATCGTCACAAAAGATGAAATAAAGATCCGTTATATTGTGGCCCTATAAATATCACATTCGATTTCCCTACTGAAGCTAGCACCTTTTGTGTTGGGTGGCACAATCAGAGGGCAGACGGGCATTACTTTACATTACATAATTGCTGCTTTAGGTCCAGCGGACTCTTCCGAGCCAAATCAGGACCGGACAACCCCCAATCCGCATAAAAGATCTGCCGAAACAACCCTAGTGGGAAAACCGAATGCCCTCCACCAGCCAGTCACTTTATAATAAAGACATCCCATGCAGGGGACGCTGAGGCTGCACTCTAATTTATCGAACCCCCGTTTACAAAAACAAAATAGAATACAAACATCATTATAAATTATCAACAAAACATATACATATAAAATGCCTACATTGCTAAATAATAACATCATAGGAAGCCCTAGTGACCACCCGGCAGAATGCGTCCAATATTCCCAAGCTGATCCAACAGACCTCATACACAAACAAGGAGTCTTGTCCCGGAAGAGTTTTCAAGAAAAAAGGTAGGGGACTGGGTTAGCGAAGAAGAAGATAGTATAGCAGATTGATAGAACAGAGCAGGAATGAGAAAGAGCAAATGAGAAAGACAGCGACAGTGGGAATTTAAAGCACTAAATTTCTAGAAAGTGAGGATACTATTTATACTGAAACCCCCGGCACCCCAACGGGGGTGGGCAGACGGGCACATTAGGGAACCAGCGGAAAGTTACGCCAGACAAGGTTACCAAGTGACTTTAAAGTGACCAAATTTGACCACGCCCCCTGTTCTCCACATATCTTTTTACGTTCACAGTGAGTGTTGCGCCACAGAAAAAATAGTCTAATAACAACACAAATAACCCTTTCGAAAGTATAGTTGTTGTTGTTGTTGTTTTTTTTTTTTTTATGAACACATTCCGTAGTTTGTGTGCCTATGTAATAGCAAGGGCTAGTTAACATTCTGATGTTAAACAAATAGCAACTACTAAAGCCGGTTTAGAGACAGAACCCGTAAAAAACAATTGTGTTACACTCGATGTTGGTTTTGTTTTTATCAGTAGTTGATTCAGCCCCAATGCTTGAATCCTCCTGATAAGTGTAACTCGGATTCGTTTATCCACGCAACCTGTTCACTCAGCAACAAGGCAGAAGTCGTCGTATGAGGTTTTCCAATTTCATTCAGCGTACACCAACAACTGCATACAAACGCTCAATCGCTTTTCACTTTCTCCTCTTTCTCAACTGTTTGTTTGTTTGTAGATTATAGTCACACGACACTGAAACAGTGCGGTACTTATATATAGTCTCTCTATACTCCAGAAAAATTTAGAACACTCCAGCGTGACGCACCACAGCCAATCAAAGCAAACTTCGTCATCACTGTCTTACGTCATACAACTTTCTTCATCATAAAAGAACCTCTCAGCTTCTATTTGATCTATGTGGTTCCCTCGATCGATGGTAAACAACTCACTCTAGAAAATTCTCAAATAATATCGATCAACTAAAATTATCAACATTATACCAAGCTTTGTGGGTTCGGGCAAATAGAATAGACCCAACGTTTCCCGGCGTGTCGTAAGAGGCGACTAACAGGGGTGATGTTAGCACGGCATCACTGGGCGAAAGTCTTCTACACAGAAGTCACCGGCCAGGGCGGAGGAACCTCACGTTACTACAGGTTCAACGACCACGTGCTCAGGGCCAAGGCGAGCCACACTGTATTCGTGGATTTCGGCTGTGGCCAACAGCCTGGAGAGGATTGGGCCCTGCCAGGTCTTTTTTGCCCAAGACACAACACATGATGAGGCTATCCACTAATTCCATGCCGGATCGGTCGTCGCCCGGCTACACAAGGACCGCGCCTTCCGTTGGCCACCAGGACGGAGGTGAAAAGTATGCTACTGATGGACAAATTAGCAAGATCCGCACGAGAAACAACATCGTCATAGGAACCTGGAATGTCAGGACCCTAACTGCGGAAGGAAAATTAGAAGAACTGGCCCACGAGCTGGACCACTATCGATGGAACGTTCTAGGTATCAGCGAACTGCGCTGGAAAGGCCTAGGTGAAACAACGACTGACAAAGACCACAAGCTCTATTTCAGCGGTAGAGATGACAGGCACGAACACGGCGTTGGATTCTTGGTCCACAAGAACATTCTAGCCACTGTCATGGGTTGCCGCCCAGTCTCCAGTAGACTCATTACCATCCGTCTGAGAGCAACCCCTTTCAACATTACCATCATCCAGGCCTATGCCCCAACATCAGACTATGAAGACAGCGAAGTGGAGGATTTTTATGAAAATATACAGGCGGTCCTTGACCAAGTGCCGAAGAAGGACATAGTCATAGTGCAAGGCGACTGGAATGCCAAGGTTGGCCAAGATGCGCACCACAACTGGGGAGACACATGCGGACCCCACTGCAACAACGAGACAAATGACAGGGGTCTGAGGCTATTGGAGTTTGCCAGATACAACAATCTGGCAAACACGCTTGGTCTCCACAAAAAATCCAGACGATGGACATGGCACAGTCCCGGCGGGGAACATCACAACCAGATCGACTACATCATGGTCAAGAAACGCTTCAGATCAAGCATCAACATTGGCAGGACACGCACTTTTCCAGGAGCAGACATTGGAAGTGACCACGATCTCGTGATGATGTGTTTCCGGCTCCATTTGAAGAGAGTAAATACAGCAAAGTGCACTAGGCTGAAGTTCGACCTGGACAAACTGCAAGACCCGGAGGTGGCAAAAATATTTCAGGCCACAATTGGAGGGAAATTTGCACCACTGCTTATTTTGGGGGCAGGCGAAGTAGATGTCAACACCATGACCAATACCTTCAACTCAGCTGTAACAGATGCCGCCACTGAGATCCTTGGCAAGCACCGACCAAAGAAGAAGCCGTGGATCACACCTGAACTTTTGGATCTGTGTGATAAACGAAGAGAGTTAAAAAAGAAAAAGAACACCTCACAGGGAGCTGATGTCTACCGAAAAATCAACAATGACATACGAAAAGGCATGCGCACAGCAAAGGAGAACTGGATAGAAGATCAATGCCAGGAAATAGAGAACAATCTGAACAAGAACAACAGCAAGAAGGCCTACCAGACTGTGAAGCGGCTGACAAGTGTTAAACAGCCCAAAGTCTCCACTATCCAAAGCAAGTCTGGCATTTGCCTTACAGAAGAACAAGAAGTCTTGGACAGATGGACAGAGTACTGCTCTGACCTTTACAACCATACACCAAATGGAGACCCATCAGTTCTAGCATGTCCCGAGAGCAGAGAAGAAGAAGAAATCCTCCCAATTCTCCGGGAAGAAGTTGAGGCAGCAGTGCAATCGCTGAAGAAAGGGAAGTCAGCGGGAGTGGACAACATACCAGCGGAACTGCTACAAGCAGGAGGAGAAGCGATGACTGATGCTCTCACCATTATCTGTAACAAGATCTGGCAGAGTGGAGAATGGCCTACACCATGGACCCAGTCGCTTGTCATCACTCTTCCCAAAAAAGGTAACCTTCAGGAGTGTGAAAATTACCGCACCATCAGCCTCATCAGCCATCCCAGCAAGGTCCTCCTGAAAATAATACTCAACAGGTTGAAACCACAAGCTGAACAAATCATAGCTGAAGAACAAGCAGGATTCATGGCAGGGCGAAGTACCACTGAACAGATTTTCAACCTCAGAATAATCTGTGAGAAATACCTACAGCACCAACAACATCTATATCATGTGTTCATAGACTTCAAGAAGGCATTTGACCGAGTCTGGCATGCAGCTCTATGGGCAACCATGAAAGTGTACAACATCAGCCCTAAAATTATAGAAGTCATCAAAAGCCTGTATGACAAGGCTACCAGTGCAGTCCTCCATAACAGCGTCATCGGGAACTGGTTCAGAACAACAATCGGTGTGCGTCAAGGATGCCTACTCTCTCCAACACTCTTCAACATCTTCCTAGAGCGCATCATGTCAGATGCTCTTGCAGATCACGAAGGCACAGTCAGCATAGGGGGCAGAGCAATCTCCAATCTTCGTTTTGCGGATGATATTGATGGATTGGCTGGAGAGGAACAAGAACTTGGACAGCTTGTACAGAGGCTTGACACCACCTCCAGAGCTTATGGAATGGAAATAAGTGCAGAGAAGACCAAAATGATGACCAACAACACCAATGGCATCAACACGGACATCAAAGTACAAGGCCAATCCCTCAACACAGTGCACAGCTTCAAATATTTAGGAGCCATTGTGTCAGACAATGGGTCTCGACAGGAAGTCCTCTCCAGGATCGCACAAACAACTGCTGCCCTGACAAGGTTGAAGCCCATTTGGAAAGACAGAACCATCAGTCTACATTCCAAAGTAAGACTGCTGCGCTCTCTGGTCATCTCCATCTTCCTATATGCTTGCGAAGCATGGACCCTCACAGCAGATCTCCAACGAAGAATACAAAGCATGGAGATGAGGTGCTACAGAAGACTTCTGTGCATTTCCTATACCCAACACATCACCAACGTTGAAGTCCGACAGACCATCACACAAGCCATTGGACAACACGATGACCTGCTCACAGTGGTGAAAAAACGGAAACTCCGATGGTATGGCCACGTCACCAGATCATCAGGCCTTGCAAAGACCATTCTGCAAGGCACAGTGCAAGGAGGTAGAAGAAGGGGGAGACCGAAAAAGAGGTGGGAGGACAACATTCGAGAATGGACTGGTTTGACACTGAGCGAAGCCATGAGGGCTGCTGAGGACAGAGAAAGATGGAGTATGCTGGTTAAGCGATCATCTGTGGTGCCCCTACGACCTTCGGGTTATGGGACAGGATAGGATAGGATAGGATACCAAGCTTCTACTAACAACAATGCAAAATCAAATCATAGGTAAATACACTCTATTATTGCATGCTTTACAAAACAAAACGATCGGATCTATCGTGCGCGTTTCAACTAAAAACAATTGCTCGTAAGGATGTTTCGTTGTAGGTTGATAAAAAGACTCTAGACACCACAGAAGCGCACTTGAAGCCTCGGTGTTAATTATGAAATAAGGTCAAAGGTCACTTTTGTACCGTTAAAAAGGGGAAATAACTCCTGTCAGGACCGAAATAGAAAAGGCAAACATTAACGGTTAGTTTGAGCAACGAAAGCCCACGTTATCTTTGTTTAATGTAATAACAATGCGAATTTTAGGGTAAATCCGTGTTCGCCAAAAGTAAAAAAAAAGTTTTCGAGTTGCCTTTAAACTTAGCTTTCAGTTCCCCTATACAAAAAGCTTTATCATCTCTATGTATTTTTTCATATCTCTCTCTCTTTGTCTCTCTCTTTGTCTCTCTCTCTGTCTCTGTCTGTCTGTCTCTCTCTCTGTATATCTGTCATGTCTCTCTCTGCCTCTCTGTCTCTCTCTCTGTCTCTCTCTGTCTCGCTCTCTCTCTGTATATCTGTCATGTCTCTCTCTATGTCTCTCTCTCTCCGTGTCTCTCTCTGTCTCTCTCTCTCTGTCTCTCTCTCTTTGTCTCTCTCTGTCTCTCTCTCTTGGTTTGTCTCTCTGTCTCTTTCTGTCTA
Organism: Oncomelania hupensis; assembly: GCA_036898135.1. Taxonomy (NCBI): domain Eukaryota; kingdom Metazoa; phylum Mollusca; class Gastropoda; order Littorinimorpha; family Pomatiopsidae; genus Oncomelania; species Oncomelania hupensis. The sequence continues at coordinate 46,546,907 of CM072525.1, read as the reverse complement.
TGTCTCTGTCTGTCTCTCTCTATCTCAATCATAAAGTAAGAGGCCGAGAATGCTGAGTATGCTGTTTGCAATCTAGCACTTAGCCTCATTTGGTAGTTGTTTTTTATAATGAATACGGGTGCCCTGGTGGCGCAGTTGGTTACTGGCTAGTTTCCTATGCCGAAGGTCGCGGTGTCCATTCCCGCAGAGGACGAACTATGTTGCTTAGGCACGAGACATTTCAGGTCATAGAGGCTTTCCCACCTCTTTTTCTTTCTCCCGCTTCTTCTACCTCCTTGCACCATACCTTGCAGGATGGTCTTTTGCAAGGCCTGATGCCCTGGTGATGTGGCCATGCCATTGGAGGTTCAGTTTCTTCACACTGTGAGCATGTCATCGTTTTGTCGGCTTTTGTTGTTGATGATGAGCTGGGTATAGGATATGCCCAGAAGTCTTCTTTAGCCCCTCATCTCCAAGATTTGTTTTCTTCGTTGTAGATATGCTGTGAGGGTCCATGTTTCGCAAGCGTATAGGAAGATGGAGATGACATCGGAGCGTAGCAGCCTTACCTTGGAATGTAGACTGATGGTCCTGTCTTTCCAAATGGGCTTCAGCCTTGTCATGGCAGCAGTTGTTTGTGCGATCCTGAAGAGGACTTCCTGTTGGGACCCATTGTCTGATACAATGGCTCCTAAATATTTGAAGCTATGCACTGTGTTGAGAGATCGACCTTGGACCAAAGAATATGAGTACAAAGAAAAATCATCCGAGGCTTTCCCTATATAAAAAGTGAAGACGTTTTAGGAGCAGCGCCGCCAAGCGGCTGCGTTGCAGAGCAGTTCAAGGGAGGTAAACAGACCACATAGCAACATGTAAATACAGACGATATTGCTTGACTGTATCGGCGTGTTTCTGATGAATCCCGAACATATTTGTCAACAAAATTACTGTGTAATGTGTAGGAAAATGACTCCTTGCAATAATGCTGGTATTTTTGCGCATTTGTTTTTCGTCAACATTGTGATTTAGAGCTTACAATTTACATGAAAATGGTGAATGGGAACAGTTCAATTCTATTTTTTTTTATTCATACAAACATGTGGCCTTTTTATGATATTCAAGTTTGTGCTGTTGGTGACTGAATAATAAAACAAAACTATTGCAGCATGAAAAATTGAGGTGAATACTCTGCGCTGCGCTCCTAATTTTATGACCTTGTAAACATGATCTGTGTGAGGTGCCATGAAGCTGATGTCATCATTCTGTGTTGTATTGCTCTGTCCTGTCCAACGGTCCTGATTATACAACTCTAAAGAATTAACTGGACATTAAACAATGTACAAACAAACAAACAAACAAACAAACTGTGGGGCGGACTATAAGACAACAACAAGAGTTAAAGAAAAAAAAAAGTAATCATACAAAAACAACAAAGAAAACCAAACCAAAGGAAACAATAACATATTTACAAATTGAGCTGAATTTGACAATAATTATGATTATGCAAAAATGTCTTAAATTTTCACAAGGTCCATTTTGTTCAATTGACAACCAACGCTCTTTAGCCCACTAATCATTATTCAATGGGATATATTAATTTATGAATACAATTTAGCACTCTGGCATGCTCAAATAGTTTTGTTTTATTATGATTCAATCACCAACAGCACAAACTTGAATATCATAAAAAGGCCTCATGTTTGTATGAATTTAAAAAAAGTAGAATTGAATTGTTTTCATTCACCATTTTCATGTACATTGTAAGCTCTATATCACAATGTTGACGAAAAACAACTGTGCAAAAATACCAGCATTATTGCAGGGAGTCATTTTCCTACACATTACACAGTAATTTTGTTGACAAATATGTTCGGGATTCATCAGAAACACGCCGATACAGTCGAGCAATATCGTCTGTATTTGCATGTTGCTATGTTGTCTGTTTACCTCCCTTGACCTGCTCCGCAACGCAGCCGCTTGGTGTCGCCGTGGTGTCGCTGACGTCATTCGTTTCGCATAGAATCGTCTTACGATTCTTCTTTGTAGTGTACCAATATTCTTTGCTTGGACTTCGAAGTCCATGTTGATGCCATTGTTGTTGTAGGTCATCATTTTGGTCTTCTCTGCACTTATTTCCATTACATAAGCTCTGGAGGTGGTGTCAAGATTCTGTACCATCTGTTCAAGTTCTTGTTCCTCTCCAGCCAATCCATCAATGTCTTCCGCAAAACGGAGGTTGGAGATTGCTCTACCTCCTATGCTGACTGTGCCATCGTGATCTGCAAGGGCATCGGACATGATGCGCTCTAGGAAGATGTGAAAGAGTGTTGGAGAGAGGAGGCATCCTTGACGCAAACCGATTGTTGTTTTGAACTAGTTTCCGATGGCGCTGTTGTGGAGGACTGCACGGGTAGCCTTGTCATACAGGCTTTTGATAACTTCAGTAATGTTAGGGCTGATATTGTACACTCTCATGTTCATAGAGCTGCATGCCAGACTCGGTCAAATGCTTTCTTGAAGTCTACAAACACATGATATAGATGTTGTTGGGGCTGTAGGTATTTCTCGCAGATTATTCTGACGTTGAAAATGTGTTCAGTGGTACTTCGCCCTGCTCTGAATCCTGCTTGTTCTTCAGCTATGACTTTATCAGCTTAGGGTTTCAACGTGTTGAGTATTGGTTTTAGGAGGACCTTGCTGGGATAGCTGATGGTGCGGTAATTTTCACACTCGTGAAGGTTACCTTTTTGGGAAAGAATGATGACAAGCGACTTGATCCATGGTGTAGGCCGCAACCCACTCTGCCAGATCTTGTTAAAAATTATGGTGAAGCCGTCAATCATCGATACCTCCTCCTGCTAGAAGCAATTCCGCGGGTATGATGTCCACTCCCGCTGACTTCCCCTTTTTTCAGCGAATGCACTGCTGCCTCAATTACTCGGAGAATTGAGAGGATTTCTTTCTCTTCTCTGTTCTCTGGACATGCTAGAACTGATGGGTCTCCGTTTGGTGGGGTGTAGTTGTAAAGATCAGAGCAGTACTCTGTCCATCTATCCAAGGCTTCTTGCTCTTCTGTAAGGCATATGCTAGACTTGCTTTGGATTGTGGAGACCTTGGGCTGTTTAACGCTTGTCAGCCGCTTCACAGTCTGGTAGGCCTTCTTGCTGTTGTTCTTGTTCAGACTGTTTTCTATTTCCTGGCATTGATCTTCTATCCAGTTCTCCTTTGCTGTGCGCATGCCTTTTTGGATGTCATTGTTGATTTTTTGGTAGTCATTATCAGCTCCCTGTGAGGTGTTTTTCTTTTTCATCTCTCTTCGTTTTATCACACAGATGCCAAAGTTAAGGTTTGATCCACGGTTTCTTTTTTGGGCGGTGCTGGCCAAGGATCTCAGTGGCGGCATCTGTCACAGCGGAGTTAAAGGTGGTGGTCATGGTGTCGACATCTACTTCACCAGCTCCCAAAATGAGCAATGGTGCACATTTCCCTCCAATTGTGGCTTGAAATATTTCTGCCACCTCCGGGTCTTGCAGTTTGTCCAGGTAAACTTCAGTCTAGTGCACTTTGCTGTGTTTACCCTCTTCAAGTGGAGTCGGAAGAACATCATCACGAGATTGTGGTAACTTCCGATGTCTGCTCCTGGAAAAGTGTGTGTCCTGCCAATGTTGATGCTTGATCTGAAGCGTGTCTTGATCATGATGTAGTCGATCTGATTATGATGCTCCCCGCCAGGACTGTGCCATGTCCATCGTCTGGACTTTTAGTGGAGACCAAAAATGTTTGCCAGTATCAGATTTTCGTATCTGGCAAACTCCAAGAGGCTCATACCTCTGTCATTCGTCTTGTCGTTGCAGTGGGGTCCACATGTGTCTCCCCAGTTGTGGTGCGAATCTTGGCCAACCTTGGCAATCCAGTCAACTTCCAATATGACTATGTCCTTCTTCGGCACTTGGTCAAAAACAGCCTGTAGATGTTAATTGGAATCATCCGCTTCGCTGTTGTCATAGTCTGATTTTGGGGCATAGGCCTGGATGAAAGGTGAAGTTGAAAGGGGTTGCTCTCAGACGGAGGGTAATGAGTCTAGTGGAGACTGGGTGGGAACCCATGACAGTGGCTAGAATGTCTCTGTGTTCCAAGAATCCAACGCCGTGTTCGTGCCTGTCTTCTATCCCGCTGAATTAAATCTTGTGGCCTTTGTCTGTCGTTGTTTTTCACGTAGGCCTTTCCAGCGCAGTTCGTTGATGCCTAAAATGTTCCATCGATAGTGGTCCAGCTCTTGGGCCAGTTCTTCCCCGCAGTTAGGGTCCTGACATTCCAGGTTCCCATGACGATGTTGTCTCTCATGCAGATCTTGCTAAGTTGTCCATCAGTAGCACACTTATCACCTCCGTCCTGGTGGCCACCTGACGGCGTGGTTCTTTTCATCATGGGGTGTGTCTTGGGCAAGAAAGACTTGGCAGGGCCCAATCCCTTCCAGGCTGTTGGCCACAGCCGAAATCCACGAATGCAGTGTGGCTCGCCTTGGCCCCGAGCACGTGGTCGTTGAATCTGTAGTAACGCCCTGGCCTGTGACTTCTGTGTAGCAGACTTTCGCCCAGTGATGCCGTGCTGACGTCGCCCCTGTTGGTCGCCTCTTATGAAACGCCGGGAAACGTTGGGTCTATAATTCTATTTAGTGCTCGAACTTACAGTCTACCTAAAATTTCAAAAACTAAAAATCGAGTCCCTTTACATTTTCTAATAGCTGCTTGCTTGACTGTTCACCACATGTTTGAGTAATGAATGGCTGTTTGTTGTGTGTGTATGAATGTGTGTAACATGTACATGTATGTTTGTTGTGTATGTATGAGTGTGTGTAACATGTACATGTATGTTTGTTGTGTGTGTATGAATGTGTGTAACATGTACATGTATGTTTGTTGTGTATGTATGAGTGTGTGTTAAATGTGTGTTTGTTGTGTGTGTATGAGTGTGTGTTAAATGTGTGTATGAGTGTATGTTAAATGTGTTCCCGCAAGGGGCGAACGTATGTGACTTTGGTACGAATTTTTTGAGGTCACCGAGGGTTTTCTCCGGGCACTCCGGTTTCCTCCCTCCCTTCGATAATGGTACAGGACGCAGTCAATATAAACATTTCAAAAATACAAATTCGATTTTCTTTCCGTCTTTTAATAGCGATCTCCCTGCCTTTACACCACCTGTTTGAGTGCTGGGTGTATTTGGTGTGTGTGAGGGTGGATGAGACTGGTGAGCGTGTATGTTGGTATAGATCGCCGCGCTTTGAGCCTGAATGATTTGGGGAAAGGCGCGTATAGCATCCTGTATTATTATTATTATTATTATTATTATTATTATTATTATTATTATTATTATTATTATTATTATTAAATGTTTGTTGTGTTTGTATGAATGTGTTAAATGTGTGTTTGTTGTGTGTTTGAGTGTGTGTAAAATGTTTGTTGTGTGTGCATGAGTGTGGGTTAAATATGGGTTTGTTGTGTATGTGTGAGTGTGTGTTAAATGTGTGTTTGTTGTGTATGTATGAGTGTGTGTTAAATGTGTGTTTGTTGTGCGTGTATGAATGTGTGTTAAAAGTGTGTTTGTTGTGTGTGTGTGAGCGTGTGTGTGTGTGTGTGTTAAATGTGTGTTTGTTGTGTATGTATGAATGTGTGTTAAATGTGTGTTGTTGTGTGTAATAAAAGTGTGTTGGTTGTGTGTGTATGAGTGTGTGTTAAATGTGTGTTGTGTGTATGAATGTGTGTTAAAAGTGTGTTTGTTGTGTGTGTATGAGTGTGTGTTAAATGTGTGTTTGTTGTATATGTATGAGTGTGTGTAAAATGTGAGCGTGTATGTTTATAAATCGCCAATTTAGGGTTAAGAAGGCGTGTAGTAGTAGTAGTAGTAGTAGTAGTAGTAGTAGTAGTAGTAGTAGTAGTAGTAGTAGTAGTAGTAGTAGTAGTAGTAGTAGTAGTGGTAGTAGGGCCGAGGGGTTTTGTGGACTAAAGCGTTTGACGAGATTTTCACTTCATTTGTTTTGGGGATATATTTATCGTTGTAGGAAAAGACGGGTTAAGTTAATGGGTCCATAATGTCTTGTTTGTCTAGCACGGTCTTGATAAAACATTACATTACATTACAATACAAGATTATTGCTTTGGGTCCAGCGGACTCTTCCGAACCAAATCAGGACCGGACAACCCCTGATCCGCATAAAAGATCTGCTGAAATAACCGTAGTGGTAAAACTGAAAGCTCTCCACCAGCCAGTCACTTTACAATAAAGACATCCCACGCAGGGGACGTTGAGGCTATACTCTAATTTATCGAACCCCCGTTTCCAAAAACAAAAATAGAATACAAACATTATAAATTAACAAAACACATACATATAAAAATGCCTACATTGCTAAATAATAACATCATAGGAAGCCCTAGTGACCACCTGGCAGAAAGCGTCCAATATTCCCAAGCTTATCCAACAGACCTCACACACAAATAAGGAGTCTTGTCCCGGAAGAGTTTTCAAGAAAAAATGTAGGTGACTGGTCTAGCGAAGAAGAAGATAGTATAGCAGATTGATAGAACAGAGCAGGAATGAGAAAGAACAAATGAAAAAGACAGCGACAGTGGGAATTTAAAGCACTAAATTTCCAGAAAGTGGGGATACTATTTATACTGAAACCCCCGGCACCCCAACGGGGGAAAGGAAAACAAAAATGACTTTAAAAAAATAACCATGTAGAAAGCTTTTCCTTGTAACTAGTATTTTTGTGTGTGACAAAACATTGTTTATCGTTGGGCAATGAAGGAAAAACAGGTTAATTTCTTGAAAGATCTGAGGGTGAGGTGGGCATTGGGGTGGGAAATAACGGGAGGGGGTAATCGTGGGACTAGGCAAGTAGCATTATAGTATCCACAACAGTCTGGGAGTTTGTTTTAGAAAATTGGGCTTTTCACTAAGTGTGCATATTTTGTGCGACTTTGAACGTTGTGTCCGAAAGCTTTAAGTAAGAAGTAAGTATGTTTTGTTTGAGTGACCAGTTTTGTTGCCCACAGGGAACAGTCATCTGTCATTTCCTACAACAGAACCAAAAGACCAATCTGACCGAACACAAATAAAATGGCCGAAGCCATGCTAAAATAAGATTTGGGATATGTGTGTTGTGAGAACCGGTGGTGGAATGAACTAAGTAAGTGTGTGTGGGTGGGGGGAGGAGGGTGTATGCGTATGTGCGTGTGTGTGTAGGTGGGTATATGTCGTCATCAGGACCGAAGATACGTCAACCACAGCTGGCAACAGCATCATTCTTCAAGTCAGCTAGTGAAATCGCTTCACCACAAACCACAGACTATCCACGGCATTTTTGGAACAATACTTAAAAGACAGCATCTTTCGAACAATAAATAAAAAGACAGCATAATTAGTTTTGCCATCAGAAGTAGACTACATGCAGTTACTGCAGTGTACTAGCTTGATGGCACTGTGTACTACCATCAGGAATGCGGTCGGCTGTGTAGCCTGTAATGCCACCACGTACCCACCAGAGACTGTATCGCAAGGGCTGAATGGAGGTACACGGTACTAAGCTTTCTATCAGGCTAGGCATAACAGAATCAGGCTAGGTGTCTTGATTCGGTTTTCTAAACCTGTGATGATAGGGTTTCCAGGGGCGGACGAGGGGGGGGGTTTCCGGGGTTTCCGGAAACCCCCCCCCCCAGCCCAAAAAAAAAAAAAAGGAAAAGAAAGAAGAAGAAGAAGGAGAGAAAGAGAGAGAGAGAATACAATTATAAAAATAAAAATAAACATAAAATAAATAATATATATACATATATATATATATATATATATATATATATATATATATATATATATATATATATATATATATATATATATATATATATTTTTTTTTTTTAATACGAATTTTGGAAACCCCCCCCCAAAACCTAACTGATCCGCCCCTGGGTTTCTAAACCTTTCACAGAGGGTGGGGTGTGATGGAGAGAGAATAAATGAAAGTTTTTGCTAAGTGGATAACAGATAACGTAAACAACATTTTCTATTGACCAAAACAGGCCTGAAATTTAAAATTTGCTTATTATAGAAAACAAGGAATATGTTATTTCGCCCGCTTGATCAGCACCTTTACCCGTACCCCCTCCCTGAACGCATCTCCCAAGCACCCTTACTCGCTCATAAACGCCCTTACGTCCTCTTGGTAGCATTCCTTGACATGATGGAATTGTCCAAATTTCCATCTGTGTCGAGCATCTTTACAATCCACAGTGTTAATGTTCAATGAAAACCATTCTCCTTCCTCCCAATTGTCCTTAATCCCCATTCTCCTTAATCCCCATTCTCCTTCATCCCATTCTCCTTCATCCCATTCTGCTTCATCCCCATTCTCCTTAATCCTCATTCTCCTTTATCCTCATTCTCCTTCATCCCATTCTGCTTCATCCCCACTCTGCTTTATCCCCATTCTTCTTAATCCTCATTCTCCTTTATCCTCATTCTCCTTAATCCCCATTCTCCTTAATCCTCATTCTCCTTTATCCTCATTCTCCTTTATCCCATTCTGCTTCATCCCTACTCTGCTTTATCCCCATTCTCCTTCATCCCCATTCTCCTTAATCCCCATTCTTCTTTATCCTCATTCTTCTTTATCCTCGTTCTTCTTTATCCCCATTCTGCTTCATCCCCATTCTGCGTCATCCTCATTCTCCTTCAGCCTTACCATTTCTACTTTCCTTTAAGGTGGGGCGGGGAAGCAGGGGGAGGGAGGGAGATCAATACAAATAGTAAAACCTTGGTAGAAGTTGGGAGAAAGAGGGAGTATGCGTGTGTGTGTGTGTAGGCAGGGTGAAGGTCGATACAATCGATACAATCTTAAAACTCTGTGTAGTGTGTACAAGAAGAGACGACGTGCAGCTTAACTTGACAGTGCCAAAACAAGCGTTGTGACAAGTTGACGGGCTTGGGGATAATGCCAATTAGGAACTTGAAAAGACCCGTCACAGCGTCTGTAGGCGGGAGAGAGAGAGAGGAGAGATAGAGAAGGAGGGAGAGAGAGAGAGAGAGAGAGAGAGAGAGAGAGAGAGAGAGAGAGAGCGAGAGAGAGAGAGAGAGAGAGAGAGAGAGAGAGCGAGAGAGAGAGAGAGAGAGAGAGAGAGAGAGAGAGAGAGAGCGGAGTGCAAGTAGAAGAGTGTGTTTGCTACGTATACACAACTTTTGAGCTGTACTGGTAGCGTGAGGCATTATTTATTTATGTATTTCATTTTTTATATGTAGAGATTTAGGCTACTAGCTCAAGAGCCGCTCAAAGCGCTGGCCGATACAGGACCGAACACAAACCGCCCGAGGCGCGCACTTGCAGTCTTTAGGCGCACAGTGGGACGACCAGACGACTGAACATAATCCTGAGCGACCGAGGATGTGGAAAAGGGACCTAGTGCATGCTGGTTGTATGGTGTAGCCGGCACTCGCTAGGACACGAGCTTCAGAATAGTATGTAAAGTCCGTGCCATGGAATGCGTGCGTGCACCGACTAGACCTCGGTTTATACTCTCATCCGAAGGAGTAGTCCCATTGGAAACTTGTACACTGATATACAATTTGATCTTTGTGGATTGTAATTGTACATCACAATGTGATTTCTTAGAACAGATTATACAGTTGTCTTATATATTTGTCGCAATATTGTGTTGTTACGTTTTGAAAAAACCCGGGAGTAGGATGGATAGGAGGGGGGTGTGGGGGGGGTGTGGTGGTGGGGGAAGGTTTCTAAGGAGGAGGCAGTGGTGAGGTGGAATAGACAGGGCCCAGATGTGTCATTATTTATCTAGTATATATAATGAAAAATGTTGTTGCTGCTGCTGTTGCTTTTAGCTGCTGTTACAAGTGTTGCTCGTGCTAACGTGCTGATATCGTGCTCGGTGATCTATTTAGATAGTGCAGACATTGGGGGTGGGGGTGGAGAGAGAAAGAAGAGAGGAAGAAGGGGGGGGGGAAGAGAGATCCTGACGCTTATGTTCTAAACGACTGAGCGCCAGAAAAACTATTCCTAGCCTCACTAGGTCCCTTCTCCCCCATCCACGGTCGCTCAGGTTTGTGCTCAGTTGTTTGGGAGTCAGACTGCGACCCGAAAAGCGGTTTGAGATAGATCCTGCATCGGCCAGCGCCTCGAGCCGCTACAGAGCTGGAAAAGCGCTATATATAAGAACGATAAAATAATAAAATGAATATGCAGACCTGTGCACATCTACGGATTTTCCGTATTTTCTCCGATTTTCATGAGCAGAATACGGAGCTACAGATTACTTATTAAAATTCCGAAATTCCGATTTTTTTACTTTTAAAAAAATCTTTTTTTCTGTTTTAAGATGTTTTTGACTAGTTGTGCTTAAAAGACGTTTTTCGAACCGGAAGTGCGCGTTTGTTTCTAGTTCGTTCAGCATTTGTGTGGTTGCAACTTCATACTTGTGATTAAAAAAAATTATGGAGCCAGCTTTGAAAGATAAAAAAAAAGAGTGAAAAGAGATAGTGAAGAGAATTCATCTGACCCAGCTCTGTCACCAAACCACTAAATATTAACATAGGCTTACTAATTGGTAAAATGCCTTTTTTTGTATATTATAAATTGGTTAGAAAAGATTTATAGTATTGGACACCTATTAAATGACAATGGTATATATATATATATATATATATATATATATATATATATATATATATATATATATATATATATATATATATATATATATATATATATATATATACAAAGAAAACATTATTTATTCAAATTTCTTGACTTTTTCCAGTTGTATTAATGCAGTTAAAATGTATGTAACAAGTTAAAATCATTATTAATCTGTCCAGCCATACATTTTGTTAAATAAAATATTGTCCTAATTTGTATATTTTGATACTCTGCTAATAAAGGTTTTGTTAAAAAAAAAAAGAAAAAAAGAAACAGTGTTGATGTTTTAGCTTGGCTTGAATAGATTGTAATTCCCATTCTACTGCCTCGTAGTGTTTCCCTTTGTGTGCTTTGTGAGCAGAATTATGTCTTAAATGTCGTTACAGCTTGCTACTGAAAATTTTTAAAACTACTGAAATTTGGTTTGTTTGCTACTGATGAGCATTTTGAGTGTGCACAGGTCTGAATATGTTACGATTAATAAGCGCACGGTAGTGTATTGTACGCACTTGCACGTGCAGACTATGACGAGACTGATGACGTTATCATCTCACGAGATTTGGGAATAAACGGCTTCCGAACTGATCATCCATTGTCTATGTACGTGTGCACGAAAGATGGTGCAAGAAGTGGGATTTTAGACTAAACAAGGTGATCACTATGGCTGAAGGGGCATTCGTCAAACCACCAGAGGAGTTATGTACAACCTCAGAAAATCCTAGCAGCGCCTGGGACAGGTGGAGGATGAGGTTCGACATTTTTCTGAAAGCCTGCGGTGCCTCAGAAAAACCGGACGTTGTAAAGGTGGGACTGCTGTTGAATCACATTGGCTGTGAAGGTATCGACATTTACCACAATTTTGTCTTCCTACCAGAGAGAGAAGAAAACAACGAAAGAATTCCAGCAGAAAACAAAGACGATTTTGCCACCATTATTCGGAAGTTCGACGATTTTTTTCATCGCCGAGATCCACAGCTAATGCTTCGAGAGAAATTTTGGTACAGCCTCTCAAGAGAAGAAGGTCAGGCGTTTGATTCTTGGGTCCGGATGGTGAAAGATCGAGCCGTAGCATGCAAGTTCGACGATCTCGAAGGTATGATACGCGACAAACTCATTTTCTCGTGTCGGGACGACTCTGCGAAAATGAAACTTTACGACATCGGCGCACGTCTTACATTGCAGAAAACGATCGACATTCTATCTGTCAGAGAACTGACCAGAAAAGAGCTGAGTGACGCAAAATCACGATCAAGTGGAACGACTATCGAAGCCGTGACGTCAAAATCTATGACGCATAAGAAAAAGATGACCTCAAATCCCAAGAAATTCAGTCAGCGACCGGCTGAACCTGTACGGGAAATTGGGAGAAATTCTCAAGCTTTGTGCAACTACTGCAACAAGAAACATATGGCTGGAAAGAAATACTGTCCGGCGGCGAAAACGCGATGTTCTCTCTGCTCGCTGGTGGGTCATTTCGCCTCTGTGTGCCGCAAGCGAAATGCCAGCGTTCGTACTGTCCAGGGCGATGATACTTCTTCAGAGCCTGAAGAACATTTCTACGTTGGAGCAGTTCATGGGAAAAAGAATTCAAGTTCTTCAAAACAAGGAGGATGGCATATCAAACTCGGTGTTGGCAATGACGAACACACATGGTGCATTGACACAGGTGCTGAAGTATCTGTTATGCCGACGCATGTCTACCAGCGATCGTATGGAGCTCTACTACCGTCTGATCGACAACTCTTTGGGCCAGGAGAACAGCCTTTGGAAGTCAAAGGATATGTCAACATGACACTTTCACGTGGTCAATCCAGCATCACTGAAAAGGTGTACCTGGTGAAAGCATCCAAGTTACTGTTGGGCGCGCCAGCAATCCAAAACCTTGGCTTGATCAACGACATCCCTGGTGCATTTTCAGTCAGAGCTATTCGCACGATCAAGAACACCAAGCATGGAAAATATGGATTTCAAACTCAGCCGACGTTTTCATCGAAAGGAGACGTTAAGAAGTGTTATCCCCAACTTTTCACTGGTCTAGGAAAGCTTGAGGGAGAGCAGTACATCACACTGAGGAAAGACGCCAAGCCTTACTGCCAAACGGTGCCGAGACGGGTTCCACTGCCACTTCTGAAGAAAGTGGAGGCGGAATTAAACCGCATGGTAGCTGCTGACGTCATCACACCTGTGGACAAACCAACGGATTGGTGCGCTCCTATGGTTGTTGTTCCGAAACGCAACGGCGATGTTCGCATCTGTGTGGACCTGACCAAGCTGAACGAGAATGTCAAGCGAGAAATTTATGCTATGCCGTCAGTTGAAGAGACACTGTCAAAAATATCGAAAGGCAAAGTGTTCACCAAACTCGACGCTAACTCTGGTTTTCATCAGATCAAGCTTGACGATGTAAGTTCTGAGCTGACGACGTTCATTACACCTTTTGGTCGATTCAGATTCAACAGACTGCCATACGGAATCTCCTCTGCGCCAGAGTACTTCCAGAAAGGAATGGATGAGATCTTAAGGGTCTGGACGGTGTATTGTGTCACATGGACGATATCTTGATTTATGGCAAAGACAAGTCAGAACATGACAAACGACTAAAGTGTGTCTTGGACAGACTTAGCAAGAGCGGCATGACACTGAACACAGAGAAATTTGAATTCTCCAAGAATAAGATCGAGTACTTGGGCCAAATCATCGATGCTGAGGGTCTGAAACAGGATCCAAAGAAGATTAAAGCCATCATCGACATGAAGACGCCACAAAACGTCGCAGACGTTCGAAGATTTCTGGGGATGGTTAACCAGCAGATGAAGTTTCTGCCGAATCTTGCAGAAAAGACAAAACCTCTCAGAGACTTATTGCATAAAGAGAATGCATGGGTCTGGGGAAAAGAACAGGAAACAGCTTTCCGCCAGCTGAAAAGTGACCTCACCTGTTCTAACATACTTGCGCTTTACAGTCCAGAGCGTGAAACAGTCGTATCAGCTGATTCGAGCAGCTTCGGACTCGGAGCTGTATTGCTTCAACGGCAAGACGACGGACGTCTCAAACCTGTCGCCTCGGCCAGCCGATCTCTAACTGAGACTGAAAGACGCTATGCCCAGATTGAGAAGGAAGCACTAGCGATCACGTGGAGCTTAGAACACTGGTCCGATCTTCTCATTGGCATGAACTTTACAGTGGAGACAGATCACAAGCCATTGGTGCCTCTGTTCTCTACTAAGCTGATTGATGAGCTACCCATCAGAGTTCAGCGTTTCAGAATGCGGCTGCTGCGGTTTAGTTTCAGCATCAAGCATGTGCCAGGCAAAGAACTGTACACAGCTGACGCACTGTCGCGTGCACCGCAAGAGACTGACAACCAGTCAGATGGAGAGCTGACAACACTTACGGAAGTGTACGTCAATGCAGTGCTACTCACTCTTCCTGCTTCTGATCATAGACTAGAAGAGATTAGGACAGAGCTGAAGAGAGACGACACGCTGCGAGTGGTCATGCACTACGTCATCAATGGATGGCCTGAGAAAAACAAGATGAACAAGGCCGTGAAGACGTACTGGAACGAAACGGGCAATCTGTCAGTGCATGACGGACTACTGATGAGAGGACAAAGACTCGTCATTCCTACATCAGTGAGACAGGACATCCTTCGTTACCTCCATGATGGACATCAAGGGGTCGTGAAGACTAAGGACAACGCTGCCAACAGTGTGTGGTGGCCAGGCCTATCCAGAGACATCGAAGTGATGGTAAAAACCTGCCCAGAATGCTGTAAGCATAGAAAGGCGAGGATTGAGCCAATGAAGGGGACTCCATTTCCTGATCGCCCATGGTCACGAATTGCGGCAGACTTCTTCGAGTATAAAGGCAGTCAGTTCCTCATTGCTGTTGACTATTATTCCAGAGATGTTGAAATCTTCATAGTCTCCAAGAAAGTATCAGCAGCAGAAACCATCGCAAGATGCAAGAAATTTTTCAGCAGACATGGCATCCCAGACATTATGATGACCGACAACGGGCCACAGTTTTCATCAAGGGGAGTTTGCTGAATTTGCTAAGAACTGGGGTTTTGAGCACGTGACATCCTCGCCTCATTATCCCCAGTCAAACGGCGAAGTGGAGCGTGCAGTGCAGACTATCAAGGGTTTCATGAAGAAATGTGAAGACGAATACCTTGGTCTTCTGATGTACAGGAATACCCCTCTTCATAACGGGTATTCACCAGCACAACTCAGCATGGGACGATCTCTGAAGACCAGAGTTCCATGCCACCCAGACAGCCTTCTGCCCAAGATCCCGGACATCTCTACAGTGAAGAGGAAGGAGAGAGATTACAGGGAGAAGATGGCGAGGCAGTACGACAGACGTCACAACGTTGTGGATGGAGACACATTCATCTCGGGCGATCGAGTGTGGGTACCAGACCTGCACAGAGAGGGGACTGTCATCCAGAACCACACTCTACCCAGATCCCTCATCATTCAGACTGACAACGGGACAGCAAGAAGGAACCGCCGGATGACGAGGAAACTGTATCCACAGACGTTGCAGAGCAGCCACACAGACCAAGATTGGCAAGAGAACGCTGCTCAACCTACCACCTCAGTGGGAAGCGAAACTGCTGCAGATGCTCTACCTCTCGCAGCAGCAGCTGATCCACAACCACTGCTCCGGCGATCAACCCGGACCAGGAAGAGGCCGGCACGTCTCATTGAAGAGTGCTGAAATTGAATGACTCACACGTTTTATTGTTTGAGTTTTGCTTATTTTCAGGAGGTGCCAGTGACGTATTTCATTCACAAACATTTCCGATGTGATATTTGTTTAAATACTTAAGTGACGTAAACTGTTAGCGACGTTCATTGATGCATATCTGTTTTTCAGAAACAAGTAGATAAATGACTGTACCCAGATTCAGTCGAAACATTCTGCAAACTATTACAGAACTATAATGACGCAAATTTCTGCCTATTTTAAAGTCATATAGTGCGTCATCAAAATGACGTTTGTTTTTCCAAGAACTCTTTTGCAAACTTTGATAATAAAAAGATACAGACTCAGTTTTCTAAAAAGAAAAGGAGATGTATTGTACGCACTTGCACGTGCAGACTATGACGAGACTGATGACGTTATCATCTCACGAGATTTGGGAATAAACGGCTTCCGAACTGATCATCCATTGTCTATGTACGTGTGTACGAAAGAGGTAGATCCGATAATTTTGTTTAGCAAAGCATGCAATAACAGAATGTATTAATATTATATTTGATTTTGCGTCAATGCTAGAAGACGCTTTGTACATGTATAATGTTGAGAATTTTCGTCAGTCGATATTGTTGAGAATTTTCTGGAATCGCTTGTTTACTATCATCCGAAGCTTCCCGATCTTACGAGTAAAAAGCTTGTCGAATCATCTAGATTCGTAAACAAGTATGTGGCGTAGGATAGTGCATAGTTCCGGTGACGAGTTTTATTTTGATTGGATGTTATTGCATCATGCTGGAACGTTCAAACTTTTTCTCCATTGCAGAGAGACTACATAAGTAACGCACTGTCTGCTTGTATGTATGTGATGATACTGATTATTGTTGTCAAGGTGGTGATTCGTCCTGAACGCTAAGGCAATAGGACGTTGAGCTTCGTTATTCCTCCTGCTTTGTATGGATGATTTAATGGAAATTTTCGATGATGATCGCTGAATGAAGTTGGACAACTTTATACGACGAATCCTGCCTTGTTGCTGCGTGAATAATCGAATTCGAGTTACACTTGTCAAGATTCAACCATTGGTGCTGAATCAATAATTGATTAAAAAAAAAAAAAACGTGTAACAGAATGACATTCACCTTGACAAAAGTAATCGCGTTCTATATTGAGGATGTTACAAAGTAGTATTTGATTTAACGATGGATTTACTGTGTTTTGCCATTACGTTCTTTTGATAAAGCCGAAAATATATAATATATACTCTTGTGAAACATGGACCCTCACAGCAGATCTACAACGTAGAATACAAAGCATATAGATGAGGTGCTACAGAAGACTTTGGGGCATTTTCTATACACAGCACATCACCAACGACGAAGTCCGACAGAGCATCACACAAGCCATTGGAAAACACGATGACCTGCTCACAGTGGTAACGAAACGGAAACTCCGATGGTATGGCCACGTCACCAGACCATCAGGCCTTGCAAGGCCATCCTGCAAGGCACGGTGCAAAGAGGCAGCAGAAGAGGAAGACAGAAAAAGAGGTGGGAGGACAACATTAGAGAATGGACCGGCTTGACACTGAGCGAAGCCATGAGGGTTGCTGAGGACAGAGAAAGATGGATTACGCTGGTTAAACGATCATCTGTGGGGCCCAACGACTTTCGAGTTTCGGATAGGATAGGATAGGATAAAAAGGGTAAATACAAGAAGCAGCACTAGTTCCGGAAACAGAAAGAAGCTAAACTACGGTTGGTTATGCCCACGCAGGAAACTAATAATACTGCCCAGAACCGAAAATGACTATTATGATGTAAGCAAAAGTGAACGTTATGCTGGTTGTTTATTTGTGTGTTATTGGCGTTAAACAATAACCGTGTACTGTTATCAAACGTGGCCGTCCTACTATTAGCAAAACGTACCTGTTACACTGTAAGCCAAAATGATCGTTTGTATGGTAGCTTGGCCACATATTGACCATTGTACCAAGTCCACTGTCGTGAGAAATGGTTATTGGCCAGAGGTAATTATGCAGATCTCTTCCTGTTGGCTTCACCATCTGAAAGGAGCTAACCGATCAGTTCTATTAAGGTCAGTTTGCATAAGTTCTATGCAATTGACAGGGATATAGTGGAGTAATCGTCTCCCTTATTTACACATTGAGTGCCACAATCTGATCCCAAACAGAGCAATAGCCAACAGGAAATTGGACTGTTGTTTGTAGATTATAGTCACACGACACTTTCGCATATAGGTGACTACTGGACCGATTTATACTGACACCAGCGGGCCAGTTGTTGGTAAAGGGGAAAATAATGTGATCACACGTTGACTAATCCGGGATTCGAACCTGCGACCTTTCGGTTACTAGCAAAACGCTCTTACCAACTGAGCTACCCGGCCCCGCTTGGACTGTAAGCTGAAACAGCCTATAAACCGAGTGGTTGGAAAGTAAGTCCCTATTAAACATTGCTTACAAGTTGTGTACGTAGTAATGCATTTGCATGAAACAAAACGTATAACCATAGAGGTCACAGCAGCAAACTGTTCAAAGAGAGGTCTAGACTGAATCTCAGAAAGAACCTTTTTTTCACAAAGAGTTGTGAACCCATGGAATGCACTGAAACAATCAATTGTTGAAGCTGAAACTGTCAACCAGTTCAAGAACCACCATGATAAAGAGACAGTTAAGGGGGGTTAAAATAAGTTCTCAAACTTCCTACCCCGTCGGCCGTGCTCAGTGGCCACTCAGGTAAATTCAGGTAAAATTAAGGTATTGTAATCCCTACAGTGGAGCAATGTAAACGCCCGTCTAAATTCATCTTACATGTCAGTATTTTAACTTTGGAACTTTTATCCTTTTATTCCATTTACCACCCCAAACAGTACTCAGTAAGGCTCCTGTGAGTATAGCCAAACAACGGGGAATGGGGGTTGATGGGGGATACAAAAACATACAGTAGTAAACAACAAGGGCATAACAGTATACAGGAATATCGTACACACACAATGACAGATTGACTTTAAGTTGTTAACATACGTGCTCCGAATGGAGAACAAATACGTAAATAAACAAATCGATAATATTGAAATATAACAGACACGAGGAAACATAATCCCAAAAAGAATACACGTAGGTCTCAAACAAGAACATGTGAGTTCCAAACTAAAGCAAAACAGAAGAGTACACAGTCTAATCTTCTTTCTGAATATTCAAATATCTCTGTGATTGAATTGCTAGTTTTTGATAGCTGAGCCTACATTTCAATAAGTTTCTTCTCGATAAAGATGACAAGTAAACTAAATAATCCTCGAAATTTTAAAATTACATACGTAATACAAGTATTGTGACGTAATACAAGTACGTGTACTGTGACGTAATACAAGTATTGTGACCGCTTTGTTTTCTTATGTACTATGTCTTTGGCGGCCATGACGGATTGCTCGCAAGGCTTTCATGGGGTATGAAAGGGACGACGCACTCTACACTGTGGAAAATAACTGAAGACATATCTGCCGTGAACTGACAAAACAGAGCAAGTCCACAAAACCTACTTTCGAGAAAATCGACGTTTTGTGTTGCGCTATATTACGCGATCGTTTCTGGAAGTTTAAGGGCATATTATAATGCAATTCCTCGATTTAAGAGTGCATACCTTGAATGTGAAAGAAATGTTTGATAGATTTGATGTTTTAAGACTATTTGTGGACTTGCTTTGTTTTGTCAGATTATTCTTGAGATAGGTCTTTGTTGAGAACATGACAAAACCAAGCAAGTCACCCGCTTGGTTTTGTCAGTTTATTATTGAATTAAATCTTTGTTAAAAAAATTCACAAAACCAAGTAAGTCAAATCCGCTTGGTTTTGTCAGTTTATTATTAAGTAAATCCTTGTTTTCAAAATTCACTAAACCAAGTAAGTCCCATAGGCCGTTTCGTTTCTTTGTTAAAAAGCCTGACGAGATGAGTCACATAAGTTGGGTTTTGTAAGATGTGGGTGCGGCAGTTACAGTGAGTGTATATGTGTTCCTGTTTATTGTTTTTAGCCATTCTTCACTTAATATTCCTGGGTTGGTATGCAGGAGTCATGGTTTTTTTTGCTCTCCCTTCAAAATAATATTAGATGCAGCCAATTTAATTTTAAAAATACAAAACTATTTTCCTTTCAGTTTCCTATTGTAGCGATCTTCCTGCCTTTACACCACGTGTATGTCTTGTATTTTGTTGCCCTTGTTGTGTGTCTGTAATATATTTGTTGCTGTTTGTTTGTGGGTTCGGGCACTGAATAGAATAGGCCCAACGTTTCCCGGCGTGTCGTAAGAGGCGACTAACAGGGGTAATGTTAGCACGGCATCACTGGGCGAAAGTCTTCTACACAGAAGTCACCGGCCAGGGCGAGGAACCTCACGTTGCTAAAGGTTCAACGACCACGTGCTCGGGGCCAAGGCGAGCCACACTGTATTCGTGGATTTCGGCTGTGCCCAACAGTCTGGAGAGGATTGGGCACCGCCAGGTCCTTTTTTGCCTAAGACACACTACATGCATGATGACACTATCCACTAATTCCATACCGGATATGTCGTCGCCCGGCTCAAGGACCGCGCCTTCTGTTGGTCACCAGGACGGAGGTGTTAAGTATGCTACTGATGGACAATTTAGCAAGATCCGCACGAGAAACAACATCGTCATAAGAACCTGGAATGTCAGGACCCTAACTGCGGAAGGAAAATTAGAAGAACTGGCCCACGAGTTGGACCGCTATCGATGGAACGTTCTAGGCATTAGCGAACTGCGCTGGAAAGGCCTAGGTGAAACAACGACAGACTAAGGCCACAAGCTCTGTTTCAGCGGTAGAGATGACAGGCACGAACACGGCGTTGGGTTCTTGTCCACAAGAACATTCTAGCCACTGTCATGGGTTGCCGCCCAGTAGACTCATTACCATCCGCCTGAGAGCAGCCCCTTTCAACATCACCATCATCCAGACCTATGCCCCAACATCAGACTATGACGACAGCGAAGTGGAGGATTTTTATGAAAATCTACAGGCGGTCCTTGACCAAGTGCCGAAGAAGGACATAGTCATAGTGCAAGGCGACTGGAATGCCAAGGTTGGCCAAGATGCGCACCACAACTGGGGAGACACATGTGGACCCCACTGCAACAACGAGACAAATGACAGGAGTCTGAGATTCTTGGAGTTTGCCAGATACAACAATCTGGTACTGGCAAACACGCTTGGTCTCCACAAAAACTCCAGACGATGGACATGGCACTGTCCCAGGGTGGAGCATCACAACCAAATAGACTACATCATGGTCAAGAAACGCTTCAGATCAAGCATCAACATTGGCAGGACACGCACGTTTCAAGGAGCAGACATCGGAAGTGACCACGATCTCTTGATGATGTCTTTCCGGCTCCACTTGAAGAGAGTAAATACTGCACTAGACTGAAGTTCGACCTGGACAAACTGCAAGACCCGGAGGTGGCAGAACTATTTCAGGCCACAATTGAAGGGAAATTTGCACCACTGCTCATTTTGGGGGCTGGTGAAGTAGATGTCAACACCATGACAACCACCTTCAACTCAGCTGTGACAGATGCCGCCACTGAGATCCTTGGAAAGCACCGACCAAAGAAGAAGCCGTGGATCACACCTGAACTTTTGGATCTGTGTGATAAACGAAGAGAGATTAAAAAAAGAAAGAAAAAGAACACCTCACAGGAAGCTGATGTCTACCGAAAAATAAACAATGACATCCGAAAAGGCATGCGCACAGCAAAGGAGAACTGGATAGAAGATCAATGCCAGGAAATAGAGAACAACAGCAAGAAGGCCTACCAGACTGTAAAGCGGCTGACAAGTTTCAAACAGCCCAAAGTCTCCACGATCCAAAGCAAGTCTGGCATATGCCTTACAGAAGAACAAGAAGTCTTGGACAGATGGACAGAGTACTGCTCTGACCTTTACAACCATACACCAAATGGAGACCCATCAGTTCTAGCATGTCCCGAGAACAGAGAAGAAGAAATCCTCCCAAGTCTCCGGGAAGAAGTTGAGGCAGCAGTGCAATCTCTAAAGAAAGGGAAGTCAGCGGGAGTGGACACCATACCCGCGGAACTGCTACAAGCAGGAGGAGAAGCGATGATTGATGCCCTCACCATTATCTGTAACAAGATCTGGCAGAGTGGAGAGTGGCCTATACCATGGGCCCAGTCGCTTGTCATCACTCTTCCCAAAAAAGGTAACCTTCAGGAGTGTGAAAATTACCGCACCGTCAGCCTCATCATCCATCCCAGCAAGGTCCTCCTGAACATATTACTCAACAGGTTGAAACCCCAAGCTGAACAAATCATAGCTCAAGAACAAGCAGGATTCAGGGCAGGGCGAAGTACCACTGAACAGATTTTCAACCTCAGAATAATCTGTGAGAAATACCTACAGCACCAACAACATCTATATCATATGTTCATAGACTTCAAGAAAACGTTTGACCGAGTCTGGCATGCAGCTCTATGGGCAACAATGAAAGCGTACAACATCAGACCTAAAATTATTGAGGTCATCAAAAACCTGTATGACAAGGCTACCAGTGCAGTCCTCCACAACAGCGCAATCGGGAACTGGTTCAGAACAACAATCGGTGTGCGTCAAGGATGGCTACTCTCTCCAACACCCTTCAACATCTTCCTAGAGCGCATCATGTCAGATGCTCTTGCAGATCACGAAGGCACAGTCAGCATAGGGGGTAGAGCAATCTCCAATCTTCGTTTTGCGGATGACATTGATGGATTGGCTGGAGAGGAACAAGAACTTGAACAGCTGGTACAGAGGCTTGACACCACCTCCAAAGCTTGTGGAATTGAAATAAGTGCAGAGAAGACCGAAATGATGACCAACAACACCAATAGCATCAACACGGACATCAAAGTCCAAGGCCAATCCCTCAACACAGTGCATAGCTTCAAATATTTAGGAGCCATTGTATCAGACAATGTGTCCCGACAGGAAGTCCTCTCCAGGATCGCACAAAGAACTGCTGCCCTGACAAGGTTGAAGCCATTTGGAAAGACAGGACCATCATTCTACATTCCAAAGTAAGACTGCTGCGCTCCCTTGTCATCTCCATCTTCCTATATGCTTGCGAAGCATGGACCCTCACAGCAGATCTACAACGAAGAATACAAAGCATGGAGATGAGGTGCTACAGAAGACTACTGGGCATTTCCTATACCCAACACATCACCAACGACGAAGTCCGACAGACCATCACACAAGCCATTTGACAACACGATGACCTGCTCACAGTGGTGAAGAAACGGAAACTCCGATGGTATGGCCACGTCACCAGAGCATCAGGCCTTGCAAAGAATATTCTGCAAGGCACAGTGCAAGGAGGTAGAAGAAGAGGGAGACCGAAAAAGAGGTGGGAGGACAAATTCGAGAATGGACTGGTTTGACACTGAGCGAAGCCATCAGGGCTGCTGAGGACAGAGAGAGATGGAGTATGCTGGTTAAACGATCATCTGTGGTGCCCCTACGACCTCAGGGTTACGGGACAGGATAGGATAGGATAGGATAGGATAGTTTGTTTGTTTATTTCCACACCTCGTGGAAGTTGCCGCGTAGGCGGAAGATCTACAGGACCCTTCATGGTGGGCAGGAAAGTACATGAAGAAAATTCTTTTTCAAAAAGCCGAACACGTCCTTTGCTGACCGAAATTTCGTCATCATTTTCACAGGAAAATAATATTGCACAGCAGCAATAACATGGATTCTCACTGGTCCACTTCATCTTAAGGCGCTTTCTCATTGGTCGGGAGGACTTACTTTTCTTTGTCAGGTTATTGTAGAAAATGACGTCATCATGCCAACTCGAGCATCAGCCAGAGGATCGCCGAAACAAAATCGCAGGGGACTTGCTTGGTTTTATCAGTTTATTCCCCCACTTAAAATTTTTTTAACAAGGACTTACTCTATGATATCTCCAAATCTAAACATAGTTCGGATTTGATTTTTACAGGTAAGATGCGTCATTCTCTTGCAAGTTTGATGGCGCAAAAAACTCATTTTCGACCTTAGGTGGACTTACTCGGTTTTGTCAAATCACGGCAGATATAAAACTAACATTTTTGCATGCGGCTGATGAAGTCCCCTAAATGCTGACGTATCCGGGGACGTTAATCTACCTAACGAAACGAACGAGCTTTAGCTATGACCTGTCTGTTCACCGCTGGCCCCTTCACACAAACGATGATCCGTGTATATCAGCCTTTAGCAAAAGTTGACAAAAAGTGTATCTGTGTCGATCACCATGTGACATCGTTATGGCCTGGGGCTACATCCTACATTTGTGGTTTTTATATAAATACATTTACTCAACCTGACACAAATTGGAAACAAAATGACATTGGCAAAAGAGACCAACTTCATTAAATCGTCCGCCTTCAGGTGACATTTGTGCACTTGTCATTGTTGTTGTCGTTGTTGTTGTTGTCGTTGTTGTTGTTGTTGTTGTTGTTGTTGTTCTTCTTCTTCTTCTTCTTCTTCTTCTTCTTCTTCTTCTTCTTCTTCTTCTTCTTCTTCTTCTTCTCCTTCTTCTTCTTCTTCTTCTTCTTCTTCTCCTTCTTCTTCTTCTTCTTCTTCTTCTTCTTCTTCTTCTTCTTCTTCTTCTTCTTCTTCTTCTTCTTCTTCTTCTTCTTCTTCTTCTTCTAATGTTATATTATGAAAGCCGTATTTTTGATGGAGGTGTATTTGGGGTTTAATTTTATTTTGTTTGCGGTGGTAAAATGTGTACAATTGAAAAGGACGTCAAAATGCGTCATCTTAAGTCCCTTTAGTGAGACGCATATTTAGTGTGGATTTTGAAATTCAGGATTGAGAGAACCATAGATCCTGATAAAATAAACTAAAAACTAATCTATACTCACAAATGTACTCGGGTCGACAATGTGTCGCTAGAAGTTATATATGTTATCGTAACACCGCATCAGGGTTATGTTCTAGGGAAGTGATCAATATTAAAAGGGATGCGATCACGGACATGGTAAACGATTGTACTTTTGATAATTTCTTTGTTATTTTAACAACTTTATTATCACCAAGGTGAAATTCGGGCACTTTCATTTTTGAAAGTACAGCAGCTAGTCCCAAGTGAA
The DNA here is from genome assembly GCA_036898135.1 of Oncomelania hupensis. Classification (NCBI taxonomy): domain Eukaryota; kingdom Metazoa; phylum Mollusca; class Gastropoda; order Littorinimorpha; family Pomatiopsidae; genus Oncomelania; species Oncomelania hupensis. The sequence continues at coordinate 46,522,352 of CM072525.1, read as the reverse complement.
GCGCTTTACCCAAGGTACATGCTGGGTGTGTTCTTGTCACCGGCACTCACCCGTCTAGAACATGAGCGTCAGGATCTGTAAAGTCCGTTTTGATGGAATGCATGCGATACACAGACTAGACCTCGGTTTATACTCTCATCCGAAGGAGTAGGAAACGGGAGTAAAGTGTCTTTCCCAAGGACACAACACAATGCCCCGGCCTGGGCTCGAACTCGGGACCTTGAGATCCGCAAGCCAACGCTCTAACCACTCGACCACCGCTCCTCCCTCAGAGGAGGTGCTCGTGATAAAAAGCTGGAGTGATCGCCATTATTAAACACTACACATTCTGCACGTTTACTTGTCTGAGCGCCTACACTGGTTAAGGTGAACAAGAGAGAGGGAAGAAGAAAGAATAGGAGGTGGGAAAGGCAGAAGGAGGAGAAAGGGAGGAGAAGATTAGAATGGATAGGACAGAAAACAATGAGGATGAAGGGACGAACAAAACCTAAAGGTGGAGAAAAGGAAGAGGATGAAGAGAAAGAAAAGGAAGGAGAGCGTAATGAAAAGGACGAAGGACAAGGAAGAGAAAGGTCTGGAGGCTAGCTGTGGAGTTTGGAGGATGGAAAGAAGGGGTTAGGAAGAAGAAGAACCAGAAAGAGGAAGTGGTAAAGAAAAGCATAAAGGATAAGTATGATCAAGATTCAATTTAATTCAGTATTTTAATTAAACGTCTTTTCACAACAATGTGGTTTTAGACAACCATTGCAAACAAAGAACCAAACAAACCATGTATCTGTTAATGACAGCAACTTAAATAAATCTTTTTCCGACAATGGCACGCGTGATCTCCTGTAACATCAAACTGTATAAGATGACTCTACTATCGACTTGTGCAGATAAAATAATTTCATTTATTGTGTACAATGCTGTTAAAACAGTAAAATAAAATATTATATGTTGTAAGGAAACAGTCCCAGCACATATACAAGTAACAATTTTCAAATATTTTGTACACCATGAATTCAAGCGTATCTTATATACTAATCCAGCAATATCCTATCCTATCCTATTCTATCCTATCCCGTAACTATAAAATAGTTGAGGCACCACAGATTATTGTTTAACCAGCGCAATCCATCTTTCTCTGTCCTCAGCAACCCTCATGACTTTGCTCAGTGTCAAGCTAGTCCATTCCGAGAATGTTGTCGTCCCACCTCTTTTTCTGTCTACTTTTCTTCTGTCTCCTTGCACCGTGTCTTGCAGGATTTTCATTGTAAGGCCTGATGCTCTGGTGATGTGGCCATACCATCGGAGTTTCCGTTTCTTCATCACTGTGAACATGTCATCGTGTTGTCCAATGGCTTGTGTGATTGTCTGTCGGGCTTCGTCGTTGGTGATATGCTGGGTATAGGAAATGCCCAGAAGCCTTCTGTAGCACCTCATCTCCATGCTTTGCGTTCTTCATCTTCATTGTAGGTCTGCTGTGAGTGTCTATGTTTCGCAAGCGTTTAGGAAGATGGAGATGACAAGGAAGCGCAGGTGCCTTACCAGGGAAAGTAGACTGATGGCCCGGTCTTTCCAAATGGATTTCAACCTTATCATGGCAGCAGTTGTTTGTGCTATCTTGGAGAGGACTTCCTGTCGGGACATATTGTCTGATACAATGGTTATTAAATATATGAACTTTGGACTTTGATGCCGTGTTGATGTCATTTGTGTTATTGGTCATCATGTTGGTCTTCTCTGCACTTATTTCCATTCTCAAATGCTCTGGATGTGGTGTCAAGCCTCTGTACCAGCTGTTCAAGTTCTTGTTCCTCTCCAGCCAATCTATCAATCTCATCCGCAAAGCGGAGGTTGAAAGCGGAGGTTGAAGATTGCTCTACGCTGTATGCTGACTGTGCCTTCGTGATCTGCCAGGGCATTTGACATGATGCGGTCCAGGAAGATGTTGAAGAGTGTTGTATGCATCGTTGACGCAAGCCACTTGTTGTTCTGAACTAGTTCCCGACGGCACTGTGTTGGAGAACGGCACTGCTTTTGATGACTTCAATAATGTTAGGGCTGATGTTGTACACTCTCATGGTTGCCCATAGAACTGCATGCCAGACACGGTCAAACACTTTCTTGAAGTCTACAAAGACATGATATAGATGTTGTTGGTGCAGTAGGTATTTCTCGCAGATTATTCTGAGGTTACTTTAAGCTTAGGGTATTATATTTGTAAAGTGTTGTTCTAATAACGATTAATATTCAAATTGAGCTAATTTCAAATTACAATTAAAGACTGTATGCTCACTTTTCATTGCACCTTCTTAGGCCAATTTATTTGAAATTTCATTACCATAAATTTCTAAATGTGATGGAACCCAACAAAAGGTAATTGCAATACCTTAAAAAATAATAATACATGTACAAATAAATAAATAATAATAATAAAGAAGAAGAATAACGCAGAAGAAAGAAAAAAGAAGGATGAAGAAGAGGGGGAGAGAAAAGAAGAAGTCGAAAATACGCGCGCATGCACGCACCCACACACACACACACGCACACACACTCATACATTAATCTTCATTAAATGAGACATAAAAACATTACTAGTTTATATGAACAACTGCGAACAGTTGAAACAGAACGTAAAACAAACAGATATTTCAGTTACATACTGTCGGTATAATTGAATGTTAATTCAACACGTAGAGTAGCCAGCTAGAATATTTAGTGTAAAAAGAAGCAGCTTGGGAACACTTGATGATCATGTACAAAACAAACTATGCAGGTAATCTTCACTGGCAACACTGAATTACTAGTTTCTTTTCTACCACAATATTTATTGTTTTAAAGCCGGATTAGTGGTTTTTTTTATAATTTGCAGCAAACCTTTTCCCTGAAACAGAATTGTTTACGTCCCTGCTGGTCTCGAATGCATGTCAAGTAGAAAACACAGCATTGAACATGTGTAAGTGCAGTTGCATAATATCTGGGTTTAACACAATGGTTCCTAAGAAATGTGGAGTAGTGAAGAACATATGTCCTCTTATTTTATTTAAGTGTTCTTTTTATAAATGTCTAATTCATCTTGGAGTACCACGTCTGCTTATTGGACGCGGGGCACGAGTGACCGTGTCAACATATTGGTATTGACCGTGTGTTTCTATTTTGTTTTATTTTGTTCATTGTAAGTTAATTATTTTATTTTTCTTTCATTATATTTTATTTTGTTTTGTTTTGTTCATTTCATTTGATGTCATGTATTATTTATTTTGGCATAATAAAATAAAATTGTTTGTGTGCTTTAGTGTGTGTTGTTTTATTTGTGTGTTCTTTCACTTTATTTTTTACATTTTAGTTTAATTTTATTTTATGTTAGTTTTGTTTTCAGTTTAGTTTAGTTTGTAGAAGTAGTAGTAGTAGTAGTAGTAGTAGTAGTAGTAGTAGCAGCAGCAGCAGCAGGAGCAGGAGCAGGAGCAGCAGCTTTATTTTGTTTTGTTCTATTTTGTTTTATTGTATGTAGTTGTTCAATTATTTATGTAATTATATGATATTGTTTAACTATTTATCCTTTGCTATTGATTGTTTGTGTGTGCTTATTTATAATTGAATCTTCAAGTCAGTTGTAAAATTATAGCCTAATTATTATTTGCGTTGCTGTTAGTATCATTATCGGTGTTATTGTTGTTGATATTATTATTATTATTATTATTATTATTATTATTATTATTATTATTATTATTATTATTATTATTATTATTATTATTATTATTTTGGGAAGGGGAGAAAGAGAGAGAGAGAGAGGGGGGGGGAGGGAGGGAGGGAGACAGAGACTTAGGATGGGGCGGAGTGCAGAGGAGGAGAGGGATCGTTAGTTTAGATTATAAAAAATAATATAATTTATTTGTTGACAATTTACGCCTTTTTATGTACAGTATATCTCATGTCATTGTAACTGCTGATGTCATTTTAATAGGGTTAACTTGAGAAAGTCTGTCTGTGAACACGCGTGGGAGCGTCTAGAACAGACTGCTAGTTTGTTATTATTATTATTATTATTATTATTATTATTATTATTATTATTATTATTATTATTATTATTATTATTATTATAACAAACTGCAAGACCCGGAGGTGGCAGAACTATTTCAGGCTACAATTGGAGGGAAATTTGCACCACTGCTCATTTTGGGGGCTGGTGAAGTAGATGTCAACGCCATGACCACCACCTTCAACTCAGCTGTGACAGATGCCGCCACTGAGATCCTTGGCAAGCACCGACCAAAGATGAAGCCGTGGATCACACCTGAACTTTTGAATCTGTGTGATAAACGAAGAGAGAAAAAAAAAGAAAAAGAACACCTCACAGGGAGCTGATGTCTACCGAAACATCAACAATGACATCCGAAAATGCATGCGCACAGCAAAGAAGAACTGGATAGAAGACCAATGCCAGGAAATAGAGAACAGTCTGAACAAGAACAACAGCAAGAAGGCCTACCAGACTGTGAAGCGACTGACAAGTGTTAAACAGCCCAAAGTCTCCACGATCCAAAGCAAGTCTGGCATATGCCTTACAGAAGAACAAGAAGTCTTAAACAGATGGACAGAGTACTGCTCTGACCTTTACAACCACGAACCAAACGGAGACCTATCAGTTCTAGCATGTCCAGAGAACAGAGAAGAAGAAGAAATCCTCCCAATTCTCCGGGAAGAGGTTGAGGCAGCAGTGCAATCGCTGAAGAAATGGAAGTCAGCGAGAGTGGACAACATACCCGCGGAACTGCTACAAGCAGGATCTAGGAGGAGAAGCGATGATTGATGCCCTCACCATTATCTGTAACAAGATCTGGCAGAGTGGGGAGTGGCCTATATCATGGATCCAGTCGCTTGTCATCATTTTCCCAAAAAAAGGTAACCTTCAGGAGTGTTAAAATTACGCACCATCAGCCTCATCAGCCATCCCAGCAAGGTCCTCCTGAAAATAATACTCAACAGGTTGAAACCCCAAGCTGAACAAATCATAGCTGAAGAACAAGCAGGATTCAGGGCAGGGCGAAGTACCACTGAACAGATTTTCAACCTCAGAATAATCTGTGAGAAATACCTACAGCACCAACAACATCTATATCATGTGTTCATAGACTTCAAGAAGGCGTTTGACCGAGTCTGGCATGCAGCTCTATGGGCAAAAATGAAATTGTACAACATCAGCCCTACAATTATTGAAGTCATCAAAAGCCTGTATGATAAGGCTACCAGTGCAGTCCTCCATTACAGCGTCATCGGGAACTGGTTCAGAACAACAATCGGTGTGCGTCAAGGATGCCTACTCTTTCCAACACTCTTCAACAACTTCCTAGAGCGCATCATGTCAGATGCTCTTGCAGATCATGAAGGCACAGTCAGCATAGGGGGAAGAGCAATCTCCAATCTTCGTTTTGCGGATGACATTGATGGATTGGCTGGAGAGGAACAAGAACTTGAACAGCTGGTACAGAGGCTTGACACCACCTCTAGAGCTTATGGAATGGAAATAAGTGCAGAGAAGACCAAAATGATGACCAACAACACCAATGGCATCAACACGGACATCACAGTCCAAGGCCAATCCCTTAACACAGTGCATAGCTTCAAATATTTAGGAGCCATGTATCAGACAATGGGTCCCGACAGGAAGTCCACTCCAGGATCGCACAAACAACTGCTGCCCTGACAAGGTTGAAGCCCATTTGGAAAGACATGACCATCAGTCTACATTCCAAAGTAAGACTGCTGCGCTCCCTTGTCATCTCCATCTTCCTATATGCTTGCGAAGAATGGACCCTCACAGCAGATCTCCAACGAAGAATACAAAGCATGGAGATGCGGTGCTACAGAAGACTTCTGGGCATTTCCTATACCCAACACATCACCAACGACGAAGTCCGACAGACCATCACACAAGCCATTGGACAACACGATGACCTGCTCACAGTGGTGAAGAAACGGAAACTTCGATGGTATGACCACATCACCAGATCATCAGGTCTTGCTAAGACCATTCTGCAAGGCCCAGTGCAAGGAGGTAGAAGAAGAGGAAGACCGAAAAAGAGGTGGGAGGACAACATTCGAGAATGGACTGGTTTGACACTGAGCAAAGCCACCAGGGCTGCTGAGGACAGAGAAAGATGGAGTATGCTGGTTAAGCGATCATCTGTGGTGCCCCTACGACCTCCGGGTTACGGAACAGGATATGATAGGATAGGATTATTATTATTATTATTATTATTATTATTATTATTATTATTATTATTATTATTATTATTATTATTATTATTATTATTATTATTATATTTATTTATTTATTTATTTCATCGGTTTTATATTTAATTTAAAATTAATGATTTAGAATAAAATAGCATATTTTTGCAAGAGGTAACATCGGTAAACTGCATATATTCTATTATATTGTATTCTATTTCATTTTATTGTTATTTATTTTGAATTGTGATACATCATATTTTTTTAGTGTAAATTGGGCGCATGCCTCGTGAAATTTACATGGAAAAAACCCAACAACACATTATGCAGCATTTTATACAGACTTTTTTTTCTCCCAATTCTCGTTGCATAATTCCCTGTTGAATTTGCCTAAAAGTACGCATTTCACAAGGTAAGGGGTCTCGAGAAATGTTTTACCCGGCAACAATATATTTTATGTGCAGACCAACAGTAAATATATATTATATAATACACAATAATAATTTTTACTAATTGGTTAGGTTTTCTTGGAATCATAGTTCACTTTCTGGTTAGTTTGAATAATAATAATAATAATAATAATAATAATAATAATAATAATAATAATAATAATAATAATAATAATAATAATATTGATGATGATGATTGATGACCATGATAATGATGATGATGATGATGATGATGATGATGATGATGATGATGATGATGATGATGATGATGATGATGATGCACCCATTGCACATAGCTACGTACTCCAGGCACACCCTGCGCAGCAGGCCAAATATGCCCCTTGTCCCTTGAAGGGATACTTAGGCGAGGTTAGCAACCTGCTCACTTACAGTGTCGGTCAAAGACTAGAAACGGAAAAGTAAGTTTCGTCTCCTCTAGGCGACGAATTAGGTCACATTGTATTTGTTTCTAGGTCAACTGTCTTTTACGAACCGTTTGAGAGTCTTTTCGAACCGTTTATAGACGCCGGACAGTGTCCTCACTTGGTTTCATACAATTTTAGAATCCAAGACGGCAAATGGATTTTTGGGACGGAAAAAGAGCATTTTTGTTGAGAAAAGGGTTAGGGCAAAGGCTAGCGATAGATCTACATCTAACCCTTACCCGGACCCTTGTAGCAATATTCCGCTCTTTCGATCACTTTTAAACAGTATTGCGGTTCGCATCCGCGGCTAGCAGCGAGCCCAAAGTATACTTTGAAGGGTTGGAGGGAATACTTTCACCTGCTGCTAGCGGGAGTTTTGGCGATACTTTCTACCGATCGCAGCAATGTGTATTACCTCGATGATGATGATGATGATGATGATGATGATGATGATGATGATGATGATGATGATGATGATGATAAAGATGATGATAAATAGTGGGTGCTATACGCGCCTTATTCTTAAATCAGACTCAAAACGCAGCGATCTATTAAAAAAACCATACGCGCTCACATGTTATAGACATTAAACATGGATTCATCACTCCTAGCATCTGGTGTATAGCAAGTCGCTGTTACAAGACGGAAACGAAACAGATTTTTATGTTTACATTTTAGACAGATTGCATCAAATGCCATTATTGAAGGAAGGGAGGAATCCGGAGTACCCGGAGAAAAGCCTCGGTGAACTGAAAAGTCTTGTTCCTAAGTCACATAACATCGCTCCCTGCGGGGTTCCAATCCGCGACCTTTGGAATAGGAAACAAGATCACTATCAACTGAGCCACCAAGCTACCGTAATTTAGTTAGATTTTAATTGTTTTTATGTTTTTTTTAAATTTTGGGGACCTTCATAGTTGTAATTGAATTAGTGACGTCAAGATCCGGTCGAGTAGTTTGCATATTCACTTTGGAAAGCTTGAACCCTTTGCCCAGAGGATTGCCAAAAAGAATCGAAGTTGTGTTCTGAAATTATTTATTTATAACATTTACGTTTGTTTTTTGTTTGTTTCTTTTTATATGATTTCTTGTTCATCGAGATTATGAGACAAAATAAAGTAAACAATAGAAATTTATATTTAAAAAAAAAACAAATATAATATTCACCGAAAAAGGGAAATCATTTGCACAGACACACGTTCACATGTTAATTATATTTTCTTGTCAGATTTGTAGTAGCTGATTTGTTGTTGTTGTTGTTGTTGTTGTTGTTGTTCTTCTTCTTCTTCTTTTTCTTCTTCTTCTTCTTCTCCTCATACTCAAAACTCCTAACCATAATATAAAGTATTTATTTGTGAGTGCGCGCGTTCTATTGTGTGTAAGTGTGTGTGTGTGTGTGTGTGTGTGTGTGTGAGAGAGAGAGAGAGAGAGAGAGAGAGAGAGAGAGAGACAGACAGACAGACAGAGAGAGCGCGTATGTGTGTGTCCGTTGATGTGTACAAGAGTGTGTGTGCTTGTGTGTGTGTGTGGGTTAATACTGTTCTCCTGTACACACGTAGATGTGTATGCGTGTGCATGTTGTGTATGGTTTCTTAGCCGTATTTAAGTTTAATTTTTATTCATGCGACTTTTTTATATTTACTTTAATGGAAACTAATTAAAACCGCTCCACCAGCTGTGCCAGAAACCCCCTTTTATAGTCTAATTATTTGCCGGTGTCCAATACGTAATTTTCGATTACTTGGAATATTGAGCAAGGAAAATGGAGTGCGACTTCTGGGTCCACAAAAGCTTTTCCGTTATCTAGTTCTTTTATTGCTATAGAAAAAATACGTTGGCCCTAATCACATGCTTGATTAACATTTCATGACTAGCTGCTTTATGCCATATTTTATTTTTCATTTTCTTTCTATTATATTAAAGTGTTCACAGAGCTTGAGCTTGAGTACATGCATGGTTAATATTTAATTTAAAAAGTTCTGAAAGTTGTTTGATAGCTTTTGGTCAACATACATTGGCGCAAGTCTCAGTCTTTGTTTTCATCTGATCGAACTGGTAATAAAGTTCCAGTACTGCTTGCAGTCAACAACTTGTTGGCATGTCGGGTAACATTGTACTCAATAGGAACACATTAATAATACTACTGAATGCTATAATTTTAGGCGCATTTTCCCCAAATCACCAATCAGCTCAAAGTTCGGCGATCTTTACCAACATACACGCTTACATGTCACACACACTCTCATTTACATCAAATTTACATCTATCATTCAAACGTGTGTTGTAAGGGCAGATAGATTCCTATTAGGAGACGGAATGGAATTTTAACTATAATTGTATTTGTATATTTTTGATTGCATGCATCCAATACCAATAGTGAGGAGAGTAATACGAAATCGGAATACCCGGAGAAATCCATCGATGGCATGAAAAGTCTCGTATCTTTTTAAGTCACGTACGTTCACCCCTTATATACTACTCAAAATAATACAAGGGCCACTTGGACATATGGGTCTCTCTTTAAATCAGAAACACGAATTCAATTTATTAGTTCATCATATTTTATTGCAATCATTTCTGCATCAATAACAAAAAAGATTTTAGACAGCAGTCGCATAAAATTCGAGTAAATTCAATTTAACTGGACATACCCCTCATTTACAAAATCAAAACTTTAGAAACCAAAAATCTATAGAGTCAGGATCGGGTGTGGCCACCGTTGGCATCAATGCAGTCTTGTCATCGTTGTCTCATGGACCGTATCACAGGGTTCAGCCTGAGACAAAAATGCTATGGGCCATTGGGCCCCTCAGATCAAATTTCAATGGGCCATGATTTTAGCAGTAATTTACGTACATGTAAAAGATAACCTGGAGATATTATTACAGAAATTAAAACAAAATAGATTATTGTGAGTGTGCATGTGTTGTGTAGCATGTTTACCAACAAAACACTTACCAGAGCGGGGTATAGCTCGTCGCTTTTCAGCACGCCACCTCTCTACAGCAGCTGTGAAGTTGAAATTCTTCAGTTCACCACCTTAAAAGCACGTTTGTCGCCTCCAATACAGTGCACTGTTAATGTGGTGGCGCACTGGTACCAAAAATCGAAGCGCCAATCGGCCCCTGGCAAGAATTGTAGATGGGTCATTTTTAATTTTTATGCGTCAATGGCGCAGGGCGCGCTAGTAAACTGATCCCTGGTATCAGCTTATGGAGGATGTTTCCTGGGATGGCCAACCACTCTTGCTGGAGAACTTGGGCCAGAACTTTAAGGTTAGCTCCTGGAGGGAGGTTTGCCCGTGTCTGTCGAACCAAGACATCCCACAGATGTTCTATGGGGTTCCAATCGGGTGATCGAGCCGGCCAATCCATCCTTATGACGTGCTGTGTAGCAGGAAGTCATTGACGATACGCGCTCAGGTTCATTATCGTTGCCTGTAAATGGCACCTTCACAGTGTCGCCCAGCAGTGCTCCTCTGGATCATACGTAGTCCTCTGTATTTTGTTGTGAACGTTGTAGCGGCTTCAGAAGAGTCACAGACTGGCGCGAGTGAGCCTATTACAATGTCATAGATTCCTTCTGGCAGCTTATAAAGAAAAAACTATTGTCTGTCTAACAGTTTAAGCAATCGCTCACATTTGTGACAAATCCACATCTTATGCTCAATCATATCTGTGACGTTAAAAGGGGTCACAAAGTAAATTCACAAAGGTCTCAATGTTTTGGAACAAGATGCTTTAAGATTTGAGCAAAGCACGTCATAAGGTGGATGGTTCATACTAACTAGATCTCGTGATGTTATGCGACAGCTCAGCAAAGGAAGAATTGTTTGGCACAAGTTCTCAGTAGAGTGTTGGAAAAACATTCCTAAGCTTTCCACAGTGGTATTTGTAGGATGATGAATACATTCAAAGATGAGAACTACTAGCGTCTATTGCAGGCCAGTAGGCGCAGGGATATAGCGCAACGCGAATTTTAGTGGACAATAAAGATTGTTCGTATGGGCCGCTGGGAGTGTGTGGAAGCTGCAGACAATTTAACTGTATGAAAACGGGTGAAAAAGCTAAAGCATCTAAAGAAAATGTCACTTTCTGGGTGATTACATTGTGGAGAGGCGCTACAGCGATGTGTATATTGAACAAAATCAGTTGTTTGGCATTTTTTTTATAGTGAAGAGACAGTCTTCTGAATTGGCCTCTGGAACTTAAACTATCTAATTCTGCAGAGGTTTCATCGCCACAGTGATGATAGGCATATTGTCAAAAGACATGGCAAACATAGCATTGTTTCTTGCCTATATTGGCTGGAGATTGATGTTAAAATGACCGACTTGTCGAGACATTGTTACAACTGACTTGTAACATGGCCCTGTCAGTCCTAGGATCAACGTCTGTGATGCTACACTCTGTCAATGCACAGCTTGATGTGAATTGATGGTTGTTTGTGTATGACAGACCAATGTTAATATTGTAAAGATATTTTTTTTGTTTGGTTTTTAGTTGTTTTTGGATATGGTTTTTTCATATTATAGGCGTTGAAGTGATCTTAAATAAAGTATTTGAGTATATCAGTATTATAAATGAGACTTGTGAGAATGAATGAATCTTGTTGTCAGATAATTGTTATATTTTCTGTTTTTTTTGTTAATAGAAAATGAGAAGTTTTTTGTTATACTCATCAGAGTTATCCGTCTTTCTAGTGTGAAATAAGGTCTCAATGTTTCTTTTTTTATGGAGAATAAAAGGATTTAAATGAGTGCATTGTTTTGAGGAATCCTTCTTATTTTTGAGTGGGGTTTTCTGATAGGTGAGGGTTGTAGTTTGTTTTTGTTGATAAATGTTATGTTATGATATTTGAGATCTGTGGTGTAGGATTGTTGTGGATTGGTTTTTTTGTTTTGTGTTGTTGGTGTGTTGTTTTTTTTGGTCTTGTTTTTGGTTTTTTGTGAGATCTGCAAGGGGGTGTTGTGAATTTAGTTAAAGAGGGTTTGGAGAGAGAAGATTATTTTGACGCACATATAATGTATTTGATTTATGGTGCTGTTTTAGGACTGCACTATAGCCTTGTTAAAGAGAGGAGAATTGATTATAGTAGATAATGGTCTGTCTTTGGAAATGGTTCAGCCTTGTAGCAACAGGTGGATTTGGAAGAAGGTGTCTGTTGTATTATTTTAGAATACTGGTTAGGGAAGGGGGGTTCAGTTCCAAACGAAAAATGGATTCCGGACAGACGCAAGTGAAAAGCAGGCCGGTGCGTGCGATCAAGATCGCTGCATAAAATTTAACATTTTACATTTTAACATTTTAAGGAAATCGCCTGGCTGACCGACATTTAGCTCGCTCAGATTCCCGACTTTTTCAAAGTATTTCCATAAATTATCCTATCCTATCCTGTTCCGTAACTCGGAGGTCGTAGGGGCACCACAGATGATCGTTTAACCAGCGTACTCCATCTTTCCCTGTCCTCAGCAACCCTGATTGTTTCGCTCAGTGTCAAACCAGTCCATTCTCGAATGTTGTCCTCCCACCTCTTTTTCGGTCTTCCTCTTCTTCTACCTCCTTGCACTGTGCCTTGCAGGATAGTCTTTGCAAGACCTGATGATCTGGTGACGTGGCCGTACCATCGGAATTTCCTTTTTTTTCCACCACTCTGAGCAGGTCATCGTGTTGTCCAATGGCTTGTGTGATGGTCTGTCGGACTTGGTCGTTGGTGATGTGCTGGGTATAGGAAATGCCCAGAAGTCTTCTGTAGCACCTCATCTCCATGCTTTGTATTCTTCGTTGGAGATCTGCTGTGAGGGTCCATGTTTCGCAAGCATATAGGAAGATGGGGATGACAAGGGAGCGCAGCAGCGGTACCTTGGAATGTAGACTTTCCATAAATTACCTAGGGGGAAAGAGGAAAGCAATAAGGAATGAAGAAGAAGAAGGAAGAGGAGGAGGAATGGTCCCATTATAAAGGAAATGTATTAAATTAGCGGATGCTGTTATTTTGTTTGGGATTTGTGGATTTCTAGATTTAGCTGGGAGTGTCTTAAAACCATCAAGGGCGTATAGGGGTGGGGTGGATGAGATGGGATCCGAACGACGACCCAGATATCGTCTGTCTGTCCGCCATTTCTCAATAACCAACTTAATGGGTTTTTTTTAGACCAAACGTCATAGGAATATTACCTACGTCACTGCCCTGCCTCCCGTGTCATCATATGTCCTCTACCGCAAAAGGTCAACGTCATTGGAGTCCCTTTGTTGGTAAACACATTTTGCTTAATATCTCCAAAAGTGCTGAACCGATTTTGTTGAGTTTTCGGTATACGGTTACATGAGGTCAAGGGCCAACCTTCAGTCCCAGTCCTGTTGTCGGTCAGTAGGTCGGTCAGTCGCTCCGAATTTCACTTAAAAAAAATTCCAAACACACCTGTTGCCTTATATCAACTATATAATTAGAGCGAAATTCATCTCTTTTTTTTTCTTTGTAGATACTTTATCTACTGCTAAACATGATAGATCATTCATATTTCTACTTTCTCAAAGGTCAAGGTCATTGCGCTTCTCCATTTAGTAAACAACATTTGCGCTGAACGTAAAAATGGGCTGATCGGATTTTGATGTTTTGCTTTTAGACAGTTGAGATCGTGGCCTATCAGTCCCTGTTTTATTTTGCTTTGTTACGATTAACACTTTTGAAAAAGAAAACAAAACGGCTATGTGTGTGTGTGTGTGTGTGTGTGTGTGTGTGTGTGTGTGTGTGTGTGTGTGTGTGCGTTCACAACTATCCAACTCGGTTCCTTAGATTAACACTCCAACTGGGTTCCAAAAACAAGTGGGTTTCAAAAAATGGAACCCACTTTTTTTAATACTGTTTCTTGAAGAGAAGTGCTAAATCGGGATTTTTAGAAGTTTTCAAGGCTGGAACCTCCTTGTGCACTTTCGTCAAATTCGTGTGTGAATTATTTCACACATCAAAGTGTGTGAAAAAAGTTTCCACTTGCCAAAGCACACATGGCAAGGGAAGATAACTTTCACTGACGAGTTGCAGTTTCAAGATGGCGATGCTTTGTGGCCCCAAGGTGAGCAAGAATTTTAATTGTACGATTGTTTGATATGTGTTATGGAACATAAACTGTATGCTTTTGTCATTGTTGATTTTACTTGTTTGTTGATGATATTTTATTCGTAGGTTATATTTGTATTGGAATGAGACTGTGATCGATCGAATGGTCGGGAACCGAACGCCGAAGTTAAGCTAGATCTAGGCGAGATAAGTAGATCTGTTTTTTACGAAATAAAAAAAAGCCGTCGTTACATCTAGATTAATTTCTTTTTCCATCCAGAGCAGAATGTATATTATAAGGATAGGTAATATGGCTAAACATTTTATTTGGTATAAAACGTAGGAAGTTGGGAAAGCATGTGTCTTTTCGATGTTTTCCGATTTGTAAAAGACGAGGACAGATTTATAGTAATATAATATATATATATATATGTTGCCATTAAGTGTGTTTGAAACCGATTAAAAGAGTGCATCTAAGCGTGCATGTGCTGTTGTTTGTGTAGGAATTCTGTCCTATAAGCCTATAATTGCTTTTGGCTTAGAATGTTACTCTTCACCTCTGATAATTTTTATTTTCAATGAAGTTTTTATGTGTCGATTTAAAAAAAAAAAAAAATTATCATAGTTTTATGTTGATATTTGGATTGCGGTAATGCATAACTAAAATATTGTGTAGCCTACACTCTATTATATATTGTTATATAAATTAAATTGACCAAGGAAGTTTAGCACATGACATTCACAGCGCCCCAATACACAAACTAAAAAGGAGTACAATCCGCATTCATTTTCAAACAATTTCTAATCATTATCAGCAAATGAACCAAATTACTGATACTGTATTCAAGACGAAATAAATTTTGATCTAAATCGATTGTGTGTAGGTTACGAAGGGAAATTAGATCTAATTTTTTTTTTAATTCTGAGCTAAAGTGACGCAGGATGCTATTAAAAGGAATGTTTTGCTTTGAGTAAGGAATATAATGTTGTTCAAATATGAACTGAAAGTGAAGTTAAAGAGAATGGAGGGCGAGAAAAGAAACACAATAAATGTGTGTTTCGTTGCTGTCATTGTTTTTACATTTCATTTGCAGATGTTTTCTTCAACAAGCCAGGTGTTTGCTTTTCCTAAAGGACAAGGGATAATTCAAAGGTGAGATTAAGGATCACTATTAAAAATTGTGCACTATGGATTGGTTCTCTCTCTTTTCCCACTCTCTCTCTCCCACTCTCTCTCTCTCTCTCTCTCTCTCTCTCTCTCTCTCTCTCTCTCTCTCTCTCTCTCTCTCTTTCTCTCTCTTTCTCTCTCTCTAGCTTGTGTGTGTTGCATGAAGATCATAGATGTTTATTTTTATAAGGTTAATTTAGTAATTCATTATTATTGTTACAAGGGCAGGATGTTGACAAAAAATGGAAGCCAGCGCTTATTTTTTTACCATTGGAAAATAAAATTGTCATCCTCTCTCTCTCTCTCTCTCTCTCTCTCTCTCTCTCTCTCTCTCTCTGAGTTGAAACATAGTCATGGTAGCGTGCGGACGCATTTTGCTGGAGCAGTGAGTTCCGATATTAATTAGTGATGTTTATTGACAGAAAAATGTGTTGCGGTTTCTAGTTTACTATA
The DNA here is from genome assembly GCA_036898135.1 of Oncomelania hupensis. Lineage (NCBI taxonomy): Eukaryota > Metazoa > Mollusca > Gastropoda > Littorinimorpha > Pomatiopsidae > Oncomelania > Oncomelania hupensis. The sequence continues at coordinate 46,506,585 of CM072525.1, read as the reverse complement.
TAGTATTGTACTCCAACGGTGTAGGCTATCTACCTAACTGCAACGGTGTAGGCTACCTACCTAACTGCAAGGTGTAGTCTGTCTACCTAACTGCAACGGTGCTACATAACTGTAAAACTATGCCCACTACAGCTGTAAAACATGGGCTGGTTGTTGGCGTCTTTCACCGCTGCTTCATAGCATTTATTGCAAAAAGGGTGAAGAAAGCTGCACTACGCTTCAGACCATGGAAACTCGAAACAACCCAGCGTCACACCCTCCGATTTGGTGGTGCTGTTTCTGACTGTGGCTCCCATTATTCAAAGTGGCGAGGTGGAGATGAATCCGTGACCGAATGAAAATTATGTAACCACGCCGACGAAGGCGTCCACACAAACAGCAACGGCGGTGACAGCAGAGTGTTGGTAGCGATCGAAAAAGTATTTCAAGCCGTCAATCGCATCGATAAACAGCAAGTGAATAATGCCCAAGCTGTGACCATCAAACTGAACCAGGCGGAGAAGAATCTAGATGAGAGACTTCAGGCTGTGGAAAGCGACACAGAGAGAATTTGTGGAGATATTGTGAGATGAGTGCCAAGCTGGAAATGATCGAAGAGAAAACCAAGAGCTAAGGAAAAAAGTGGATAGTCTTGAAACGAAACTACAGAATGTGGAAATGATGAGTGAGCGCCTGAACAAGAAAGGCACACGGCAGGACATGGCAGAACATGATTCAAGACGTCACAACCTAGTATTTAACGGAGTGCCGTCGGCGCCAGGGGAATCACTAGAACCTTTGGAAAACAAGTTTGAAGTCATCATCACCAAAACCATGAAAGTCACCAGAGAAAGTGGTTTTGAAGGCGTGATTAGAGCTGGCAGATTTTTTGTAATCTCAGCATTAATATTGATAGTTTTATTTTTCCACAACTCGATTCTTTTGTTTTCCAACAGGGTTTCACAAGGTGCCACAGATACCTATAAAACCAGGGTACCCCAAGGATCAGCAGACAGCAATACACCACTGAGGGAATGGAATGATTCTCAGGCGGAACATTATCGGAGGAGGACGTGTCACGTATCACAACTGGTTGCCACTTACGCTTTGCTGAATTGCATCTTCTGGCGAGACTTAAACGGGCTTGCACGTACTTGCACTCTGCTGTCCTGAGATGCCTCACCGCTTTACTGCTTGCGACTGCTGCGCCGTTGCCTTACCTTTTTGAGATTGGATGTCCTAATGGCTTTGGCGCTACCTGCTCCTTTGGTGAATATTTTATAGATTTTAAAAAGTTTTTAAGCTTTCGTAACCTTTTTTAGCTAGGAATTTGAGATGTTTGGGTCCTCATTGGAGATCGGTTTTGATATGTTTTTGATAGGTTTTGAATTAAATCTTTAAACTTCGGTTTTGACAGATCCTGGTTGAATTTTTGGACTTTGAGGCGCATCGCCGCGAAGAAAAGGGGTGGAAAGGATCACCCGGTTACTCAAAACAAAACTGAACTGAGAGACGATGACGTTGGTAAGCGGAACTCGCAGGACGGTGGGGGCGTTGCTCTCTGACTGAATAATTTGGCCGTTAGTGCTGACCCCGGGCCCTCTTCTCCTTGGTGGAAGAGTGCCCAGGAAACACTCTCTGATTCCTATTTCTCTCGTCCATCCCGGAGGAGACTGATGATAATTCTATGGAGGATGGGGTTGCTCCCACCCCCTTGGACGTTTGCTCGTGAGCGGTCGTTAGTGCTGGCCCCTGGCTCTTTTCCTCTAGGTGGATGGGGGCCCATGACCCATCTCTCTCGTCCATTCCGGAGGAGATTGAGGGTAACTTTATGGAAGAGAGGGCTGCTCCCTCTTCCTCAGATCCTTGCTCGGGAGCGGAGTCCCTTGATTCTGGTCCCACGCTCGAGGAGGTGGTACACCTGGTGACCCCTCCAGTCGCTGTTTCGAGTGACCCCCCCCCCCCCCCCCCGCCCTTCCCCCCCCTCCCCGTTGGGTCAAGCGTGGTCTACTGTTACCAGTAGAAGAAAGAACAAAATGATACGACCCCTGGGGCCGACTCGCACACCAAATTACGGTCTTTGTCAATTTGCGGTAGTTATTAGACAAAAAGGTGATACCACTAATCATTTGGTTGGAAGCTGGCAGACCTCTTGCGCGGTTCTGTGGGCGCGGTGGACAGGGTAAGACCCCTACATAAAAATGAAGGTTTCCTCATAGGTTGTAACACCTTGACGCAGTAACAGAAACTGATTGAACTTTCGCAGGTGGGCCAGATTATGATAGCATGTACTAACCCAGTGCCGGTGGTGGAGGGGGTTGTCTCTGGCATCCCCCCACCCACCCCCACCCCTCTCCCCCATCGTGCCGGTGGAGGAGATATTCGAAAAGTGCAATGAATCGGTGGACCCGGATGGTACCGTCCGCACCTGCAAGGTTAGGAAATTCCAACGCATCCTCCGGTCACATGGACAGCCGTCCACCGCGGTTAGGGTGACAGTCGAGGCGATGACGCTGCGGCAGCTCTCCTTCTCAATTGTAGGGAGTTCCTGGTGACTCCTTACGTGGCAACGGCACTTAGGTGCTACCGGTGCCAAAGATTCAGGCACATTCGAAAAAATTGTAATTCTGCGCAGATTTGTTCTTCCTGCAGGGCTGCCGGTCACTCGGGGGCCGCTTGTAGAGCCGTAGGGCGAACTTGTGCCAACTGTCGTGGTGACCACTCGGACGCTAATCATAACTACCCTACTCGCAGTGAGCGCCTGTTGGCGAATGAATTGCGAGCGGCGACATTCATGCCACGAGCGCAGGCCTTATGCCTGGCCAAACAAAAAATTATGTCTGAGTCGGCGAGTGGGGACGTGGCCTCGGGCGTGTCGGGCGGCGTTGCAGCTCTTGCGGCGGTGTTTGCTCCACCCCGTTCCCTCCCTAGTGCTTGGAGTGGTTCTCTCTGACGCTTGGCGGCGGGGAGCGAGAAAGGGGATACAGTTACAGCCCAGCCGGTCACCGGGGTGGGTTCGGGATCCTACACAGAGCCGGTGAGGTTGGCACCTGGTGCCAAAAACGACCCTTGGGTGGCTATTCACAGGCTCGAACGCCTTGTCGAAAGACTGATCCAGTCCGTTGTGGACCTTGTCGAGATGGTCCGTGGCCGAACGGCCGGGGCACCGGTTGCTCCTACCCAAAAACAGGTTGGCGCCGACGTCCTGTACGCCGAGCGCGATTTGGGTCCCAGAGCTCCCTCTCTGGTGGCCGTGCACAAGGCCATTCCCCTCGGGAGGTCCCGGCGGCGGTTGCCAGTTCCGACAGGGGCGGTGGAGGCGGTGGTGGGTCCCCCGCCCCTAAAGAAGTGGGCCCATGTGGTTATCCTGACCTCAGTGCTATTAGTGAACTGTTGGCCCAGTTCGATGCCCGACTCAGATCGGGCGAGATAACGCTAGATGGCCGAGCTTTCGTAGGTAACAGCTCGCCTCATGCCACGCACTTCCCCTACCAGGAATTAGGCTGTTTCATACTTTAACCTTACTTACCATGATGTAAGATCTAGTCCGTTTGCATTCTTGTCAGCTGAATATTTTCCCCAATATTAATATTGAAAGTTCTGGCTCTCCACTACTTGAATCTTTTGTTTTTCAACAGGGTGTCACATCGTGCAAGAGAGAGACTCAAGAAACCAGAATATCAAAAGCGTCAACAGAGAGCCATGATATGCGAGGACGAAAGAGGAGGCGACAAAATGGGCCGTTCAAGTCTTCGTCCGATTGTTCATACTTATCACCACATTCTAGGTTAGCCTTATCTTCATTGACTGTTGTACTGTCCTGAATTAGATCCATGATTACCCAGGTCTATGTTTCCCCAGGTCTGTGTTCTCCCAGGTCTGTTCCTCGGGTCAGTGTCCACCAAGGTTTATTTTCCACAGGTCTATATTCCCTCGGGCCTGTCGTCCTCCAGGCCTATGTTAACTCAGGTCTATGTTCTCCAGGTCTTTATTCCCTGATGTTTAAATTCCCATGTTTCTATTCCCCCATGTCTATGCTTGGCCTCTAGGCTATGCTCACCCCCCAAAAATATATAAGTGCTATCGCCCATAGTGGCGTATCACCTAAAAAATAAAAAAAGAGATCGTTAGTTTTGGGGTGTTAAGGTCCAGGGTAGATTGTCAGATTACTAAGTGTTTTTTAAAATGGTTTGTTTGTTAATCATCTTGGCAGCATACTTAATATCCCCTCTACCCCCGCCATGCCAACCCTCTCTCTTTCTCTCTCTCTCTCTCTCTCTCTCTCTCTCTCTCTCTCTCTCTCTCTCTCTCTCTCTCTCTCTCTCTCTCTCTCTCTCTGTGTTTCACCAGTTCTATGTTCACCCAAATAAAAACCACTTTGCTTGCATAGACTACATTAAAATATAATTTTTCTTGCTCGATCTTTTGTGAGTAAGATGTATTTTGTCTCAAACTCTAGCAATAACCCTTGTGGTATGTTATATACTGCAGATCCAGGATGCCGATCATCTCTTCGCCAGCCAAAGCAAATGGTCAAGTCCTAGAAAGTGACCATTCAAGTGCCCATTCAAGTGTTAAGTTTTTTGCTCAAGTCAAAGATGCATTGTCAAAAAGCAATGTTGTATTTTTTGCCAAGAACATTTAATGAAAAAATGTCAACCCATCTTCAACGAATTCACAAAGAAGAGCTAGAGGTTGCTCAGATTGTATAAATTGTTTCTTATTCAATTGAATATTATGTTTTTTGCAATATTTGAATTTATTTCTATCCGGTGTTATTTTCTTACCTAAAGAGATGTCGTCAGTTTTTGTTAACAGTTTTACTCGATGGACCAATTTCACTTCTCACTCCACCACCAACCCCCTCGGGGAAGATTGGTCCTAACAGCATTGTCACTTTAAAATAGTTGAAATTAAACTATGCATTATGACATGCCAATGGTGTACGTTCCTTTCTTTTTTTGTGTTGTTGTTATTCATTCTGTATTTTGTTTACAAAAAAGTACTTGTCAGTTATTCATTGAAATAAAATTGTTTCAGACTAAATTTGATATATTTGTCTTGAGTGTTTGATACGTTTTGAGTGTTTGCCTCCAGGTCTAAAGTTGATTACTCATTGCTTATAGGGTCCAGCGGAATACGATGAGCCGAATGAGAGGACCTCATCTAGGTGTATGAGTTAGAGTATTACTTCACAAATAATGCTAAAACAATGTAGATTGGCCTATGGTCGAATAAATTTTGTGTCGAATGTCAAATACTGCAAATGCATACGACTTTTTTTGACTATGTATTCGCTCAAAACTCGACGCAAGATGAGTCCTAAATAGACCAAAAATGACATTTGACAAATAATAATTTGTCCGGTCTCTCGCCGTCGACTGAGCAAGACATTGAAGTGGTCAAGTACTATTTTAACTAACACAACCTAAATACGTAATATGGAGTATACCCACGAGACCTCGAAAATGATACGTGAATTAAAGGCAAATTTATAGGGTACAAAATTATTAAATATTTGCAACATTTCTAAAGTTTCTAAGTTATTAATATTGAATTTACGATTCTTTGTTTTATGATACATATAAATGAGATTGTTAAATTGGTCAAACTATCTCTAAGGTTTGTTCGTATGAGTACTTTGAAGTGACCTTGGCTCTGAACTATGAGTGCTATAATGTCCAAAATTGATTTTAGAGATAATATAGTTTGATATTTCATATATTTTCAGTTTTTTCGTTGATATTCAAAGTCAAGTTCATTGTAGGCCTTGCAAATACTTAAAAACATTTTCATCAGGATTGCTTAGTCGAATTGGCGTCAGACTATGCGCCCAAAGGTTGCAAGTGAGCGCCTTGAGCCGCTTGAGTTAGATTCTTTATCGGCCAACATCTTGACCTGCCCAATAATTCATTTATTTAAAAATTATAAAAGTGTTGACCCTCAAAATACGAATAACCCCTTGGCAAACCAGATTGTGGCCGATAAACTATCTCGGGGCAATGAAATGTCAGTGTCTGGATTTCAGGTTAATGATGCAAAACATTGGAACATAATGAAACAGTGCCTCATTTGAATAGTAATGGCTATAAGACCCCCACATTTACACAGAGCTGCCAACCCCTACGGAACGTCCGTAGTTTCTCCGGAAAATGTTCTTAATTCCGCAACTACGCCATTCAAGAAACTACGGAAGAAAAATTTTCAAAGCATACCTATTTTTTTACAAGATCGAAACAAACCGCGAGAGACGTAGGCCTACTAGCTTTCGTCAATATCATAGACTTTCGTATAGCGCTTTTGCGTGTGCGCATTTTTAGCTCAGCGGCCACTGCGCAGTAGACTGAGAGAGAGAGCGAGATAGACAGACCACAGACATGTGCCGTGATCCCCCGTGTTCCTTCATGCGATGACACGCGAGGACTTCGCGATTAAATCGCGATTCCTCGCCGCTTATGGTGTATGGGTTAGCTTTCCGAACAAAATTGTTTATAACTTTTTATTTTTTTCAGGAACTTTTCTATCAATTTTAAAAAATAAAAATTTGAAAGTTAATGTTTTTGTGTTGGTGTTTGGTTTTTATTTAAGCAATATCAACATTTTAAATAATGCTCATTTTACATGTGAAACGTGAATGTCATCTACAAATCATGTCCCAAAACCCTTATCAGCTTTTCAGGAGTATGGGTGCAAATACTTCAGAGACGTTGTATAGAAAAAAATGACTACCTGACGTGATAACTAAGAACTAAGAACATGAATTTAAGCCACAAAATAAATTTAAGCCACAACCCTGTGTACACATCTTTGAAGGTACACGCGAAATTTCAGCTCTGTCAGCCCAGCCATAAACGCTTGCGTTCTGTGTGCACATGAATGAACTTGAAGGTTTAATGTCTATACCCACTATTGGTCATATGGCAGACGGGGATAACCAACTCAGGGAAAGAGGGGTAGGGTTCTAAATCAACACTGAACCACCAGAGCAATCATACTGCTAAAATGGACAGTAAAAATGGAAAGTGTGCACATGCTTCATTAATATTAAATTGAACTAGAAGGACACATCCCATATGCCTCACATGCTTCTTATGGAACTTGCAATATTTGCTTTGGATCGTGGAGACTTGATCTGTTTAAAGCGGCTGACAATTGTTAAACACCCCAAGGTATCCACGATCCAAAGCAAGTCTGGAATATGCCTTACAGAAGAACAAGAAGTCTTGGATAGATGGATAGAGTACTGCTCTGACCTTTACAACCACACACCAAACGGAAACCCATCAGTTCTAGCATGTCCCCAGAACGGAGAAGAAGAAATCCTTCCAATTCTCAGATAAGAATTTGAGGCAGCAGTCCAATCGCTAAAGAAAGGGAAGTCAGCGGGAGTGGACAACATACCCGTGGAATTGCTTCAAGCAGGAGGAGAAGCGATGATTAACGCCCCTCACCATTATCTGTAACAAGATCTGGCAGAGTGAGGAGTGGCCTACACATGGATACAGTCACTTGTCATCACTCTTCCCAAAAAAGTTAACCTTCAGGAGTGTGAAAATTACCGCACCATCAGCCATCCCAACAAGGTCCTCCTGAAAATAATAGTCAACAGATTGAAACCCCAAGCTGAACAAATCATAGCTGAAGAACAAACAGGATTCAGGGCAGGGTGAAGTACCACTGAACAGATTTTCAACCTCAGATTAATTTGCGAGAAATACGTACAGCACGAACAACATCTATAATGTGTTTGCAGACTTCAAGAAAGCCTTTGACCGAGTCTGGCATGCAGCTCTGTGGACAACCATGAGAGTGTACAACATCAGCCCTAAAATTATTGAAATCATCAACATCTTCCTAGAGCGCATCATGTTAGATGCCCTTGCAGATCACGAAGGCATACTCAGCTTAGGGGGTAGAGCAATCTCCAACCTCCGTTTTGCGGATGACATTAATGGATTGGCTGGAGAGGAACAACAACGTGAACAGCTGGTACAGAGGCTTGACACACCAGAGCCTATGGAATGGAAATGAGAGCAGAGAGGACCACAATGATGACCAACAACACCAATGGCATCATCATGGACATCAAAGTCCAAGGCCAATCCCTCAACACAGTGCATAGCTTCAAATATTTAGGAGCCATTGTATCATACAATGGGTCCAGTGAGGAAGTCCTCTCCAGGATCGCACAAACAACTGCTGCCCTGACAAGGTTGAAGCCCAATTGGAAAGGCATGACCATCAGTCCGTATTTCAATGTAAGACTGCTGCGTTCCCTTGTCATATCCATCTTCCTATACGCTTGCGAAACATGGACCCTTACAGTAGGTGTACTACGAAGAATACAAAGCATGGAGATGAGGTGCTACAGAAGACTTCTGGGTATTTCCTATTCCCAGACGAAGTCTGACAGACCATCACACAATGACATGCTCACAGTGGTGAACAAACGGAAACTCCTATGGTATGGCCACGTCACAAGATCATCAGTCCTTTCAAAGACCATCCTGCAAGGCACAGCGGAAGGAGGCAGAAGAAGAGGGAGACAGGTAAAGAGGTTTGAGGACAACACAGTCGAGGGTGGATTAGCTTGACACTGAGCGAAGCCATGAGGGTTGAGGAGGACAGAGAAAGATGGCGTATGTTGGTGAAACGATCTTCTGTGTTGCCCCAACGACCTTCGAGTTATGGGATAGGACAGGATAAGAATATTTAACATGAAAATGAATGCCCATAAAGAAATAAATGAAACTGGTATTAAAATGTAAATGAATATCGACTTTGATCTTTCTATGCTCTTGACCTTGAGATGACCTTGACCTCCTGTTCCAAAAACACTTATTGACGATCAAATATTTACAGCAAAAGTTGTATTATGCCAAAAGACTGACCTTTGGATGACCTTGACCTTCAGTGACCTTAACCTTGGGATAACCTTGACCTTCCCAAGGATCTCACGCTCATGAAAGATCAAATAACTCAATGTTTTGCATACTATGGGTTAAATAATGCCATTCTACTGTACAATTACCTTTTTTAAAAAATATTTTTGCAAGGCCTAAAATGACCTTGACCTTCAAGATCAACTCAAAACTGGAACATATACGAAAGATCAACCATCTCTAAATCTCTAAAGAAAACAAGATTGGACTTTATATCTCTCATTGTTTAGGGCCAAGGTCACTTCAAAATACCTATACTAACCGATGTTAGACAGCTCCAGTGACCTTGACCTTGACCTTGGAGTGAGGTTGACCAAATTTGCATATAATATGTGTGTCATTGATATCTATCATGCTTCAAAGAATCATAAGTTCAATATTAATAACTTCGAAAAAATTGAAATTTTGTTAAAAATTGTCATTTTTGTAACTAACATTTGTTGACCATGTGACCTTGACCTTGAAGTAAAGTCATTCATTTACTGATCATTTATGAGGTCTCATGGGTGCACACCATCTTACCAAGTTTGGTTGTCCAAATTTAGACGCCAAAAAGCAGAATCATGTATGGAACCCAAAGTACTAGTTTGGTCGTTCGTGTGTGCCTGAAGGAACCCACTTGTACAAAAAGGAACCCACTTTTCCAAAGTCAACAACATCAAAGTTTGTTTATATATTTTAATTTTTTACTGATATTGGAATCATGTACAGTCAAATTAGGCTGTATGCTGAGTTTTTGAAGTCCTCACTAGTTTACATCATGTGGAACCCAGTTGACATCATTTTGGAAAGAAACCCAGTTGGGAGGCTTTGAACGTATGTGTGTGTGTGTGTGTGTGTGTGTGTGTGTGTGTGTGGAACTACATTTGAATGGCATGCCATCTTATTTGTTTAGTTTGGGGATATTTGGATATGAAACTTCTCTAATGGCCTGTTATGGTTTTACCTAAAGACCGGATCTGGAAACAAGATATAAAAAAAACACGAAACAAGAATGAACAAAGCATGTTTATTGTTTCTTTCCCGTTTTAGAAAGAACGGATTTTGGAAATTCAATATTTTCAGTAATATATTTTTATGGACCGCTAATTTTAACGTTGCTGAAATTATTCCTTTTTTTTTTTTGCGACATCATGCATCTTGCTTGAAGGAAACATTGTGCAATATTTTGGCCACTCTGACAATGCGGCCGGGAAATTTGTTTGTATTGATGAAAAAAAAAAAACTGGATGGTTTGAAAAGGTTTGGTCCTAGAACGGACTTTTTAAATAGACAGGATTTTTCATAATTTTAATTTTTTGGTCGAATGTTACATGTTGCTGCTATTTAAGAACACGGTCAGTGGCTCAAAGCTAAACCTAAAGCAATAACCATGTAATGTACTGTAGTGGTTCAAAGCTAAACCTAAAGCAATTACCATGTAATGTAAGGTAGTGGTTCAAAGCTAAACCTAAAGCAATAACCATGTAATGTACTGTAGTGGTTCCAAGCTAAACCTAAAGCAATAACCATGTAATGTAATGTAGTGGTTCCAAGCTAAACCTAAAGCAACAACCATGTAATGTAAGGTAGTGGTTCAAAGCTAAACCTAAAGCAATAACCATGTAATGTAAGGTAGTGGTTCAAAGCTAAACCTAAAGCAATAACCATGTAAGGTACTGTAGTGGCTCAAAGCTAAACCTAACGCAATAACCATGTAATGTAAGGTAGTGGTTCAAAGCTAAACCTAAAGCAATAACCATGTAATGTAATGTAGTGGTTCAAAGCTAAACCTAAAGCAATAACCATGTAATGTAAGGTAGTGGTTCAAAGCTAAACCTAAAGCAATTACCATGTAATGTAAGGTAGTGGTTCAAAGCTAAACCTAAAGCAATAACCATGTAATGTACTGTAGTGGTTCCAAGCTAAACCTAAAGCAATAACCATGTAATGTAATGTAGTGGTTCCAAGCTAAACCTAAAGCAATAACCATGTAATGTAAGGTAGTGGTTCCAAGCTAAACCTAAAGCAATAACCATGTAATGTAAGGTAGTGGTTCAAAGCTAAACCTAAAGCAATAACCATGTAATGTAATGTAGAGGTTCAAAGCTAAACCTAAAGCAATAACCATGTAATGTAATGTAGTGGTTCAAAGCTAAACCTAAAGCAATAACCATGTAATGTAAGGTAGTGGTTCAAAGCTAAACCTAAAGCAATAACCATGTAATGTAATGTAGTGGTTCAGAGCTAAACCTAAAGCAATAACCATGTAATGTAATGTAGTGGTTCAAAGCTAAACCTAAAGCAATAACCATGTAATGTAAGGAAGTGGTTCAAAGCTAAACCTAAAGCAATAACCATGTAATGTAAGGTAGTGGTTCAAAGCTAAACCTAAAGCAATAACCATGTAATGTACTGTAGTGGTTCAAAGCTAAACCTAAAGCAATAACCATGTAATGTAATGTAGAGGTTCAAAGCTAAACCTAAAGCAATAACCATGTAATGTAATGTAGTGGTTCAAAGCTAAACTTAAAGCAATAACCATGTAACGTAATGTAGTGGTTCAAAGCTAAACCTAAAGCAATAACCATGTAATGTAATGTAGTGGTTCAAAGCTAAACCTAAAGCAATAACCATGTAATGTAATGTAGTGGTTCAAAGCTAAACCTAAAGCAATAACCATGTAATGTAATGTAGTGGTTCAAAGCTAAACCTAAAGCAATAACCATGTAATGTAATGTAGTGGTTCAAAGCTAAACCTAAAGCAATAGCCATGTAATGTAATGTAATGTAGTGGTTCCAAGCTAAACCTAAAGCAATAACCATGTAATGTAATGTAGTGGTTCCAAGCTAAACCTAAAGCAATAACAATGTAATGTAAGGTAGTGGTTCAAAGCTAAACCTAAAGCAATAACCATGTAATGTACTGTAGTGGTTCAAAGCTAAACCTAAAGCAATAACAATGTAATGTAAGGTAGTGGTTCAAAGCTAAACCTAAAGCAATAACCATGTAATGTAATGTAGTGGTTCAGAGCTAAACCTAAAGCAATAACCATGTAATGTACTGTAGTGGTTCAAAGCTAAACCTAAAGCAATAACCATGTAATGTAATGTAGTGGTTCAAAGCTAAACCTAAAGCAATAACCATGTAATGTAAGGTAGTGGTTCAAAGCTAAACCTAAAGCAATTACCATGTAATGTAAGGTAGTGGTTCAAAGCTAAACCTAAAGCAATAACCATGTAATGTACTGTAGTGGTTCCAAGCTAAACCTAAAGCAATAACCATGTAATGTAATGTAGTGGTTCCAAGCTAAACCTAAAGCAATAACCATGTAATGTAAGGTAGTGGTTCCAAGCTAAACCTAAAGCAATAACCATGTAATGTAAGGTAGTGGTTCAAAGCTAAACCTAAAGCAATAACCATGTAATGTAATGTAGAGGTTCAAAGCTAAACCTAAAGCAATAACCATGTAATGTAATGTAGTGGTTCAAAGCTAAACCTAAAGCAATAACCATGTAATGTAAGGTAGTGGTTCAAAGCTAAACCTAAAGCAATAACCATGTAATGTAATGTAGTGGTTCAAAGCTAAACCTAAAGCAATAACCATGTAATGTAATGTAGTGGTTCAAAGCTAAACCTAAAGCAATAACCATGTAATGTAATGTAGTGGTTCAAAGCTAAACCTAAAGCAATAGCCATGTAATGTAATGTAATGTAGTGGTTCCAAGCTAAACCTAAAGCAATAACCATGTAATGTAATGTAGTGGTTCCAAGCTAAACCTAAAGCAATAACAATGTAATGTAAGGTAGTGGTTCAAAGCTAAACCTAAAGCAATAACCATGTAATGTACTGTAGTGGTTCAAAGCTAAACCTAAAGCAATAACAATGTAATGTAAGGTAGTGGTTCAAAGCTAAACCTAAAGCAATAACCATGTAATGTAATGTAGTGGTTCAGAGCTAAACCTAAAGCAATAACCATGTAATGTACTGTAGTGGTTCAAAGCTAAACCTAAAGCAATAACCATGTAATGTAATGTAGTGGTTCCAAGCAAAACCTAAAGCAATAACCATGTAATGTAATGTAGTGGTTCAAAGCTAAACCTAAAGCAATAACAATGTAATGTAAGGTAGTGGTTCAAAGCTAAACCTAAAGCAATAACCATGTAATGTACTGTAGTGGTTCAAAGCTAAACCTAAAGCAATAACAATGTAATGTAAGGTAGTGGTTCAAAGCTAAACCTAAAGCAATAACCATGTAATGTAATGTAGTGGTTCCAAGCTAAACCTAAAGCAATAACCATGTAATGTAATGTAGTGGTTCCAAGCTAAACCTAAAGCAATAACAATGTAATGTAAGGTAGTGGTTCAAAGCTAAACCTAAAGCAATAACCATGTAATGTACTGTAGTGGTTCAAAGCTAAACCTAAAGCAATAACAATGTAATGTAAGGTAGTGGTTCAAAGCTAAACCTAAAGCAATAACCATGTAATGTAATGTAGTGGTTCAGAGCTAAACCTAAAGCAATAACCATGTAATGTAATGTAGTGGTTCAAAGCTAAACCTAAAGCAATAACCATGTAATGTAATGTAGTGGTTCCAAGCTAAACCTAAAGCAATAACCATGTAATGTAATGTAGTGGTTCAAAGCTAAACCTAAAGCAATAACAATGTAATGTAAGGTAGTGGTTCAAAGCTAAACCTAAACCAATAACCATGTAATGTACTGTAGTGGTTCAAAGCTAAACCTAAAGCAATAACAATGTAATGTAAGGTAGTGGTTCAAAGCTAAACCTAAAGCAATAACCATGTAATGTAATGTAGTGGTTCCAAGCTAAACCTAAAGCAATAACCATGTAATGTAATGTAGTGGTTCAAAGCTAAACCTAAAGCAATAACAATGTAATGTAAGGTAGTGGTTCAAAGCTAAACCTAAAGCAATAACCATGTAATGTACTGTAGTGGTTCAAAGCTAAACCTAAAGCAATAACAATGTAATGTAAGGTAGTGGTTCAAAGCTAAACCTAAAGCAATAACCATGTAATGTAAGGTAGTGGTTCAAAGCTAAACCTAAAGCAATAACCATGTAATGTAATGTAGTGGTTCAAAGCTAAACCTAAAGCAATAACCATGTAAAGTAAGGTAGTGGTTCAAAGCTAAACCTAAAGCAATAACCATGTAATGTAAGGTAGTGGTTCCAAGCTAAACCTAAAGCAATAACCATGTAATGTAAGGTAGTGGTTCAAAGCTAAACCTAAAGCAATAATCATGTAATGTAAGGTAGTGGTTCAAAGCTAAACCTAAAGCAATAACCATGTAATGTAATGTAGTGGTTCACAGCCCTTTGACGGCATGGATTCCGGAATAAAATATCGCATGATCCTGATTAACAGGCAAGCGACCTCTACTCCTTCGGATGAGAGTATATACCGAGGTCTAGTGGGTACACGCTCATATTCTTTTTTTTAAAGATCCTGACGCTCATGTCCTAGACGGGTGAGTGCCAGCTACACACATAGCCTACACCCAACAAGCACTAGGTCATTCTCCTTCATCCCCGCTCGCCCAGGATTATTAAACTGTTGTCTCGGGATTGAGACCAATCGCCTACGGCCGCAAGTGGGCACCTGGAGCGGCTTGAGTCAGATCCCTGTATCGGTCAGTGCCTTGACCAGCTCTTAATAATACTAGTAATAAATAATACTGGATGCTATATATGCGCCTTTCCCCAAATCAATCAGGCTCAAAGAGCGGCGATCTGTACCAACATACACGCTCACCTGTCTCATCCACCCTCACACCCCCGTTGGGGTGCCGGGGGTTTCAGTATAAATAGTATCCCCACTTTCTGGAAATTTAGTGCTTTAAATTCCCACTGTCGCTGTCTTTCTCATTTGCTCTTTCTCATTCCTGCTCTGTTCTATCAATCTGCTATACTATCGTCTTCTTCGCTAGACCAGTCACCTACCTTTTTTCTTGAAAACTCTTCCGGGACAAGACTCCTTGTTTGTGTATGAGGTCTGTTGGATCAGCTTGGGAATATTGGATGCTTTCTGCCAGGTGGTCACTAGGGCTAGCAATGTAGGCATTTTATATGTATTTGTTTTCTTGATAATTTATAATGATGTTTGTATTCTATTTTGTTTTTGTAAACGGGGGTTCGATAAGTTGGGGTGAAGCCTCAGCCGTCCCCTGCGTGGGATGTCTTTATTGTAAAGTGACTGGCTGGTGGAGAGCTTTTGGTTTTACCACTAGGGCTGTTTCGGCAGATCTTTTATGCGGATCGGGGGTTGTCCGGTCCTGATTTGGCTCGGAAGAGTCCGCTGGACCTAAAGCAATAATAATGTAATGTAATGTAATCCACCCTCACACACACACACACACACACACACACACACTTACACACCAAATACACATCCACCACTCAAACAGGAGGTGTAAAGGCAGGGAGATCGCTAGTAGAAGACGGAAAGAAAATCGAATTTTTAATTTTGAAATTTTATATTGGCTGCCTCCAGTACCATTATTGAAGGGAGGAAACCGGAGTGCCCGGAGAAAACCCTCGGTGATTTCAATAGTCTCGTACCCAAGTCACATACGTTTAAAACTCAAATAGGCCTACCAAATTGAAGGAATCCGTTTTAAAATAGTATAGTCCGATGATATTTGTGCGTTCGTGTGATATTTCTTTCGGAGTTTCTGAAGACTAGATATATGAACACCAAGAAAAAGAGGAGTATTTTCTCCAGCACGTACAGTTCAAGATGGTTCTCACAGTTCTGTAACAGCATTATCAGTTTCAATGTTAATATAAATGTGTAGTTATTCTGTTCAAGTGTTGTTGGTTTTTGTTTCCGAGATATCGAGAACTTTCTGAAAATCACATCAGGGGGTGTTTCATTATTTCTTCATTGACGGAGAATCAGACTGCGAAAAAATGTTTGTATCAGATTCTATTTTGATGTGAGTATTTATGTGCTAGTTGTCAAGTGTACGATCGTCCCGGAGTTTTATTTCACGAGGACAGTTATTCATTTGGCGTAAGGCTTGGAAGTGTTGTAATACTTATGTCGACTTTCAGTTGCAATTTCGTATTGATTTACTTTTTGTATGTCCAGATAATATTTTTTCCAGATATTGTCATGAGTGGTGGTGTTACAGCAAGGACACACGTTCTTGTTTCAAGAACTTAAAGAGCAACTAGCTTGGTTGGTACTGGGATGTGTCATTACAGTGAAGCTGTGAAAGATCTTTTGGAATGAGGAAGGCAAAGCAGTAAGCGAAAGAACCCCTGACTGAAGCAGATATTGGTTAAATATATAGTGGAGACACAACGACATGAAGCTTGAGAAAAACGAGATCTGTAACGCTTCTGACCTGCTAAGACATTTTGTTTTAAAAAAATTGAGAACCCAAACCGTTTAACCTAACTCAAACATTTTGCAATTCCTCTCGGCGTGTTAGTGTTCTTTTGCTCTAAGGCTGGAAACTCCATTTTGTTCTGCTCAGTTATTGTTACAGCGTGTTGTGGCTTTGTCTCAGGACTAGAAACTCCACACATTTCACTTACAGTTATTCTGTTCGTCGTGCTTGCTCCCTTGTCTGCCTCAGGACGACCGGTTCAATAACTCTGCTTCGACATTGCCCCTGAAGGCAGGCAGCTTGCTCTCCCTTGGCTTGTCCAATATGGTGGCCTAGCATTCTGAGTGTCGTCAGGCAAGGTGCATTCTCTTTCAGTCTTTTGCGTCAACAGTCTCTGATTATCATGTTGACACACTCGGGCGGCTGGTTTTTGTTATGGCTGTGGCGACACGGATTTTTTCTGTCGAGCTTCATCAGTTCTGCTTCTGCTCCTACTTTGTTTTCTTGCGTTTCTTAATTTTCCTGTGTGCTTCTCATTGTCCAGCTGATGTGGTTTATAGTGGATTTTTTTCATGCTCTTCACACTTCGGATTAGTTTAACTCAATTCAATTTATGATTGTTAACATCCTATCCTATCCTATCATATCCTGTCCCGTAACCCGGAGGTCGTAGGGGCACCACAGATGATCGTTTAATCAGCATACTCCATCTTTCTCTGTCCTCAGCAGCCCTGATGGCTTCGCTCAGTGTCAAACCAGTCCATTCTCGAATGTTGTCCTCCCACCTCTTTTTCGGTCTCCCTCTTCTTCTACCTTCTTACACTGTGCCTTGCAGAATAGTCTTTGCAAGGCCTGATGATCTGGTGACGTGGTCATCGTGTTGTCCAATGGCTTGTGTGATGGTCTGTCGGACTTCATCGTTGGTGATGTGTTGGGTATAGGAAATGCCCAGAAGTCTTCTGTAGCACCTAATCTCCATGCTTTGTATTCTTCGTTGGAGATCTGCTGTGAGGGTCCATGCTTCGCAAGCATATAGGAAGATGGAGATGACAAGGGAGCGCAACAGTCTTACTTTGATTGTTAACAGGTGTTTATAAAAGTTCACGGAGTGGACACAAATGAAAAGTGCAAGCATACATTGTGTTGTATGCTATCCTATCCTTCCCCGTAACTCAAAGGCCGTTGGGGCACCAAAGATGATCGCTTAACCAGCGTTCTCCATCTTTCTCTGTCTTCAGCAACCCTTATGGCTTCTCTCACTGTCAAATCAGTCCTTTTTGCGAATGTTGTCCTATTGTTCTGTCTCCCTCTTCATCTTCCTCACTGCACCGTGCCTTGCAGAATGGTTTTTGCAAGGCCTGATGCATGCTCTGGTGACGTGACCATACCATCGGAATTTCCGTTTCTTCACCACTGTGAGCATGTCATCACGTTGCCCAATGGTTTATGTAAAGAAGTTTGTCGGACTTCGTTGTTGGTGATGTGCTAGGTATAGGAAATGCCCAGAAGTCTTCTGTAGCATCTCATCTCCATGCTTTGTATTCTTCATTGTACAGTAGATTTGCGGTGAGGGTCCATGTTTTGCAAGAGTATAGAAAGATGGAAACGACAGGAGAGCGCAGCAGAAGCACTTTGGTATGTAAACTGATGGTCCTGAGTACTAAGCATTGAGAGGGATGCGTTCTATAGGGAGGTCGCTATGGTTTTGATACAAGTGGTGATATGCATAGTGTTTGTAGTGTGTCTGATTATCCATCGCGCCTTGCCTCGTTAAGCTCTGGTCGCATTCCACTAACACCTGAGCACTGGATCTGTAGGTGGCCCACATTGGACTTCCTCCCACCATCCTTCCCACACCCACCCACCACCACGACCCGGCACTTGCACCTCAGGCGCAGACGCACGCAAACACAAGCGCACTGTCACTCTGTGGCGCGCTCACCTACCTGTTTCCGATACACACATACATCACCCTCCCCTCCAACCTCCTCTCTTACCCTTCCTCTCACACACATCACGCACTGTCGCGAAAATACGCGTCTCTTCATATCAGCAACGGTGCATATTTGGTTTTGTTTTTCTTGATGTTCATAATAACAATGTTTAGGTACCTTTAAAGTCTTCAGTCTCGATAGAATTCCAAAGTCTGTGTTTTGACGTCGTCGTGTCATACGTCACAGACCGATTGCGTCATAGCAGACGAAATAAAATCTTCACTGAGAAGAGAGATTTCGCCCCAGGAGGACGTTTGCTACATCAGACACTCAACACGGCATTACGGGTGCAAGGCAACCGGTCGAGAAGAAACGATCAAAAAGGGTACCGAGATATACCGTAGGTGCACTGCGAAGCAGATAGAGACATACAAATCGACTGTCCGTTACCGTGTGTGGAAGCCATTGTTTTCACAAACCGTTGGGTTCAATTCTTCATGCGCCATCGAGGGCGCAACAAATACAGGCCCGGAGATGTATGGACGTTGGAGGGGTAGGGGGGGGGGGGGAACAATAACATCGAAGTGTCCAGAACATCATGACAAAGCCAGCGACAAGAGAGGAGTAGAAGAAATAGATAGAGACAGTGACCTCACATAAAGTCAACGATACCATCATCATTGGAAGCGAGAACATTCGTGTCTATACTCCAGTCTCACTACCACAAGAAGTTAAGATAAGTAAAAACTTTAATTTCATCATGAACAGCAGATGGGACAGCACCGGATTGTTAGTCCGGATATAAATCGATCGTATGTGACTATATCATCGTTCATTATCATTTATAAGCATCATCATTGAATGAAGAAATTTATTTGTATCACTATCACCATCAGAGTGTAATAGTTTTATGGTGCAAGTGCGCGCGTGTCCTCATCTTTGATTCTGTGGCTCTGTCCTCAACTGTATTTACTGCCTATTTATTAAGAACACGGCATCCCCCTGAAATCATTACGTATTTTGGGGTAAGGGCCGCATAAGGATCCTCCCGTGCGATGACACGCACACACACACACACACACACACACACACCTACACACACATCTTCATGTCTTCTGGTAGTTTTGGCGACTGGTACTTTACACCCCACTTTTGGCGACTCTTTCAAATGAAGAGATATAGAAACCAAATCGCACATGTAGCTTACAAATGCACTCATTAAAACGTTTTTACACAAAAAAGTTAACATTATGTAATATTACAGAAAAAAATTAAAAACGGGAATTTTAGCACTTCTGACAACTGACTCCCTGTATTTTAGCTATTTTGGAGACAGTCGGCAAAACGTTAGAAATACGGTAACTTCATCTGAAACTTTTTGGCGCCAGTTTCAACAAAGAAGCTGAGAATAAGTCATGGTGTGGTCATCATATGTGCTAAAAAAAACAACTGAAAACTGGCGCCCGACTTCTGAAGATTTAAAACATAAATGTTTGTAGTACATCTGAAGACAGCTTTTTTTTTTTATTGCTGTACATTTGAAGACTCAAAAAATAAACAGACTGAGAAATAATATAAACCAAATTAGATCCGGTTTTAACTCCTTTTTGTGTCAAATATCATAAATTGACTGTCAATCTGGAGACACATGGGCACATTATGAAACTAAGTTTTGATGTCTTCAAAACGTAAAAACGACAATAAACTTTAATTATTATTGTTATTAGTTTCTCATATACCTTACTTTTAAAGCTAAGGTTACTCAATGAGGTGGTTGGCACAGGCAACACATGTATACTTCTTGTTGTGCTTTTGTACGTGAATATGTATGAATATTTAGGGGTTTGTCTTGGTTGGTAATGTAACCCCGTCTTTCCAATAGGAAACAACCCAGTTCATTCTTTTTGTGGGGGCGTTTTGTTTGTTGATGTAGTCATTTTTAGTATCTTGTGCTTTATGTAAAGCTACAACTATTTATTTCCAAAATAATGTTAATATTAATCCGTTTCAATTGATTCATAATTATATAATTTGTTTTATCTATTTATTTTCTAAGTAAAGGTACAGAAATATCTTGAGCTGTACTGAGCTTTGAAAAACATAAAAGGAATGTGACTGTTACAGGGCGGGGTGGATTTTTATTTAAATCATATTGAAGATTTGAACTGAGAAATACTGGACACCTTGCTGTTGTGTTTTGACTGATTGGAGGTATAATGAATAAATATATTGATTTTAGGAACTTACGTTTGTTCGCGGGAAATTTTGTTTGTGGGGGCGGGTGGTGCGGGGTGAGGAACTGTGTGCATGACGCAGGAATTCATCCTTTCCTCTGGTTTTCTATCCCTCTTTATAGAGAGAGAGAGAGAGAGAGAGAGAGAGAGAGAGAGAGAGAGAGAGAGAGAGAGAGAGAGAGAGAGAGAGAGAGAGAGAGAGAGATGCGCACACATACACACATACACGATTTTCACATATAATACTGCAGTAAAATATTCTTGATCATGGATCCATTTATAATATATGCGCACACACACATACACGATTTTCACATATAATACTGAAGTAAAATATTCTTGATCATGGATCCATTTATTTCCTCAAATTGTGAAATAAAGCAATAACAAACTTGAAGGCAAAGCCCATATGACTCGCATATGACTTGAGAAACCAATTGACAACATTCTACATGAAAAAGAGATATGTTAGTTACCTATTCATTCCAGACTTTGTTGATTATTATTATTTTCAACCTAACATAAAGAAATCTGGAGCTGCTATAAATAGACAAAACATGAGATCAGTCGCATGCCACAAAGGTTTTGGGTACCTACAATCATTGATTGTAGTCCCCTGTTAGACTTTAATCATTCCTCATACTTGTCTGCGTAACAGCAAGTTTGTTAGTTAGCTACTTATTCCTTATTACAGGGTCTAGCGGGCTACATAAAGCCAAGCAGGACACACAAAGCAGGGGCCCTATTCATAGAGGGACTACATGTTACAGGGATTGCAAACCTTGAAAGGACTTTAGATTTCGTCCGATAAATGCGGCATCTGAACTGGCATTCATGAAGGGCTCACAACCGGGATTGTGGCTATAGTCCTTTCTAATATTAGCATCGGGAAAGTCAGCCAAATTATATCAACTGCGCACGCGTACTGCAGCGGATGCGATCATTTGTGTGTAGTGCGTGATCGCCTTCAATGTTTTAGAGCCTTTGCTGTACACTGTAAACATTACACACACATGTATAT
Organism: Oncomelania hupensis; assembly: GCA_036898135.1. Taxonomy (NCBI): domain Eukaryota; kingdom Metazoa; phylum Mollusca; class Gastropoda; order Littorinimorpha; family Pomatiopsidae; genus Oncomelania; species Oncomelania hupensis. The sequence continues at coordinate 46,485,135 of CM072525.1, read as the reverse complement.
TCTGCAGAGCCAATTTAGTGTTATTATACGAAAAATAGAGCTATAGGCATGCTAAGGTGCATGCTGCGTTTTGCAAGTTGTGATTGTTGGCAAAAGTTTGTCGTGCACGCTTACACAAACATTCACGAATATATATTTTTTTCTTTTGCAAGGGCGATTGAGTTAACAAAAAAACGTTGACAGTTTGCTCACTTATTAGTTGGTGTCCCTGTGTCTAATTTGTTACTGCATTAACCTTGTATCCCCCCCCCCCCCCCCATTCCTCTCTCTTTTATCTGTCTCACTCTGCATCTATGCAATTGTATGTGTGTTTGATTTGATAAAATTGATCAATGTATGTGCACATGTATGAGTGGGTGTGTTTACCCAGTAAAAAAAATGCATATTAATAAAACCTTTCAATTTATTATGCATACAATTTAAAAAATCTGTTTAGTGTCATGACCTACAGGAAACTTGATTACATGACTGAATGCTGTGGCTAGTGTAATTTCCATAGTTTTTCCTGCAAACATACTCGTGTTCATATTCCGGTGGCGCTTGGATTGGTAGGCCTATTAGTGTCCCATCTATGCACCCAAACACGTTTGGCATGTTGCCGATTCTTTGAAATTTTAATTTTTGTCTGTCAGCTTCATGTTGATCTGGAAACTGGATCCAATTGCTGACTATCGATTTCAGAGCAACAGTAACTTTTGAGATTACTCTGTTGGCTGTCGGTTGCAAAATCCAAACAAATCAGCACATACTATTTGGAAAGAACCACACGCGTAAAATCTCAAAGCAACTAATACTTGCATTGATGGTGTCAAAGACCCAAGTCGGTTTGCGTGTTCTAGTTGCTCTGCAACATCGTCAATTATGGTGAATATGTCATGACGACGAAAACGAAAAGCAGTGTACAGTTTTACGTCATCATAACTATCTAAGGGATTCATCCTGTCTCTGAAAATTCTATTTCTCCTCAGCTGTCTTCGCCTTAGTAAGATTGGAATCAACGCACCCGCCATTTTTGCTCGATGTTACAATCCCTTTACCGGCATAAAGGCCCGAATCTTCTGCTGATAACTTTTAGGCCGTCTGCCGCGGCCGATAAGCTCTGTGGTCCCTCTATGAATAGCAATATATCGCAGTTATAGGCCGTAGACGGCGTGCAGTCCCGTTCCGGCACTTGCAGTCCCTTCATGAATAGGGCCCCTGGTCTAAACATTGGTCTATTGCTCACAAAATCATAAATATACATATAAAACACATATACAAGTACAAATTCGCAATTATATGACCACCCTATCCCCAATGAATGAGTGAGTTAGTCATTGTTTAAAGGGTCCAGAGGACTGAAAAGAACTGAATCAGGACCACAACTTGGTTGACAGAGGGCTCACCCCTGATCCGTATAAAAGATCTGAAACAACCCTAATGGTAACAGGCCTCCCCTATACGCTTCCGTGTCCGGGGACGGTAATCTACTCAACGTAATTGTAACATTTCAGGCACTCCACCAGGCGGGTCACTGTACAATAAAGGCAACCCACGCAGGGGACACTGAGACTATACTCTAATTTATCAAACCCCCGTTTACAAAAACAAAATAGTTATTCATTGCTTAAAGGGTCCAGGGGACTGCAAAGAGCCGAATCAGGACCACAAAATCAAGACCACAACTTGGCTGAAAGAGGACTCGCCCCTAATCAGCATAAAAGATCTGCCGAAATAACCCTAGTGGTAACACTGAAGGCAATCCACCAGCCAGTCACTTTACAATAAAGACATCCCACGCAGGGGACGTTGAGTCTATACTCTAATTTACAAAAATAAAATAGAATACAAACATCATTATAAAATATCAACAAAACAAATACATATAAAATGCCTGCACTGCCAAATAATAATATCATAAAAGCCCCAGTGACCACCTGGCAGAAAGCGTCCAATATTCCCAAGCTCACACACAAATGAAGAGTTTTGTCCCGGAAGTGTTTTCAAGAAAAAAGGTAGGTGACTAGTCTAGCGAAGAAGGAAGATAGTAGATTTAGAGAACGCAGAGCAGGAATGAAAAAAACAAAGGAGAAAGACTGCGACAGTGGGAATGTAAAGCACTAAATTTCCAGAAAGTGGGGATACTATATATACAGAAACTCCTGGCATCCCAACGGGGGGGGGGGGGGGAGGTAGGTTACTGTTCTAGCAAATAAGATAGTAGATAGAACAGAGTAGGAATGAAAAAAACAAAGGAGAAGGACAGCGGAAGTGGGAATTTAAAACACTAGATTTCCAGAAAGTGGAGATACTATTTATACAGAATACCTCGGCAACCCCACCTATCCTATCCTGTCCCGTAACCCGAAGGTCGTAGGGGCACCACAGATGATCGTTTAACCAGCATACTCCATCTTTCTCTGTCCTCAGCAGCCCTGATGGCTTCGCTCAGTGTCAAACCAGTCCATTCTCGAATGTTGTCCTCCCACCTCTTTTTCGGTCTCCCTCTTCTTCTACCTCCTTGCACTGTGCCTTGCAGAATAGTCTTTCCAAGGCCTGATGATCTGGTGACGTGGCCATACCATCGGAGTTTCCGTTTCTTCACCACTGTTAGCAGGTCATCGTGTTGTCCAATGGCTTGTGTGATGGTCTGTCGGACTTCGTCGTTGGTGATGTGTTGGGTATAGGAAATGCCCAGAAATCTTCTGTAGCACCTCATCTCCATGCTTTGTATTCTTCGTTGGAGATCTGCTGTGAGGGTCTATGCTTCGCAAGCATATAGGAAGATGGAGATGACAAGGGAGCGCAGCAGTCTTACTTTGGAATGTAGACTGATGGTCCTGTCTTTCCAAATGGGCTTCAACCTTGTCAGGGCAGCAGTTGTTTGTGCGATCCTGGAGAGGACTTCCTGTCGGGACCCATTGTCTAATACAATGGCTCCTAAATATTTGAAGCTATGCACTGTGTTGAGGGATTGGCCTTGGACATTGATGTCCGTATTGATGCCATTGGTGTTGTTGGTCATCATTTTGGTCTTCTCTGCACTTATTTCCATTCCATAGGCTCTGGAGGTGGTGTCAAGCCTCTGTACAAGCTGTTCATGTTCTTGTTCCTCTCCAGCCAATCCATCAATGTCATCTGCAAAACGAAGATTGGAGATTGCTGTACCCCCTATGCTGACTGTGCCTTCATGGTCTGCATGAGCATCTGACATGATGCGCTCTAGGAAGATGTTGAAGAGTGTTGGAGAGAGTAGGCATCCTTGACGCACACCGATTGTTGATCTGAACCAGTTCCCGATGGCGCTGTTGTGGAGGACTGCACTGGTAGCCTTGTCATACAGGCTTTTGATGACTTCAATAATTTTAGGGCTGATGTTGTACACTTTCATTGTTGCCCATAGAGCTGCATGCCAGACTCGGTCAAACGCCTTCTTGAAGTCTATGAACACATGATATAGATGTTGTTGGTGCTGTAGGTATTTCTCACAGATTATTCTGGGGTTGAAAATCTGCTCAGTGGTACTTCGCCCTGCCCTGAATCCTGCTTGTTCTTCAGCTATGATCTGTTCAGCTTGGGGTTTCAACCTGTTGAGTATTATTTTCAGGAGGACCTTGCTGGGATGGCTGATGAGGCTGATGGTCCGGTAATTTTCACACTCCTGAAGGTTACCTTTTTTGGGAAGAGTGATGACAAGCGACTGGGTCCATGATATAGGCCACTCCCCACTCTGCCAGATCTTGTTACAGATAATGGTGAGGGCATCAATCATCGCTTCTCCTCCTGCTTGTAGCAGTTCCGCGGGTATGTTGTCCACTCCCGCTGACTTCCCTTTCTTTAGCGCTTGCACTGCTGCCTCAACTTCTTCCCGGAGAATTGGGAGGATTTCTTCTTCTTCTCTGTTCTCGGGACATGCTAGAACTGATGGGTCTCCATTTGGTGTATGGTTGTAAAGGTCAGAGCAGTACTCTGTCCATCTGTCCAAGACTTCTTGTTCTTCTGTAAGGCATATGCCAGACTTGCTTTGGATCGTGGAGACTTTGGGCTGTTGACACTTCACTGTCTGGTAGGCCTTCTTGCTGTTGTCCTTGTTCAGACTGTTCTCTATTTCCTGGCATTGATCTTCTATCCAGTTCTCCTTTGCTGTGCGCATGCCTTTTCGGATGTCATTGTTGATTTTTCGGTAGACATCAGCTCCCTGTGAGGTGTTCTTTTTCTTTATCATCTCTCTTCGTTTATCACACAGATCCAAAAGTTCAGGTGTGATCCACGGCTTCTTCTTTGGTCGGTGCTTGCCAAGGATCTCAGTGGCGGCATCTGTCACAGCTGAGTTGAAGGTGGTGGTCATGGTGTTGACATCTACTTCACCAGCCCCCAAAATGAGCAGTGGTGCAAATTTCCCTCCAATTGTGGCCTGAAATAGTTCTGCCACCTCCGGGTCTTGCAGTTTGTCCAGGTTGAACTTCAGTCTAGTGCACTTTGCTGTATTTACTCTCTTCAAGTGGAGCCGGAAAGACCTCATCAAGAGATCATGGTCACTTCCGATGTCTGCTCCTGGAAAAGTGCGTGTCCTGCCAATGTTGATGCTTGATCTGAAGCGTTTCTTGACCATGATGTAGTCTATTTGGTTGTGATGCTCCCCGCCAGGACTGTGCCATGTCCATCGTCTGGAGTTTTTGTGGAGACCAAGCGTGTTTGCCAGTATCAAACCCCCGTTTACAAAAACAAAATAGTTATTCATTGCTATCCCCACGGGGGATAAAAAAATAATAATGAAAAAAAAGCATTCTTGCTAAGAAAATACATTGAACATAAAATGAAACAGCAAGAAACACAGAATTTGTTCATGTAACAGAATGCACTCTGCTTTTCATCTGCATACTATTTTTAGAGCTTTTGGGAATTGCCGCGATCACTCAGCTAAAATGAATAGAGCACTATGCTTCACAAATCTTGCGTAGTGCGTCATTAATTATCGTTCACTTTAACAAACAAAATATTAAAAAATAGCCATTCTTGCTAAATTTAAAAAAAATGGAAATGAAATGAGACAGCAAAAAACACAGAATTTGTTGATGTTAGACATTATTAACTTCAACCTAAAATAAAGAAATCTGGAGCACAAAAATATGAGGTCAGTCGCATGCCACAAAAGATTTGGGTACCTACAATCATTGACTGTAGTGTCCTGTTAGACTTTAAACTTATCTGCATAACAATTAGTAAGTTAGCTATTCATTCCTTACAGGGTCCAGCGGACTACACAGAGCCAAATCAGAATATTCACACAAAACGAGTCTAAACACTGGTCTATTTCTCACCAAATCATGAATGTTTCATTGCCTGTGTAAGAAGGGGTACTGCTTACATTATCAAATAGGACAAACTGTCTTTCCTAGACATTTGCGAAGTACATGGGAATGAAAATGTCCAGGAGGGGGTTTCTTGTATGGATGGTAAAAAGAGAGTTGCTCCTCCTGAGAATGTGGAACATGGGCAATTATCTATACAATCTTGATGTTTTGAAAAAACAAAAAGGACAGCTGATAGCGCAGGCCATTGAATGTATGGACAGATAAGCAGAAAGGAAGTTTGAGGCAACAGAGTGCCTGCCCCAATTTGCTTGTTGCCAGTCTTTTTTGCAGTGTCAGTAAAGTCTATGCACAGGGACTCATCACTAGTTTCAGTGAACACGGTGGCTCCCATTCTGTAAAGCCTGGCTTGACTGTAGCTGGAATCAGGTTCATTTTCGTAAACCATGGCTAAGCTGTCATTTGATTCAGTGCCACTTGAATCATTGGATGGAATAAAGTCACAATGCGATTTAGAGTGATTGTGCTGTCACAGACGTCATCAAACAAATCATCATGATCACTGTTATATCCGCTGCGGCAGTGCTCAGTGTTGGGAGTATTTGGCAGGTCCACTAGGTTGTCAGATTCCTGTCAACAGATTATAATACTGTGTTACTGTACATTATTATTTTGAAACATGACTATTAGCGATGAGAAATTATAGCAGGTTAATTAAATCAATAATTTCACCCGTCCGATTGACAGATCTAACAACTACAATTAACGGCTATTTTCATTAAAATGCATATCTAAATCAAAAGGCTACTTTCATTTAAATACATTTATCTAAATCAACAACAAACCAACAGAACAAATACAATTATGCTTTAAATCAAAATATAACTATGTGAATATTTATCAATTTATTACAATGACAATAAATGCAATGTATTCCATTGTAGCACGCAAAATACATGCACAATGCCCGAAATGGCGAATAAAAATCCAACCCTGAATCCAAGGGACGTATAGATTTAGTTGTTTGATTTTTGCGGCCAGTATGTTTGTTATCCCTTTAGAAAAATACCAATATGATGGAAGATTACGATCCACCATTTCATTGCTCGCTTGGTTCGAGTAGCAGACAAGGAAATCCAATAAGGGTTGTCTTTTATTTTTGTTGCAAACGCGCCTATGTCTGCTAAATGTAGTATACCCATTCCGTGTTTCCGATTGCGCACTGCAGTGCGTATTTGACCCCAAAATAAAAAATGACGCAAAGTGGGGAGTCATTCTTGACGCACATGACTGTGTGCTGGAAGCAGACGACATGTCTCGAGATCCAATATCGACAACTCCTACTGCGACAAGCACTGTCTAGGCCTACAGATGTTCGAAATATGCCTGAAACATCCACTTATACTGAACGCATGCATATTATGTCTTTCTACCCGTGACGACGTCCTTGTTAACTTTTCTATCTGTGGGGGTCAGGTGTGGGTAATGGAGCTTGGGTTGGTGGTGTATGTAAACACTATAAAAAGTAATCCTAATCAATAAAAGCCTAACAAAATTGATGTACACAGCTTATACTTCACATTTTGCTTTCGGAGTGCACTTTCGTAGGACTGGTGTGCCATTATCTTAAACTACCTGGGGCTAACCTGAAACTTCATAGCTTGGCACTGTTTTCCATCTTGAGCTAAATCGATCCATGTCAAAGTTCATTTGCCTTGTAGCGCTACACTCTAACAAGTACATTACTCACATGATCTGAGCCCTTATCAGGCATGACAGACGATCCGAGCGACAGATGCCTGGGTGAAGCTCCCCGGTGAAAAGAAGACGGTGGAGGTCTCTGGGGGTTAGACAACGACGATGAGGACAGCTGTGGAGGTGGATGTAGTTGCTGTTGCTGCTGAAATGGGTTAGGAGAGGGCTGAGGCGGAGGCTGGGGCAGGTGCTGCTGACCCTAGTACCTCTGCTGTTGCTGCCTTCGATGGTGCAGAGTCTGAAACATGATCCTTTTTAAGATCAAACTACCTATTTAGGAATACAGAGAGAGAGAGAGAGAGAGAGGGGGGGGGGAGAAAGAGAGATATAGATACATTTTTCCCTGTTTTCTTATGACATAAATGTGACATAAAAATTATAAAGAAGGCGTGGCTTATATAATTTAAAAAAAATGTGCAGAATGATGCCAAAATAAACAAAGGCAACATTCTTATATCCTTTTGTTGTAATGTATCCACGGACTTAAAGAACACACACAGACCGTGAACATGGATGGACCACTGAACAATGAAAAGTCATTATATTTTTATCCAAAGTAATAGTCTGATTAAGCATTTGCAATAAATAATGATATTGCTACGTGGAATTAGGTCAAGCATATTTCTCAACCCCACTCTCAGCTCTGTTACGTCAGAGACGCGCACGATAGATCCGATCGTTTTGTTTTATGCAATAACAGTGTATTTACCTTTGATTTGATTTTGCGTTGTTGTTAGAAGCTTTGTATGATGTTAATAATTTTGTTGGTCAATATTATTGCAGAATTTTCTATAAAATTATCTTCACCACTCCAGTAAAAAATTGTGCTGAACAGGCCTACATGTAAGTCTATTCTTTGCCGTTTTATGCATTTACGTGGAAGTGTTGCAACTTGCAATGTTGTCAATCAAAACATTTGCCAGAATCTCCTACACTCTTGTTCCTAGCTAAAAGTACTTACTTGCTCTGCAAATTTCATATTATTGACGGCAAATTGACGGTAAAAGTGAAGGTACAAGACTACTAATCCACCACAGTTTGGGTTTTCTTTTGCCAAGTCGGTCTCGGGTCTGCACCAATTAATCTTCTTCACTTCGATTCGTCAGGTGCTACATATAGTCATTTTCAGTTTAATATTTAATGAATCCTAAAAAACCTAAGCTGAAAACTGATAACTTATGAAGAAATTAAAGTCCCAACAAGAAGAAGTTTTACTTACCACACTGTTGCCAAGTGTTGGCATTTGTTTACAATGGCGCACTGACATATCTCGTGACAATTCGTTGTCTCGTAGGCTAATCACGTCACGATGCAATCTGATTGGTCACGACATATACACACGAAGAGAGAGGGGCCCTGGAGTCAAGCAGGAGTGTAAAAGTCCAGGCTCAAAGTGTGTAAGTTATACACAAACCAACGTGCCAGATTATGCTTTTAGACGACACCACTGTTTTTTTGCATGATTTCAACGACGGTCGGCTAAACAAGGGTGAAAAACGCTATTTTGACCAAAAAAATTCTGGCGACCGTCGTCACAAAAACTGACGACGTCGTCACAAATTAGCGGTCGACAGAACGTGTGACTTTTACCTGAGTTCGTCGACAGAAGTCGCAGTTAACATGTACACACACACACACACACACTCACACACCGACCCAACAAATCCATAAGTAAGCTAGGCGGTAGAGCGTTGGACTGGCACACCGATAACCCAGGTTCAAAACCCGTTAGTGGTCAGGACAAAAGTGGCCATTTTTCACTGTCCATCTTAGGAGTATGGTTGCTTTGGTGGCTCAGTGTTGATTTAGGTCCTTACTCTTTTCCTTGGGAGGAGTATATCCCCGTCGGCCCTATCGTCAATGCTGGGTGGGGACGTTAAACTTCAATGTTCATTGACACGTGCACGGTGGGCGAGAGTTTATAGTTATTAGACAACAATGTGCGTTTTTCTTAAACGGGAGATAATCCTGTCACAGGTCGGAGCCTGCTGTAGCTGGGGGAATGTAAAACAAGGGCAAGGGGAGCTAAATGCACCGAGGTCGAGATGAGGAAGGGAGATTATCATATTAATTGTTATTATTATTGTTTTCATTGTTAGTCGTTTCTGTTGGCATTGCCGGAAATAACTTTTCCAAAATATATTCTTTGGTAAGAATACAATTCCGTATGCCTTATATCTTGTTCTTATGTCTTAATCCTGTCAAAGTTCGATCTTGAAGTAGCCAGCATCTACGTCGATCAGCATTCCTTACTTTTCCACCATCAGGAGGTTGAAATTATTATTATTATTATTATTATTATTATTATTATTATTATTATTATTATTATTATTATTATTATTATTATTATTATTATTATCATTACCATTATCATTATCATTATTATTATTATTATAATTAATAATAATAATAATAATAATAATAATAATAATAATAATAATAATAATAATAATAATAATAATAATAATAATAATATTCATTCGCAGCGTGTGAAGGAACTGGACTTATTTTGTGCACATGTTAAAACTATCTTCCAACTGAAATAATGTGAAGAAAGAGAAAAGGACACACGTACATTATGTTAAAACGGACATCTCGCATTTCATGTCCTAGTTTACAAAGGGCGGCAACATTAGTTTATGGGCACAAAATGTGTGTGTCTTTCGAATTAGATGCGAGTTGTTAAACAAACAAAAAAACAACAACAACAATAATGCATTGCGATTGATGATGACGTTGAATTGTTTTGCACGTGGAATCAGATTGGTGCGTTTGCACTGAAACTATCTGTCTCCGTGTGTGTGATTATATGGTGTGTGTGTGTGTGTGTGTGGGTGTGTGGGTGGGTGTGTGTGTGTGTGTGTGTATCATTTTATTTTTCTGTTACTCTCTGTCCATTTCTCTATCTTTTTCTATTAATTTTTTTTTTAAATTAAAGACTAGCTGTAAGACAGGTCCAAAGAACCTCATACCATATTAAAGGTTTCGACTTCGACTTCTCTCTCTCTCTCTCTCTCTCTCTCTCTCTCCCTCTCTCTCTCTCTCTCTCTCTCTCTCTCTCTCTCTCTCTATTACTGTGGATTCGTTGGGGTTTTTTAATTAAAGACTAGCTGTAAGACAGGTCCAAAGAACCTCATACTATTATCTTATTAAAGGTTTGGACTTCGACTTCTCTTTTCTCTCTCTTTCTCTCTCTCTCTCTCTCTCTCTCTCTCTCTGTCTCTCTCTCTCTGTCTCTCAAAAACAGTTCTTAAACGAAAAAGCAATTAATCACTTAACAAACAAATCAAGTATATCAACAGTAATTCAAGATATTTCTCCTGATACTCTGAATTTATATTTTGTTAAAACTTCTGATAAAATTATTACTATTGACAAATCGAAAGAAAACAATCTAGAGAAATGAGCAAATGTTTGTAATTCTAAGAACATTAAAACTAAACTAGACATTCCTTATTTGTCTAAACAATTTGTACATAAAGCACTAAGAAACCTTAAGCAAACAAATTCAAGAGGAGTTGATGAATTGGATAGTAAAATATTAAAATTGTCTGCCTCACTTATTACTGACACTTTAACCTATATATACAACCTATGCATAGATAAAACATCTTTTCCTAAAATGTTCAAAAAAGCTAAGGTTATACCCCTTTTCAAAAATGGTGATCGCACTGACCCATTGAACTATAGGCCTATTTCGATTCTTTCTACCCTCTCTAATAAGCCTCTAGAAAAGCACATAAATAATAAAATTCTTGATCATTTGACTGAAAACAGCCTCTTACATGAAAACAGTCTGGTTTCAGAGCTAAGCACTCTTGTCACACAGCTCTTACATCTATGATAGAACAATGGCTAAATAATATTAATACTTGTAAGGGACAATTTTCTGGAACATTATTTGTTGACTTCGCAAAGACTTTTGATGTAATAGACCATGACCTTCTTCTATGTAAACTAAAACTATATGGCATTCATTCTAAATCTCTTGAATTTCTTAAATCGTTTATTTCTGACAGAGAACAGCGTGTTTATGTAAAAAACCAAAAGTCACAATTTGAAATTGTTACAGCTGGAGTACCACAAGGATCCGTTTTAGGACCTTTGTTATTTTCTATCTACATAAATGATCCCCCCCTTCATATTTCTACTTCTTGTGAACTCTTTGCAGATGACACTACATTACATTATCAAAATACAGACCTGACTGATCTCTATATCCTCATTGACTGAATACAACCACATGGCCCTCAATCCAGACAAAACAAACTCCATGCTAATTACAACAAGACAAAAAAGACTAAATATATCTATAAAACTTCCTCCATTAAAAATTTGCAATACAATAATTGTTGAAGTACAATGTCATAAGCTTCTTGGTGTAACTTTAGACAATAATTTGTCCTGGGTGAAACATATTTCAAATATTAGTAAAATTATTTCTAAAAGGACTTACCAATTATCAAGGATAAAGCATTTATTAAAATTAAAATATCCTAAACTGTTTTATTCCGGTCATATTCAATCATTTATTGATTATTCCTCTACTATTTGGGATTCTGCTAGTGGCAATGCAATGAAGCCTTTAATTAGAATTCACAAACGTGCAATTAAACAAGTTATTCTTAAACAAAAAATCTCTTCAGATGACTATAAACGGATCAATATTCTACCACTTACCGACAGACTAAAATTTAATAAAGATGTTTTCATGCACAAAGTTTTTTCTGGCAATGCATCTTCCTAGCTTTCTTCTCTTTTTTCAAAAAAGAACTGCCAGATCGTCCACAAAATTAAATGTTCCAATTCCAAGAATTGATCTCTTCAAAACCAGTCTAGCTTATTCCTGTTCCACTTTATGGAATAACTTTCCTGAAGATCTCCGCACTCCAGCTTCTAAATTTACATCATTTAGAACACGTCTCCTAAAACACATTAAAAATTAAATAAACATTAATTGTTAATGTTGTTGATTGAGATTAACAACTTTAATTTTATTTCAGTTGTTCGAAAATGATTTAATCTAATAATAACTTTGTTTATTTGTTATTGTTCTATGATGTGAATGTTATAACCTTGAGTTGTATTTAATAGAAACTGTTATTGTTAAAGCCCCAAGGGGAAGATGTAAAAAAGCGCATCCAGCGCTTACTCTTTTACCCTTGCAAAATAAAATTATCTTATCTTATCTTATCTTATCTTATCTTATCTTATCTTATCTTATCTTACCTCTCTATCTCTTACTGTGGATTCTTTTTTTTTTTAAATTAAAGACTAGCTGTAAGACAGGTCCAAAGAACCTCATACTATTATCTTATTAAAGGTTTCGACTTCGACTTCTCTCCCTCTCTCTCTCTCTCTCTTTCTCTCTCTCTCTCTCTCTCTCTCTCTCTCTCTCTCTCTCTCTCTCTCTCTCTCTGTATGTCTGTCTTTGCTTTGTTGTCTATTCTTCTCTTGTTTTGACCACTTTAGATACGTGTTCGGTTTTTAGATTAAGTTGGCCAAGTTAGGTATTGACCAGAACAAAATTCTTAAAAAAGCTGAAAGAAAGAAGACAAAAAGGGTAAGATGGCAAGCCATTCAAATGTAGTTCCAGACACTCACATACACATAGACGAAAACTATATTGAGCATAACGTGTTTATACTGTAAACACAATAATGTCAGCGAATTTGACTTTCCGCGTTAGAGCAAATATTAAGGCACTAGAGGCAGATCTCTAACCTAGGTATTGTTACTATGAAGATCTGTCAACACCCGTTCAATATTTCTTGAGATACAACGTCCAGCGAATCTGCAGACCGACATTTGGCTCATTCGGATTGTCTACTGTTTGAAAGTTTGTCTAGATGAATCTAGAAATATGCAAAGAAAGTTATGGAAGTAGAAAAATGAAGAATAAGAAGCAGCTAAACGTGAGTTATAGAAAGGAACATTGGGCACATATTCAGATAAAATCAGCAAAGAAGAACAAAAACAAGCTCAAGATGTACAAGAACAAGAAGGTAGAATACTAACAAGAGCAAGACGATGCGACAAAAGAGGTATTTAAATGCACAGGGTGCACATTAAACACAAGTAAATCAGCAAAGCGAATAAAAGAGGAAGAAAATGGAGAAGAAGAAGTGTGTTAAAGGTAGAAGAAGAAGAGGAGGAGTTCTAAAAAAATAGCAAGAACAAAAAGAAGAAGAAAAAGAAAAGAAGAAGAAGAAGACGAAAGGAGAAGAAAAATAAGAAGAAGAAAGCACCAAAAAAATAATCAGGAGAACGAAGAAAAAGTTAAAAGAAGAAGAATGTTACAAATATCAGCAAGAAGAACAACAAGAAGAACACGAAGAAGATACAGAAAAGAAAAATAGACGAATAAACATGGGGGGGGGGGGGGGAGGGAGGGGGGAGAGGAAGCGCGTCGTCGAGGTTGTTCTGAGTTTGTGAGGGACATGGGTGGGGGCACACAAAAACATCCGGCACCGCGTAAGAAGACAGGGGCGACAGAAATGCTGCTGCAGCGAATCCCAAAAGGGTTGTCCTAACTCCGGTCACGTCTGCTGAAGAATTAAGGGTTTCGAAAAAGAAATAATCGTGTCCAGAGCTTATTGAATCAACTGCATCGCAAAGTGCAGAAGAGGTGTTGAGACTGGTTTCATCAACAGGCGACTCCCCTATTTAGCAGCTTGTTGTCCCCGCTCTTCACGCGGTTTTCACGTGCTGCTTGCGCTTTTTAGCACCCAGTCTTACAAGCTAACACGGTTGATGGTCAGACTGGTCAAGTTGGGGCCATTTGCAATGGGCGGATGCATCCAGTGTTGTTGGTTTTTTTCATCATTGATTACTTTATTTATTTATTTATTTATTTATTTATTTATTTAATCGTTCTTATATAGCGCTTTTCTAGCTCAAGCGCGGCTCAAGGCGCTGGCCGTGTCAGCCGAGGTGCCCACTTGCAACCTTTGGGCGCATAATCTGACGCCCAGACGACTGAGCACAATCCTTGGCGACCGGGGATTGGGAGAAGGGACCCAGTGCGTGCTGGGTGTGTTTGTGTAGCCCCACTCACCCATCTAGGACATGAGCGTCAGGATCTTTAAAGTCCGTGGTATGAAATGCGTGCGTGTACTAACTAGGCCTCGGTTTGTACTCTTATTTAAAGGAGCCACGTAAAGTGGTCAGGTTCTCACGGGGTTTACACAGATTTTACGTGCTGCGTGTGCTTTTTATGCAATACATCTTAAAGCTAACCCGGTTGATGGCCAACTTGGTCACGTTGGGGCCATGCTCTGTGGCTAGGTGCATCCAGTGGGGTTTCTGTCCTCAGTGGCGATTTTGTTGTGAGAATCTCACGGCTTTTACAACAGCTTTCACGTGCAGCATGGTATTTGGATGTCGGAGGTGTGTCGGATAGCGCAGTGGTTGGAGCACTCGCTACTGTGTCGCAAGTTAAGCACCGTCCAGTGCGGTTAGCACTTGGATGGGTGACCGCAAAACGTGAAGCGACAAAATAACAACGCCCCCAGTTGACTCAGCTGTGATTGAGTACCTACTCTCTTAAGGGTGGGGAAGGTAAAGCAGCGAGGGAGAGAGATGGGCATCACCCTCATTACGCTGGCCCAAGATAAGTGATTTCCAACATCACGCTCCCCTACGGCCACAAGGCTAGGGGACTACTTTTACCTTTTTTATGGTATTTTTATTTTAATTTTAAATTATTTTGGTAGCACGACATCTTAAGTCTAATCCAGTTGATGACCAAGTGGTAAAGATGAGCGCCATATTCACTAGCCGTTGTTTTTGATGTAATACTATCGAATGGATTTTCTGTCATCAGTGGGTATTGTGTCGTCGGAATTCACAAATCTTACTGCCTAGTCCAGTTTAAGGGCAGTCTGGTAAAGGTGGGGGCCATTTTCAGTGGCTGCTTGCATTCAATGGAATGTATTGGTCGTCAGTGATGTCAGTAGCTGTTTTGTTGTCAGAATCTCATACGTAACACACGGCTTTAAAGCGTAGCATGTGCTTTTGGTTTTAGCAACAACTGTAGAATGGATGGACAACTTGGTAAAACCTGAGAAAGTCTTTGCTGCTCGACTTTTAAATAGCGCACTTACGGCATCTATCCTCGTGGATCCTCGAAAACGCAGAGGTATTGGATCCTCCAGAACATAGAAATAGCAGCCGCCTCCTTCCTCCTCCCCCCCACCCCACTTCCCTCTCCTATGTCCTATTGGATATAGATTATATCTATTTTACTCCTTCGGATGAGAGTATAAACCGAGGTCTAGCCTGCGCACGCACGCATTCCATCGCGCGGACTTTAAAGATCCTGACGCTCATGTCCTAGACGGTTGAGTGGCGCCTACACAAATACACCCAGCCAGCCCTAGGTCCCTCCTCCCCATCTCCGGTTGCCCATGATTGTGTCCAGTTGTCCGGGCGTCAAACTATGCGCCCAAAGGTTATCACCTCCGTGCTGGTGGCCAACGGGAGGCGCGGTCCTTGGTGACCCGGGCGACGACCGATCCGGTATGGAATGAGTGGTTCTTTTCATCATGGGGTGTGTCTTGGGAAAGAAAGACCTGGCAGGGCCCAATCCTCTCCAGGCTGTTGGCAACAGCCGAAATCCACGAATACAGTGTGGGTCGCCTTGGCCCCGAGCACGTGGTCGTTGAACCTGTAGTAAATAACGTGAAGTTCCTTCGCGTTGGCCGGAGTGACTTCTGTGTAAAGGACTTTTGCCCAATGATGCCCTGCTGACATAACCCCTGTTAGTCGCCTGTTACGACACGCCGTGAAACGTTGGTCCTATTCTATTCAGTGCCCGAACCCACTGGTCCCTTCTGACTTCAGCTAATTGTTGTAGTCCTATTGCACAGTAACTTCCTGGACAGCCGCTATTAGGGTGTGACTTCGCACAAAGGGATGAAAAACACAAATATCTTCTCTTATATAGTATAATACTCCTTGCTAAGTTGACGTGCACATACATCAGTTGCAATGACAGCCTGTGAACGGCAAAGAAATGGTGTAAAACAGTATGTGGTAAGTCTATCTGTCTGTCTGTCTGTCTGTCTCTTATTTTAAATGTCAGACTGTATAAACAACTATATTCATAATGTGCATGCAAAATAGAGGGTTTTGTTGTTTCGGTTGATCTATTTATTCTTAATATTCCCATTTATTCACCCCTTGGGGTCATGAGCAATCTTGCCACTGTAGATTGTTCTAACCTATAAAGGGAAAAGTGAAAGCCCCAGTTGAAAACCTGTCTTGCCTTTGTAGGCATGACTGATTCACTGCGGCAACAGTTCCCTCCCGTTGGAGTGCCGGGGGTTTCAGTATAAATAGTATCCCCACTTTCTGGAAATTTAGTGCTTTAAATTCCCACTGTCGATGTCTTCCTCATTTGCTCTTTCCCATTCCTGATCTGTCCTATCACTCTGCTATACTATCTTCTTCTTCACTAGATCAATGACCTACCTTTTTTCTTGAAAACTCTTCCTGGACAAGACTCCTTGTTTGTGTATGAGGTCTGTTGGATCAGCTTGGGAGTGTTGGACGCTTTCTGCCGGGTGGTCACTAGGGCTTCCTATGATTGTATTATTTAGCACTATAGGCATTTTATATGTACGTGTTTTGTTGATGATTTATAATGATGTTTGTATTCTATTTTGTTTTTGTAACCGGGGGTTCGAGTAGTTGGGGTCAAGCCTCAGCCGTCCCCTGCGTGGGATGTCTTTATTGTAAAGTGACTGGCCGGTGGAGGGCATTCAATTTTCCCACTAGGGTTGTTTCGGCAGATCTTTTATGCGGATCGGGGGTTGTCCGGTCCTGATTTGGCTCGGAAGAGTTCGCTGGACCTAAAGCAATAATCAATCAATCAATCAATCCCATTTATTCTTAATATTGACACACCTTTATATGAATGAGCAAATTGCTTTATTCAATAAAACATTCTAAGTCAAAGTTCCTCTCTCCTCCTTACCTACCTCTCTCTCCCCCCTTCTCTTCCTCTCTCTCTCTCATACACACACACACAGGCACAAAATCACATCACTTTACACGATAGGGCGAACGTGCCACTGCATACACTGAACAGTTGCATGTCTGGGATGTGTGTTATTTGAGGGGTGGCGTAGGGAGGGGTGGAGACAGAAAGTAGTTTGTGGGTGTGGAGAAAATGGAGAGAGGGGGGAGAATGGGTGTGTGTGCGTGCGTGTGTGTGTGTGTGTGTGTTTATGTGTGTGTATGTGTGTGTGTGGGCGTGTGTGTGAATGTGTGTGTGCACGTGAATTCATGCACAAATGGTTACCAGACCTTGTCTTAGTAAGAAATGGGGTTATTTGCTTGGACCCCCACTTTTTTTTCCAGGACCCCACTTTGTTCTAAGTGCGCTGGAGTGCTCTTTTAGTGCATGGGAGTGCAGTTGTAGGGCATGAGAGCGTTTTAAGTACAAGGGAGTGCTCTATCCGGGAAGGAGAAAATCCAGTCACTTTTCGGAAAAAATTTTGAAGAAAGTTGGACCTATTTCGTCAACCTATAGGAGACGAACTAGGTCGACTTTTGAGACGGAAAGAGCCAATTTTGCATCAGATTCTTACATTTTTAGATAAAATTTGCGCTCTTTCCGTCAAAAAAAAAAAACAAAAAAAAAAAACACTTTCCGACTCCTACATTCTAAAATAAACCCAGTTTTGATGTTCTACATACTTGTGTATGTGTGTGTGTGAATGGGTGTGTGTGTATGCACGTGAATAAACGCGCAAATGGGTAGCAGACCTTGTCTTTCTTAGTAACAAATGGGTTTATTTGCTTGGAACCCACTTTTTTTTCCAGGACCCCACTTTTTTCTAAGTGCGCGGGAGTGCTCTTTTAGTGCATGGGAGTGCAGTTGTAGTGCATGAGAGTGTTTTAAGTATACAGGAGTGCTCTATCCGGGACGGAGAAAATCTAGTCACTTTTTGGAAAAAAAATTTGAAGAAAGTTGGACCTATTTCGTCAAACTACAGGAGACGAACTAGGTCAACTTTTGAGACGGAAAGAGCCAATTTTGCATCAGATTCTTACATTTTTAGATGAAGTTTGCGCTCTTTCCGTAAAAAAAAACACTTTCCGACTCCTACATTCTAAATTAAACCCAGTTTTGATGTTCTACATACTTATGTATGTGTTTGTGAATGCGAATGGGTGTGTGTGTGTATGCATGTATGTGAATGTGTGAGTACGTGTGTGTGTGTGAATGTTTGGGGGAGGGTAAGGTGGGTAAAGGGAGAAGAAAAGGAAGGGCTGGGCTGGAGGAGGGCTCAGTGGTTACGTTGTTGTGCTGTGTATGTTTGTATCCTGTATTAGCCGCACCATCTCCTTGAGCAGCTCTTGAGCTGGAGCAGTACTATATAAAAACGATTTAATAATAATAATAATAATAATAATAATAATAATAATAATAATAATGATGATGATGATGATGATGATGGTGATGATAATAATGATAATAATAATAGTAATAATAATAATAATGATGATGATGATGATGATGATGATGATTATAATAATGATGATAATAATAATAATAATAATAATAATAATAATAATAATAATAATAATAATAATAATAATAACAATTGCGTATAAAACCGCGCGCGCATGTGTGTGTGTGGCTAGGTAGAAACGCCTTTATTCTGACATATTTTTGAACCTCTACGTACTTTCTTTTGACGGACCACGTTATTTTGACGTCAAAACAGTGTTCCTTTAAGGTTAGGGCTGTGTTAGGCTTAGGGTTAGGTTAAGGGTTAGGGTTTGGGTTAGTGTTAGAGTTAGGGTTAGCTTCAAAAAAATGGGCACATTTGTAAAAATGTCAAAGTAACGTATGTAGAGTTTCATGAAAGTCATCACAACGGCGTTTCTGCACGGTTGTGTGTGTGTGCGTGTGTGTGTGTGTCTTTCTGCCAGGTGGTCACTAGGGGTTCCTAGGATGTTCTTATTTAGCAATCTAGACATTTTATATGTATGTGTTTTGTTGAAAATTTATAATGATGTTTGTATTCTATTTTGTTTTTGTAAACGGGGGTTCGATAAATTAGAGTACAGCCTCATCGTCCCCTGCGTGGGATGTCTTTATTGTAAAGTGACTTGCTGGTGGAGAGCTTTCAGTTTTACCACTAGGGTTGTTTCAGCAGATCTTTTATGCGAATCAGGCATTGTCCGGTCCTGATTTGGCTCGGAAGAGTCCGCTGGACCTAAAGCAATAATCATGTAATGTAATGTAATGTAATGTAACGTGTGTGTGCGTGTGTGTGTGTGTGGTTGTGTGTGGGTTCTGAGTACTGGTGTTTGTATTGGTAGGTGTATGTGGCTGAGGATGTTAAACGTTTTGTGTTTGCGTTGACCCTTGTGTGCCTGTTTGTGCGTATGCATCGCAAGAATGTGTTTGTTTGCTGTCAAACCTAAAAACTAAACCCTGAACAATTGCTCGCTTAAAACGACGGTAGGGCAGTTTTCTGTTGGATTTGGATTCTTCTTTTTCTTCAGATTTTTGTCCACAGTGCGAACTTGTAAAAACAACATTGTCTTTTTTTTTTACGTTCAGACAATTGAGCACGATGTTTTGACAGTGGCAGTGTGTGTGGGTGTGTGCGTAGGAGTGCGCGCGCAAATGTGTGTAGGGGTAAGGGTGTTTATGTGTGTGTTGTATGTGCGTGTGTGTGTAGTATGTATTACGAAGGTGTAGGTGTGTGGGATTCGTTGGTGGAATGTGCATGTATACGGTGTATGTGTGTGTGTGTGTATGTGTGCGCGCGCGTGTGAAAGAGAGAGAGAGAGTGAGAAAGAGATTATTTATTGTGCCTAGACTGTAATTTTTGGGCCCTTTCGCATACACAAAAGGTGAAAAAGAGGGGGGGGGGGGGTAGATTATTCAAAAACAGAACATGTCATACCAAGTTCTAATGACAGCGTTAGCAATTCAAACCACCAAACTACAAAACATCACACAAGTCAATGAGAATAAATATATTATATATTTATTTAGTTGTGTGTGTGTGTGTGTGTGTGTGTGTGTGTGTGTGTGTGTGTGTGTGTGAGTATATTTCCCTTAAATTTAAAATAATCACTTCTAAACCTAACATATAAAAAAAGTATTACTTTAAAAGTCTTTTTAAAGCACAAACGGCTCAGGTTCTGTATCGTTCAAAGATGGAAATCGACATTCCTCCCCCCCCTCCCCCCCATGTGTGTGTGTATGTATGTGTGCGAGCGCGCGCCATAATCCTCCATTTGTCCATATTACTGTGTGTCCATAATGCAAGTGTAAATGTTGTGTGTGTTTTGGGTGCGTGGTTGTGAGTTCATTATCTTCATGCGCCTGTTGTTTTCGGTGTTACATCTCAATCACATGACGATGCTTGGTATAATAATGCTCTGTCAAAAATTCTGAATAAATTATCAAGATATGTGTGCGTGTGTGTCTGTCTACGTTAGTTAGTCAGTAATTGTTTATAGGGTCCAGCGGACTGCAAAGAGCCGAATCAGGACCACAACTTGGTTGAAAGAGGACTCATATAAAATCCGCATAAAAGATTTGCTGAAACAACTCCAGCGGTAGCACTGATGGCACTTCACCAGCCGGTCACTCCACAATAAAGGCTTTCCATGCAGGGGACGCTGGAGCTTTTCTCTAATTTATCAAATCCCAGTTTACAAAAATAAAATAGAATATAAACATCATTATAAAATATTAACAAAAGACATACCTATAGAATGCCTACATTGCTAAATAAAAATACCATCGAAAGCCCTAGTGACCTAGTAGCAGAAAGCGTCCAATAACCCCAAGTTGATCCAACAAGCCTCATACACGAATCAAAAGTTTTGGGAGAATTTTCAAGAATAAAGGTTGGTGAATGGTCTAGCGAAGAAGATAATAGATTGAGAGAACAGAGGAGGAACGAGAAAGAACAAATAAGAATGACAGAAACAGTGGTAATTTAAAGCACTAAATTTCCACAAAGTGGGGATACAGAAACCACCGGCACCCCCACTGTGAACTCTGTCCACCTGCATGAATGAGTGAGTACAGTGTCTGTGTGTGCATCTGCTTTTGTTCGTTATGATGGTCATGCCACACGAGCGTTAAATCTTGAATCCAATTCATGAAATCACGACAAAATCCCTTGATTGTCGTGTGGCACCCTGTGCATCGCGAATCCAGATTCTTTGAATTGGCTCCGATTGCCGACTTTCAACATGTTCTAATTCCGCGATTGTGTGATTCGGACCTTTTGGCCAATGAGAAGCAGAATACGAATCACGTGATCACAACACACATACAGCAAAACTTCAAGACCAATAACCCTCAAGTTTGACTCGATGTGCGACTTTCGTGTGGCACTGCGCGATTCAAGTCAAAATGAAATTCCGACTTCGAAGTCGGAAATTGCTCCGATTCGCGTCAAGTCCAGTAGATTTGACGCTCGTGTGGCATGGGCTTGAGTCATATCTTATCCTATGCCGTAACTCAAAGGTCGTTGGGGCACCACAGATGATAGTTTAACCAGCCTACTCTATCTTTCTCTGTCCTCAGCAATCCTCAGGGCTTCGTCCAGTGTAAAACCAGTCCATTCTCGATTATTGTCCTCCCACCTCTTTTTCTGTCTCCCTCTTCTTCTGCCTCCTTGCACCGTGCCTTGCAAGATGGTTTTGGCAAGGCCTGAGGCTCTGGTGATGTGGCCATACCATCGGAGTGTCCGTTTCTTCACCACTGTGAGCATGTCATCATGTTGTCCAATGGCTCTTGTGAGTGTGCTCCTGTATTTGCGTCTTAATTATTTGCCTGTTATTTTCGTCTCCGTATAAACACAAAAAACAAACACTCTCTCTCTCTGCTTGTGGTTCAGCTTTTTATCGTTTCGTCAACAGAGTGCAAAAGATGTGAATCCAATATCTTATTTTTGGTTCTATCAAACAGGCACGACGTTCGCACGTGCTCAAGGCATTTTAAGCGACAACGTAAAAGGGGCCACATACACGTCTCAGCAAACGGGCGTAGAAGATGTTGCAAATGCTTTGGTTATTTCTTTCTTTCTTTCTTTGATTTAAAATCTTTTTAGGCTAAGTGATGTTAAACTTTAAACGCCTGGAAATGGATTGAAACCACGATGACGTTCAATGTGGGAAACGAGCTGCGCTAATTATAAAATGCCTAAATTGCTAAATAATAACATCATGAAGCCCTAGCGACCACCTGGCAGAAAGCGTCCAATATTCCCAAGCTGATCCAACAGACCTCATACACAAATAAGGAGTCTTGTCCAGGAAGAGTTTTCAAGAAAAAAGGTAGGTTACTGGTCCAGCGAAGAAGAAGATATATAGCAGATTGATAGAACAGAGCAGGAATGAGAAAGAGCAAATGAGAAAGACAGCGACAGTGGGAATTTAAAGCACTAAATTTCCAGAAAGTGGGGATACTATTTATACTGAAACCCCCGGCACCTCAACGGGGGTTTGTAGAAGGGTAAGAGAACGCTCTTCTATGTGCGCACAAGTTGCAACCGTCAAAGATGCAAACACCGTTCATCGACATGACTGTTGATTGGTGTACGTCAGCCTTTAGCAATACGATGCACTGTTCCATCTTAATTATTTTCGCTATCGGAATTAGAGAAATGAATTGATGTGCGTTGTCCCTTACCATGTGACAGTTCCTGCGTGCTTTTGCATACCCTGTTCACATTTTTAGGCTGTTTCTTTGTTTTGCTTTAACGCGTTTCTTCATAACCTGGATTTTTATATTTTATTATCGAAAATGTGTATAGCGCACATATCTCACCGTACTTGGCGACTCAAAGCGCTGGCCAATGCAGGATCTAACTCAAGCCGCCCGAGGCGCCAACTTGCAGCCTGTGGGCGCATCGTAATAACGCTCCAGACAACTGAGCACAATCCTGGGCAGCCAGGGATGGGGGAGAAGGACGTAGGGGCATGCTGGGTGTGTTCTTGTCACCGGCACTCACCCGTCTAGGACATGAGCGTCAGGATCTTTAAAGTCCGTTAGGATGGAATGTATGCGACACAGACTAGACCTCGGTTTATACTCTCATCTGAAGGATATTGCAAATCACGCTGTGGTTATGTCCCAGACGTCAAGCAGCAACAAGCAACAAGTGCTGAGCCAACCTTTTTTGAGATATTTGCTTGAATCAGTGATGGTGACGAATGGAGATAAGAATACTGCTAATGATGATGATGACATGATGATGATGACGATGATGATGATGAGGAGGAGGAGGAGGAGGAAGAGGAGGATGAGGATGAGGATAACAGCTTTTGGATAGCTCCATTCTCCATAAAGTCGCATGACTCACCGTGGTCCTCACATGATAATGTGAATAGAGTACGGGGTTCTCTGGAGAACTTATATGAAGGAATGTTTATGGGAAATGTGTTTACTGATTATTCGAACTTGTGAGATGTGAAGAGAGAGGGGATGACGGAGAGTTAGAAAGGTGCACAGAGATAATAATTATAGCATCCATGATGATGATGATGATGATGAAGATGATGATGATGATGATGATGATGATGATGATGATCGAATAGAAGAGGGGTGGGCGGGAAAGAGAGAGAGAGAGAGAGAGAGAGAGTTGGGAGAGCGGGAGGCGTGGGGAGAGAGAAAGAGAAGCCAAGAAGATAGAAGAGGCAGATATAGCTGAAAGGGGAGGTCAGAATGGTGGGGACGGACAGTTTCTGTCGTTTTTTCGACATTAATCGGGCACAGTAATTAAATCTCGAGACAAGACAAGAACAAACTGCGAAATGAAACAACAAGAAGAAGAATTAATGGAAGAAATAAAGAAAAAAAGAAAGAAAACAAATGATACGATCTTTACAACTTTTTGATTCCGGACAGGAATACAAATTTGGTCTTAAGGGCGGGTGACTCATGTTACCTCTAGATGCGCGCATTTATCTTTATTTATTTTCCATCTGTACATTTATTTGCTGCTCTCTCAGACTTTCCAACTTTCAATGAAGATATTATGTTGTAACTTGAAAAGTTGCTCGTTGTGACCGACCGTTCTTTCGCATTTTTTTGTTTTCCCAGGATGTTTGCTTCCAAATAAACCCCATTTCGGCAATTTCTATCCACTTTGATGTCATCAGAAATACACCCACTCCCCTGAAAAGGCCCCAGTTCCAAGGCTTTGGTTACTTTTGGCGAAAAGCGGGTTTACTGTAAAATTGGCATTGTTATTTCATTAAACAATGATACCGTGGGCTTTCTTTGCTCGAACCAAACCGCTACCGTTTTAATTGTTCAATTTCGGTTCTGACAGGGAGTTTTTTCCCCTGTTTTAACGGTATAGCCATGTGACTTTTGACCCTATTGTTGAGTGAACCAGGGTAGGGTAGGATCCATTTTATCAACCTACTTACAAGCAAGATCATTTGTACTGGTTGTCTCTTTACCAGCTTTGATAAATGCTGTTGTTAGGTCAAGAATGTTGGTTGGACGTTGCTAACAATAGGCGCACAACTACGAAATGTATTCATGTAAAAAAAATAACCGTACTTTCTCTCCCAAAAATGTTTTCTTGGTCCAGTTTCCGTAAGCTTTTTGTTTTCCAGTGGAACAACACTCACTATGAATATTAATAGGATCTGTCGAGAATGAGTGCTTTAAGAAAGGCAAGCAAGACCGTCTTTCTTCATTTTTAACGTACCAAAACTTTTCTCTCCCCTGGTACGCGTTCACTCCAAATAAACGTGGAGAAGAAGAAAAAACAGAAGGAGAAGGAGAAGGAAGAAGAGCAGACATATCATGAGGACGGGGAAAGAAGAAGAAGAAGAACAAGAACAAGATATGGAAGGAGAAAAAGATAAGGAAGGAGAATAATAATAATCGGAAGAAGAAAGAGAACGACGAGGAGGAGGAGGAAAAGAAGAAAAAGATAGAAAGAAAAAGAAGAAGATGAAGATGATGATGATGATGATGAACGAGGAGTATGAGGAGGAGAAGGAGAGGAAAAAGAAAAAGAAGATTCTTCAACAACAGCAACAACAAATACTAATAATAATGAAATACAGAAAAATGAAAAGGAGCAGAAGAAGACAAACAAAAAGATGAATTTGGAGAAGAGGTAAGAGGAGGCAGAAGAAGACAAAAAAACAGATGAATTTGGAGGAGAGGTAAGAGGAGGCAGAAGAAGACAAACAAACAGATGAATTTGGAGAAGAGGTAAGAGGAGGCAGAAGAAGACAAACAAACAGATGAATTTGGAGAAGAGGTAAGAGGAGGCAGAAGAAGACAAACAAACAGATGAATTTGGAGGAGAGGTAAGAGGAGGCAGAAGAAGACAAACAGATGAATTTGGAGGAGAGGTAAGAGGAGGCAGAAGAAGACAAACAAACAGATGAATTTGGAGGAGAGGTAAGAGGAGGCAGAAGAAGACAAACAAAAAGATGAATTTGGAGAAGAGGTAAGAGGAGGCAGAAGAAGACAAACAAAAAGATGAATTTGGAGAAGAGGTAAGAGGAGGCAGAATAAGAAGGTAGGGAAGAGAAATAGAAGGAGCGGAGAAGAAGAAGAAGAAGCTGGAGAATGTGGAGGAAGAAGAGGAAGACAAAAGAGAAAGAAAGAATGAGGAGAACAAGACCAAAGCAGCACGGATGAACTTGGAGGAGGAAGAAAAAGGAGAATGAGGAAGAAGAAAGAAGACGAAACAGAAGAAAAACATATACACATAGGCATTTAAGACTCCTCATTAAAGCATAATTTATCACGTAAAGTAGCAACACGTGTCAGTAGAAAGGTGGGGCTATGGGGAATAAAGGTTTGGATTTGGAAGGGTTTGAGGCAGAGGAAGAGGGTTAAGGGCAAAGGAGATGAGGGTTGCATGTGAGGAAAAAAGGAATGGGCGCGAGGTCGATGCGAAGCAAAAGATGAAAAAAAAAATTAAATTCCGCTAAAGTGAAGAGGCGTACTGAGGATTTCTTGTATAAACGCTCATCGAAAGGCAGTTTTGTTGGTTTTGTTTGTAATTTCATCCCAAATGTGTTTTCAGTTCTTGTTCTCGTTTTCCAACGATACTCTAAGGAATCCTTTTCCCTTTAGATTTCGCCATTTTGGAAGCTCAAAACGTTTATTTGGAAGACGCAAACACTGCATGTAGAATGCGCAGGCATTTCACAATTTTTATCTTCTTAAAAAAAATGTATTGCGAGGAACATCTGTATAAAAATAAACTACAACTGTATTTTGTGGGCGCGAACACTCTTTTTGGAATGCGCTGCAGCCATTTCTCAATCGTTTTTTTTTTGTTTTTTATTCTCCATTACGATGGACGATCGTGTCAAAGCAGCAATGTTGATATCATTATATTCCACATGCCCACACTAATTGTGGTTAGTTTGAAATTAAAATCCCAAATGCGACAGTCACCTTTCGTAAATAAAAGGCATTTGGTGTCAAATAATTTTTTTTCATGTTTTGTTTGTTTGCTTTTTTTAAACATTTTTTATAAAGGTCTCTTCTTCCTGTTCTTGTTCTTCTTGTTCTTCTTGTTGTTCTTGTTCGTGTTCTTCTTCTTCTTCTTCTTCTTCTTCTTCTTCTTCTTCTTCTTCTTCTTCTTCTTCGTTCTTCTTACCCAACAATTTAAAGCGATGATGCCAAAGGCAGAAAATCTGAACGGGGGAAAATATCGTCGATTTGAACGTCTATCATACCTTCACTTATCTTATCTTAACTTAACTTATCTTATTCTTATCTATCTAATTTAATCAAATCTTATCTAGCCTTTTCATCGTTATTATTGTACTATTTGGTTCTTTTTGCATCATTAAGCCTGCATCCTTTTCCATGAAGCGATCTCTAAAAAGTTTTGATCTCTCTCACTCTCTACCTCACTCTCTCCCTCTCTCTCCCCTCCTCCCCCCCCCCCCCCCCTCATCTCAGAAGAAGTCGTGACATGGACAGGACCAGGTCATTGCTTGTCACATAACAGGCGGTCGATGGTTAGCTGGGAAAACTAACGACTCGCTTAAACTTCCCATAGAAGCTCTCTTGTGTCTGGGGCTGAAAAAGCTTGACAAACGACGTGTTGACATACTTTTAGCCGGAATTCCGTCAGGGCGCCTGCGCAAATAGAAGCCATATTGGTTGGGGTGAGAACGGGTAACATGTCAACCATTTGTCTCTGGGATCGTGTTTGTTCTATTTGCAGACTTATGCTTGTTGTTCCGGCTTGGTAGACTTTACCTTTCGGCACTGCTACTGCACTTTGGCACTGGACTAGAATCTGTTGTTTGGTCTGGGTAATCTGTTTATTTTTTTCACTTTGTGACCTGCTTGGTGATCTTTCTCAGGAAGTAAACTCCACTTTGCTTCGTGTCTCTCTTTTCCTAGTCAAATTTCGCATTTAAAACAAATAATAAAATGGAACATGGCACACAACACTAATAATTAAGCAATATTTTGGAGAATCAAGAAGGCGAGGCAGAGCTAAATGAATGGAGATGAAGTACTACAGAAGACTTCTGGGCATTTCCTATACCCAGCACATCACCAACAACGAAACCCAACAGACCATCACACAAGCCATTGGACAACACGATGACATGCTCACACTGGTGAAGAAACGGAAACTCCGATATTTTGGCCACGTCACAAGAGCATCAGGATTTGCAAAGACCATCCTTCAAGGCACGGTGCAAGGAGGAAGAAGATGAGGGAGGCAGAAAAAGAGGTGGGATGACAACATTCGAGAATGGACTGGCTTGACAGCGAAGCCATGAGGGTTGCTGAGGACAGAGAAAGACGGAGAACGCTGGTTAAACGATTATCTGTGGTTTCCCAACGACCTTCGAGTTACGAGATAGGATATGATAGGATGTTAAGTGTTGTTAATGTAATATTGTATTAGTGAACGTTTATCAATCATACAATATAATTATAAATGTCTCATTCTCCATGATTGTTTCTTCTATAAACATCCACCATCTCATGGGTTGTAATCTCCATTCTTCCTGACTCATGGTCAGTTGTCCACGATTTCTCTGTTCAGTTCCCTCGAGCGAGAGTCAATAATGTTCGATCACATTTCTGTATCTCCGTTGACCTCAACTCGTCCGTTCGTTCGTATTTCTTTGTTTCTGGATCCCATTGCCTTCCCAATTTCTTGGGTGCGTTTCTTGATTCAACATTTCGTGTCTTCGGTGGCTTGAGGCACAGGGACTGCCGCAGCCTCCAGCAACATTTGAAATGCTAGATGCACGCACGCTTTATTCAAAACAGCAACGCACAAAGTATCCTTATTCTTATAATTATTATTATTATTATACACTCATTCATATTTAAACCCTACAATTCTAACAAATAGTTCTTATCTTAACACTACAATCCTCTCACAAAATAATCAGTTCCTCAATCATGCCTATCCTATCCTATCCCATAACTCGGAGGTCGTAGGGGCACCACAGATGATCGTTTAACCAGCGTACTCCATCTTTCCCTGTCCTCAGCAACCCTTATTGTTTCGCTCAGTGTCAAACCAGTCCATTCTTGAATGTTGTCCTCCCATCTCTTTTTCGGTACCCCTCTTCTTCTATCTCCTTGCACTGTGCCTTGCAGGATGGTCTTTGCAAGACATGATGATCTGGTGACGTGGCCATACCATCGGAGTTTACGTTTTTTCACCACTGTGAGCAGGTCATCGTGCTGTCCAATGGCTTGTGTGATGGTCTGTCGGACTTCGTCGTTGTTTGATGTGCTGGGTATAGGAAATGCCCAGAAGTCTTCTGTAGCACCTCATCTCCATGCTTTGTATTCTTCGTTGGAGATCTGCTGTGAGGGTCCATGTTTTGCAAGCATATAGGAAGATGGAGATGACAAGGGAGCGCAGAAGCCTTACCTTGGAATGTAGACTGATAGTCCTTTCTTTCCAAATTGGCTTCAACCTCTCCAGGGCAGCAGTTGTTTGTGCGATCCTGGAGAGGACTTCCTGTCGGGACCCATTGTCTGATACAATGGCTCCTAAATATTTGAAGCTATGCACTGTGTTGAGGGATTGGCATTGGACTGTGATGTCTGTGTTGATGCCATTGGTGTCAATCATGCCAATCTACACGAAACAATATGAACCAAATGAAAGCAAATTCTAACATAATTTAAACTAATATAACCTAGGATTATCAACTCTTTAATTCGCAACTAACGACTAAAGAAATCCTTAAGTAACAAGCCTAATTAGCTCAAAACTAACAATTACCACTAATCAAGAGCCCACGAACTGCGAGCCACTGCACTGAGATGATAATGATGATGATTAATCTTTTATTTACGTCTCAAAACACAGTCTTAAATGACACAATGCACGCCGATGTCCATAAGTAGCGTGATCTCTTCTTCCCCCCCCCTCCCCTCACCCCCCGTCCTACCTTCCTTCCCATGTGGGGGTGTCGGGGGTAATTGCTGCATTCTTCTACTCTCCATATAGTATCCCCACTTTGAGGAAATTTAGTGAATTTAACTTACCACCGGTTGTGTTATTCTCACTTGTTCTTTCTCGTTCCAACTCTGTTATATCAATCTGCTACCTTCCTCTTTAAACCATTCACCCACCTTTTTACATTTTTTTCTTGAAAACGCTATCAAAACTCCTCATTTGTGTATGGGTCTGTTGGTTCAGTTTGCGACTATGGGACGCTTTCTGACAAATGGTCACTTAGGCTTTCTATGGAATTATTATTTAGCAATGTAGGCATTTTATAGGTTGAGTTTTGTTAATATTTTTTTTAATTAATGTTTATATTTTATTACTCTATTTTGTTTTTGTAAACGGGGATTCTATAAATTAGGGAAAAGCCTCAGCGTCCCCTGCATGATATGCCTTTATTGTAAAGTGAACGGCTGGTGGAGTGCCTTCAGTGTTACCGTTAGAGTTGTTTCTGCACATCTTTTATAGGGGCCCGGGATTAATCCTCTTTCAACCAAGTTGTGTTCCTGATTCGGCTCTTTGCAGTGCACTGGACCTTATAAACAATGATTAACTAACTAACTAATTAACGTGATCTATTCATAAAAGCAACAAGGCTAAGGAAGAAGCCAGACCTCGCACCAAATTTTAAAAAAATATAATTTCCTCATTGTAATATAAATTTTAAAATACATACACTACATTTCATAAATAATATCTTGTAATTCGTATATTAATATTCACCTACGAGTCAAGGGACTACTAGCAACTTTTCCTTTTTTTAAAGATTATTAAATATTTAGGTTTATACGTTATAAAACGTTTTCTAAAAGCACCAAAGCACACCTCAATTAGTGTTGGTGTTTTTTTAAAATGTATTTTTTATTATTATTTTACTTCATTGTTGAGAAACGTCATATGCCGTGCAATGGAGCACATTTAGGAATCTGAATATACTCTTGATTGCTTTCCTTGGAGAGTAGAAGAATGCAGCAATGGGCTCTATGCACAAGTCGGCGGCATGGTCACGTGGTGCGGGAATAACAAAGCGGTCATGGCTTCTTTTAGCTCGCTCGCGTGTACTCCAATGCTGCTTAAAAATTTTTAATTTACCGACATTTTGGGATATTGTGATGTTTTGAACATAGCACACTCGTGCAATAATGATTACAGAGCGATTTATCACTGATATTCAGTTTAGAGTTGACGACATGCAGTGCTTCATCATTTGCGCTCGAAGTGGAAATCGATGCAGGAAATGTTCCTTTCTTTGCATACAGGTTTTACGTCGGAGTTAGAGCATCCAAACGGAGCACAGTACTTCACCATTTTCAAACTCGATCACGCTGTGTTATTCCCGCAGCACGTGACCGCCACGCCTTTGTGCATAGCGCCCATTATCAACACCCAAGCAAAACACTTGTTTGTTTGATCAGGACCGGGACAAAACACTAGTATATTGGTTAAAGGAAAAAAATAGTATAAATATTCTTCAAGAGTGGGTGGTGGCAAACCCCCCCAAAATCAGAAGTTTGATTTCTCCCTAGCACGTGTGGCAGTTTGTTAGCAATGCTCCAACAATGCAGAGTTTGCCAATGTGAGAAAAAAACAATAGGGTTTTTGGGGAATCCAAGAATGCCCACAAGGACACAATCCTGTCAAATATCCATTCTGCCTAACAGTGCTCCTGTTGGTGTTGAAGGCTTGCTCTGCATGACCTCGACGTCGCTGCAGATGTGGTCTTGCAGGGTAGGCCGCATACAAAGAGGTCTAACATCTGGCATATAGCAATGCGCCTCCATATACTGCAATATAAGCCTACCACTGGCATTGAATCGTGTCGCCTACCTGACATTGGGCCATACATATTAACAATTAAGCCACTGCATGGTTGCAAAAACAGACTGGAACTTAAGGCTATGGACGCGCTTGTGACCTGTCGGTGATGCAGACCAGGTTTACACATTCCCCTAATGGCTAACATTAACAGGACCGTCAATTAAAACCCAGCAACACTCCAAAGGTGCTCCTTTGGCATAAACTGCAGCATAATGTTGTGGAGGCGAAGCCGTAGAAATTTGAATGTAGCGAGATGTGCTCCAAACGTTCTGTAAATGTGGATTATGTTTGCATTTAAAACTTCGCATAGCTCTCTCTTGGGTCTGTCAAAAAAATCTTCCATATCCACAAAACGGCACGACAATGCCAACATTTTTAGGCATATGCAGAGCACTTCCAGAACGACCTGGAACAAAATTGGGGAACACTGTAAGTTGATATACAGATTCCAAAGCATGTCATTGGCATGGTAATTAAGGGATATAAATATATCGGTGCATAATTATGTTTCCACTCAAACATGATTATAGGTTTATCATTATGATATCAAACATGCACGTCCACTTCTTTATTTTTGCACCTGGTATTGATGATGATGATGATGATGATGATGATCATGATGATGATGATCATCATCATCATGATCATCATCATCATCATCCTGGATGCTAAATACGCGTCTTTCACCAAATAACCAGTCTCAAAACGCGGCGATCTGTACCGAGATAAACCCTCGTATGTTAATTACACTCTCACATGTACAACAAACTCACATTGTAACACACACTTTGTTCTAACCTATAAAGGGAAAAGGGAAAGCCCCAGTTGAAAACCTGTCTTTCCTTTATAGGCAAGACCGATTCACTGCGGCAACGGTACCCCTGTTGGAGTGCCGGGGGTTTCAGTATAAATAGTATCCCCACTTTCTGGAAATTTAGTGCTTTAAATTCCCACTGTCGCTGTCTTCCTCATTTGCTCTTCTTCGCTAGATCAATGACCTACCTTTTTTTTGAAAACTCTTTTTGGACAAGACTCCTTGTTTGTGTATGAGGTCTGTTGGATCAGATTGGGAGTGTTGGACGCTTTCTGCCGGGTGGTCACTAGGGCTTCCTATGATGTTATTATTTAGCAATGTAGGCATTTTATATGTATGTGTTTTGTTGATAATTTATAATGATGTTTGTATTCTATTTTGTTTTTGTAACCGGGGGTTCAAGTAGTTGGGGTAAAGCCTCAGCCGTCCTCTGCGTGGGATGTCTTTATTGTAAAGTGACTGGCCGGTGGAGGGCATTCAATTTTCCCACTAGGGTTGTTTCAGCAGATCTTTTATGCGGATCAGGGGTTGTCCGGTCCTGATTTGGCTCGGAAGAGTCCGCTGGACCTAAAGCAACAATCAATCAATCAATCAAAGTAACACACACTCAAACAAGTGGTGTAAAGACAGGGAGGTCGCTATAGGAGAGTAGAGTCATGACTTTGTTGGCCTTTTGAGTCTGTCTGAAAGTATTCTGTGCATTATGCATTTTAACGCAATTTACATAGTAGGTAAAAAGGTAAAGGTAGTCCCATAGCCTTGTGGCCGTAGGGGAGCGGGATGTTGGAGATCACACTTATCTTGGGCCAGCGTAATGAGGGTGATGCCCATCTCTCTCCCTCGCTGCTTTACCTTCCCCACCCTTAAGAGAGTAGGTACTCAGTCACAGTTGAGTCAACTGGGGGCGTTGTTATTTGTCGCTTCACGTTTTGCAGTTACCCATCCAAGTGCTAACCGTACTGGACGGTGCTTAACTTGCGACACAGTAGCGAGTGCTCCAACCACTGCGCTATCCAACACCCCATTTACATAGTAATTTGACAAAAAGCAAGGGATCAAGTTTGAGGTAGAATGAGAATCTGCAGTGTACCGGCTATATGAAAAACAAAAACAAAATCCTATATTTATCAACGTAGCTATGGGGGTAGCCTCTCGCAGCGGATTATCGGGGGTATGTGACCTTCTTTTAGGTTTACCCACGATAAACAGTCTCTGGAATATCCAAGTCAACCTGTAGTTCACTAAATTTGTATTTGTTTTTTGTCTCCGCTCCCCTCCACCACCCTATAGTGTTGGGGAACCAGTTTCCATAAAATAAGTTTATATGTTATGTCTTGATTCCCCTACCCTCCCCACTCCCCCATCCACCGTCATGTGTGACTGGATGATATCGTTACATGAATTATTCAAAGTCCTGATTCCCTACTTTAATGCTGTCGAGTCAGTTTTTCTTTGGGGTTTCATTTTCAACCTTCCCCTACACACACACACACACACGCACACGCACACACACGCCTCCCCACACAAACACACACACACACACACACACACACTCCTCCCTACACACACGTCCCCCTCATACACGCTCCCCCCTCCTCGTCTACCATCTGCGTCTTAGGCAAACCTGTAACCGTTAAATAAGCTCTTTTTTTCTGTCTCCTTTTTCAGATTCCACTGGCTGGTACCGTTAAATGAGACTTTCCCGTCTTAAGCACCTTTTTGGGGAATAAGATTCCTTTCTCTCGCTTCCGCTTCCTCCTTCCCCTCGTCATTCCTTCTTTTCTTGAGATTGGACTGGGTGCTACGGTTGAATGGTTGGTTGGTTGGTTGGTTGTTTTATTAACGTCTTTTTTCCATCAAGATGTTAAAGACCATACATACAGATTCACGCATTCAAACAGACATACATGAACACATACATACGCACAGGTACTATTACTGTCTCTCTAACATAATAATAACAATGTCAGTTAAATAAAACGAACGACTGGAGAATTGATTAAAGCTTTTGCCAATACCACACTTAATTGCTAATGTTTGTAACTGATGTTATAGTATTTACTTCAAGGGGCAAAAGAGGCTGAATCTAAATACAATCAAATAATATAATGTTTTAGAATTAGAGGTTCATCACAAATGCACTTTACATTTTTACAATATTTGGTTTTAATTGAATTTAATAATATTCTGTTTGCTGTAGATGAAACTAATCTGGGAAATCCACGAAGATTTTTATAGTTTGTATAGAACTGATGTTTCTTTACAATATCATTTTTAATATTGTTTTGAATTTCTCTGGTAGACAGATTTCATTTAACTGATAGGGTATTAATATTTATTGCACCTAATTTTGTAGCATGATCAGCCCAATCATTACATGGAAATCCACAATGTGATGGAATCCACCAAAAGATCACTTCAGTACCACTAATTATAAATCCATGAATAACGTTATTAATCTAAAAAAAAAATAATCTCTTTTCGTTCACAGTTAATATTAGATTTTAGAGCTTCTAAAACAGATAGAGAATCTACGCATAGAACTATACTAAATATATTCAGACATAAACTAAAATTTTATTTAGAGCCATTAATATAGCAATTCGGCAGTAAAAATAGAATAACCCTTCCCTATATAAAACGAGTCTGATATTTTCAAATCTGGTTGAATAAGATGTTCCCTTATCCATCTTTGTCTTCTTAGTAACGCAGACGCCTCTCCTGCTCTTCTGCTCTATCGCTTTTTTCTTCATTTTCATCTTCATCTCTTGCGTCCAATTTCGATGGACCGGTACCGTTAAATAATCTTTTTTTCCCTTCGTCTTATTTTTCAGATTGGACTGACTGAGCTGTTTCAAGAGTGTCTGCATAAGGTCTGAGCCCACCAGTTAGAAACTACACAGAGGACTGAAGAGTTGTTGCCGTTTTTGATTATTTTTGGATTCCAGCAAGGCGTAATTCAAGGTGGGTTTTTGGTCCCTTTGCTTTTTTAATTGCTTTCCTTCGTTTTGGTTTTTCCTCTTGTTTTCTTTCATCATTTATGTATTGCATTGTCTCTGTCTTTTAATACAAAACTCTAGTTCATTTATAATTTTCTGTATTTGATTGTCATTTACTTGCTTGTATTGTATTGTTTGTTTGTCCGCTTAATTTCTGTCTGGCTTTGTTTCTTTGTTTTGTACTTTTTATTTTTTTCTCTGCCTTGTATCTTCTCTTTGAAAACATGTCTTTATAATATTCTATATTTTCTTTTCTTTTACGTTATATCTTCTTTCTTTTTTCCTTTTTCTTATTGCCTTATCTTTGTGTGTATGTGTGTGTGTGCGTTTGTGCGTGCATGTGTGTATGTGTCCGTTCTGTATAGTGTGTTTTTGTCTATTTCTATGTTCTCTCTTTCAATCATGTTATTCGGTTTTTGTATGTATTAAAAAAATGTTTCTGGATTTTCTTTCTTCCTCTTTCTCTTTTTCTTTTTCTACATTTCATTTACAATTTTATTCCTTTCTTTCTTTCTTTAAAGTCATTCTTTATTTTTACGTGTTCAAATGCAACGTTTCTAGAAATTATATCTCTCCCTTCCTCCCTGGCTCTCTCTCCGTTTCTCTCTCCCTCTTTGAAAACAAACTCAAGCGACCTAGTGGTCTAGCCTTGCAAGGACATCTGAAGAAACATATAGATCAGGTTGCCCAGACAGAGGCGCCTCGTCTGACTAGTAATCGTTGTAATTCCCTGTTTTTTCACCTGAACCTTTAACGATGGGGATTAATACAATTTCCGAGATATGTTCACATAATACATGTTGTTTGTTATTTTTCGGTTATTGTTTATTTTTGAAATTAACCCTATCAAAATTTAAACCCGATTCTTTCCCCACTTGTACCGCTCTCTCTTACATTTTTCTTTAACTCTCTGTCTCTGTATGTCTGTCTGTCTGTCTGTCTGTCTCTCTCTCTCTCTCTCCCTCCCTCTCCCTCTCCCGCCTCATCCGTTTTCCATCACCATTGTGGCCCTCTTGTTTTTAAGTGCAACATGGCTTGGCACCAGTTATTTAAGCAATCTGCTAACTGCTGCGACAAAACGTTACGGGTCCAACAAATTCATTCTGCCTCGAACAAGAACTGACTTGTGTAAGAATAGTTCTTCATTCTCATTATTTATTACAGTATTTATCAGTACAACTTATGTTAATCTGGTGAATAAAAATTGATACAACAACAACAACATTCTCAGGACCTTTAGTATGGGACTCTCTGTCTTCGAATATTAGGTCCTGTATTACTCTTCCTTTATTCACTGGTAATGTAAAGCAACATTACGTTAATATTACGTAACCACTGACTGAGTCAACTATTTCCCGATGGGCAACTTGATTATTTGATGTGTCTTAAATGTATGTGTCTTCGTAAAACCTGATTATTTGGTATAAATTGTGTTACACTCGTTTGATGTTGGTGTTTTTATATCAGTAGTTGATTCAGCCCCAATGCTGATGTCCTGATGAGTGTACTCGGATTCGTTTATCCACGCAACCCGTTCAATCAGCCACAAGGCACGGAGTCGTCGTATGAAGTTTTCAAACTTTATTCAGCGTTCATCAACAACTGCATACAATCGCCTTTTCACTCTCCCTTTTCACAACACAGTGTGTCAATTATATAGTTTTTCTCTCAACTCCAGATAACCTCAGGACGTTCCAGAATGACGCGTTACAACCAATCAGAATTAACTTCGTCATCACTGTTTTACGTCATACAATTTTCCTTTCTGTCCAAGAATGTTCTCAAATATCGCGAAGCTTCTATCGACAGTAAACAAGCAAATCTAGAGAATTCTCCAACAATATCGACCAACTAAAACCACCAACGTTATACAAAGCTTCTTCTAACAACAACGCAAACTCAAATCAAAGGTAAATACACTCTGTTATTGAGAACTGTGCAGAGCGAAACGATTAGATCTATCGTGCGCGTTTCAGACATACTATCCTTCGCGTTTCATCGTAACAAATTGGGTCGTTTGTTATATATTGTGTAATTGTAACACCAATATTGATTGCCATATAGACTATCTTATTTTGCACGCTGAATGATAGTTATTATATATATATATATTTTGGCGTTGGCATACATGTAGGACTGAATATGGGAGAAGGTGAGTGTGAATGATGCGAGAAACGATTGTAAGATTAGGGTTTCCGCCTAAAAATGGTATTAGCCTGGGGGATCTAGAAAAAAATATGCTATGACCCTAAACAAATTGTTATAGAAAAGATTTTCACTGCATTATGACGGCACGATCAGTCGCTACTTCCCATAAAAAATCGGACACAGTTGGTGTGCGGCATACTTTTTAGCGGCTATTTAAAGGTCACGGTCAAGGTCACAGTCCACAAAAATCGTTAGAACCCTATCAAATAGCACCTCGTTTGAAAGGTAATAAAAATACATTATCGAAAACATTATAATAATTAACGATACTGTTAACTGGTTAAATTTAATGATGTAGAAAGGTTATGTAAATGCCCTATGAGAGATAATAAACAATGAAACAATATAAAAATATTGATTACACTGCAAAGCATTGTATTATGCAGTCAGTTTCTTTAACTTAATATGATAACGCAAAACCATACAAGGCTGACTGAACATTTGTGCTCCAATCCTGCTACACTTCATCGGGATGGGGTGGGGGAGTGTTGCAGCAGCTAAGACCCCGGCACTCCTTGCAGGCAGGAGAACAAAGAAGCCTGTACCTCCTGCATGAACAGCGGGAATGGGCATCAGAATTTCCCGAGCATGAGCATCGGATTATCTTCAGCAGCTTAGGTGGAGCAGCAGGAAGCATGGTTGTCACCAGCAGTAGCATGCTGCCCTCCAGCTTCCATCCACATGTTGTTGGGCATGAGTCCTGCTGCTTGCCCATCCACTCTTGTACTTGCCAGTAGACGCGATGACTGTAAAATCGTGCAGCCGCAGACGTTGGGGGCAGCGTATTCACCTGAACAAAGGTTGTTCCAAGGGCCACTTTCCTACAGAAGGTGCGATACCTCAGTTCGTCTATTCTATCATGTTCTTTGCCGCGCCACCATATAGGAGTACAAGGGCTGTCTATCCTGCTGCTTCTACTTCTGTCACTGAAGATGCCTCCAGAAAGGTTGTGGCAGCCTTTTGAAAGCAGGTGCTGGACCTGTTTTGTGAGAGCTACAGCCTTGCCAATGCCAAAGGGCCTGGACGTGGTGTCACAACCTGTAAGGGCGTGCAGAACTAACAGGAGATGACGTAGCGGGAACCCAAGGACATCAGCAAGTCGTTTTATGTCCCATACTTTCTTCTTTTGCTGTTTTTGTCTGAACAGAAGTAGACATCATGGTCTTCGGCACACAAGTAATACTTCAACAACACTAACAGGTCCGTGTCTTCATCTACCACAGCCGCGCTCTTGTGTTTAGTTGCCTGTTGAGCTGCCAGGACAATCTGCAAGTCAGCGTCTGACTTCGCTTGTATGACTGTGCATGTCCGCTCCAAGCATGAACCAAGGAGAGATATGAATATATGATTGTTCTCCTTGTGTGCAAGAAATACTTCTTTAGTAGACAGCAGGGCCATGTCATGAGTAAAATGAACCGGTACTCCTTTCATCCTTTTGTGCGTCTTATATGGGTTAAGGGTTGAGGGTCCAGACTCATATCCACCAAAGACTACCACGGCATGGGGATATTGGCTATTTACATAACTGAAGTAACAGTCAACAATGCTTTGGAATGTGGAGCCCCGCTTCCAGGGTGCTTGTACTCGTTGTAGTAAGGAACCTCCGCCCACAACATACTGGAGGTCACGGGGTAGAGAACACATGGCAGGTTCAGAAACCATCTTCCACAGCTCATCGGCCAGTGATGCCTTGTTTGGTAGTCTCATTATTTCTGGAGATTCAAACAAAGATGATGGATAACAGACTTATGTCACTTTTAATAAGCTCTGTAGCTGCCTTGAGTATCTGTATCTTCTGGGCCTCCTCGTCGTTACTTTGTCTGGCATAAAACGAGTGCAGAATAGAAGATGCAGTTTTTTTGCACGCAACAACGTTAGCCTTCCCATCCACACATGTGATTATAACGTCATCGCCAAAGTGTTTCTTTAATTCGTGTTTCATCTTGGTATAGCTGTATGCTTCATCCCCTCCATTGATTTCTTTCATCTTTGAGATCAAATCATTGAAGGTGATCTGTTCATCGTCATTTTCTTCAAGAAAACGCACAACTTTCTGAAAGGCCTCAGCAAAGGCTTCATTTTTTCGGCGGCCACGTTTTGCTTGCTGATTCTGCTGATCTGAAGCAGTTTCCCAAGGTCTCTTCAATGACTGAAATCGACTATTACAATCTTTGTGATACACCGCATCTGCAGCAACTAAATCGTTGACAAATTCCAGTCTTGCAGTGACCTTTTGTGCCCAGTCATCATTACTGCGCTTTGCACAAGCCATGTGAAGAGTTTCTTTATATTCTAATGTTCGAACTGTATACCCCTCATGTTTTGGTTGTAGACGCCTTTTTTCAGTTTTGTCTACAGTTTTTGAACAAAACAAACAGCTGTTCTTCAAATCGAACTGCGCTGTGCTTGAACAACTGGGCCGTGAACTTGATTTTGAAATAATGTTGTTCAAGTTTGTCTTTATACTTTTTTTGTTAGTATAGTTGCGACGACAAGTAACGTGTACAAAGTCAACCTCACTGATCTCCTCTTGTTTTGCTAGCAAGCAAAATACCAGAAATT
>CM072525.1:46410204-46440204 GCA_036898135.1 Oncomelania hupensis | reverse complement strand
ATAACAAACAGTGGTCAAACGCCATTGTCTCGAATGTTAAAAGTTGGAATGTTAATAATGTTATTGTTATTTTAAAAAAACAACAACATGTACTTTACTTATGTTTTTGTATCCTCCACACTCCAAAATCGGCAAGTAATGGGATTAAATCGTGAATCTCGAATCATACATGCTGAATGCCAATGAAGTGTATGACACGATGAATGCATGTGAGGCAGTGCAAGAAAGGATGTAATTTATTGTCGCCATGCCACACCAAAATCCTTGTAACATTTTTACTTGGTGAATAAATATTCTTATGTCTTATGTCTTATGTCAGACAGTCTTGGGAAGTAGTAGCAGCGCCCTCCCTATATTTGTACGGATTCAAATTACTGTTTGCGATTGGCATTTTTTACGCTTGTATTGTAAAAGAAAGAAAAAAACAGATGGTAAGTTCGCTTCTTAGTTCAAGGTCAACTATCTAGAAGAAAATTTATGTTCAAATACATATAAGAAAGAAGATGTGTGCCACGAAGACATTGAACTGATCACTGTAGCCCTTAGGCCATTCTACCTGCCGAGGGAATTCAATCAGCTGTTTGTGACTATCATCTATGTCCACCCTCGTGCCAACGTCAAATCAGCAACCTCAATTCTCTGCAATGTCATCAACCCATTGTCCGCCTCATCCCCGGACGCCCCATCACTCATCCTGGGTGATTTCAACAGCATGCGCGTCAAACGTGCTCTCCCCACCTTCTATCAGTATGTCACCTGTACGACCTGTGGTGACAACACCATCGACTTGTGCTGGGGCAACATCAAGGATGCCTACAAGTCAAGCCCCCTCCCCAACCTTGGCCGCTCCATACACAACATGGTGCAGCTGCTTCCCACCTACAAACAGAAGGTCAAGCGCATCAAGCCCATCGTCCGCACCATCAAAGTGTGGAGCCAGGAGTCAACAGATGCACTGAACGGCTGCTTTGAGTGCACTGACTGGGACACTATCTGCCCCCCTGACGGCTCGCTCGACGTAGCTGCTGACACAGTCTCCAGCTACATCAACTTCTGTGTCGACAGCGTGCTGAAGACCAAGGAGATCAAGACCTACTCCAACTCCAAACCGTGGATTACTCCAGAACTGAAACAGCTGCTGAAAGATCGACAAGCCGCCTTCAAGGAGGGGGACCGGCCTCGAGTGAAACAGCTCCAGCGCAGACTCGATGAAAAGATCCGAGCGGAGAAGAAGAGGTACGCCAAGAAGGTAGAAGACAACCTGCAGAAGTGCGACTCGCGTCAGTATTGGAGGAACATCTCCACCATCACAGGCTACAAGCAGAAGAGTGGCACCCTCCAATCTGACGACGAGTCGAAGCTAGCAGAGGAGTTAAATATCTTCTACTCCCGCTTCGATGTACATAACTTCCATCGTGAACAGCAAGAGGCCCTCTCCAGGGCGCGCGAGCGATCTGGCGAACCCATCACTGTCAGCGCTGTCGAAGTCCAGACCATCTTCAGTGGTCTGAATCCAAGGAGTGCTGCTGGTCCGGACAACGTGACCGGCAAGACGCTCAAGCAGTGCAGTGAGGCACTTGCCCCAGTGTTTGCCCGCCTGTTCCAGCGCTCCTTTGAAGAAGGTCACGTCCCCTTGCCCTGGCGCACCTCCACCATCATCCCTGTCCCCAAGAAGAAAAACCCCTCCCAGTTGAATGACTACCGCCCTGTGGCCCTCACCTCCATCCCCATGAAGTGTGCAGAGAGGATTGCGCTCAAGCGTCTCCAGAGTGACACAGCACCGCACCAAGACCCGCTGCAGTTTGCGTACTGTCGAGGCCGCAACACTGAAGACGCCATCTTGACCCTGCTGCACCACCTGTACGTGCACCTGGAAGGTCCTGGCACCTACGCCCGCATTCTCTTTGTGGATTTCTCGAGTGCCTTCAACACTCTACAGCCACACCTCCTGACAGAAAAGCTGCTAGAGATGGAAGTGAATCCCTCTCTCATCCGCTGGATCCACAGCTTCATGACAGAGCGACCCCAGCAAGTCAGGGTGGGAAGTACACTGTCCTCGGTCTCAGTGACAAACACTGTGGCGCCCCAAGGGTGCGTGCTCTCCCCCGCCCTCTTCACCACCTACACCGCCGCCTGCCGCACCGACGACCCCTGCAACGTCCAGATCAAGTTTGCGGACGACACTTCCCTCACTGGCCTCATCAAGTCCGATGAAGTGTCGTACCGCGCCGCTGTGGCTGAGCTGGTCGCCTGGTGCGACAGGCATTACCTACAGCTCAACATCTCCAAGACAGAGGAGATGGTCATCGACTTCCGCCGGCAGCCCCAGGCCCTCGGGCCCCTCGTCATCAAGGGGGAGGATGTGCGCACCGTCAGCACCTACAAGTACCTGGGCACAGTCATCGATGACAAGCTGGATTGGTCCCCTAACATCAATGTCTGCACCAAGAAGGTTAACCAG
Organism: Oncomelania hupensis; assembly: GCA_036898135.1. NCBI lineage: Eukaryota > Metazoa > Mollusca > Gastropoda > Littorinimorpha > Pomatiopsidae > Oncomelania > Oncomelania hupensis. The sequence goes on along the minus strand of CM072525.1, from coordinate 46,437,743 downwards.
CGTCTCTTCTTCCTACGCAAGCTACGACAATTCAAGGTCAGCAGCACCATCCTAAAAATGTTCTACCAGTCTGTGGTAGAAAGCACACTGCTCTACAACCAGCTGTGCTACTACAATGGGGCCAACGAAACCGACACAGAGAGGCTGGACCGCATCATCTCCACCGCTGAGCGGCTGCTTGGCAACGAGGTACGACCCCTGCGCCAGGCCTACGACACCGCGGCTGTGAAGAAGATCCGCCGGATCCTGCAGGACGAGACCCATCCGCTCCATGCAGTGGTCTCAGCTGCTGAGTCCAAGCGCCGCCCTGGCCGCTTCCTGTCCATGCGCTGCCGCACCAGCCGCTACCTCAACTCCTTCCTACCATCCGCCATCCGCCTCGTCACCAAAGCCAGCCCCGAATGCTGACCAGAAGAGACTTTGAAGAAAAAGAGAGAGAGAGAGAGAGAGAGAGAGAGAGAGAGTGTGCACTAAGTCATGTGCCACAGAAAAACAGTATTATGACTGTGTGGTGTGGTGTGTGTGTGTGTGTGTGTGTGTGTGCGCGCGCAGTGTAGCAGAAATATATAGACTGACCCGCAAACCTATAGTCATAGAGCCATGGATACTACATCAGTGCATAGAGCAGTTAATTGACTACGTATTCCTGTGACATTGTGCGTGCATGTGGATGTGGGCGTGTGTGTACGTGTTTGGGTGTGTGAGTGTGTGTATGCGAATGTGATGCACACGTAGTAAGGTGTATGTGAGTGGCTGTTTCTTAATTAAGTGGTTCATAATCATACGTGACCCTGATCCGTGATGCCTACGTAGTACCATGATTGTATTAGCAATGTTAAATCTAAGTCATATGTTTTTGAAGTAACAACAGTTTACTGATGTATTCGTTGCGGAATGTCTCTAGTTGTAACTAGTCATGTGTATACACCATTTAATTTGCTCAGCAGCCTATTGTTGTAACCAATTTTCTTATAACGTATGTAAAACCCCCACTCCCCTGTAGTTAGTGAAGGGAAACAACAATGTTGACATAGCGTTGACAGTGGAAGTGTGTAATATGTAACCCTAGAATGACTAGCGTAACTACAGTGAGCCCCTTAAATGTATTAAGGGTGTGTGTGGGATGAGTCGGTGCGTGGATAAGAATGAATGTGCAAGGATTAGCATGGTCATGAGAAAGCGTGAATGATTGAGAAAATGGCAGTAATAGTCTTGAGATTTGTTTAGTATTGTTATGCATTAAGGTGTTCTAATATCCGCTACCGTTTCTTTATTGTATACATGTACGCTAACCTTTGTGTTGTCTTCTTAATATGCCAACAGTTACTGTGCATCACACACAAATATCCTTGTGCAAATGGGGACAATAAAGATTCGTTATTCGTTATTCGTTATTCGTTATTATTATTCGTTATTCGTTATTCGTTATTCGTTATTCGTATAATACTTAAAGAGCCATAGTATTCAAAATGTTTAATTTTGCGACAATACGTGTATTGGTAAATGGCCTTGTCATATTAAAAGATGATCTAATGGGTAATCGTTACTCAATCCCACCGCTTAGGATTGAACTGTAGGCGTCCCTTCGTTGTGTAAACGAACAACTGGGCTGCTATATACACTTTCGCAGCGGTGCTATTTTTAGAATCTATGTTGACGCTATTTATAGGCACATATGAATGTATGATTTATAAATATCAAAAATGTATTTTAGAAAGAGGGTACCGTGTGAGTTAATTTTACTTTCTTTCCGTTGGGACAACACTCGATGTGATTTTGACAAGGGTCTGTGACTCTCAAATGCGTGATTTTGGGAACCTTTAACAATATTTGTGCTCGACCAATAACAGTAGGAGCGGTAGTAATAGCAGCAGCAGCAGTAGTAGTAGTAGTAGTAGTAGTAGTAGTAGTAGTAGTAGTAGGTGTAGTAGTAGTAGTAGTGGGGGACATTAGTTGTAGCAATAGTAGTAGAGGTACGGTGGAGAAGCGAGGGTCCAACGACGTGGTTTTAGCTTACAGTTCAGTAAATTAAACAGTGAGAAGTTAACATGTGTTAACCTCCAGGCGACGTTTTCGGAATCTTTGAACAATTCAAAAGGGAAATTTAAAAGAATAGCAACATGTTCTGTGCGTCTTTAACTCTTCAAATTAAGAGATACTTGGGACTACCCTAGGTCTTCATTCCATTCCGCTGCTACCATCAAGTTTTGGATCAAAGTGTGTAATACCAAAGAGCTTATTACGGAAAGAGGGGGAACTTCCATTATGTCCTATACAAAAATGCGAGACGCTCTCACGGATTATTTCCCTTTGCTCGGGCTGGCTATATTTCATCATCTGCTATATGAATGATCTGTGCGTGGTAACTTATTGAGCCTATGCCATTGCAAAAGAACATTTTTATGGCAACGTTTGCAAAAACCAACCTTTTAACCATCATTATTATTAACATTCCGCTACTACTGTCTTTTTTTTGTTTTTGTTTATGTTTCCTTGTTGACATTTATTAGGTGCTTTTATGCTGCTTATGTGTGTATGTCATAGATTCGTTTTCTGCCCTGGAATTTATTATTTTTTTAATCAACGACAGATATTTTAAAATTAAAATATGCATGACAGACTGTTTCATTTATCCGAAACTGTGTAAATCCGTAATCGTGAGAGAGAGAGAGAGAGTGAGAGTGAGTGAGAGAGTGAGAGAGAGAGGGGGGTTGGGGGAAGAGAGAGCTCTGTCATTCAATCAATTAATCACAATAAAGCCCAATAACAAAATGTTTTACTAATAGTGTGAATTTAATTTATATTAGGTGTCCCCCTACCCCCCAACCCTCTCACCTCCCACATCACTGGCTTAATAACATCAGTCACTTCATGGAAAATAATTAATTAATCAGACAGAACAATCAGAACCTAGATTACAACATTCCACGCAATATAGATCTAATGCGCAAAAATTCACAGATCAGAACAAGGACTGAGTTTCTACATTACATTTTTTCCCGTTTACACTCAAACGAAAAGCGATTACAACAGATCAAGGACAATTTTTGTGCCTAGGTAAGGGGTTATCTTGCACAGTATTTGATCACGAGGATAAAACAGACTTAGTCTAATTTAACTTGTTAACATAAGCAGTTTGACGAAGCCAAACTGCCAATCTGACATCTACTTTTGAAATATAAGCACATATATATACAAACAACCTAGAAATAACGTAAACAGTGAGCGACCTGTTGAACGTAAATTGTCAGCAAGCAAACTGTTTTGGATTTAGCACATAGGTATAACATGAATCATTCAAGCCGCTCTCCGATTGTTTTAACACTAACAGCACTGCAGCGGTCTTAGTTTAGGCCTACATAAACACACAAAAATGAAGTTTTTCAATTGCAATTTACCTTTCTTTGTCTCTTGGAAATTTGAAAAAGGACTTGCCAACACAACTTTTCTTGTATTTGGCATTATGGCAATTGATGGCTGCGCAAAAGTCACCGCCCTGTTTCACTCGGCCGCCTTTTGACTTTCTGCCACAAGCCATTTTCAGCATGCTGACAAGGGCGCATAACTCGTACCTTTCGTCTCGCGGTTATGTACCAAGTTCCCCCTCTTTCTATCATTAAGCTCTTTGGTAGTACTCCCTATATTTTAATGAAGGTCTTTTCTTCCCATTGAAATTTCCAACAATAGAAATGTAACATTTTGATGTGTGTAAACATCGCTAAAAGGAAAGAAATAAAGAGTGTCTGCACTACTACTACTACTACTACTACTACTACTACTACTACTACTACTACTACTACTACTACTACTACTACTACTACTACTACTGCTGCTGCTGCTACTACTACAAATGGATGCTATATACCGCTTTTCCACATTCCCCATACAGGCTCAAAGCGCGGCAATGCAATCTGTACCAACATAGACGCTCAAATGTTTTACATTCTCTCACATACACAACCAACACACATCCAGCACCCGAACATGTGGTGTAAAGGCATGGAGATCGGTCGTATCAGAGGGAAAGTAAGAGGGATTTTATTTGTAACATTTTAGAATGGCTGCCTCCAGTATCTTTATTGAAAGGAAAATATTTCTCCGCATTCAATATATTTATCTACGGTTCACTTTCTTCCACACCTATCTCACATTTCCAGCCTTTGGCATCATCAAGGGCCCATTTAACTGTTCCGTCTGAAAGGCAGATACCCGACTCAGAAACACCCATAAACCTATCCTATCCTATCCTATCCTATTCCGTAACTCGAAAGTCGTTGGAGTTCCACGGATGATCGTTTAACCAACGTACTCCATCTTTCTCTGTCCTCAGAAATCTTTATGGCTTCGCTCAGTGTCAAGCCAGTCCATTCTCGAATGTCGTCCTCCCACTTCTTTTTCTGGCTCCCTCTTCTTTTGCCTCCTTGCACCGTGCCTGGCAGGAGGGTCCTTGGCAAGGCCCGATGCTCTGGTGACACAGAGAACCTGTTTGAGGGTGGTTTAGTGAGACTATAGCTTTTGATAGTGCCCGGGAACCATCGCTTTTTTTTTCTTTTTCTGCGCCGTCTTTGCTATCCAAACTCGCCGTCCTCGGTGAATTAAAGTTGGATATTGACTGCAATGAGCGACATTTGAACGGTGGGTCAAAGTTCGACGTTAATGTAGCTGTGGAGTGTCGACAAGCGTGCGTGGACATAACTGTCACAATCTACCCTTTCTAGCGATAGTTGGATGGGAGATAACCCAGTAAGTTTGTAGCGAGAAGCTGTCGACCATTGGAGCAGGGAGAGGTGAATGGTATTATTATTACTTGCTCTGGGAATGTTTGTAGTACAAGTGAGTCAGAGTCGCGTTAGTGAGGGAATAAAATCAAGTTAAAATATGTCAAATTATAAGTAGTCTCAGTTTTAAAGACGGCCTAGCTAACGCCCTATGGGAGTTCAGAAAGAACACGGGGAAAAAAGCTGGTAAAGCAGTAGAAGCACTCAGCCCATACCCCTATACTAAAGACACGGCCGCACACTCCCTCACATTCTCACGCACAAACCACCTCCTCTTACTTCAACCCCACCTCCCCCTCTCCATCCCTCATCCTCTTTACGCACTCGCACGATCTTTCTTAACTGTTGTTGCTTAGACGTGTCGTCAATTATCTACCCTGGCCTTAAGGGAAACAACCCCGTCTGTGATCTTGTTTGTCAGGGTCGCGTTTCGTCTTCAAATAAATCTAACGGGCGATTGGCTGATTAGCGTCACCTGATTAAAACGAGTTAGAGGACCTGCCCTCAAAGAAACAGAAGTAGAATCTTCGCCATTTGCCTTGGGCTTGTGTGGTCTCTGTGGGTGCAAGAAGATCACCAATGTCCCTAGCGTTTTGTTTTTCTTGACCTTTTGATAATGGAAGCATACATTTATATATACAGTTCCTAATACATTCTTCTTCTTCGTTGACGTCGTCGTCGGTATCATCGTCAACACTATCATCATCGTCATCAGCATCATTATCAATTATTATCATCAACATTGCTATCGACTCCAGCAGAAGCTTCTTCTTCTTAATGTGCGTGCGTGTGCGGAGAGAGAGAGAGAGAGAGAGAGAGTGAGTGAGAGAGAGAGAGAGAGAGTCTTTTAAATTGGCTGGTCGGATAATCCTCTTGTGAGCAGCCCGACTTTCAAATAAACTATTCAATCAATCTATCAATCTTCACTTTTTCTTCAGTGTTCTGCTTTAACCATATATCCTCTTCCATGAAGCCATCACGCAACTTTTTTTTTCTCCCTCTCTTTTCCTACCTTTCTCCTCTCTCTCTCTCTCTCTCTTTCCTTGCTGACGTTCCATGCTTCCAAAGCAGTTGCACTTAAAACACATTTTACAAATTGGAATTGTACATAATATAAACAGCTTCTCGAGTTTATATTTTCCAATGTATAAATAAGTAGAATAGAAAATAATTAGACATGTAACAGACATTAGGGACACATTGGGGAATGTAACGAAAGTTGAAATTAAATTCAACAGAGTTCTTCTTTCGTTGTAATACATAAAAAATAAATCTTCAATATCCAAAGTTTTCTGTGTATTCTTGTTTCTCTTTTACCGAGAGTCTGGTCCTTCAAAATAGAAAATTGTTTTTTTTTCTGTCAATACGTGTGATGTTTTTTTTTCTTTTTCTGTTATATTTCTGTTTTGAGAGATGGTGACGAAAATATATTTTTGTGGGGGTGGGTAAGTGGGTTAAATAAATATATATACATATTACATTTCTTTTCCAAGTTTCTTCTGCTCTGCCCACGCACCTTAAAACAAGTTTTAAAGGCTGAAATAAAACGGAGCCAAAACCTAGCCCTGTAGAATGCCGGTGGGTTGTTATTGAGGAACATAGGGATTTTATTACATTTGTGTACACGTGCATAAGAATGAAGGAAATGCCTGATGGAGTTGATCACGGAGTGAGTAGATTAAAGTAGCGTACATATAACTAGTTCGCATTTACTCAAGACGATTAGTCAAAAGCTGGATCACGGTCGAACCGCTCTCATGAGATTTTATGGACTAACCTTCACCCCTTTTCATGGTCACGACGAAATGGGGGATAATGGAATTGGAGCAGAAATAAGAAGACCATAGTTAAGTAATTGTGTTTTTGAAGTACGCTTACCAGCTCCAGGAAGTGCTTAAGGCGCGGAGTAAAATTGAGATCCAATACAGTGTGCTACTAAGGCGCTAGTTTGCTACATCTTGTGCACTGCTTTACGCCACGGACAGTAAACACCATGTGTGACCAACAAAACCGTAGCTGTAGCTCCGTGGTACACACCGGTGAGGCCGGTTCCCATCTTGTGGTGAGCGAGATAAAAATAGACCTTTTTGACTGCCCGTTTTCAGTGTGATTGCTCTGATGGTTCAGAGTTGATTGAGGTCCCTACTTCATCTTCCTTGAGATGGTTATCCCCGTCTGCCGTAGCGCCGATGGTGGGTATCGGCCAGCGCCTTGAGCCTTTCTTGAGCTGGATAGCGCTATGTAAGAACCATTCATGAAATGAGTTAATAAATAAAGAAGCCCACTTCAAGAATTGTGAAACAAAACGAAAGTTAATTTTAATATTAATAATAATAATACAGGATGCTATACGCGCCTTTCCCCAAATCATTCAGGCTCAAAGCGCGGCGATCTATACCAACATACACGCTCACCTGTCTCATCCACCCTCACACACACCAAACACACATCCATCACTCAAACAGGTGGTGTAAAGGCAGGGAGATTGCTATTAGAAGACGGAAAGATAATCGAATTTTTTATTTTTTGAAATTTTTATATTGACTGCGTCCTATACCATTATTGAAGGGAGGGAGGAAACCGGAGTGCCCGGAGAAAACCCTCGGTGACCTCAATAGTCTCAGAGAGTCCATTACGCAACCTTTACCCTGGATCTTCTTTCTTCCGCACCCTTCTTTAGCCGATCGTGACTGGTTGGTAAGTACCGAGCCAGACTTTTAACCTGCTGCCGTTGTCAGTCCACTGAGCTGCAGCCCTGATACAAACATCGTGTGCACTAGGCCTAAAGATCCAATCACCACAACTATGATGTTTGTTCGGAATGCTGCGTTCTTTAGAGCAGTACACAAAGGCATGTACTTCAGACATTTCTGGTTATAGCAGATGTTTATGAAAGAATCTTACGGGGTGACCACTTTTACAAAAAAAAAGGCTAGGCCATTCGCATGATCTACAATACAAATGTCAGGTTTGTTGCTGGCTAGACTGTCACTACTGAAGTCTTCAAACTGCACAGGCCATTAATTTAAACCTATTGATATGGCTGGTAAGCTAGAATGCAACTGTGTTTCAGTTGTCCGGGCATCAGGCAATGCGCCCAAAGGCTGCAAGGGGCGCTTCGGGCGCCTTGCTTTTGGAACCTGTATCGGCCAGCGCCTTGAGCAGCTCTTGAGCTGGAAAGCCGCGATATAAGAACGATGAAATACAGTTAATAAACAAAATGGGTTTGAGTTGAGTATCGGAGATTGTATTTAAGTATACTTCTGATTCTGTCAAGCCTACAAGATGGTACGTCTAGCCGACTCCGAATGGATGGGCATATGACATTAAAACATCTGTGTTGGGGAAAATGGCCTGCTCTTTTCCTGCCTATAAATAAAATGTAATACTCTTAAAACTTGGGCTTCCGCTGCAACTTACATCAAAGTAATATGGGCTAACTTTTTCCTAAGTAGATTGAAGCAGGTCCCGACCATTCTCTCTCTCTCTGTCTCTCTCTGTCTGTCTGTCTGTCTGTCTGTCTGTCTCTCTCTCTCTCTCTCTCTCTCTCTCTCTCTCTCTCTCTCTCTCTCTGTGCAACGATTTCCTTTCTCTCTTTTGTCTTCCCTCTTTTTTCGGTTACTATTGTTTTGTCTATTTTCTTAACATTCTTCGGCTGTTGTTGTTTCTTCTTCTGTCCATCCTTCTTCTTCTTCTTCTTCTTCTTCTTCTTCTTCTTCTTCTTCTTCTTCTTCTTCTTCTTCTTCTTCTTCTTCTTCTTCTGCTTCTTCGTCTTTCTTTCTTTCTTTCTTTCTTCCTTTCTTTCTTTCTTTCTTTCTTTTATTTTCTCTTGAATTCTTTTATTTAATTTTTTGTGTTTCTTCTTCTTCTTTTTCTTCTTCTTCTTCTTCTTCTTCTTCTTCTTCTTCTTCTTCTTCTTCTTCTTCTTCTTCCTCTTCTTCTTCTTCTTCTTCTTTTCTTCCTTCCTTCCTCCTTTCTTTCTTTCTTACTTTTATTTTATCTTGAATTCTTTTAGTTAATTCTTTGTTTGTTTTCTTCTTCTTCTTCTTCTTCTTCTTCTTCTTCTTCTTTCTTTCTTTCTTTCTTTCTTTCTTCTTTCCTTTTTCCCCTTTAATTCGTTCATCCAATTCTTGTGTTTATTTCTTTTTATTTTCTTCGTAGGTATTTCTCGCAGATTATTCTGAAATTGAAAATCTGTTCTGTGGTAATTCGCCTTGCCCTGAATCCTGCTTGTTCTTCAGCTATGATTTATTCTGCTTGGGGTTTTAACCTGTTGAGTATTATTTTCAGGAAGACCTTGCTGGGATGGCTGATGAGGCTGATGGTACGGTAATTTTCACATTCCTTAAGGTTACCTTTTTTGAAAAGATTGATGACAAGCTACTGGGTCCATGATGTAGGCCACTCCTTACTCTGCCAGATTTTGTTACAGATAATGGTGAGTGCGTCAATCATCGCTTCTGCTCCTGCTTGAAGCAGAGGAATAATCTGCGATAAATACCTACAGCACCAACAACATCTATATCATGTGTTCGTACACTTCAAAAAGGCGCTTGACCGAGTCTGGCATGCATCTCTGTGCGCAACCATGAGAGTGTACAACATCAGCCCTAACATTATTGAAGTCATCAAAAGCCTGTATGACAAGGCTAACAGAGCAGTCCTCCACAACAGCGCCATCGGAAACTGGTTCAGAACAACAATCGGTGTGCGTCAGGGATGCCTACTCTCTCCAAAACTCTTCAAAGTCTTCCTAGAGCGCATCGATCATCATGTCAGATGCCCATGCAGATCACGAAGGAACAGTCAGCATAGGGGGAAAAGCAATCTCCAACCTTCGTTTTGCGGATGACATTGATGGATTGGCTGGAAAGGAACAAGAACTTGAACAGCTGGTACAGAGGCTTGACACCACCTCCAGAGCCTATGGAATGGAAATAAGTGCAGAGAAGACCAAAATGATGACCAACAACACCAATGGCATCAACACGGACATCAAAGTCCAAGGCCAATCCCTCAACACAGTGCATAGCTTCAAATATTTAGGAGCCATTGTATCAGACAATGGGTCCAGACAGGAAGTCCTCTCCAGGATCGCACAAACAACTGCTGCCCTGGCAAGGTTGAAGCCAATTTGGAAAGACAAGACCATCAGTCTGCATTCCAAGGTAAGACTGCTGCGCTCCCTTGTCATCTCCATCTTCCTATATGTTTGCGAAACATGGGCCCTCACAGCAGATTTACAACGAAGAATGCAAAGCATGGAGATGAGGTGCTACTTCCTATACCCAGCACATCACCAACGACGAAGTCCGACAGACCATCAAACAAGCCATTGGACAACACGATGACCTGCTCAAAGTGGTGAAAAAACGGGAACTCCGATGGCATGGCCACATCACCAGATCATCAGGTCTTGCAAAGACCATCCTGCAAGGCACAGTGCAAGGATGTAGAAGAAGAGGGAGACCAAAAAAGTGGTGTGAGGACAACATTCGAGAATGGACTGGTTTGACACTGAGCGATACAATCAGGGTTGCTGAGGACAGGGAAAGATGGAGTATGCTGGTTAAACGATCATCTGTGGTGCCCCTACGACCTCTGAGTTACGGGATAGGATAGGATAGGATAGGATAGGATAGGATAGGATAGGATAGATCTTCTTCTTCTTCTTTCTCGTTTCTCTTTCTTTCTTTCTTTCTTTCTTTCTTTCTTTCTTTCTGTCTGTCTTTCTTTCTTTCTTTCTTTCTTTCTTCTTCTTCTTCTTCTTCTTCTTCTTCTTCTTCTTCTTCTTCTTCTTCTTCTTCTTCTTCTTCTTCGTTTCTCTTTCTTTCTTTCTTTCTTTCTTTCTTTCTTTCAATTTCTCTTTATTTTTTTTTCATTTAATTGTTTGTGTTTCTTTTCATTTTCTTTGCTTCATTGTTTCTTCTTCTTCTTCTTCTTCTTCTTCTTCTTCTTCTTCTTCTTCTTTTTTTCTTCTTCTTCTTCTTCTTCTTCTTCTTCTTCTTCTTCTTCTTCTTCTTCTTCTTTTTCTTCTTCTTCTTCTTCTTCTTTTTCTTCTTCTTCTTCTTCTTCTTCTTCTTCTTCTTCTTCTTCTTCTTCTTCTTCTTCTTCTTCTTCTTGTTCTTCTTGTTCTTCTTGTTCTTGTTCTTCTTGTTCTTGTTCTTGTTCTTCTTCTTCTTCTTCTTCTTCTTTTCTTCTTCTTCTTCTCTATGGTGAAACCTTCCTTGCCACGCATGTTTGGGATTCCTAGAGCATGACTTTTTTTTTCAGCAATGTCCATTGAGTCGAATGCATTGCCTGAGGTCTCATTGCACTGTGGACTGAAAGAGTCAGTCAGGAATGCGGTGACTAGTAGGGAAACAAATCAAGAAGAGCAAGCAGACTGCATCCCACATCACCACCACCACCACCAAAAACAGCAACAACAACAACAACAACAACAATATGACAGAACCAAGAAGAAAACAAAAATTAAAATTGTTGAGAACCTTGTCGACTGTCCTGTCCTTAGCGCGGCTAGTTCAATTAATCGTTTAAGGAGTTCAAGAAACAAATCACCAAAGAAAAATATAATCCTCTTTGCATTAACGTTCACCTCATACCCCCCCCCCCCAACCCTCCCTTCCCAAACCCCTCTTCCCCCCCTCAACTCAACCCAGGATCAATTCAACATTAATTAAATGGGCACTTATTTTTTTTAAAATCCTATTGTCCTGCTGTTTTGATATAGGGCCCAACGAAAAGAGACATTTGCAACGGATCTGTATGACGACCTACTAGCGCCAAAACCGAGAGTTACCCTTATCACGAGATTATTGAAATTATCACGTGTTCTGTGTAATTTACAGAGATACCGGTAATCCGCAGTGTTAATTAATAATTATCAGTATTTGCCATGCTTTCCTAGCGCCAAAACCTGATAATTACTAATATCATGAGATAATTACAATTATTAAGAGATAATTACAATTATCAAGCCATAATTACAATTATCACTGAAAATTATAAATATCAAGATGAGCATGCGCAGCCCGATGCGCGATGCGCATGCGCGGCAGCGGCACTGTTCATAGCACGCCTGGGGTTTTGGCCCTAGTAAAGCGTGGCCAAAGCTGAAAATTAGTAATTAACACTGTGAATTACCGGTATCTCTGTGAATTACACAGAACACGAGTTAATTACAATTATCACTGATACATGTAAGTTTTGCAGGTTTTGACGCTAGTAAGCCGCCTCACCAGAATTAAGCATGATCAGTGAAACTTATAATTATGAAGTGAAAATTGTGATTATTATGTGATAATTACAATTTTCAGTTTTGGCGCATTTCCAGGCGGATTGATAGAGCCAAAACTGAAAATTAAACATGATCACACGAACATATTTGTAATTTTCAATGATAATTGTAATTTTCTCTTGATACTTGTAATTATCCCAAGATATTTGTAATTATCACATGATAATTGTAATTATCAGGTTTTGGCGCTAGTAGGCCGTCATAGATCTGTAGCTTCAACGGGGTGCAATTGGTTCAGATGGTGTAAGCGACGGCGTAACGATTGAAGCATTACGTGTTCAGCGATGACGTTGCAGCCCGTGGCTCCATGCTGGTGGATGGCTGGATTGCCGACCTCAATCATCTTACCCTGATGCACAGGCGAGCTCTACTACTCCTTCGGAAGAGAGTATAAACCGAGGTTCTGTCTGGTTCATCGCACATTATTGTGAAGCTTGTGTCCTAAAGGGGTGTGCCAGCTACAGGGTCGGGCTCAGTTGTGTATGATGTCAAACGACGCATTTTAATGCGGAATCCTTAGATGGTTGGTTGGTTGGTTGTTTTATTTACGTCTTTTCCACCAAAGATGATAAGGGGGGGGGGGGGGTAGGGGGGGAATTATTTACACAAATCTAGCCACAGGAGAATCCATCAAAAGTTTTGCTAACAATGCACTTTGATGAATGTAGACTGATGGTTCTGTCTTTCCAAATGGGCTTCAACCTTGTCAGGGCAGCAGTTGTTTGTGCGATCCTGGAGAGGACTTCCTGTCGAGACCCATTGTCTGACACAATGGCTCCTAAATATTTGAAGCTGTGCACTGTGTTGAGGGATTGGCCTTGTACTTTGATGTCCGTGTTGATGCCATTGGTGTTGTTGGTCATCATTTTGGTCTTCTCTGCACTTATTTCCATTCCATAAGCTCTGGAGGTGGTGTCAATGAAATAAGACTGCTGCGCTCTCTGGTCATCTCCATCTTCCTATATGCTTGCGAAGCTTGGACCCTCACAGCAGATCTCCAACGAAGAATACAAAGCATGGAGATGAGGTGCTACAGAAGACTTCTGTGCATTTCCTATACCCAACACATCACCAACGACGAAGTCCGACAGACCATCACACAAGCCATTGGACAACACGATGACCTGCTCACAGTGGTGAAGAAACGGAAACTCCGATGGTATGGCCACGTCACCAGATCATCAGGCCTTGCAAAGACCATTCTGCAAGGCACAGTGCAAGGAGGTAGAAGAAGGGGGAGACCGAAAAAGAGGTGGGAGGACAACATTCGAGAATGGTCTGGTTTGACACTGAGCGAAGCCATGAGGGCTGCTGAGGACAGAGAAAGATGGAGTATGCTGGTTAAACGATCATCTGTGGTGCCCCTACGACCTTCGGGTTATGGGACAGGATAGGATAGGATAGGCACTTTGATGAAAATTAATATCATCTAATGTTTTTATGTCATGCAGATGCACAGTTAGTACAGGCAGAAAATGACGGCAACCAGAAAGTAAATGATATAATGAAAAAGTCTCATTGCATACACAATGAATATCTGGACAATACTTTGTTTTTATGGCATTCAACATTATTCTGTTAGCCATAGTAAAAACTGTTCTCGAAAGTCTACAGTCTACAGCAAAATGTGTATCAAATACAAAATGTTTTCGTTGACCTCTCTTCAATCATACGTTTAATTTCCTTAGGGGATTTTTTGAGTTGAATACTCTGAGTATTGATATTTTTAGCTCCTTTCTTTGCTGCTTTGTCCGCACTATCATTAAACAGAAAACCACAATGTGAAGGTAGCCAACAGAAGCTTACCTTTGTACCATTAATAATGAGATTGTGGACTAAATGTTGAATTTCAGGGTGGAGAATTCTCCGCGGATTCCCGCGGAAGGCATTTGCATTTCCGAGAAAAAAAATTGAGTTCAGAGTGTGAGAAGCTGAGGGCTACCCTTTACTGGGCATAGCGGCCAAAAGCGGCCGAAGGTCTAAACAGGCAAAACGTCCAAAAGCGTCCGTATTAACCATGTGGTTATATTCTCGCGTTGTTTGAAAGATTGCGAGACTTCCGGCAATTGACTTCCGGTTAAATTCTGTTGTGAAAACATTCGACTGCATTTCCACAAGTTTTCTCTGTGATGCATTCGTTTTTTCGATTTTTTTTCAAATTTTCTTGTGTGTGTGTCTAAAATGGATGGTTTGGATTCTTCGACTGATGAAGGGGAGTTTACAGGCTTCCATTTATCAACATTAAAGTGAGAGAAATGGACTTGGGAGTCGGAGGAAGAGATCGGTACTGAGTACTGACATTAGACTGATTAGTCATTAGACAATTAGTGTCAGTAGTGTGCATGCATACGATCTTTCAGACTGGCATGAAAGTGAAGAAGAGGAGGGGGCTTGTTTGGACTTTTTAAAACTTTTTTTTATTGTATACACATGGAGTAATCAAAAACAAGACATGACAAGAGAAGTATAAAAAGGTAGATAATCAAAAGAGATTTATTTCTGTTCATTTTGCATTTTATTTCATTTAAATCTATACACTAGTCACTAATACCTAAGATGTAGTGTTTTTACTAACGTACCCCTAAATATCTCTAAAATTATAAAAAAATTCTTGCCTGTTTACAGCTAAAAAAATAGACAAAGTGTGCCCAGTAAAATTTGAAATGTGGAGTTTGTGTGTGTAACAGTGGTGGACCTCAAACTTTGTTAGGCCTACAAATCAAGATTCTTAACTTTTTTGAAAGACATGTGCATAAAACATTTTTTTTTTGTGGTTGTTTCTATTAATGTTTACTTTGTGCTTTTTGCTTTCAGGAGAGGCCCTAAATTACTTTCAAAATAGCATAAATTCATTTTCTTCAAGGGGGCGAATACCGGGGCTTGGCCCCTGGGCCGCGGCCAGATTTCAGAGATTTCTTGATTCAGTTGTTCTCCACCCTGGAATTTCTAAAATAATTTCATGCCGTTCAGTATGACCATAAGATTGTAAAGCATCTAAAACTGACATCGAATCAACACATACAACAACTTGGAATGCGTTTAAGCAAAGATCTGAAATTTTAGTTAATGCCATAAGGATTGCGATAAGTTCACAGGCAAAAATAGAAGTATTTAAACTCAAAGAGAAACATTTTTTGCAATTTTAAAGCTGGAAATTTAGAATAAACTGGAAACTTAGAATCCTTAGATCCTGTATCGTTAAGAGCCTTGAGCCGCTCTTGTTCTGCAAAAGCGCTATATAAGAACGAATAAATAAATATATTAATACATAAATAAATAATCGTGTGAGGAGTTTTAAGAAGCGTATCAACATTTTATACCAAGAGTAGTTCAACATAATTAGTTAAATTGGCATTATAGATTTTACTAATCGGAAAGGGTTTAGTATTGATATGGCCCTGAGAAAAGATACGTCAGTAACATATCTGTAGCCTGAACGGTTACAGGAAATCGCAACAATTTTGCCCTACTTATTTCTAGACTGGAGCCCAAGAATTCGTGGCTCTGGAATTTGGGACGTTAGCCCAGGGCCAGGACGTTATGTAAGGCAGCCGGCTTACAAAACTGGCTAACAAGCATTAGTCATGACAGCTGACTACACAGACTTACAACGAAGTTACAGACTTACAGCCTATAGTGCACTTCTGTCGTCCTACGCTTCTTGGGGTAAAATATGCTGTCCTGATATACCAAAATGTAACCTGACAAGACAAGGGAGGAAGATGAAGACAAAAGAAAAGGACTGAAGAAATGGATGAACATTGAAGTTTATCGTCCACGTTCACCATGGGCGATACGACAGACGGGGATTTTATACATCCCAAGGAGGGGTTAGGGACCCACATTAACACTCGACCTTCAGAGAAGTCACACTGCTAAAGCGCTAAACCCGGCAAGTTGCCGTCAGCCAGTTGCCGTCGGCAAATTGCCGTCACCAGTGTTCACGGTAGAGCCCGAAGTTGCTGTCCGGCGAATTGCTGCCACACTACTTTGTATACAAAAATGGCGCTTTCCAGGCGAAAGAGACGCATACTCCTGTGGTGTATTTTACAAAACAGATTATTAAAACGGAATTCTCGCAAATATGATGTGCACCCAATTCACCGCAATCGTAGAGTGCATGGAGAATACCATCATTTGATTCCGCAAGTGATGAACGATACCCAGAAATGTGTAGAACTGCTTAACCAATGCCGTGAAGATTTGACAAAGCAGTCTAAAATTTTTCAAATGCCTATTTCGCCAACTGAGGTAAAGCAGTATATAACAGTTACATGAATGCGATATCTGACTAAATCAAAAACTGTTTAGACTCTGACAAGATCTAAAACTGTTTAGATCTGGGAACATTGCAACGAGAGAGAGAGAGAGAGAGAGAGAGAGAGAGAGAGAGAGAGAGAGAGAGAGAGAGAGAGAGAGAGAGAGAGAGAGAGAGAGAGAGAAGGTTTATATGTCAATCCAACACATGCTCGAACATACACACACACGCACACATTTTGCAGCGAATCAAGTGCATTCACTCTGTCGGTATGGTGGGAAATTGCTTCCCTTCGACCAGCCAGCCGTCTTTTTTGTAACAAGCGACAAAGCATTTTGCCGGCTGTCGGCAACCGACGGCAACTGGCTGGCAGCGTGAACGTGCATCGCCGGCTTTCATGGTGGGGAAGAAGAAAAGGGCATGACCACAGATTCCAGCCAGCTGCCGCCATCAAATTGCCGGGTTTAGCGTGAACGTACCCTAAGCCGGACTGTGAAACATTAGAAAAGAAAAAGCAAAGGGGGTCCCGAAGGAAAAGACAAAAAGGAAGACAAAAGAGAGAGAGAAGAAAAGTGGGGAAAAAAAGACAGAATAAATAAGTGAAAGACTAAGGATAGGAAAACAACGAAACGATGAGACAGAAAGGAAGGAAAACAAGAAACACAAGACGAAACAGATTCAAAAGCGCGCGCGTATGGGTCTGCTTGTGTGTGTGTGTGGGTGTGCGTGCGTTTGTTTACCTGGGGTTATGATACTTGCTACGTTGGTAATGCGTGTGTGTGTGTGACATAATTAAGTTTCCAATCACACTTGTGTCCAAGTCATGGAAGCGACCCCTGGTGCACTCGGCGCAAGAACTAATATAGAATTGTCAATAGGAATTTCACGGAACTTTTTTTTTTTTTCACATTAAAAAAAATTATTATGTTGATCTTTTCCGCGTTCTCGGAATCTGTCATACCAGTGACCAGTTGCAGACAGGGCAAAACTTGATGCTGCTGTTGTTGTTGATGTTGTCGTTCGTCTTGTCTTAGTTTTTATTTTCTTCTCCTCCTTGTTGCTCAGTTGCGGCCCCTTTCGGCGTTTCGCATCCGTGCTCTCTCTCTCTCTCTCTCTCTCTCTCACTCTCTCTCTCTCTCTCTCTCTCTCTCTCTCTATCTCTCTCTCTCTCTCTCTCTCTCTCTCTCCTCTTCCCTCCCCACCCAACCGCCGCCATTTTCTCTATATTCATCATTATCAATGGAAAATGTATCTATCCTGTCTGAGATATCTTTGATCTCTTTGAATATGCTTCCTCTTACGTTTACGATGAGAATCTATATAGCTTGTGCTTACTAAATGACATCAAAGAGATTAATCCAATAGATAATGTACATTGCCTTCACTATCGCAAGTTTTCAATTTGCTTGCATGTAGAATCAGCCAATGTATGTTGCTGACGTTTTTCTTGTGCGAGTTTATAATCTGCTTGCATAGAATCAGCCAATATTTTGTGTTGACCCATTCCAAGCTTCTTCAGTTTGTGTGTGTGGACATTTTCCTCGCATTATATGTCCGTAGATTCCCATCAAAGAGAGAAAGTCAATATTGCATGTTTGTATAGTTCATATCCTTTCAATTTGGCGCTTTTACATTTAGTTAGTGCATCCTACGTCAATATTAAATATTTGAATATTCCCGTTTTCTTAGGTTTTGTATTTCTCGGTGATCTGTGGAATTGCTTTAAAATATGCGGAAATCAGAACGAACACAAGGTCAGTCGGTCGGTCCGTCCGTCCGTTGCACCGATGGATTTTGACCAAATTTCGTATTAACATCATCGCCACGAAAAGTAACACTTTGATCCTGAAACCCTTAAAATAAAAGTTTTAAAAAATCCTCCCCAGCTATCGCTCGGGAAGTAATCGCATAAAAAAAAAAATATAGAGATTAAAAAGTATGTTAAACACACATCCACCTCAGTAAGGCGGCACTCTAATGGGCTCTATGCACAAGTCGGTGGCATGGTCACGTGGCGCGGGAATAACAAATTTTAAATTTACCAACATTTTGGGATATTGTGATGTTTTGAACATAGCACATTCGTGCAATAACGATTACAGACAAATTATTATCAGGGGACAGGCTTTTTTTTAAAGAGCGATTTGTCACTGACATTCAGTTTAGAGTTCATCAATATTTCATCTTTCAGTGGAAATCGATGAAAGGAAGTGTTCTTTTCTTTGCATAAAGGTTTACGTCGGAGTTAGAGCATCCAAACGCAGCACAGTACTTCACCATTTTCAAACTCGAGCACGCTGTGTTATTCCCGCAGCACGTGACCGCCACGCCTTTGTGCATAGAGCTCATTAACCGATCTAGGGGCTGGGAGTTGGTTGAGAGTGTGAGGGTGTCTAAAACAGTCTAAAACAGTATTATATGTATATATATATATATATCGTGATGTGCTTTTCCAGCTCAAGAGCTGCTGATGGTGCTGGCCGATACAAGCTGTAACTCAAGCTGCCCAAGGCGGTGCCTCCTCTGACGCCTCACACAACGGATCTTAATCCCGGGCGACCGGGCATTGGGGGAGAATGGACCTAGTGTTTGCTGGGGGTGTTTGTGTAGCCTCCACTCACCCGTCTCCAACCTCAACGTCAGGATCTGTAAAGTCCGTGTAATGGAATGGGTGCGTGTGTTACACGATTTCTCAATAGTCTAGTCGATTCAGCCCCGATGCTTGAATCTTGATTATGTGTAACTCGAATTCGTTTATCCACGCAGCCTGTTCACTGCACTCAGCAACGAGGCAAGAGTCGTATACAGTTTTCCCAACTTTATTCAGCAAACACCAACCACTGCATACAAGATCGCTTTTTTTTAAAATCACTACAAAAATCACTGCTGCGTTACTTATATAGCTTTATTGCGATCCAGGATGACGCAATAACACCCAACTCGTTCCGAACTACGCACTGTCTTACGTCATATAACACTGCTCAGTTTAGAAGACTTGCCTAGCCTTTACCAGCTAGATCTGGAAACTTTTGATCCATAATAAACAGCAATAACAGAAAGTTTTCCACGATACTACAACAGTATTGGTCGTCAAAAACTATAAACATTATACAAAGCCTTTTCTAGCAACAGCGCAGAATCAAATCAAAGGTAAACACACGCTATCATCGCATGCCTTTGCAAAATAAAATGATCGGAACTATCGTGCGTGTAACAGTGTGCGCAGAGACCTCGGTTTATACTTTCATCAGAGGGAGTAGAGTACATGAAAGGCAAAAGACGGTACAGGAAAATAATATTGAAAAGATAATAATAATAATTATGCTTCAATAAGAAGTAAACAAAATAAATTCTATGTTTTTCGATTACCAATTCTCAGTAGGACGGCTCGAGTTCAATATTTATTGTTCAGGAAGTAATTATCAGACTTTTTTTTTTTAATTTGGTAAATAACATAGAAAATATAATTTATTTTATACTATTTGTTTATTCAGTCATTTATTAGATATTTATGTATCTAGTATTCTCCCTTCTGTAGGCTAGATTAATGACAGTGTGAGAGAGAGACTGAAAGATCAGGTCGTGGCATCAGGCGACTCCAGGCGGGAGTCATCACGGCGGCTTAGGTCTTTCCGTGCCCGAACCAACCGTATGAGAGACTCTTTCTTGCCGACCACTGTGAGTGTGATGTCTCCTTCCAAGTTCTCCATAGACTGCTTCACTGATGTGTGTGTGTTTGTGGGTGTGGGTGTGCGTGGGTGTGTGTGGGTGTAAGAGAGAGAGAATAAAAGAGAGACGCAAATGGAGAGATAAAGGGACGCAACTGTAGTAAATGCTGGACGATTGTCTAGAGGTTGTGTGTATTTTATTCTTATTTTTTTTCATTGACTGTAATATAGATATTTTGTTATTCTTTAATCTTTGTTAATTTCATAACTAAATTATCTTATTGTGTTTTGAACTGTGATTAGATTGTATACTGTTTCTTTACTGTTTTCGCATTTGTTTTCACTTTGTAACACTATTAATTTGAGGCCTATTTGAATGAAATCTTTAACGTCTGCTTAATTTTAATAAGTGTCATAAATGATGAAATGTTCGTCCCCCGAGCTTGCATATTGTTCGTTCCCATTTTCAGGCTTAATTTTAATAAGTGTCATAAATGAAATGTTATCCGAATCTATTTCGTCCCCGAGTTTTATCTTGCATATTGAACTGTTAACATTCCATTTTAGTCATGCCTTAATTTGGTCGCTTGCTATTTATATTACTGTACATATTTTATTGTGGCAATAATTTAATTTCTTAAAGGTTGATTGCTGGGGTGTCTGAGAGTGTTTATGTGAATGAATGATTACTGATGTTTCATTCGTTAACTATGATAATGTCCTTTTCATGTTTCATGTTATGTTGCCCACATGTCAAAATGTCCTGGTGTAAAAATGTGGACAATAACTCGTCTTGTATCTTGTATTATATCTTGTTTGATCTTGATTTTCGCTGTTTTGGAGGGCAAAGAACAAACGAAGCAGAATACCCCCTATGTATATTGTTCTATAGCGGCTGTATTATTACCCTATTAGAATGTACAAGGAAGTGAACATGACTATAATAATAATCTTCGAGATCCCTGCTGCCAGAACAGAACGGTATAAAACTTCGTCCGAACACCGTTAGAGTGGAACCAATTCCCAAACGAAGTTGTCACTCTTTCGTCGCATTGTTCACAACCATTAACAGACTGAGAGCTCCTACACCATAGTAGTAGAATCACTTTTTAACCAGCTTTTAAAGATATTGCACTGAAAATGTATCTTCGCGTCTCGATTAAGATCAAGACATTAAATCTAAGCTGTGACCGCTCCGAGAGTTGCTTTGCGCTCTGAGGCAACGTGAAATATTTAATCACCTCTTCGTCTGATCGGATCTAGACGTGACCGACTAAAGAAGGGAGATAATGAGATAGGAAATCAATGGTTGTCTCCCCTTTAATTGATTGCGGACCAGTGTATATCCGGTTTGTCTCGGTTGTGCCCCTACCTCTCCAATCTCTACCCTTGCTTGCTCTTGTATTTTGGGACTGTATTTTGGGCATGTATTCTGGTTCTGTATTTAACTGTCCTGTTTTGTTCATTATTGAGCTTGTCTTATGGCAATTCTTTATTTGTGGCAATGTTTTCACTTGCTCCTGGTACCATCCTAGCCCATCCTATCCTATCCCGTAAATCGAAGGTCGTTGGGGCACCACAGATGTTTGTTTAACCAGCGTACTCCATCTTTCTCGGTTCTCAGCAACCCTCATTGCTTCGCTCAGTGTTAAGCCAGTCCATTCTCTACGGTGGTGCCAGTCAATTCTGTTCTCTTCCAGAAGTCACTGAAACGACGCTTTATACGGTGTTTCTTTTCCCCGTATCGCTGCAGAGGCACGTAAAAGAGCACAGTCCTTCTGTGAGAAATTTAAGGGGACATGATATCACAGCAGCGCATCCATTCAGGTCGATCGCCGTGTCTAAGTAGTCCTGGCATGAGTTTTGACAGTGCGCGAGGACTGCAGCGCGTTGTCGTCTTGCTCTGCTTGAATTTGATCCTAATTTTGCCCACCGTCTTGAGAAAACTCTTTGAACTATGTAAAAATATTTACCTTTCTTTTTGTTTTTGTTTTTTCTTTCACTGTTAACTCCTACCTTAATTGGACTAGCCAGACTTGTGTAATTTGTTAAGTGCGGTCATATTCTCTTCCTGACAGATTATTTGAAACAAGCAAGTTACATCAAACACTCTTTACCAATCGAAAAATAACAGTCACGACAAATTAACTAACCAAATTCAGGATTTGTTTCTTTTATTTCTTTTTTAAAAGAAACTCTTATTCTATAAGGGAAGAAGGACTGCGACAGACAAATTGCAATACTTACGATTATTACAAGAGGTACGCGTCACCCACCCATAAACTCACACATGCACACAAATATAAAAACACACACGCACGCGTACACACTCACAAACACACACACACACACACACACATTCTATGAATTTTTGTTTTTGATTTTCGACTTATTATTATTGTCCCTTTTTTATCGGGAAATTCTGTCGCTTCCTCTGGGGAAGGCGTAGTCGCAACAATTATGGCGCACCCAACCCAACCTACCTGATATTAAATGCGTTTTTGAAATTTTGCTGGTGGAGCAAACCGGAGTATCCGGAGAAAACCCCCGAGACCTTGCCCGAGTCGAAAGTAAGTGATGTTCCTGAGAAACATAATGCCCAGAGGCTGGATCGATCCCAAACCCGTCAGTCGTCATTGGTTTCTAGCCTGTGGAAAAGGCAAGTTACTCCCGACTTAGACCACGCTGCCACAACGTTTATTATTATTATTATTATTATTATATTATTATTATTATTATTATTATTATTATTATTATTATTATTATTATTATTATTATTGAATTACCCCACCAAATTCAAGAAATATATTTTTGGAAAAAACACAAAAACATCATTTTCTTAACGTCACAATGAAGATACTTATTAAATATGGCTGAAACTCTAAGGACTGTCAACAAGACTGTTGTAGACATATTACCTTACTGACGATAAGGCCCTGCCCCCCCCCCCCCCCCCGAGAGGGTGTCGGGGGTTTCAGTATAAATAGTATCCCCACTTTCTGGAAATTTAGTGCTTTAAATTCTCACTGTCGCTGGCTTTCTCCTTTGTTCTTTCTCATTCCTACTCTGTTCTATCAATCTACTATACTATCTTCTTCTTCGCCAGACCAGTCACCTACCTTTTTTCTTGAAAACTCTTCTGGGACAAAACTCCTCATTTGTGTGAGAGGTCTGTTGGACCAGTTTGGGAATATTGGACGCTTTCTGCCAGGTGGTCACTGGGGCTTCCTATGTTATTATTTGGCAATGTAGGCATTTTATTGTATGTGTTTTGTTGATACAGGGGGTCCTCGAGTTACGACGTTGATCCGTTCGTTGGACGCGTCGTAACCCGATTTCATCGTAAGTCGGAACATAAAGAAAAATACCTGTACTGTACGTACAGTGCTATATACTGTACTGTAACTGTTAATGACATAAAAAAGTATTAATATTATAATGTCCATTTTAACTTCCATGATGATGGCCTTTCTTTTCTTTGATGCACTAGCATCAGAAGAGTCTGACTTACGTTTGGGAGCCATAACCAAGGGCAAAAAACGATAAAACACGTGAGAGAGATAGACGGCGTAAACAACCAAAATGGCGTATGTACAGTGACTGAGCGTATGAAGCGACGCCAGCGTAGGAAGCGACGCCGTCTTCCCCGCCGTATAAACACAACAAAGCGTATTCTTCCGCCGCTCGCCAGAAACTAGCTGTTTGTTTACGACGCTAAACCGCGTAAGACGGAACGACGCGTAATAATATTTATTATATTTTTATGGGAGGAGCGTCGTAACCACGAAACAACGTAAGTCGAGACCGGCGTAACCCGAGGACTTTCTGTATTTTATAATGATGTTTGTATTCTATTTTGTTTTTGTAAACGGGGGTTCGATAAATTAGAGTATAGCCTCAGCGTTCCCTGCGTGGGATGTCTTTATTGTAAAGTGACCTGCTGGTGGAGTGCCTTCAGTGTTACCACTAGGGTTGTTTCGGCAGATCTTTTATGCGGATCAAGGGTGAGTCCTCTTTCAGGGAAGTTGTGGTCTTGATTTTGTGGTCCTGATTCGGCTCTTTGCAGTTCGCTGGACCCTGTAAGCAATAACTAACTAACTAACTATCTAACTGACGAAAAGGGAAGGAAGATGGCCGATTAAGATGAGCAAGATGTTTTATGATACTAAAGGCATCAGTAGAGAGCATACGAAAAACTCTTGATAACCTTAAAAAGAAGATCAAAGTAACTATTTACAGTTTTAATAGCTTCTGAACGGAGCAGCACTTTTAACATATTTACGTTCAAAGTCATGTTCTAATTCTGTTACCATTACTAACATGGAAAGAAGACAAAGAGCGGTATTGTGTAAAAGAAACTCACAAACCATATGCAGTTTTAGTGGCTGTTTAATAGTCAGTGATCCAGGATCGCACAAACAACTGCTGCCCTGACAAGGTTGAAGCCCCTTTGGAAAAAACAGGACCATCAGTCTACATTCCAAGGTAATGTTGCTGCGCTCCCTTGTCATCTCCAACAACGAAGTCCGACAGGCCATCACACGAGCCATTGGACAACACGATGACCTGCTCACAGTGTTGAAGAAACGGAAACTCCGATGGTATGGCCATGTCACCAGAGCATCAGGCCTTGCAAAGACCATCCTTGAAGGCACGGTGCAATGAGGAAGAAGAAGAGGGAGATAGAAAAAGAGGTTTGAGGACAAAATTCGAGAATGGACTGGCTTGACACTGAGCGAAGCCATGTGGGTTGCTGAGGACAGAGAAATGAAGAGTACGCTGGTTAAACGATCATCTGTGGTACCCCCAAAGAACTTCGAGAAACTGGATAGGATAGGATAGGAGATCAGTTTTGTGGGTATAATAATCCTTTTTTTGTATAGCGGAGTACCTTTAGGTATAGAGAAGCTCAACATGGCTAGCCTTAGACTCATTGTTAACTCCACGAGCTAGGAAGGCAGATTTTAAAAAAGACAATAAATTAAAACTATCTTCTTTTTTAGAGGAACAAATCATCGGTGAAGTTTTAATTTATATACCCAGGATGAGCAATTATTAACAATTTTACGCGCGAACGAATCCTTTGTAAACTCTCTCTCTCTCTCTCTCTCTCTCTCTCTCTCTCTCTCTCTCTCTCTCTCTCTCTCTCTCTCTCTCTCTCTCTCTCTCTCTCTCTCTGCCCTTCCAAACCCTTCTCTCTGTCCCAATCTCCAGAAAATGATTGACCCCACTACTCGGCCTAACGAGACCAAACAATGGCGCGTTTTTGACATCACCTAAGTAAAATGGAGTGCACTTCTCTCGTTTTTTGTCTCTCCACATAGAGTAGAGGTCTGTCGTTTGACCCCAAATTACCGACCTGTTTGTACTCTCTACAGTGTTTGGCTCTTCTTCTTCTTCTTCTCCTTCTTATTTTAAACTTTCTTTTCTTCTTTTCCTCCTTCTTCTTTCTCCTGTTCTTTAGGAAGTTGAGTTTTACACATTGGCTTACGGCAACTGTGGATTTAACATAGTCTTAGTCTGCTGAAGGAACGCGAAAGTGGCGAAAGCTTTGCTTCCCATCCCTACCCCCCATCCCCAATCCACCCATTCGGCTAAAATGCCCCCAGGGCTGTGAGCCTACTATTTTGTTGAAGTTGTGCACGTTGTTTTTTGTAATGAAAAGGACCAAGATCCAGCCGACAGAGAGGAGTGGAGAGGTCACTTCCACTTTAAGTTCATACATCTCTGACGACCACACAATTTTTATGTCTCGTTTGGGTCAGTCAGCCATGCGTGTCCTCCCTCCCTCCCCCTCAAAAAAAAAATCTATGACGACTCAACTTCGTCCTAAGGAAAAAAAAGAGCGAAATGAAGCTTGAAAGAGTTTTGCAAAAGTAGAATTAGTGTGCCATGTTTAAAAAAGAAAAAGAAAGGGAAAAAAAGCCAATTGGGACCTAGGGCTTTCCTTTTACCGTGAAATGGAGCGTGACTGATTTTCACGCATTGCAAAGTCCGGATTCATCGTGTGTGAGAGAGAATCGATGCGGGGCAAACAGACGGACCCAAGCCTCGTTATCAGATACATTACTCCTCCATCGCAGTTGTGTTCAATGTTCAGATAGCTCCTATTCACGTGGTTTCTTTGAGGACGAACATGTGTAAATAGTATAAAAATTAATGTTGATTGACCTATTAAATTTGCATACATATATTAATTAAATGAAACTATCCCCAACTATTTCCTAATAAAGATGGATGGGTTTTATTTTCTTTTGTTTATATCTTAAATATGATCACGATTTTTGGTTAGGTTGCTATTCATTTTGTGTAGGCCGGGTTAAAAAAACTAAAAAAAAATGGAAATAAATGAAGGATTCATTTTTGCTTTCTAACGGTTAATCTATTGGATGGTATTGTTATGAAGCCGGAGTCTAATCAGCGTTGTTTGATATTTTTACTTGGAGTGGACACACTCTTTAAAAACATCTTCAATCCAGCAAATTGTGACTGACTGTGCACGCGATTTAGCTAATATGTGGCTCTTAATAGCTTCAATGTTGAGTCTAAACATGCCAATGCTGCGAAAGTGCGTAAGTTGTTTGTTAACATAGCAAAAGAATAGGCACAATAGGCACCTCAAATTCAAATTCGGTTTGAGCAACGATTGTGCGTGATGTCATCTTTGAATATGACCAAAAATCCGGTTTCCGAGGTAATTTTCGGGTCTCAGAAAAAGCTAAGAGATTTGTTGGAGCAAGGATATTATCTTTTCATGTGACATCAGTGCGGTTTCCCAAGTCGTTTTGATTGTCACACACAAGATAAACAAACTAACATCCTTGATACACTGGTCCTTGTAGAAATTAATTGAACATACGTCTATCTTTCTAGCCTGAAAGCCAATCCATTTCCTACGACCCTCAATCCGTTTGACGGTAAAGTGATTAACGTGTTTTGGGCGGCAGCTGAATCTTGGCGTCACTATTTTGTTACTTTTAGTGGGTCTGTAAGAGATCACCTCCTCCTCCTCCTTGTTCTTCTTCTTGTTCTCCCTCTTCTTCATCTTCTTTCTCCTTCTTCTTTCTCTTCTTTCTTTCTTTCGTTGTTGTTGTTGCTGCTCTTCTTCTTCTTCGTCTTTTTCGTCTTCTTCTAATCTACCTTAGCGTACTTTGAACATGGAACGTGTTTCACTTTATTTATTTATGTAATAGTTCATATATACCCCGTTTCTAACTACTCATGGAGCTGGCCGACACAGGATCTAACTCGAACCGTCAGAGGCGCCAACTTGCAACTTCTGGGCGCATTACCTGACGCCCAGGCGACTGAGCCCAATCTTGGTCGACCGAGTACTTTCAGGACCTAGAAGGGACCCAGTGCGTGCTGCATGTTTTTTTTTTTTAGGCGGCACTCACCCATCTAAGACGTGAGACTCAGGATTTGTAATGTCCGTGTGATGAAATGCGTGGGTGCACAGACCAGACCTCGGTTTATACTTTAATCCGAAGGGTACAATATATTAATAAATTTAACTGACAAGGGACTGGGGGGAT
>CM072525.1:46362439-46409704 GCA_036898135.1 Oncomelania hupensis | reverse complement strand
CAGTTGCGGCCCCTTTCGGCGTTTCGCATCCGTGCTCTCTCTCTCTCTCTCTCTCTCTCACTCTCTCTCTCTCTCTCTCTCTCTCTCTCTATCTCTCTCTCTCTCTCTCTCTCTCTCTCCTCTTCCCTCCCCACCCAACCGCCGCCATTTTCTCTATATTCATCATTATCAATGGAAAATGTATCTATCCTGTCTGAGATATCTTTGATCTCTTTGAATATGCTTCCTCTTACGTTTACGATGAGAATCTATATAGCTTGTGCTTACTAAATGACATCAAAGAGATTAATCCAATAGATAATGTACATTGCCTTCACTATCGCAAGTTTTCAATTTGCTTGCATGTAGAATCAGCCAATGTATGTTGCTGACGTTTTTCTTGTGCGAGTTTATAATCTGCTTGCATAGAATCAGCCAATATTTTGTGTTGACCCATTCCAAGCTTCTTCAGTTTGTGTGTGTGGACATTTTCCTCGCATTATATGTCCGTAGATTCCCATCAAAGAGAGAAAGTCAATATTGCATGTTTGTATAGTTCATATCCTTTCAATTTGGCGCTTTTACATTTAGTTAGTGCATCCTACGTCAATATTAAATATTTGAATATTCCCGTTTTCTTAGGTTTTGTATTTCTCGGTGATCTGTGGAATTGCTTTAAAATATGCGGAAATCAGAACGAACACAAGGTCAGTCGGTCGGTCCGTCCGTCCGTTGCACCGATGGATTTTGACCAAATTTCGTATTAACATCATCGCCACGAAAAGTAACACTTTGATCCTGAAACCCTTAAAATAAAAGTTTTAAAAAAATCCTCCCCAGCTATCGCTCGGGAAGTAATCGCATAAAAAAAAAAATATAGAGATTAAAAAGTATGTTAAACACACATCCACCTCAGTAAGGCGGCACTCTAATGGGCTCTATGCACAAGTCGGTGGCATGGTCACGTGGCGCGGGAATAACAAATTTTAAATTTACCAACATTTTGGGATATTGTGATGTTTTGAACATAGCACATTCGTGCAATAACGATTACAGACAAATTATTATCAGGGGACAGGCTTTTTTTTAAAGAGCGATTTGTCACTGACATTCAGTTTAGAGTTCATCAATATTTCATCTTTCAGTGGAAATCGATGAAAGGAAGTGTTCTTTTCTTTGCATAAAGGTTTACGTCGGAGTTAGAGCATCCAAACGCAGCACAGTACTTCACCATTTTCAAACTCGAGCACGCTGTGTTATTCCCGCAGCACGTGACCGCCACGCCTTTGTGCATAGAGCTCATTAACCGATCTAGGGGCTGGGAGTTGGTTGAGAGTGTGAGGGTGTCTAAAACAGTCTAAAACAGTATTATATGTATATATATATATATATCGTGATGTGCTTTTCCAGCTCAAGAGCTGCTGATGGTGCTGGCCGATACAAGCTGTAACTCAAGCTGCCCAAGGCGGTGCCTCCTCTGACGCCTCACACAACGGATCTTAATCCCGGGCGACCGGGAATTGGGGAGAAGGACCTAGTGTTTGCTGGGGGTGTTTGTGTAGCCTCCACTCACCCGTCTCCAACCTCAACGTCAGGATCTGTAAAGTCCGTGTAATGGAATGGGTGCGTGTGTTACACGATTTCTCAATATTGTCGATTCAGCCCCGATGCTTGAATCTTGATTATGTGTAACTCGAATTCGTTTATCCACGCAGCCTGTTCACTGCACTCAGCAACGAGGCAATAGTCGTATACAGTGTTCCCAACTTTATTCAGCAAACACCAACAACTGCATACAAGATCGCTTTTTTTTAAAATCACTACAAAAATCACTGCTGCGTTACTTATATAGCTTTATTGCGATCCAGGATGACGCAATAACACCCAACTCGTTCCGAACTACGCACTGTCTTACGTCATATAACACTGCTCAGTTTAGAAGACTTGCCTTGCCTTTACCAGCTAGATCTGGAAACTTTTGATCCATAATAAACAGCAATAACAGAAAGTTTTCCACGATACTACAACAGTATTGGTCGTCAAAAACTATAAACATTATACAAAGCCTTTTCTAGCAACAGCGCAGAATCAAATCAAAGGTAAACACACGCTATCATCGCATGCCTTGCAAAATAAAATGATCGGAACTATCGTGCGTGTAACAGTGTGCGCAGAGACCTCGGTTTATACTTTCATCAGAGGGAGTAGAGTACATGAAAGGCAAAAGACGGTACAGGAAAATAATATTGAAAAGATAATAATAATAATTATGCTTCAATAAGAAGTAAACAAAATAAATTCTCTGTTTTTCGATTACCAATTCTCAGTAGGACGGCTCGAGTTCAATATTTATTGTTCAGGAAGTAATTATCAGACTTTTTTTTTTAATTTGGTAAATAACATAGAAAATATAATTTATTTTATACTATTTGTTTATTCAGTGATTTATTAGATATTTATGTATCTAGTATTCTCCCTTCTGTAGGCTAGATTAATGACAGTGTGAGAGAGAGACTGAAAGATCAGGTCGTGGCATCAGGCGACTCCAGGCGGGAGTCATCACGGCGGCTTAGGTCTTTCCGTGCCCGAACCAACCGTATGAGAGACTCTTTCTTGCCGACCACTGTGAGTCTGTGATGTCTCCTTCCAAGTTCTCCATAGACTGCCTCACTGATGTGTGTGCGTGTGTGGGTGTGGGTGTGTGTGTGTGTATGTGTGGGTGTGGGTGTGTGTATGTGTGTGTGAGAGAGAGAGAATAAAAGAGAGACGCAAATGGAGAGATAAAGGGACGCAACTGTAGTAAATGCTGCACGATTGTCTAGAGGTTGTGTGTATTTTATTCTTATTTTTTTTCTACTATCCTATCCTATCCTGTCCCATAACCCGAAGGTCGTAGGGGCACCACAGATGATCGCTTAACCAGCATACTCCATCTTTCTCTGTCCTCAGCAGCCCTCATGGCTTCGCTCAGTGTCAAACCAGTCCATTCTCGAATGTTGTCCTCCCACCTCTTTTTCGGTCTCCCCCTTCTTCTACCTCCTTGCACTGTGCCTTGCAGAATGGTCTTTGCAAGGCCTGATGATCTGGTGACGTGGCCATACCATCGGAGTTTCCGTTTCTTCACCACTGTGAGCAGGTCATCGTGTTGTCCAATGGCTTGTGTGATGGTCTGTCGGACTTCAATGTTGGTGATGTCGGACTGTCGGTTTTTTTCTACATTGACTGTAATATAGATATTTTGTTATTCTTTAATCTTTGTTAATTTCATAACTAAATTATCTTATTGTGTTTTGAACTGTGATTAGATTGTATACTGTTTCTTTACTGTTTTCGCATTTGTTTTCACTTTGTAACACTATTAATTTGAGGCCTATTTGAATGAAATCTTTAACGTCTGCTTAATTTTAATAAGTGTCATAAATGAAATGTTATCCGAATCTATTTCGTCCCCGAGTTTTATCTTGCATATTGAACTGTTAACATTCCATTTTAGTCATGCCTTAATTTGGTCGCTTGCTATTTATATTACTGTACATATTTTATTGTGGCAATTAATTTAATTTCTTAAAGGTTGATTGCTGGGGTGTCTGAGAGTGTTTATGTGAATGAATGATTACTGATGTTTCATTCGTTAACTATGATAATGTCCTTTTCATGTTTCATGTTATGTTGCCCACATGTCAAAATGTCCTGGTGTAAAAATGTGGCACAATGAATCGTCTTGTATCTTGTATTATATCTTGTTTGATCTTGATTTTCGCTGTTTTGGAGGGCAAAGAACAAACGAAGCAGAATACCCCCTATGTATATTGTTCTATAGCGGCTGTATTATTACCCTATTAGAATGTACAAGGAAGTGAACATGACTATAATAATAATCTTCGAGATCCCTGCTGCCAGAACAGAACGGTAAAAAACTTCGTCCGAACACCGTTAGAGTGGAACCAACTCCCAAACGAAGGTGTCACTCTTTCGTCGCATTTTTTAACAACCATTAACAGACTGAGAGCTCCTACACCATAGTAGTAGAATCACTTTTTAACCAGCTTTTAAAGATATTGCACTGAAAATGTATCTTCGCGTCTCGATTAAGATCAAGACATTAAATCTAAGCTGTGACCGCTCCGAGAGTTGCTTTGCGCTCTGAGGCAACGTGAAATATTTAATCACCTCTTCGTCTGATCGGATCTAGACGTGACCGACTAAAGAAGGGAGATAATGAGATAGGAAATCAATGGTTGTCTCCCCTTTAATTGATTGCGGACCAGTGTATATCCGGTTTGTCTCGGTTGTGCCCCCTAACTTTCCAATCTCTACCCTTGCTTGCTCTTGTATTTTGGGACTGTATTTTGGGCATGTATTCTGGGTCTGTATTTAACTGTCCTGTTTTGTTCATTATTGAGCTTGTCTTATGGCAATTCTTTATTTGTGGCAATGTTTTCACTTGCTCCTGGTACTATCCTAGTCCATCCTATCCTATCCCGTAAATCGAAGGTCGTTGGGGCACCACAGATGATTGTTTAACCAGCGTACTCCCATCTTTCTCGGTTCTCAACAACCCTCATTGCTTCGCTCAGTGTTAAGCCAGTCCATTCTCTACGGTGGTGCCAGTCAATTCTGTTCTCTGACAGAGGTCATTGAAACGTCGCTTTATACGGTGTTTCTTTTCCCCGTATCGCTGCAGAGGTACGTAAAAGAGCACAGTCCTTCTGTGAGAAATTCAAGGGGACATGATATCACAGCAGCGCATCCATTCAGGTCGATCGCCGTGTCTAAGTAGTCCTGGCATGAGTTTTGACAGTGCGCGAGGACTGCAGGACGTTGTCGTCTTGCTCAGCTTGAATTTGATCCTGATTTTGCCCACCGTCTTGAGAAACTCTTTGAACTATGTAAAAATATTTACCTTTTCTTTTTGTTTTTGTTTTTTCTTTCACTGTTACCTCCTCCCTTAATTGGACTAGCCAGACTTGTGTAACTTTGTTAAGTGCGGTCATATTCTCTTCCTGACAGATTATTTGAAACAAGCAAGTTACATCAAACACTCTTTACCAATCGAAAAATAACAGTCACGACAAATTAACTAACCAAATTCAGGATTTGTTTCTTTTATTTCTTTTTTAAAAGAAACTCTTATTCTATAAGGGAAGAAGGACTGCGACAGACAAATTGCAATACTTACGATTATTACAAGAAGTACACGTCACCCACCCATAAACTCACACATGCACACAAATATAAAAACACACACGCACGCGTACACACTCACAAACACACACACACACACACACACATTCTATGAATTTTTGTTTTTGATTTTCGACTTATTATTATTGTCCCTTTTTTATCGGGAAATTCTGTCTGCTTCCTCTGGGGAAGGCGTAGTCGCAACATTATGGCGCACCCAACCCAACCTACCTGATATTAAATGCGTTTTTGAAATTTTGCTGGTGGAGCAAACCGGAGTATCCGGAGAAAACCCCGAGACCTTGCCCGAGTCGAAAGTAAGTGATGTTCCTGAGAAACATAATGCCCAGAGGCTGGATCGATCCCAAACCCGTCAGTCGTCATTGGTTTCTAGCCTGTGGAAAAGGCAAGTTACTCCCGACTTAGACCACGCTGCCACAACGTTTATTATTATTATTATTATTATTATTATTATTATTATTATTATTATTATTATTATTATTATTATTATTATTATTATTATTGAATTACCCCACCAAATTCAAGAAATATATTTTTGGAAAAAACACAAAAATATCTATTTTCTTAACGTCACAATGAAGATACTTATTAAATATGGCTGAAACTCTAAGGACTGTCAACAAGACTGTTGTAGACATATTACCTTACTGACGATAAGGCCCTGCCCCCCCCCCCTCCCCCCGAGAGGGTGTCGGGGGTTACAGTATAAATAGTATCCCCACTTTCTGGAAATTTAGTGCTTTAAATTCTCACTGTCGCTGGCTTTCTCCTTTGTTCTTTCTCATTCCTACTCTGTTCTATCAATCTACTATACTATCTTCTTCTTCGCCAGACCAGTCACCTACCTTTTTTCTTGAAAACTCTTATGGGACAAAACTCCTCATGTGTGTGTGAGGTCTGTTGGATCAGTTTGGGAATATTGGACGCTTTCTGCCAGGTGGTCACTGGGGCTTCCTATGTTATTATTTGGCAATGTAGGCATTGTATGTGTTTTGTTGATACAGGGGGTCCTCGAGTTACGACATTGATCCGTTCGTTGGACGCGTCGTAACCCGATTTCATCGTATGTCGGAACCTAAGTTGGAACTTAAAGAAAAATACCTGTACTGCACGTACAATGCTATATACTGTATTGTAACTGTTAATGACATAAAAAAGTATTAATATTATAATGTCCATTTTAACTTCCATGGTGATGGCCTTTCTTTTCTTTGATGCACTACCATCAGAAGAGTCGGACTTACGTTTGGGAGCCATAACCAAGGGCAAAAAACGATAAAACACGTGAGAGAGATAGAGGGCGTAAACAACCAAACTGGCGTATGTACAGTGACTGAGCGTATGAAGCGACGCCAGCGTAGGAAGCGACGCCGTCTTCCCCGCCGTATAACCACAACAAAGCGTATTCTTCCGCCGCTCGCCAGAAACTAGCTCCCGTTTGTTTACGACGCTAAACCGCGTAAGACGGAACGACGCGTAATAATATGTATTATATTTTTATGGGAGGAGCGTCGTAACCACGAAACAACGTAAGTCGAGACCGGCGTAACCCGAGGACTTTCTGTATTTTATAATGATGTCTGTATTCTATTTTGTTTTTGTAAACGGGGGTTCGATAAATTGGAGTATAGCCTCAGCGTTCCCTGCGTGGGATGTCTTTATTGTAAAGTGACCTGCTGGTGGAGTGCCTTCAGTGTCACCACTAGGGTTGTTTCGGCAGATCTTTTATGCGGATCAGGGGTGAGTCCTCTTTCAGGGAAGTTGTGGTCTTGATTTTGTGGTCCTGATTCGGCTCTTTGCAGTTCGCTGGACTCTGTAAGCAATAACTAACTAACTAACTATCTAACTGACGAAAAGGGAAGGAAGATGGCCGATTAAGATGAGCAAGATGTTTTATGATACTAAAGGCATCAGTAGAGAGCATACGAAAAACTCTTGATAACCTTAAAAAGAAGATCAAAGTAACTATTTACAGTTTTAATAGCTTCTGAACGGAGCAGCACTTTTAACATATTTACGTTCAAAGTCATGTTCTAATTCTGTTACCATTACTAACATGGAAAGAAGACAAAGAGCGGTATTGTGTAAAAGAAACTCACAAACCATATGCAGTTTTAGTGGCTGTTTAATAGTCAGTGATCCAGGATCGCACAAACAACTGCTGCCCTGACAAGGTTGAAGCCCCTTTGGAAAAACAGGACCATCAGTCTACATTCCAAGGTAATGTTGCTGCGCTCCCTTGTCATCTCCAACAACGAAGTCCGACAGGCCATCACACAAGCCATTGGACAACACGATGACCTGCTCACAGTGTTGAAGAAACGGAAACTCCGATGGTATGGCCATGTCACCAGAGCATCAGGCCTTGCAAAGACCATCCTTGAAGGCACGGTGCAATGAGGAAGAAGAAGAGGGAGCCAGAAAAAAGAGGTTTGAGGACAAAATTCGAGAATGGACTGGCTTGACACTGAGCGAATCCATGTGGGTTGCTGAGGACAGAGAAATGAAGAGTACGCTGGTTAAACGATCATCTGTGGTACCCCCAAAGAACTTCGAGAAACTGGATAGGATAGGATAGGAGATCAGTTTTGTGGGTCTAATAATCCTTTTTTGTATAGCGGAGTACCTTTAGGTATAGAGAAGCTCAACATGGCTAGCCTTAGACTCATTGTTAACTCCACGAGCTAGGAAGGCAGATTTAAAAAAGACAATAAATTAAAACTATCTTCTTTTTTTAAAGGAACAAATCATCGGTGAAGTTTTAATTTATATACCCAGGATGAGCAGATTATTAACAATTTTACGCGCGAACGAATCCTTTGTAAACTCTCTCTCTCTCTCTCTCTCTCTCTCTCTCTCTCTCTCTCTCTCTCTCTCTCTCTCTCTCTCTCTCTCTCTCTCTTTCTCTCTCTCTCTCTGCCCTTCCAAACCCTTCTCTCTGTCCCAATCTCCAGAAAATGAATGACCCCACTACTCGGCCTAACGAGACCAAACAATGGCGCGTTTTTGACATCACCTAAGTAAAACGGAGTGCACTTCTCTCGTTTTTTGTCTCTCCACATAGAGTAGAGGTCTGTCGTTTGACCCCAAATTACCGACCTGTTTGTACTCTCTACAGTGTTTGACTTCTTCTTCTTCTTCTTCTCCTTCTTTTTTAAACTTTCTTTTCTTCTTTTCCTCCTTCTTCTTTCTCCTGTTCTTTAGGAAGTTGAGTTTTACACATTGGCTTACGGCAACTGTGGATTTAACATAGTCTTAATCTGCTGAAGGAACGCGAAAGTGGCAAAAGCTTTGCTTCCCATCCCTACCCACCATCCCCAATCTACCCATTCGGCTAAAATGCCCCCAGGGCTGTGAGCCTACTATTTTGTTGAAGTTGTGCACGTTTTTTTTGTAATGAAAAGGACCAAGATCCAGCCGACAGAGAGGAGTGGAGAGGTCACTTCCATTTTAAGTTCATACATCTCTGACGACCACACAATTTTTATGTCTCGTTTGGGTCAGTCAGCCATGCGTGTCCTCCCTCCCTCCCCCTCAAAAAAAAAATCTATGACGACTCAACTTCGTCCTAAGGAAAAAAAAGAGCGAAATGAAGCTTGAAAGAGTTTTGCAAAAGTAGAATTAGTGTGCCATGTTTAAAAAAGAAAAAGAAAGGGAAAAAAGCCAATTGGGACCTAGGGCTTTCCTTTTACCGTGAAATGGAGCGTGACTGATTTTCACGCATTGCAAAGTCCGGATTCATCGTGTGTGAGAGAGAATCGATGCGGGGCAAACAGACGGACCCAAGCCTCGTTATCAGATACATTACTATCGCAGTTGTGTTCAATGTTCAGATAGCTCCTATTCACGTGGTTTCTTTGAGGACGAACATGTGTAAATAGTATAAAAATTAATGTTGATTGACCTATTAAATTTGCATACATATATTAATTAAATGAAACTATCCCCAACTATTTCCTAATAAAGGATGGATGGGTTTTATTTTCTTTTGTTTATATCTTAAATATGATCACGATTTTTGGTTAGGTGCTATTCATTTTGTGTAGGCCGGGTTAAAAAAACTAAAAAAAAATGGAAATAAATGAAGGATTCATTTTTGCTTTCTAACGGTTAATCTATTGGATGGTATTGTTATGAAGCCGGAGTCTAATCAGCGTTGTTTGATATTTTTACTTGGAGTGGACACACTCTTTAAAAACATCTTCAATCCAGCAAATTGTGACTGACTGTGCACGCGATTTAGCTAATATGTGGCTCTTAATAGCTTCAATGTTGAGTCTAAACATGCCAATGCTGCGAAAGTGCGTAAGTTGTTTGTTAACATAGCAAAAGAATAGGCACAATAGGCACCTCAAATTCAAATTCGGTTTGAGCAACGATTGTGCGTGATGTCATCTTTGAATATGACCAAAAATCCGGTTTCCGAGGTAATTTTCGGGTCTCAGAAAAAGCTAAGAGATTTGTTGGAGCAAGGATATTATCTTTTCATGTGACATCAGTGCGGTTTCCCAAGTCGTTTTGATTGTCACACACAAGATAAACAAACTAACATCCTTGATACACTGGTCCTTGTAGAAATTAATTGAACATACGTCTATCTTTCTAGCCTGAAAGCCAATCCATTTCCTACGACCCTCAATCCGTTTGACGGTAAAGTGATTAACGTGTTTTGGGCGGCAGCTGAATCTTGGCGTCACTATTTTGTTACTTTTAGTGGGTCTGTAAGAGATCACCTCCTCCTCCTCCTTGTTCTTCTTCTTGTTCTCCCTCTTCTTCATCTTCTTTCTCCTTCTTCTTTCTCTTCTTTTCTTTCGTTGTTGTTGTTGCTGCTCTTCTTCTTCTTCGTCTTTTTCGTCTTCTTCTAATCTACCTTAGCGTACTTTGAACATGGAACGTGTTTCACTTTATTTATTTATGTAATAGTTCATATATACCCCGTTTCTAACTACTCATGGAGCTGGCCGACACAGGATCTAACTCGAACCGTCAGAGGCGCCAACTTGCAACTTCTGGGCGCATTACCTGACGCCCAGGCGACTGAGCCCAATCTTGGTCGACCGAGTACTTTCAGGACCTAGAAGGGACCCAGTGCGTGCTGCATGTTTTTTTTTTTAGGCGGCACTCACCCATCTAAGACGTGAGACTCAGGATTTGTAATGTCCGTGTGATGAAATGCGTGGGTGCACAGACCAGACCTCGGTTTATACTTTAATCCGAAGGGTACAATATATTAATAAATTTAACTGACAAGGGACTGGGGGGATTGTAAAGACTCTCAAATATTGCTGCCAGAAATAGCTTCCATCTTGCTGAACTCGCTTTGAAGATACTTTGCTTCTGATTATAGAATGTTCTTACTGAAATGCCTCTGGGGTAGGACAATAGCCCACTCGGAAAGGCACCAACCTCATGTTCCACCAAAAGGGTTCCAAAGGTTTCACCGCTCCTGTTTTAATTGATGGCGGGTGGGATCACAAGATGCGGGCCTTGCGAGGGTAGCTTAGAGGTGTATGGTGTTAAACAGTGCGTGGGGCGCAGCCAGCACTTTGGCGTCTTGGCCGGCCTCATTTGATCCAGCGCCTGGAAAAGATATGTGAGTTGATGATGGCAAGTGCGCTGTATACTCCCTTGGATGAAAAACCAAAGGTCTGGCCTGTGCACGCACGCATTCCATATCACGGACTGGGCCCCAATGACCTTTTAAGTTGTTTATGCGCTCATGGCAGGGCTTTCACTTCAGTAATGTGGAGTATGTTCTATATTCATACTACCACAAGTATATCAACTAACAAGTTAGTATCTCGTATTGCCCCCAGTCGACGTGCGGTGGTCCCGTTGCCCTTGGTTTTAGCCACAAGCTATCCCAAACCTAAAAATAGAATAGAGAATTCTGGGAAATCTGTTCAAGGGAAGTAACTGATAACTAGCTACGGTTGAAGTCATCGTCGCCATTTCTCGCGAAGATGTGCTGGCTGAAATTAAACGAAAGTTGGGATAGGAACTGCATATTTCTGGTAGTGAACAAAGGCTTTGCTCAATTATGGAAGGAGTGAGCTCAGTGCAGGCGATCGTGAGTCGCTTCGATGTGATGGTTCATGTATCGCTTGCATCACACTGTATAATGCACATGCAAGTTCTGTCAAAGATATGATGATTTGAGCATGTGTTCGATTCCGTACCGATTGGAAGGTGGGGTGGAAAAATTCAATCATGGTGATGATCAATCCTATTTTGCAATGGTGGTTAGGCCTACTTTATTGACTGTATGGTCACGGGTACTTACCTTTTGTATTTTGTGTGCTTTTTGTTCTGTCGGCCTTGAGTGTTTGAGTCGCCTTGGCTCGTTATACTTTGTTGTGGTCTCGCTCTCTTTTGATTTGTGAAAGCAAATTCAAATTACATTGTTTTCCAGCAGCATGCGAGGTCAAATTAGACGAATTCAGATCTAAGCAATCTTCTTGTGACGCCATTTTGCGTGTGTCTCGTGTGCCATGCACTAATCGCGAAGAGTCCTGCCGACGTCATTTCCGAAAATGATTTCTCTACCCATAATTCCACTGGGTTTTGAAGTTTCTAAAAAATTATTTTAGGCCGACGACGCTCTATGGAGCACAAAGCATGTAAAGGGAAGCAACCGGTTGTACGCGCACGTCGACAGAGACATAGAGGGAGATACTAACTTGTTAGTTGATATACTTGTGATACAACCTAATGTAAACTACATGTACCTAATGTAAACGTTTTTAAAAAAAATGCATTAGCTGTAGCACTTTCTTTTTACCTGGCCAAAGATATTAATCTTTGTTCTCAACTGCCGACTGCAGAGAGTCCCTTTCAGGCAACACCTAAAAAATTGTATAAGTTGCCCTCCAGCACAAAAGAGTTAATACATAACATCTTACAAAATTAGTCTTTTCTTTCCATTAGTGTTACTGTTACGTTTGAGACGCGCACGATAGATCCGATCGTTTTGTTTTGCAAAGCATGCAATAACAGAGTGTATTTACCTTTGATTTTATTTTGTGATGTCGTTAGAAGAATCTTTGTGTAATGTTCATAATTTTCGTTGGTCGATATTATTGGAGAATTTTCTAGAATTACTTGTTTACTATCGATCGAAGCATCTAGATAAATCTACTAATAGCTAAGAGATTATTCTAACCTAATTAAGGTTGTATGACGTAAGACAGTGCATAGTTCCGGTGACGAGTTTTGATCTGATTGGCTGTTACTGCGTTATGCTGAAATGTTCGAACTTTCTCTCGATTATAGAGAGAGACTATATTAGCGGTGCACTGTGTCGTCTTCAGAGAGTGAAAGAGTGGAAAAAGCGATTGAGCGATTTTGTATGCAGTTGTTGATGTATGCTGAATAAAGTTGGAAAACTTTATACGACGACTCCTGCCTTGTTGCTGAGTGAACAGGTTGCGTGGATAAAGGAATCTGAGTTACACTTATCAAGATTCAAGCATCGGGGCTGAATCAACAATTGATTTAAAAAAAACTACCGTGTAACCGTCACTAAACTCCAGACTTTGGATAGAAGGTATTAGTAACTCTGTTAGCAACTTGAAGTAGTCGACACTATGTACTATGAAAACTGTGCCTATCAGTTACGGCACCCAGACAGTAGGGAAAAGCTATTCTTTAAACCAAGGCATTGATATTTACCTCCTGTGACAGCATGAGACGAACTAAATTTAAGGACGTCTAGGGAGTATACCCAAACTCCCTCTATTATCTTCAAGGATAATCTTTTATGTGTCAGCAGTTTCTCCCGTTTTGGTACTTACTACTGCCCGTCACGACTGAATATGGGTTAAAGATGTGTAAGTTTGTGGACTTTCCCTCTCTCCTACTCTAAGATCGCGTAGTGTTCTCTCGTTACACACAAAGCAGCCGCCATTTAATTGCGCTTTCAGGCCGGGCTGTTTGTGAGACGTGAAACATTGCACGTTAGGTATTACTTGCATAACCCCAGATCTTACTCCAAACCACATGTGTATGTTTATTTCACCCATAGGCAGCTAAAGGGGAAGAACATGGTGGCCAGTTAGCCTAGCAGTATAGAGCGCTGGATTCCAAATATCCTGAGCGGGCTACTGTCCCAGACGGGTGAGCGCAATCTACATAAACCCCCTCCCCCCCCCCCCCCCCCCCCAGCAAATTCTAGGTCCTTTCTCCCCCATGCCTGATCGACCAGGCTTCTGATCAGTTGTTTGGGACGTCAAACACCTACGATAGCATGTGTGCGCTTCAGGAAGGTGGCTTGAGTTAGTTTATGCAAGTCCAGCGCTTGGAACAGCTCTTGAACTGGAAAATCGCTGTATTTAAACCTATCCTATCCTATCCCGTTTCTGGAAGGTCGTTGAGGCACCACAGATGATCGTTTAACCAGCGTACCCCATCTTTCTCTGTCCTCAGCAACCCACATGACTTCGCTCAGTGTGTGACGGTGGGTCTATTGTTGCTGGGCTCTGCACAATGGAATGCTATTACCCACTCGTCTTTAGTCTATGGGGATCGCTAGTAGTCTCCCTGTCACTTAACTTAATACATTTATTTGTTTAGCTCGGTCTGTGTTTAGGCTGGGGGTACAGAGATAGAAAGAAAAATGATAAAAAATCACTGTCACACTAGCTCTCACACGGCTATGAAACATATGTAGTTCAGCCATTTGATAACAGTAAATATCACACATTTATTTCCTCTACTCTATACACGATTTTTGAAGTACGAAACTAACTTAAAAGTTCAAATGTCAATGCGAATGCTTCGCTCTTGATAGTGCTAGGCAGCTACTTTATCATCATCGGGCACTGGATACTTTCTGCCCTAATGGTCAGAGTTCTGGAAGAGTGGACTACTGTGGTCCTTTGATACAGATTTTGGTGCACTTAGTAAATGTGCACTTAGCTGTGGGTTCGAAGTGCTGCGTTGTAGTTGCTTCCTTGACAAGCTATGTTGTTGTGGAGTCTTCTCCTTGTGGCTAGACTGGTGGGCTCTCTTAGCTCAGTGCTTTAGAGGCCTCTGCAGACCAACGTCTCGCGACGACTTGTTCTTGTCTTTCGCCTTGTTGGGCTCATGATACAATGCCTGCTCGTCTGTAACATATGAGACGAAATTCTGCACAACCTTGTATAATAGGTGTGTGCAGAGCGTCTCACTGAAGGCCGAAGTAGCCCTCAGTGATTAGCTCCACATCTCTATATATAAGTGACGAACATTCTGCTAAGTCCGTGGTCCACTGGAATCTCCACTCTTATTTCCTATACATATATAAATATAACTCATGGCTAACTATACACATAGAGAAAGAATTAATATTATACACATTCTCTGGTACAGCCACTGGTCTGCAAGCATACTGTTACATATAGGTTAAACAACAGTGGGTCCATACATAATACAACATGGCGTCGGCCGGTCGTGTTCGCCACGTGGTCACGCAACGTCAGACTAACAATTCAATTCTAAGCATAGCAAATTTCAAAAACATAATTCAACAATAATATCAATACATCACGATGATACAAAAGTTTGTTCATTTACCTTTTTGACAATGTCAGGCCGTGGCTAACTTGATTTAATCAAATTTTCAACAAGCCCTGCTTCCCTCGTCTGTCAGTGGAGAGAGTTCTGTTCGAGTGTAACTGTGTACTGCTCCTAGTTTGAACGCAGAATGAATCTTCTACCTTTCTACCTGTCTGCTTGAACCAGGCAGAACTGGTCTCTCTAATCACGCTGTGTTCCGATTGGCTGTAAAATCTGATTGGCTGTAAATTCGGCTCTATCCTTAAGCTGCGATGATTCACTACACTGTGCGGGCGTCACTATACAACTGTGTTACACTGACTAAACAAGGCAAAAGCTTAAACTGTGCTGTGTAAAACTGCCTCTTGTTACACAGTGTCAAGCCAGTCCATTCTCGAATGTTGTCCTCCCACCTCTTTTTCTGTCCTCCTCTTCTTCTGCCTCATTGTACCGTGCTTTGCAGGATGATCTTTGCAAGGCCTGATGCTTGGGTGACG
Source organism: Oncomelania hupensis (assembly GCA_036898135.1). Taxonomy (NCBI): domain Eukaryota; kingdom Metazoa; phylum Mollusca; class Gastropoda; order Littorinimorpha; family Pomatiopsidae; genus Oncomelania; species Oncomelania hupensis. The sequence goes on along the minus strand of CM072525.1, from coordinate 46,394,489 downwards.
TGGCCATACCATCGGAGTTTTCGTTTCTTCACCACTGTGTGCATGTCATCATGTTGTCCAATGGTTTGTCGGACTTCGTTGTTGGTGATGAACTGGTTATAGGAAATGCCCAGAAGTCTTCTGTTGCACCTCATCTCCATGCTTTATATTCTTCGCTGTAGATCTGCTGTGAGAGTCCACGTTTCGCAAGAGTATAGGAAGATGTAAATGACAAGGGAGCGCAGCACCCTTACCTTGGAATGTAGACTAATGGTCCTGTCTTTCCAAATGGGCTTCAATCTTGACAGGGCCGCATATTTTGTATGATCCTGGAGAGGACTTCCTGGCGGGAGGCATTGTCTGATACAATGGCTCCTAATTATTTAAACAATAACTTGCAAAACAATAAATAATCAAATGGTATGCGCTTTAGTGTCAAGCGAGAGAAAGGTGTGTCCTCCCCAGGTATTTACACCTCAGTAAAATGGATGCCTTTCGAGGTCTGCGACACTTGTTATGGAGTGTCGGTCTAAACACTCCGTCTCTTTAAAGTCAATCCAGGTCATTGGCCCGAACGTCGCCATCAAACTAAAGAACAAAATAATATTGTTGTAGGCGCTTCGGGCGGTTTGAGTTATATCTCTTGCGCTATGTAAGAAGGATTAACTAATGCCTGAAAGAGACTTTTAAAACAACCGCCCGGTCGCCAGTAGACTATTAATATCTCTGGCAACATAGAAATCAAAGGCTCTAAGTTTGTACATTAGGGCAGTGCGTGTGATCATATAAGAAAATGTACATTATTGAGGTGAACGTTCTCCAGTAAGCGCGTAAACAACTTCAAAAGTCGTTGGAGCACCGAATTACGTCACTGGATCTCCGTGCTATGAAATGCGTACGCGCTTAGACTGGGCCTGGGTTTATACTCTCATTAGTTTCATTATATGCGAGCGCTGTTAGGGGCTAGTGGATACTCTGGTAGTTTGTAATGGGTGGCTGGGTTGAACAATGTTTTTTTCGGCATCTCGAGAATTGCAATTGTTCTTCTTATATAGCGTGTTTTTCTCAGCTCAAGAGCTGCTCAAGGCGCTGGCCGATACAGGATCTAACTCCAGCCACCCGAGACGCCCACTGGCAGCCATAGTCTGACGCCCAGACGACTGAGCAAAATCCTGGACGAACAGAGAGAGGAGGAGGGAGAAGTGACCTAGTGTTTGCTGATGTATTTGTTCAGCTAGCATTCATCCGTCAAGGACGTGAGCGTCAGGATCTTTAAAGTCCGTGATATGGAATGCGAGCGTATGCACAGACTAGACCGTTGGTGTATACTCTCATCCAAAGGCGTTCCTGCTCTTTGCAGACAACAGTTTGTAAACTGGTAAAAAGAAATGTTACTGATATCGTATTCCTGAAAGTCTGGCATTGATGACGCTAACAAGGAAGGAAACTTGCTTTTAAAGTTTGTATTTAAGATGCGAATGGTGTTACTAATAGCTTCCAGACACTACGTGTCTGGAGGTTATAACTACAAAGCCTTTTTTCCCAAGCACTTTAAAAGCTTACTTACCATAACAGAGTTATTGATAGCTTTATCCTAACATATGAGGCGACCTTTTAAAGTACAAGCTGAAGCTAATGCTAAAAGGGAAAATGCTACACACCAATTCTTCTTAGAAAAAAGAAGAAGAAGAACAAGATCAAGAACAAGAAGATGAAGGAGATGAAGGAGAACAAGAAGAAGAACAACAACAAGAAGAAGAACATGAACAAGAAGAACAAGAACAAGAAGAACATGAACAACAAGAAGAAGAACAAGAACAAGGAGAACAAGAAGAAGAAGAACAAGAACAAGAAGAAGAAGAAGAACTAGAACAAGAAGAAGAAGAACAAGAACAAGAACAAGAAGAATAAGAAGAACAAGAAGAAGAAGAACAAGAACAAGAAGAACAAGAAGAAGAACAAGAAGAACAAGGAGATGAAGGAGAACGAGAAGAATCATTCATTCATAAACGGAATATACAGAATAACAGGTAAGAAATAATTGCAAATAACATCTTCTTCTTCTTCCTGGATAACGTCTACACCCGCCATTCTCAAAAGGGCAGACGGGAATAACCATCCCAGGAAGAATGGGCCTAACTCAACGCTGAACCACCAGAGCACTGCAATGATAACGGCTACTATGAACTGTCTCAAGTGGCCACTTTTATCTTGCACACCACGGGGAGAAGAACAAAAACACACGAAGTAAGGAAGAGAATGAAAATAAAGAAGAAGAAGAAGAAGAAGAAGAAGAAGAAGAAGAAGAAGAAGAAGAAGAAGAAGAAGAAGAAGAAGAAGAAGAAAGGAAAAAAAATAAAGAAAGATATAAAGAAAGAAGACAGGGATAAAGAACATAAAGAAAGCTAGAAAGAATTTTTAAAAAAGAAGAAAGAAAGAGAGAATATACAGAAAGATAGAAGGAATTTAGATAGACAGAAATTTAAAAAAAGCGAATAAGAAAACAAGAATTAAAGAAAGAAATGAAGAAAAAGATGAAGAATGTCTCAAGAGACTAGACTTAACCAGCACTACGTATGCTCGCCTTGAATCAGTCAGCCTGTAAATTAACGTTGCTGTGCAGCAGACGATGAAAGTCAATGAGGACTAAGCGTGTGTATGCTGACGCTGGCTCAGTTAGGCAATGACTTCATTCAGCTGACGTATACACCCCTTGGCCAGAGGGCGCTCAGGTATACCAGTTTAAGCCGGTTTAGGTGGACCACGGACGAGGTAAATTCATTCGTTGTGTAAACTGCATCGAGGAAGGAGCTAGGCTCTTCTTATAGATCTCTCTACTGGAAAACTAGAAGCAGGAACTGGTGAAATTCTGTTAACCTAGTTAGCCACAGCCTGACATTGTTAAAAAGGTAAATGATCTATCTTTTGTCTCCTCGCGATTTATTGATATTATTGTTGAATTATGTTTGTGAAGTTTGCCATGTTAGAATTGTGAATGTTAGTCAAACTTTGCGTGACCACGTGGCGGACACACGACCGGCTTCGCCACCATGAAGTATCCCCTACAGACCCACTGTTGTTTTTCCTTTGTGTATTCTTGCAGACCAGTGGCTGTAACGGAGAATAATGTAGATGGTTGATTATTTGTCCATGTGTTTATTTTAGCCATGCTGTGTAGAGGTATAAGAATTAGAGGGGGGATTCCAGTGGACCACTGACGTAGAAAAATGATCGTCCATTGTTTGTACTAGTGGAGCGGTCACTGAGGGCGATTTTTGCCGTCAGTGAGACGCTCTGCACACACCTAGTATACACGGTGTTGCAGAAATTCGTCTCATATTTTGCAGACGACCGGGCACCGTTGGCCCGAAGCTGAAGGAAGACCATTGCGCGTCACCTCTGACATTCGGCCTGCAGTGGATTCGAGCACTGCGTTACGATAACACACCAGTCGGCCAGCCAGGAGAACGCTCCACCACAACACAGCTCTTCAATTGAACACAGCTAAGTGCTAACGAAATCGTGCACCAAAACTGTTCTAGACGGAATGTGCGATAGTCCCCTCTTCCAGAAACCGGAATAGGAGGACAGGCAGATCAAGTTGCCCTATGATGAGACAATAGCTGCAGATACCTATCAAGGACCGATCTATTCGGAGTGGTATTTGGACATATAAGTTAGTATAAGTGATTAGAAGATTCTGTATTGAGTAGAGGAAATAAATGTGTGATATTTACTGTTGACAAGTGGCTGGACTACCTATGTTTCATAGCCATGTGAGAGCTAGTGTGTTAGTGAATCTCTTACCATTTTCTCTCTATCTCTGTAACCCCAGCCTAAACACAGACAGTACAACTTATGTTAATCTGATGAATAAAATTTGATACAACAACAATAAACACAGACCGAGCTAAACTTATACATTTATTAAGATTAGTCACCGGGAGATTAACTAGCGATTTCTATCGACGAAAGACGAGTGGGTAATAGCATTCCATTGTGCAGAACCCAGCAACAATAGACCCACCATCACAAAGAATGAGGAGGAGGAGGAAAAGTGAAAGAAAGAAAGAGAAGGGAAATAAGAAAGAGGGAAGAAGATAGAGTCTTGGAGACACGAGGACTCCCAACAACACAGTGCTGAAGCAGATCGTTTCGGTGCGAGCGGCTTCGAGGAAATTCAACCTTCTTCGTTTTTATTTGTCCATTCTTAAAGACAGATTCATGACGAGAATCAATCTTCATTCATGAAACATTTAAATGTCGTCGCTGCAGTGTCCGGAAATTAAGGGTTGATAGAGAGTTGAATGGCCCGAGCGATAACAATGTTTCTTCTTCTTCTTCTTCTTCTTCTTCTTCTTCTTCTTCTTCTTCTTCTTCTTCTTCTTCTTCTTCTTCGTAATCTTCATTATCATCATCATCATCATCATCATCATCATCATCATCATCATCATCATCATCATCATCATCATCATCACCATCATCATCATCATCATCATCATCCAAACCTTGGTTTGCTTTCGGTTTGTTTCTTCTTCTTCTTCTTCTTCTTCTTCTTCTTCTTCTTCTTCTTCTTTTTCTTCTCCTCCTCCTCCTTCCTCTCTCTCTTCCTCTCTCCCTCTCTTCTCCCTCTCTCTTCCACCCCACTCTTCCTAGTATTTTTTCTCTCTCTCCCGCTCTCTCACTCTGCATGGATTTCGCTCTCTCACTCTGCATGGATTTTCTCTTCTCATTGGTTTTATATCTCTCCTATTCTATCCTACCCTATCCTAGCCCGTAACTCGAAGGTCGTTGGGGCACCACTAATGATCGTTTCACCAGCGTACTCCATCTTTCTCTGTCCTCAGCAACCCTCATGGCTTCGCTCTGTGTCAAGCCAGTCCATTCTCAAATGTTGTCCTCACACCTCTCTTTCTGTCTACATCTTCTTCTGCCTCCTTGCACCGTGCCTTGCATGATGGTCTTTGCAAGGCCTGATGCTCTGGTGACGTGGCCAAACCATCAGAGTTTTCGTTTTTTCATCACTGTGGAAGTCCTCTCCAGGATCGCACAAACATCTGCGGACCTGACAAGGTTGAAGCCCATTTGGGGAGACTGGGCCATAAGTCTACATGTCAAGGTAAGACTGCTGCGCTCCCTTGTCATCTACATCTTCCTAAATGCTTGCGAAACATGGACCCTCACAGCAGATCTACAACAAAAAATTCACATCTTGGAGATGAGGTGCTACAGAAGACTTCTGGGCATTCCCTATACCTAGCACATCACAAAGAACTAAGTCCGACAGACCATCACACAAGCCATTGGACAACACAGTAACATGCTCACAGTGGTGACGAAACGGAAACTCCGATGGTATGGTCACGTCACCAGAGCATCAGGCCTTTCAAAGGCCATCCTGCAAAGCACGGTTCAAGCAGACAGAAAACGAGGATGACAGAAAAAGAGATGGGAGGACAACATTCGAGAATGGACTGGCTTGACACTGAGCGAAGCCATAAGGGGTTGCTGAGGAAAGAGAAATATTGAGTACGCTGGTTAAACGATCCTCTGTGATGCACTAAGGACCTTCTAGTTACGGAATTGGATAGGGTAGAATCACCACTGTGAGCATGTCATCGTGTTGTCCAATGGCTTGTGTGATGGTCTGTGGGACTTCGTTGTTGTTCAGATGCTAGGTATAGGAAATGCATATAAATCTTCTGTAGCAGCTCACCTCCATGCTTTATATTCTTCGTTGGAGATCTGCTGTGAGGGTTTATGTTTCGGAAGCGTATAGGAAGATGGAGATGACAAGAGAGCACAGCAAGCCTTACCTTGGAATGTAGACTGATGGTCCTGTCTTTCCAAATGGTCTTCAACCTTGTCAGGGCTGCAGTTGTTAGTCCGATCCTGGCGAAGACATCCATTGTCTGATACAATGGCTCCTACATATTTGAAGCTATGCACTGTGTTTGAGGGATTGGCCTTGGACTTTGATGTAAATGTTGATGCCAGTGGTGGTGTTGGTCATTATTTTGGTCTTCCCTGCACTTATTTCCATTCTATGGGCTCTGGAGGTGGTGTCAAGCCTCTGTACCAGCTGTTCCAAGTTCTTGTTCCTCTCCAGCCAATCCATCAATGTCATCCGCAAAACGGAGGTTGGAGATTGCTCTATCCCTATGCAGGGGCATCTAACATGAAGCGCTCTAGGAAAATGTTGAAGAGTGTTGGAAAGAGTAGGCATCCTTGACGCACACCGATTTTTGTTCTGAACCTGTTTCCGATGGCGCTGTTATGGAGGACTGCAGTGGTAGCCTTGTCATACAGGTTTTTGATGACTTAAATAATTGTAGGGCTGATGTTGTACACTCTCATGGTTGCCCACATAGCTGCATGCCAGACGTGATCAAACGCTTTCTTGAAGTCTACAAACACATGATATACATATTGTTGGTGCTGTAGGTATTTCTCGCAGATTATTCTGAGGTTGAAAATCTGTTCAGTGGTACTTCGCCCTGCCCTGAATCCTGCCTGTTCTATAACTATGATTTTGTCAGCTTAGGGTTTTAACCTGTTGAATAGTATTTTCAGGAGGACCTTGCTGGGATGGATGATGAAGCTGATTGTGCGGTAATTTTTACACTCCTGAATGTTACCTTTTTTGGGAAGAGTAATGACAAGCGACTGGGTCCATGGTGTAGGCCACTCCCCACTCTGCCAGATCTTGTTACAGATAGTGTTGAAATCGTCAATCATCGCTTCTCGTCCTGCTTGAAGCAATTCTGCGGGTATGGTGTCCACCCCCGCTGACTTCCACTTCTTCAGCGGTTGCACTGCTGCCTCAAATTCTTCTCGGAGAATTGGGAGGATTTTTTCTCTTCTCTGTTCTGGGGACATGCTAGAACTGATGGGTCTCCGTTTGGTGGGTGGTTGTAAAGGTCAGAGCAGTACTCCGCCCATCTATTTAAGACTTCTTGTTCTTCTTTAAGGCTTCGCTGTCGTCATAGTCTGATGTTGGGGCATATGCCTGGATAATGGTAATGTTGAAGGGGGCTGCTCTCAGACGCATGGCAACGAGTTTACTGGAGACCGGGCTGCAACTCATCACATTGGCTAGAATGTCTTTGTGGACCAAGAATCCAACGCCGTGTTAGTGCCTGTTATCTTTCCCGCTGAAATAATACTTGAGGCCTTTGTCGGTCGTTGTTTCACCTAGGCCTTTCCAGCGCAGTTTGATGATATCTAAAATGTTCCATCGATAGTGGTCCAGCTCGTGGGCCAGTTCTTTTAATTTTCCCTCCGCAGTCAGGGTCCTGACATTCTAGGTTCCTATAACGATGTCTCTCGTGCGGATCCTGCTAAGATGTCCATCATTATATTAGCACACTTATCACCTCCGTCCTGGTGGCCAACAGAAGGCGCGGTCCTTGGTGCCCCGAGCGACGACCGATCCGGTATGGAGTGAGTGGTTCTTTTCACCATACGGCGTGTCTTGGACAAGAAAGACCTGACAGGACCCAGTCCTCTCCAGGCTGTTGGACACAGCCGAAATCTACGAGTACAGTGTGGCTCGCCTTAGCACCGAGCATGTGTTCGTTGAACCTGTAGTAACGTAAGGTTCTTCCGTCCTGGTCGGTGACATCCACGTAGAAGACTTTAGCCCAGAGATGCCGTGCTTCTTACGACACGCTGGAAAACGTTGAGTCTGTTCTATTCTGTGCCCGAACCCACATGGCAACCCGACCTTTTGTGTTTAAAATCTTTCCGACCTTTCTGGAAGATTAGCAAAATTATATAAAAAAAGGTAAAAAGTCATTTCAAAAGAAAGCTGTCCATTAAACCAGAAAATGTTCCTATACAATAATGGTTTGAAGAAAATCTGTCCAGTATTTCTTGTGATATTGCTTGCAACAGGCCGACAGACTGACCAGCTTTCATCTCATTCTGATTCATATCTTAAAATATATGCTACAAAAAGAACACTCATAACCATTCAATCATAGAAAATAGAAGTGTTTGAACCTCTATTTCCTTAGGGTTATGTAGCGGGCAGGGTAGTGGGTGGAGATCTACCAATTGACAGAATGCATGTTCAGGTACAATAAGAGGAAGACGGTTAAGGGTTTGGGTTTAAGCAGACAGTTTGGACTATAAGGTATTAACAGCTGTATTAACATTTACTGAACCTAAATTTCAAATCCTGGGATCTGGCAGTCCATTTAACTTCTGATTTCTCAAAAGTCTAGTGTAAAATTCTGATTACAGGGATCAACAACATTCCGATTACCTCAAAACGCTTTTGCAAAATTCAATGCTGTAGCATTTATACAACAAAGCATTATAATGATCAGTGCGTGTTACAAACAAAACTCAAAAATTTTGTTACACAGCATATTGCATACTTCTATAGTTGCTTGTATGTAAATGTGAATGTGTGCGTACATGTTTGCGTACGTAGACTAAGCACCCCCGTTGGGGTGCCGGGGGTTTCAGTATAAATAGTATCCACACTTTCTGGAAATTCAGTGCTTTAAATTCCCACTGTCGCTGTCTTTCTCATTTGCTCTTTCTGATTCCTGCTCTGTTCTATCAATCTGCTATACTATCTTTGTCGCGATACAAGCTCCATTGAGATACGTTTATATGCTGTATATTATAACGCTGTTTAAAAATGATATTGTTGAAAAGAAAAAAAAGGTTGTCAATAATTATTCTGTTTCGTAAAGTACCGAGACGAACACACAAAATATTGAATGACGTAGCATATGCGTCATTTTGGAGCTTTCGTCATTTGTTTTTATTTTGTATTGTGTTGAGGACCAATGATTTGCAGGGAAAAGCCTTGTCGCGTAGGAACGTAATTGATGAAAAATGTTTACTGTTGAAAATCAGTCTGCAGCAAACTCTGGCGAGAGGAAGGACTCACGTGCATTAGGCGCTGGCCTAACAAACGGTTTTTCGACTTGTTTTACCGGCCACTAAAAAAGCGTTGTAAATGGATCAACAGCCTATGTTGATGTGGAAATATGTTAGTTTCAAATATGACTACTGTGAAGAACATTTAGTCACGAACTTTGGAAGATTTGGTATGCTGTGGTAGCTGCACTTCCATTTTGAGCAAATTCTGTCAGCAGCGATAAAATGGTTGGCGATGTAAGCAACGATTCAATGCTACAGATATTTGTGTGAAAGGCGTACTGCAGCCGAATAGCAGGAGTATCATAGCCAGTTTATTCAGACACCGTTTGGGTATGTAAATCGTCGGTTGCGTGCAATTCGTAGCTGGAAACATCCGTGAAGTCATAGATATCTATAGGGCGAGAAATCGAAAGGCGGTTTCGTCGGTATTTGTGTCGGCAATGATCGCGCGAGCGTGGCATTGGTTTCCAGTTGCGAATGAGTGAATGAATGAACTGTGCGTTTCGTAACTCGATCGTTTCGTGCATGTTTGCATGTAAATTAATTCGGTTTTTTAACAGCGCGAAGAATGCAGAAACGTATTCTTTCGTTAGCAGTTAGGGGATGGCGTAGGCGGAAGTGATGGTGAGACTGATTGACGTCATCGCGTGAATATGGCGGCGTCTCACTATCATTTCCGTATTTGTCATAATTATGTTTCAGGTGTTTTACTACTTTTACTTTTTTTTTTTACTTTTAGTGTTTGGATTTAGTTTTAGTTTTTAGGTTTAGTTCTATTTCTCGGGGACAAATCTGGACATTTGCAATTATATATATTCTACCATCCTCATTTTATCATGGACATCGTCGAAATGAACAGCATTCAAAGACATCATTCTACATGCCGGACTATATGCATCTACATGTGTGATAACGACAACGTGACTATTCTTATGTCGAAGAATATGTAAGGACAAATGATATCATCGGTGTTTTATAAAGACTATCTACTACTACAGATATCAACAGATAACCTGTCGTGTGAATAACATTGAACTATAAAGATCTACGACTTTGTGGTTCGATATAATAACTGTTATGAACGAGTGGAGGTTGAGCCCTAAAGGAAGTTTGTATATTGACAATACAGAGAAGCCATATCCACCGAAGATCTACAATTAGAGCTATTCCACGAGTGAGGGAATAAAGCAAAGACCTGACTGTCTGAGTGAAAACGAGAACTCTTTTATTATCACGTGTGGAAGCTGGGGCTGATAAACTGTAAGTAGATTTATAATGCTAATTGTGTCTTGAATGGTCGTCATGGAAAGTGATAAAGTACTAGTTTGTATTAAGAATAAATAAGTTATAAGTAATACTTTGTAGCACCAATATATATGTGCATGAATTATACCATTTGACATCATTCACTCCACCTCATTGATGTGCATGTTGTATATATGTGTATGAAAGAACAGAAATAGTGAAACATCAACAAAAAACTCAGCAAAACGGTGTGGTCTTGTAAAATTTACGAGTAGTTGTACTTGAGGTCTGTGTTGTTTATGTGTTCCACGTAAATCGCACGGGTCACGTGACATAATTCTTCTTCGGTAGACCAGTCACCTACCTTTTTTCTTGAAAACTCTTCCGGGACAAGACTCCTTATTTGTGTATGAGGTCTGTTGGATCAGCTTGGGAATATTGGACGCTTTCTGCCAGGTGGTCACTAGGGCTTCCTATGATGTTATTATTTAGCAATGTAGGCATTTTATATGTATGTGTTTTGTTGATAATTTATAATGATGTTTGTATTCTATTTTGTTTTTGTAAACGGGGGTTCGATAAATTAGAGTATAGCCTCAGCGTCTCCTGTGTGGGATGTCTTTATTGTAAAGTGACTGGCTGGTGGAGAGCTTTCAGTTTTACCACTAGGGTTGTTTCAGCAGATCTTTTATGCGGATAAGGGGTTGTCCGGTCCTGATTTGGCTCGGAAGAGTCCGCTGGACCTAAAGCAATAATCATGTAATGTAATGTAATGTTAGGCTAAGCCCGTTGCTTAAAATCTTTATCCTTCTTGTCAATTAAATGTTCAGACTCAGACTTTCTCCATCGAATGCCATTTAAATTCCCTTCCTTATTATTATATATCCTCCTTCTTTCTCCTCGTTCTTCATATTCTTTTATTTTCTTCACCCTTTAGCATCATTTTCTCTTTTCCCCCTTATTCGTTCTTGTTCTTCTTCTTGTTCGTGTTCTGCTTCTCGTTCTTGTTCTTCTTCTTCTTCTTGTTCTTCTTCTCGTTCTTCTTTTTCTTATTCTTGTTCTTCTTCTTGTTCTTCTTCTTCTTCTTCTTGTTCGTGTTCTTCTTCTTCTTCTTCTTCTTCTTCTTCTTCTTCTTCTTCTTCTTCTTCTTCTTCTTCTTCTTCTTCTTCTTCTTTTCGTTTTATTTCTCTTGTTTTTTTTTTCAGTACAACTTATGTTAATCTAATGAATAAAAATTGATACAACAACAACAACAACAACAACAACAACATCTTCTTCTTCTTCTTCTTCTTCTTCTTCTTCTTCTTCTTTTTTTCGTTTTATTTCTCTTGGTTTTTCTTCCTCTCCTCGTCTTCCTTCTGTCTTTTTTCTGTATTGGTGGCACATTGATTCCGTTTACTGATTTTGTAGATTCTCCGTCTGACCCTCACGGAGTAGTATGTTTTATCAACTTTTCACGCGAGGTCGGCACGTCATAGCCGCCGCAGGGTGTCGGGCCGACTTTGACGCCGGAACTCAAAATTGTCGATTTAAGTCAGCCCAGTTTTCTCCTTACTAGGATTAGCCCTTCGCGTTTATGTCCAAGATGGGCGACAGTGGGATGTCTTAGGTATGAACCGAGGTCTAGACTGTGTCTGCATGCATTCCAGCTCTCTACATTCCACCACAGTAAGAATCCTAATAGATGTTTGTTTGATGCAAATGCAGTGTTATTTACAAACGTTATTGGCAATTTTCTATACGGAGGTACTTTCCAACCACCCTGCCTTTGAGTACTTCAGGCATGCTACTTTTCCGGGAATTCCCGGAATTCCGGGAGATCGATTTTTGGATCCCGGTGGCTTTCCGGGTGTTTGAAAAATTTCCGGAAGTATTAAAAAAATCTGTGTCGAAAAGAAAGAATTACCAGCGCTCTTATCACGGTAATAATAATAATAATAATAATAATAATAATAATAATAATAATAATAATAATAATAATAATAATAATACAGGATGCTATACGCGCTTTTCCCCAAATCATTCAGGCTCAAAGCGTGGCGATCTATACCAACATACACGCTCACCTGTCTCATCCACCCTCACACCAAACACATATCCATCACTCAAACAGGTGGTGTAAAGACAAGGAGATCGCTATTAGAAGGCGGAAAGAAAACCGAATTTTTATTTTTGAAATTTTTATATTGACTGCGTCCTGTACCATTATTGAAGGGAGGGAGGAAACCGGAGTGCGCGGAGAAAACCTTCGGTGACCTCAATAGTCTCGTACCTAAGTCACATATGTTCGCCCCTTGCGGGAATCGAACCCGCAACCTTCGGCATAGGAAACCGGCGACTTATCCACTGCGCCACGAGGCCACCCCAGGTAGGCGATATCAGCGGGATTCGTCTGCTAGACCGCCATGACAGTCAATTTTAACGATCATATCCAAGCGGCGTTGTGATTGGCTAGCTAAATTTATCTCACCAATCAGATTGCTTCTCTCTTACGTGATTCGCTGTGTTTTAGCGAAGGCGGCCAGTTGTTTCCATTTGATTTTTGACCGTCTTCACCACGTTTTGTGCACGATTCTCTGTTTTTTTAAGTTTGATAATGTATGGAAGCGTTTTTGTAATGATAAATACTACTATTGGTAGCATAGCATCAAAATGTTTCGAACTGAAATTGTGATAAGAAACACGGTAGGAGACTGGGACAAAGGTCTCAAAAACTAAACTAAATGACGGACTATAATAAAATAATGTTAACAGACATGTAGACCTTGCATATAGTTTAAACTAAAATGTGTTGGTTTTTTTTTCGTCTTTGTTGATTGATTTTTCGTCTCTCAAAAAGTGCTCAGAATGTGCCAGATTGCACAGATTTTAACCTTTTTTTTTTAATTTTCCGGGGGAGCATGCTTCCGGACCCCCCTAGAGGGCTCGCCTGCTTTTTAGGCTCGCTCTCGAGGCTCTGCTAATCCTTGCAAAATTTTCCGGGAAAACTAAATTTTTAGAGTAGCATGCCTGTACTTGCAAATTCTCAGTTCTCGTCAACTCTATTAACCTGGGAAATACAAGAGAAGGGATAAAACTAATTGTTACAGAAATAGTATCGAATGGGTATGATAGAGTGATGTTACATTAACATCTCCGTCAAATTATACCGACGTACGCCTCTGCGTAATGGAGAATTTTCAGGTTAAGACCGGTATAATTATGACTTTGTCCTCACTGGCCAGCCATGCGTAGCCTGGTTGAATTTCTTTTACCATAGCAACCGATTAGAGACAACTATATATATGATTTTAGGTGATCATTTGAGGTACATTATTTTGTCAAATGTTGCGATTTCTAGGTCAAATTAAATCGTTGCCGCTTAAAAATGTCAAAATCAAGGAATGTGTGGCAGGTTTTGCTTTCTGTATAGCAAAAATAAAAGCATAGGAACGACTCGGCGACTACGTTGATGCAGCAGTAGAGGAGTAGTTAGTTAGTCATTGTTTATAGGGTCCAGCGGACTGCAAAGATCCGAATCAGGACCAGTATAAACACTCCGCAATGTTTGCTTGAATACATGTTTTTGTCTTATTGTTGCGTCTTCTATTGTGTTAGCAAGTCCAGCGGATCTGGTCCTGATTTGGCTCGGAAGAGTCCGCTGGACCTAAAGCAATAATCATGTAATGTAATGTAGTCCAGCGGACTGCAAAAAGGCCGAATCAGGACCACAACCTGGTTGAAAGAGGACTCGCCCCTGATCTTTGTAAAAGATCTGCTGAAACAAACCCTAATGGTAAGGCATTTCACCAGACGGTCACTGTACAATAAAGGCATCCTATGCAGGGGACGCTGAGGCTGTACTCTATTTTATCGAACCCCCGTTCACAAAAAACAAACTAGACTATAAACGTTTTAAAATATTAACAAAACACATACGTATAGAATACCTACATTGCTAAATAATAATACCATAGAACGCCCTAGTGACTATTTAGCAGGTAGCGTCCAATATCCCCGCCCAAGCTGACCCAGCAGACCCCATACACAAATGAGGAGTTTTGGAAAGGTTTTCAAGAAAAAGGTAGGGGGCTGGTCTAACGAAGAAGATAGCGGATTGATAGAACAGTTTATAAGCGAGAAAGAACACATGAGAATGACAGAAACAGGGGTAATTTAAAGCACTACATTTTCACAAAGTGGGGATACAAGTTATACAGAAAACTCCGAACACCCCAACGGGGGGAGGTAGGGTGGGGGGGAGGGGTTGAGCTTCTACTTTGTGAAGCACCCGCTATTCATTTTTTTACTTGTGGAAAGGATAATGAGAATTAGCCATCTCTGCATTTTACTGCAAATTATAGCGACCAGAGCAATCTTTACCTTCACACGGATGTTAATTTTGGCCGCATATGGCTGACAAAAACGATGTAAAGCTGACCTCAATGCAAGCCAGTCTGCGCTCAGGTGAACAACGCCGTGCAAGAAGTCACATGCACTCGGCGACTGTTTTAAGAGATCAGCATATAGAAATGGGGTAAATCAAAGGCTGAAAACATCTTGTATGCTGCTATGATATTCCTTTCGGATCAACACAGACAGCTATGTATGCGTCATTAACTCCCGGTAAGTTACTCACTTGGCATTATTTTTTTTTATGGTTACATGACTGGACCAACAAAAAAAAGACAAGACTCACTTGCGAAGGACAAAGACAAAACACAACCTAAAAGGATCCGGGGATTTTATCCATTTCACACTAAACATGGCTCTGAGATCCACACAAAATTAGTTTTTTTTAGAACAAGAAGCGCTTCTGCACTTGATACACGTTGAAAAAAAAAACACAACAATCTGAACTGTAACTGTTATTTTTGACAAAGCAGATGCAGACTTGTAGGCAAGTTATAGAGTTGTGATAAATATTTCAGTGAAAAACCTAAACTAACTAAATGTAAACAAAATAATACAACAGCGATGAATGAGATATAGTAAAAGTAACAGAACGTCTGAGTGCTACTCCCCACAACCAGATCCCCGGCGAGAAGGTGGGGAGTAGTTGTGGTTTGTTGAAAATACACACAAGGGCAGTGGAGATGCTTTATTTTTATTATAGTTTTGAGAGGTATTTTGGCATGAATCACAATGAAGGCACTGAAATGATTTTGATGCCTCCCAACAGAAATTTGTTCAATGTTATTATTATCCATTTGGAGTTTGTTGTCGCCCATCCAAGCAGCCCCCAAAAGCTTGAGGCCGTACCCTGAGCCAGTCATGGGATGTCAGCTGGTGGGGCAGAGTTGTTGATTTGGAGTCGTCAGCAAATGAGTGGTTCAGAGGACGATAGAGGCTGAATGTTGATTGTGATTAAAATTCTACAATGAAGAATACAAAGCATGAAGATGAGGTGCTGCAGATGACTTCTGGGCATTTCCTATACCCAGCGCATCACCAACAACGAAGTCTGACAGACCATCACACAAGCCATTGGACCACACAATTATTGTTTTATTATTATTATTATTATTATTATTATTATTATTATTATTATTATTATTATTATTATTATTATTATAGAGAATTGTTGGTACTTGACCAGACTATAGGCGCTGGCCGATACAGGATCTAACTCAAACCGCCCGAGACGCCCACCCGCAGCCTTTGAGCGCATGGTCTGACGCCCGGACAACTGAGCACTATCCTGGCCAGCTAGGGATGGAGGAGAAGGACCAAGTGCATGCTGGGTGTGTTCTTGTTACCGGCACTCACCTGTCTAGGACATGAGCGTCAGGATCTTTAAAGTCCGTTATGATGGAATGTATGCGACACACAAACTAGACCTCGGTTTATACTCTCTTCCGAAGGAGTAGGAAAAGGGAGTAAAGTGTCTTTCCCAGGGACACAACACAATGGCCCGGACAGGGCTCGAACCCGGGACTTTCAGATCCGCAAACCAAAGCACTACCATTAGACCACCGTGCCTCAATGACAGTCAAGCTCACAGTGGTGAAGAAACGAAAACCCCGATGATATTGCCACGTCACCAGAGCATCAGGCATTGCAAGGACCATCCTGCAAGGCACGGTGCAAGGAGGTATAAGAAGAGGGAGACAGAAAAAGAGATGGGAGGACAACATTCGAGAATGGACTGGCTTGACACTAAGCGAAGCTATGAGGGTTGCTGAGGACAGAGAAAGATGGGAGTACGCTGGTTACACGATCATCTGTGGTGCCCCAACGACCTTCGAGTTACGGGATAGGACAGGATCTTTCGAAATGTATTATTATTATTATTATTATTATTATTATTATTATTATTATTATTATTATTATTATTATTATTATTAACAAGCTCAATAATTGATACAAATGAATTATTACCGCCCACACCACCGCAACAAAAATAAATAAATAAATATTAGGGTCAACAGTAGATATGCATTTTGCAATTTGCAGAAGTTAATATACCAGGACAGTTTCCACGGGTATTCTGAACAAAGTTCTCAAACTTCAGTCTTTTGTAAAATGAATATTGCGATTTCTAATAAATGCATATCTAAAATGTAGTTATAAATCACCTTGAATGAAACAAGAAACTTGCTATTAACACCTTCCATTACAAACTGCACACAGTCTCTAATGGATTTTGTAAAAGTAAAATAAAAGAATTCATAAACAAAATACAATAAAAGAAAAAAAGAAAATAATGCAGAATAGAGTCGAGCTTTACGTACAAGATATTGCCGTGCGCAAACACACTTGTCCCTAAATACGACCATTGAATAATAATAATAATAATAATAATAATAATAATAATAATAATAATAATAATAATAATAATAATAGTAATAATGATAATAATAATAATAATAATAATAATAATAATAATAATAATAATGGACATTTCTATAGCGCTATTACTTGTCTTTTTTTTCATAGACAAGCGCATAGCGCTTTACATGAAAAAGAAAGAAACATACATGAAACAACTTACAATATTGCATTAGAAATTATACATTGAGAAAAAAATAAATAAAAAACCCACACACAAAATCAAAAAAATATATATAAAGTTAACTTTCTGCAAACCATTCATCACAATCACAGCAAATCCACAAGCATAGCCAAAAGCAGAACAAATATGAGCTGCGGCTAGGGTCTATAGAATGAAGGATTTAGTCAGGATAGTAGAGTTTGAAAAGGTGAGATTTTAGAGCTTGCTTGAATGAGGGTGTGGTCTGCTTGTGTCTGATGTTGGCTGGAAGAGTGTTCCATTGTCTGGTTGCACAATAGGTGAATGCCCGTTCTCCGTACATTTTGGTGCTGGTTTTTTTAATGCAGAGTGTGCGAGAGTCAGAAGAAGAGCGAAGAGTGCGAGAAGGGGCATAGATAGACAGCAGATGTATGCATTGTCTAATATATGTTCGTCATCTTAATGAAATGACCTGAAGAAAAAAAATCGAACTATCGTAAAAAGAAATCAAACTCGCCTTTAAAGCACCCTCACTGCAAGAGATAAGCGCTTTCTAATAAAAATGCAATAAAATAGAACAATCCTAAATATAACAACATAACTATCTAACAAAACGTAGCCCTTTATGATAAAGGATGTATAAAGAAAGGAAGATGGCTGATATACAAGCTTTGTTCCAATCATCGCAGACAAATAATAATCACGGGGAAAAATAAGTATAGACTAGTCCATGTATATTGATGTATGATAGTATATAAACAAAGAAGTCGACATATAGCAAACAAACAAACATGGTACGTTGTTGCAATTGTGTTTGTTTGGATGTAGGGCGATGGCAAGAATTCCGAGGATCATTTTTCCGATTAGAGATTGCGAAATCTGTTAACATTTTATATGCCTGCGATTTGAGGAAGGTCAATGTTGTCAATAGTGTAAACGACACCTTTACAATTTTTTTTATTACACTTTTATCTTTTTGAGATGTCTTTCGTGTCATCCTTTACAATGTACCAAATTAACGTAATACGAAACTTGTACCTTTTCTATAGCATTTGTTTTTCTTGTCAATAGCTTCTTTGCAGAAACAAGGAAAACGTAGTGTTGTGCTTATAACATGTTGAAATAGTATAAAAAAAAGTGTTGTGAAGTTTAATAGGCTTTAATCCTTTTAATAGGGTCCTTGAAAGGTATACATAATGTTTTAAGCTGTTTGTTCCAGATATTGTCTTCATCAGTGCTAAAAGGTTTAGGCCATTGTGTGTTGTGCGATGAATGGCAATAGGGTTGTTGTTTATCCTGCGTTTCGCTGGTGTCAACTTTTGTATACAGTTTTTTTGTGCATTATATATGGTTTTTTTTTTAAACCGATTTTCTTTACTTTAAGTCGTTATTTTGCGTCAAACGTTAAAAGATTTAAGATGTTAACGATGGCTGTTTTGTTCGCGTGTTTCAACACGGCCCTGTTTACGACAGTCGTTTTTGACGTTAACTATGATTACACGGAGAGGATAGCATTGAAAAGGTCGGTCACACAGCCGGCAGATTGTTGACGTAGATCAAATGTGATCTTCAGTTCCCTTTAATGTCGGCAGGAAATAGGTCTGCTGGCCAATTAAAGATAAAATTTAAATCTTTCCCAGTTAGGATGGAGGTAATTTGGTCGGTGTAACCGATGAAATTTAGAACGTGGATCAAACCAGAGCCTAGGACTCTTGCAATAGATTGCGAGGGCAGGACAACTATTTACACGGTAATAAAAAGAAAATATAGCGTTGTTGTTTTCAATGGAGCTGATTAAAACAGCCGCTGAAATTATTGGTTATATCTGTATGCCGTTTCGAAAAAGCGAAACGATTTTAAAATTCTTGCCCCTCTTATTATCAATTCGAAAGACAAAACAACTACAGCTACCACAAACAAGTAAACAACAAACTCTCGTGTTTAAAGGGCCATTACTCTGTCCACCCCCACCCCTACCCTTCGCACACACACACACTCTCACTCACACACACACCCACACACACACACCCGCTCACACACACACTCACGCACACACATAGACACACACACACAAAGAAGAAGTCGACTTGAATTCTCAAACTTGCTGCATAGAATTTCTCGGGAGTATTTATAGTAACATTGCTATAGGAGATGCGATGCGGACTTTCATTATTTACAGCAAAGAACTGATTAATTCATGGTGTTTTTTTTTTTAAACCGAGAACTTTACAAGAAGTGTTTTTTTCTGCCATCTTCTAGTTACGTTCTCGAACGGTGATCTTGTGAAACAACAGGATAAAGGTCTGCAGGCAATTTAAAAGAAAATGATATATTTTAAAGGAAGAAATTAGATCAGAAGAGGAATGTAGGTCCAGATGTGATTCTTATTTATTTAAGGAAGAACGCTTTGTACATTTATCACACTGACATTGGAATGCCCTGAAGGAGGTTTTTAGAAACCAAAAATTTGGCAAATCAAGGATGAACAAAAGTGAGTGGATAACATTTTGCCATATGATTTTTTTTCATAGTTTATGTGTGTGTTTGTGGGTGAGCGAGAGAGAGAGAGAGAGAGAGAGAGGGAGAGAGCGTTGATGATAAACAGAAGAAAAGGAAGATGAAGAAAGATGGAGAAAAGGGAAGGAGGAGAAGGAGTTGACGAAGAAGAAGAAACAGACTTAGAAGAAAGAGTAGGATGGGAAGAACATTGTATTAAGATAAAGGTTTCAGGCTCCAGAGCCTAGTCACACAAACATTTGAAACAGTTTAAAGTCACACAAACATAAGAAACAGTCTAACGACAAATAGAGAGAGAGGGGGGAGATGAGAGAGAGAGAAGAGAGGGGGGAAAGAGAGGGGAGAGAGAGAAAAAGGAGACAGGGGGAGAGAGGGGAGGGAAGGGAGAGAGGGGAGATAGAGGAAAGAATAGGAGAGAGAAGAGAGAGGGGAGAGAGGGGAAAGAGAGTGGGGAAAGAGAATCTTAAAAAAAAAGAAGAGGAAGACGACAAGTGGGAGGAAGACGAAAGACAAGTATAAAAAGAAAGCCAAGCCAAAAACACAAAAAACACATGGAGTTGAACTGGTCAGTTAGAAGTTGTACAAGTGAAACCGCCCATTACGATGGCAACGTAAACACAAAATGCATAACAGATAACAGGATAACAGGAATTTATTTCGCCAATTGACATGTAATAGATACAACAATCGGAATATTATTTGGTGTTGGACAATGGCAGAATGTTTATATTTAACAGCATCTCTCTCTCTTTCTCTCTCTCTCTCACTCTTTCTCTCTCTCTCTTACACACACGCACACACAAACACATACCTACATACACAAATACACACATGCATGCACAACCACACACACTCGCACAAGCATACCCAACAGATAAACAGAAAGAGGTAGCCTCATGGCGCAGTGGATAAGTCGCCGGTTTCCTATGCCGAAGGTCGCGGGTTCGATTCCCGCAAGGGGCGAACGTATGTTACTTAGGTACGAGACTATTGAGGTCACCGAGGGTTTTCTCCGGGCACTCCGGTTTCCTCCCTCCCTTCAATAATGGTACAGGACGCAGTCATCATATAAAATGTCAAAAATAAAAATTCGATTTTCTTTCCGTTTTCTAATAGCGATCTCTCTGCCTTTACACCACCTGTTTGAGTAATGGATATGTGTTTGGTGTGTGTGAAGGTGGATGAGACAGGTGAGCGTGTATGTTGGTATAGATCGCCGCGCTTTGAGCCTGAATGATTTGGGGAAAAGCGCGTATAGTACCCTGTATTATTATTATTATTATTATTATTATTATTATTATTATTATTATTATTATTATTATTATTATTAAAGATATAGTAAAACACAAATGATTAGTCTAAAGTGATCACAAAAACATTCTAAATTATAATAGTCGCTGTAGTATCTAGACATAACGTAAACAATATCTAAAACGCACACAATTCACATTAAAACAACATTAATATTAGTGTTACACTGTTTGTTGTTTCTGTCAATGGTTGATTCAGCCCCGAAGCTTGAATCTTGATTAAGTGTAACTCAGATTCATTTATCCACGCAACCTGTTCACTCAGCAACAAGGCAGGAGTCGTCCGTATGAAGTTTTTTAACTTTATTCAGCATACATCAACAACTGCATACAAGATCACTTCACTTTTTTTTTTTTTTACTCCATTCCATTTCATAATAAATTTATAGTCCCCGACACAATAAGCATATAGGAGACTATATTGTATTACGACATAGAACATTCCTCACTTTAGAAGAATTTCCTAGCTATTACCAGATAAGTCTGGAACTGTCGATCGGTAAATAAACAAGTAATTCCAGAAAACTCTCAACGATACTACAACAATATCAATCGACGAAAATTACCAACATTATATAAAGCTTTTTCTAGCAACAGCGCAGACTCAAATCAAAGGTAAATACACGCTATCATTACATGTTTTGCAAAATAAAACATTCGGAACTATCGTGCGCGTCTCAGTCGTAACAACGACACGGAACTCTCTCTGTCTCTCTCTCTCTGTCTCTGTCTCTCTCTCTCTCTCTCTCTCTCTCTCTCTCTCTCTCTCTCTCTCTCTCTTTCTTTCTCTCTCTTCTTTCGTCAATGATCGGATGGCCTTCAAATTGCAGATCGTACCGGATATAGGCAGTTTAAAATTGCGGATCGTACAGGATATAAGCAGTTTAAATTCCAAACTATCAACCCTTGTTTTATTATTGTCTAAATGTGTCCTTGTCAGAGCTTGAATTATTAATGTAAATCTCCAATTAATTGCCGTCCATCTGTAAATAGCTAAACCGCTAGTGTATGCGTCCTTTATTTGTGTGTATGTATGTGTAGGGTGTCTGTGTGTGTGTTAAGGGGAGGGGAGAGATAGGAAGAGAAGAGGGGTTTAGCAAGAGAGAGAGGGAGGGAGAGAGAGAGAGAGAGAGAGAGAGAGAGAGAGAGAGAGAGAGAGAGAGAGAGAGAGAGAGAGAGAGAGAAACAAAATCTTATTACCATACTCGAAAAGCATTTTCATAGTGTGTGTGTGTGGGTGTGTGTGCGTGCGATCGTGTGTTTTGTACGCGCGCGTGTGTCTGCATGCTCGCTTGTATGAACGTATGTTATGGAGAACATTACAATAATATTTTCTTCCTATCCTATCTTATCATATCCCGTTGCTCGAAAGTCGTTGGGGCACTACAGACGATCGTTTAACCAGCGTACTCCATCTTTCTCTGTCCTCAGCAACCCTCTTGGCTTCGCTCAGGGTCGACCCAGCCCATTCTCGAATGTTGTCCTCCCACCTTTTTCTGTCTCCCTCCTCTTCGAGGGAATATTGTCTTACCAGGTCAAAGCCACAAGTCTACCCGTTGACTTCTTTGGTGTCAGCTTCTCAATGAAATTAACAAAACATTTTTTGATTAGCTAGATTCGTATTAACATCAGAAATGAATAAAACTAGCGTGGTTGAAATTATCGACTTTGAAGTATTAGGCTGTTTAGATATCAGATGCATTAGAGGTAGGTTTGCAAATATTTTTTTTCTACGTGCATTAATGCAAACCACTTTTCAATCATGTCAGGTTTTTTTTTCTCCATTTTAAAGTTTCGTGTATGTTTTGATGTTAAAAGGCATAGGCTATTTACATGTCATATAATGGCACACATCATTATGTCGTTGTTTGTGTTCTGTTTGTTTTGTTTCTAACGCTTTGTTGTGATGTGATAAGAATTGTAGTGTTAGTCCATGTTTGGATTTCAAAAAGCATACCCATAAATAGGCGAATAGCAAGCATCAAGGGAAACAGCTAATATAGCGCAATTTTCAGCTCAAAAAGCTGCTCAGGGCACTGGTAGCAATCAGGAAATAACTCCGGCGGTCCAAAATGCCAACTTGCAGTAGGACACCCTGCGACCCGACATGGACAGCAAAAAACCTCACCGTGATCGCTGGAGACTGCTTGCCTGGCAATATGAGCATACCCTCTGCCATTTTGACACAATGTCGTATTCGCCCTCATGCAGTCCAGGACTGCTCACTTGTCTGTGGCGTTACACGAGGCGCATCAAGCTGCAAGTTGGCGCCTTGGGCTATTTCGACTAGTGCCTTAAACAGCTCTTGAGTTGGCAATTCCCGATGTAAGGACAGTTATATAAAAGACAATATCCTATCCTATCCTATCTTATCCCGTAACTCGAAAGTCGTTGGGGCACCACAGATCAAGATGATAAAGACCATCACACACACACACACACACACACACACACACACACACACACACACACACACACATTTAGAATAATACATTTGAACAGGCGCACATGCACAAACGCGCGAGCACCCACACGCTCTCTCTCTCTCTCTCTCTCTCTCTCTCTCTCTCTCTCTCTCGCACAAACGTAAAGCATAGGCACATTTTTTAAAAAAAGGTAACAATGTCAGTTAAATAACACGACCGACTGGAAAAATTGGGAAAAAAGCTTTTTTTTTTCTTCACAATTCCACAGCTAAATTCGTTGTTAAGTTGACTCTTGTTAGAGGTGTACAACAATTCTACCATTGTCATCAACAATAAAACTCAGGTTGTACCGGATACCACTCAGCCAATCTGTGTTACGTTGAAACGCGTACGAAAGTACGACGAAAGCGCGCACGATAGATCTAATCGTTTCGTTTTGCAAAGTATTCAATAATGGTGTTTATTTACCTTTGATTTGAGTTTGCATTGTTGTTAGGAGAGGCTTTGTATAACGTTGATAATTTGCGTTAGTCGATATTATTTGAGAATCTTCTGGATATGCGTGTTTACTCTTGATAGAAACTTCCCGATACATGTCGAAGCAAGAGGTCGTTCTGGAAGATATAAAAATATGTATTGACGTAAGTCAGTGATGACGATCTTTTATTCGATTGGTGGCAGTGCGTCACTTCTACGGTATTCGAAATCTTTCCGGAAAAGAGAGAGGTTATTTAATCGTGTGCCGAGTTGATGTTGAGAGTGAGTAAAGTTGTTGATAGTGAAACTGAGAGTTGCTGTGAAAGTTGTTGAGTTGAATTGAGAATTGTATGCAGTTGTTGATGTGTGCTGAATAAAAGCGGAAAACTTCATACGTGGACTTTGTGACTTGTATGCTGTTTGGACGGGCTGTGTGAATAAACGAATCTGAGTTACACCCTATCAGGAATTCAAGCATCGGGGCTGAATCAGATACTGATAGAAAACACCATCATCGAACTGAGTGTAACATTTTGGGGGTCAAGCCGCGATTCACGCCATAGCCAAGGGTTCAACTGCTACAAGCGAGTCAACGTTACGAGAAGCAGTCATCGAGGGTAGCCGCCAACGAGTTGCGTCGAGAGGGGCCAACATACTGGGACTACATCCGATAGGTTCGGGTTGACTGCAAGGGCGTGTAGTCGCTGAAGAGTTGCTTCGTGAGCGAACAACAAGTCGGGACTACGTGGCTGCCGCAAGACTACGTCAAGGGACAGTCTCGGAGCTACATCGCCAGTGTTACAGCGAGCGTCGAGCGGACGTCGCGTCTACTTCAGCACAGGAGCGTATACATCAACACCAGCGTGGTGCAGCGTCGCATACGACGAGGACAGCGGGGCCTGCGTCAGCGAAGGCGACTAGTGACAAGCATCAGCGCTACTGCAGAAAGCGTGCTGTTCTAGAACAGTCTAGAAAGGTACAGCACAGTCAAGAACTTTCCAGAAAAAAAAAAGAACTCTACAGTCAAGAACTTTCTAGAAAAAGAACATTCCAGAAAAGAACTTTCCAGAAAAGCATTAAGATGGCTGACTTCTGGCAGAAAGGGATTGCACTGAATCTCAAAGGCAAACAGCTGACGGAGTACGTCAAGTCCCAGGAGAGAATACAAGAAAGAGAATTAGAAGAGCAGCGTCGCCGTGAAGAAAGAGAATTAGACGAGCAGCGACGCCGAGAAGAAAAGGACGAACAGCGTCGCCGAGAAGAAAGAGAAGACCGGCGTCAAGAAAGAGAATTAGAGGAACAGCGTCGGCGTGACGAGATGGAAGAGAGACGATTAGAAGCTGAGCGTCAATACCAGCTAGAGTTGGCGCGTATCCAGAACAATCAGCATGCGCCACAAGCCACCAACGACCATACGGCTCCAAAATTGCCAGCTTTCGTCGACGGGAAGGACCAGATCGACAGCTATCTGGCGAGATTCGAAAGGTTCGCTGAAAGCTCTAACTGGCAACCTCAAGACTGGGCAATTCGACTGAGTGCACTTCTGACGGGGCAAGCTCTCGAAGTTTACACCAGACTGTCGAACGATGACGCCAAAAACTACGACGTCTTGAAAGAGGCCCTGTTGCAGTGCTACAACTTTACAGAGAAGGGCTACCGTAAACGCTTCCGTGAATGCCGGCCTAAGTCAGACGAGACGCCAAAGCAGTTTGTGGAGCGCCTGTCGTCATATCTACACAAGTGGGTGGAGTTATCAGGCGAAAGGAAGTCTTACGACAGTCTCCATGACCTGATCGTGAAGGAACAATTTCTCAATGCCTGTCACAAGGACCTAGCGACCCACTTAGAAGAACAAAAGCTGCAGACGCTTAAAGATGTGACTGAGGCTGCTGAAAGATATCTTATCGCTCATGGGAAAACCCTGGGGCCACCCAGCGCGACGAAACATTTTCAGAAGACTGGAAACCATGGGAACCAGATCCAGGGAAGCCAGACGAGCCAGAGACAGACAGACTCCACGCCTCCTCCCAGGGAAGGGCATTCAAGGGGCTGTTTCACCTGCAACGCTACAGACCACAGAGCGGCTAACTGTCCTCAAAACAAAAGTAGCGGACAGCGGAGCAGTACGGACAATTCAGCGGCGGGCAACCGGCAGAGGCGGTTCTCCAATCAACGGCAAACCAGTAGATCTGACCATCAAGTGTGCGGCGGGAGCGTCATTCTTCCGAGTGAGACCAAGCGCACAGCTACTCCTGCGGACGTGCAAGAGTGCATGACCGATGGCCAACTTCTCCTTGCCAACGGAAAATCCATCCCCGTCGTCGCCAGCGCAGCGGTGACCGTACAGAACATGCCTGTTTCAAAGGGACGCGTCGGAAATCATGAAGTGACTGTCTTAAGAGACTCTGGCTGCAGTGGGGTCATCGTCAAAGAAGACCTAATCGCTAAAGAACAATTCACTGGCGATTCTAAATGGACACTTATGGCCGACAGCAAATGTTTGAAAGCGCCAGTTGCGAAGATTCATGTCAACACCCCTTTCTACATAGGCGAAGTCGAAGCGGTTTGCCTGAAGAAGCCGCTATACGATTTGATGATCGGGAATATCGACGGCGCGAGACGACCCGACGATCCCGATCCAGAGTGGAGTCCTGCCTCAATTCAACACGTCGAAGTTGTGGAGGAGGATCCATTGCCATTTCCCGATGGAGACCTTACAGAGCTGCTACGGGACAATGTGGTTACTCCGGCTCAGCCCTGCCGACCAGAGGTCGTCGGTGCCGTTACAACCAGGGCCCAGGCCAAGAGAGACAAGACGTCTACGCCACTGAAGGTCGCCGACAACTCTAAAGCTGCCATCATGGACAGAGATAAGCTGATCCAGCTCCAGGAAGCTATAGCACTTTAAACAAGTACAGGAACCGCCAAGATCACGTGACCAAACGCAGTGGCACGGTCTATTTTGAGGTGAAGGCCAAGATCCTGTACCGAATCTTCCAGCACCCGAGGGTCAACGGAGGGAAACCACTACGTCAAGTCTTGGTACCGTTACCTCTAAGGCGCCAAGTGATGGAAGTAGCTCACGACTCTATCATGGGAGGTCACCTAGGCATCAGAAAGACGTCAGACAGAATCCAGGCGGTGTTCTACTGGCCAGGGCTTCATGCGGACGTCAGCCGTTTCTGCCGATCATGTGATATTTGCCAGAAGACCATACCTCGAGGAAGGGTCCCGAAAGTGCCTATGCAGAGGATGCCTCTGATCGACCGACCTTTCAAGAGGGTGGCCTTAGACTTAATCGGCGAAATAAGACCTCCGAGTGAAGAAGGTCATCGGTGGGTACTGACTTTAGTGGACTATGCGACTCGGTACCCAGAAGCAGTGCCACTGAAGAAGATTGACACTGAAACTGTAGCAGAGGCACTGGTGGACATGTTCAGTAGGCTTGGAGTGCCTGAAGAAATTCTGACAGACCTCGGGACGCAGTTCGTCTCTGACTGCATGAAGGAGGTCAACAGACTGCTGAGCATCCGGCATTTGACTACGACACCCTACCATCCGATGTGCAACGGGCTTGTCGAGAAGTTCAATGCTACGCTGAAGTCTACCCTGAAGAAACTGTGCAGCGAGCAGCCCAGACAATGGCATCGCTACATTAACGCCTTACTTTTCGCCTACAGAGAAGTACCGCAGGAGTCCACCGGCTTTTCTCCGTTCGAGCTGCTGTACGGAAGAACCATCCGAGGGCCGATGCACATCCTAAAAGAACTGTGGACGAAAGAAGTAGACACCCCAGAGGTGAAGAACAGCTACCAGTACGTGTTTGAGCTACGGGAGAAGCTGGAGCAGACTCTCGAGATAGCCAGAGAAAACCTGAAGAAATCCCAGGACTGTGGAAAGCACTACTATGACCGTAGGGCTGTGAACAGGAAGTTCAAACCTGGCAACAAAGTGCTGGTGCTGCTACCTACCGATCACAATAAGTTGCTGATGCAGTGGAAAGGCCCGTACGAAGTGGAGACCGTGGTGGGAATCAACGACTACAAGGTGGAGGTCGGCCAGCATTCCAAGATATACCACGCCAACCTCCTTAAGCTGTACGTGGAAAGGCCACCGGAGACTGTGCACGCAGCCACAGCAGCTGTGACCGACGACAGCTTTGACAGCGAAGAACTGTTGGAACTGGGAGACTTCCACAGCAAAGAAGGCATCGATGATGTTAAGCTAGGACCGAGCTTGACGGAAGGTCAAAAGTTGGAGCTCAAGGACCTTATGGGCGAGTTTCCCCACAACTTCAGCGATGTCCCTGGCTCTACAACTTTGGTCGAACACGAAGTCCACCTCACTTCGAATATCCCTGTTCGATCCAAGCCCTTCCCGATCCCTTTCAAGGCCCTGAATCCTTGAAGAAAGACATCGATGAGATGCTGAAGATGGGCATCATTAGGGAGTCCAGTTCCCCTTACGCATCCCCTGTCGTGGTCGTGAAGAAGAAGGACGGGAGCAACCGAGTATGCATCGACTACAGGAAGGTTAATAAGATCACCGTCTTCGACCCTGAGCCGATGCCTACCGCAGCAGACCTCTTCCGCCAACTATCGGGGAGTAGAATCTTCTCAAAGATTGACCTCAGCAAGGGTTATTGGCAAGTCCCCGTGCGTCAACAGGACATATTAAAGACTGCTTTCATAACTCCTGATGGGACGTACGAGTGCCTAAGGATGCCCTTTGGCATGGTCAACAGCGGAGCTACCCTGAAGAGAGGAATGAGGAAGATGCTCAAAGGGATGGACAACGTCGTGTGTTACTGGGACGACCTGCTAGTCCACACCCGCACCTGGGAAGAGCATCTGCAGACCTTGAGGGAGCTGTTTCACCGTCTAACAGAAGCTAACCGACCGTGAGACCCAGTAAGTGCATTCTGGGCACTGACAACGTCGACTTTATCGGCCATTCGCTGAAAGAAGGACAAAAGGGGCTTCTGCTAGAAAACGTCACCAAAATTCTGAACGCTCCACGTCCCCAAACAAAGAAGCAAGTACGATCTTTCCTGGGATTGGCTGGGTATTATAGGGAGTTCGTACCGAACTACTCAGCCATCACAGCACCTTTGTCGGACCTGGTGCGGAAAGGCTGTCCAAACCAAGTGCAGTGGGGACCGTCTCAGGAGAGGGCATACCAGACTGTGCGCGACCTCCTTTCGAAGGATCCGGTGCTACGACTGCCTGACACTTCCAAAGAATTCGTCTTAAGAACAGACGCAGCGGACGAAGGCATCGGCGCCATACTGATGCAAGAACACGAAGGGAAACTATTTCCGGTCAGTTACGCCAGCAAGAAGCTGTCCAGGGCTGAGAAAAATTACTCGACCATGGAGAAAGAGTGCCTTGCCATCAATGGGGAATCCGGAAGTTCGAACTGTACCTTCAAGGAGTGAAGTTCGTGCTACAGACTGATCACAAGCCGCTAACTTACTTGAACTCTGCCAAGTTTGTGAACAGTCGGATCATGAGATGGGCTATGTACTTGCAGAACTTTAACATGCGAGTAGAATCTATCAAAGGATCGGACAATGTTGGTGCGGACTTCCTCAGCAGAGTGTGTGAGTAAAGAACATTGACTGTGTGGATGAACTGTGAACATTGACAATATCCAGATAGACCTGAAGATGAAAACCATTGACTCTGTGTAGATAAGCTGAGCGCAATCACAGTATTCAGAAAGTCTTAAATTAGTTTTAATTCTGTACATTGTTTGTGCATTACGTTTCAACGTTGTTGAAAGAAATTGGGTAAATTTCTTCTTGAGTGGGGGGTTATGTTACGTTGAAACGCGTACGAAAGTACGACGAAAGCGCGCACGATAGATCTAATCGTTTCGTTTTGCAAAGTATTCAAATAATGGTGTTTATTTACCTTTGATTTGAGTTTGCATTGTTGTTAGGAGAGGCTTTGTATAACGTTGATAATTTGCGTTAGTCGATATTATTTGAGAATCTTCTGGATATGCGTGTTTACTCTTGATAGAAACTTCCCGATACATGTCGAAGCAAGAGGTCGTTCTGGAAGATATAAAAATATGTATTGACGTAAGTCAGTGATGACGATCTTTTATTCGATTGGTGGCAGTGCGTCACTTCTACGGTATTCGAAATCTTTCCGGAAAAGAGAGAGGTTATTTAATCGTGTGCCGAGTTGATGTTGAGAGTGAGTAAAGTTGTTGATAGTGAAACTGAGAGTTGCTGTGAAAGTTGTTGAGTTGAATTGAGAATTGTATGCAGTTGTTGATGTGTGCTGAATAAAAGCGGAAAACTTCATACGTGGACTTTGTGACTTGTATGCTGTTTGGACGGGCTGTGTGAATAAACGAATCTGAGTTACACCCTATCAGGAATTCAAGCATCGGGGCTGAATCAGATACTGATAGAAAACACCATCATCGAACTGAGTGTAACAATCTGCTCTTGGTGTAATTACACGCATAAACATGTGCTTGCTTCTTTTTGTGTTCCAAAGTGCTCTGATTTCTATTAAATTTTTTTAATAGCTGAACCTTTAGTGTTTGTTTGCAAATCTGTTGAACGTCTTCGTTGGGCTAGATGTATGCTTTTAAAAACCTTGCATTTAGCAGCACATTGGGTCAACAGTCGGGGTACAGATTACGACTGGATCGAACGGTTTCTTCAAACAAAAAGGTTTTGTTTATCTAGGTGGCTCTGTGGCACACGCAATGTACTTAAATTTAATGTCAGGCGACAACATTGCCGCCTGTGCAGGCCTTAACTCCAACCCAGCCAAAGACCGGGGTTAAAAAAAAAAAAATTAAAATGAAAAATATATTAATTTAAAAAAAAAATACTCTGAGACACTGCGCTCCTACTTTTTTGGATGAGAGTATAAACCAAGGTCTAGTCTGTACAGGCATTCCATCGCATTGACTTTAAAGATCATGACGCTCATGTCCTAGACGGGTAAATTCAGCGAGGGATGTGGACAAGTGGGCTAAGGGGCGGGACTAACTTGCCTTGTCCACAGGCCAGAAACCAATGGCGCCTGACAGGTATGGGATCCATCCCGCACCTGGGAGTTAGGCTTCTCCGAAAATTATTTACTTTCGACTCGCGCAACGTCTCGGGGGTTTTCTCCGGGTACTCCGGTTGGCTCCCCGAGCAAAATTTCAAAAACACAACAAATATTAGGTAGGTTGGATTTGAGCGCGCCACAGGCTGCGACTACGCCTTCCCCAGGGGAGGCGGCCCAGAATTTCCCGATAAAAAGGGACAATGAAGAGTGTCACACTACGCGATAGAACGCCTGGATTGGATATTTTCTTGCTATTATATTCATTCATTCATTACCCAAAGGACATAACAACAAAACTTCATTTTCATGCACGAGTAAACATATAAAATTTGTTCCATCTATATCTCTCTTTTCATGGAGCACTTAATTGTCCTCAGTGTGACGAGAGAGTACACTTGACCGTTCATGATACCAAAGAACACTCCTTTACGTGAATGTCTTGTTGTCGCCCTCTCACCACATAATGTCAAAATAAAGTCAAAGTTATTATTTTAGGATGCGAGGTCGGCTCCAGATCCTCGACAACAGTTTCACCTCAATCAAACACGTTGATGCAAATGTTCCATTCCGATCTATTCCAATTGGATAATAGACCCTGGATACTGGATCCCACACTGGATGCTGTATCCCACACGATATTGGATCCCACACTCGATCCTGGATCCCACACTCGATTCTGAGTCCCACACTGGATACTGGATCCCACACTGAATTCTGAGTCCCACACCGGATACTGGACCCCACACTGGATTGTAAATCCCCACTGGATTCTGAATTCCCCACTGGATTCTGAATTCCCCACTGGATTCTGAATGCGCCTGTAACAGTTCAATTGTCTACTTCTCATAAATCTCCAACGTAAATTAAATCAGTGGTTTACAAGGTACGACACAATATATTATTTGATTGAAATAGTAAACAACATAACAACCAAAATATTCCATAACTAGCAAGAAAATCACCCAAAAATCTTATATCAAATGTTCTTCCAAAAATAAAATATTTCCGTAATCACGATGCCCCACTAACAAGCTCCCATTCTTTTCCAAGCTCCCTGACATAGCTATTCGATACTGATTAGATGAAAATAAACTTACACAAGTTGCGCGTGAATATAACTGTTTGATTCTGTTTGTGCCGAGTATGGTCACAGGAAGAGTC